>OY720644.1:44280563-44880563 GCA_963169105.1 Ceriagrion tenellum | reverse complement strand
ACAAAAGAAGCATGGCAAAAACATGGGTGGAGAGTTGGAACAAATTCTTGAGTGATAACTCTGCAAAGTGAAAGTTATGTCATACTAGTAGAACAAAAATTTTGATACATAATGGAAAGAAGTGAAGGGAGGCAAAATGAATGGGAAGAATTCTGTGACAAAAAGCTGCTAATGAGGTTTTATGATATTTTCTCTTTTTTCTAAAAGAAAACAATCTTATACTATGATCTTATATGATTGGAACCATCAACTACGACTGAGGACAAATTTCCTCTTATAGTACTAATGCCTAAACTGTCATGATAAACTACAAAAGATATACTGGCAAGCTCAAAGGTAGAGAAAAATTCCCTTCTGGCGATAAACGGTTATTTATGGTTAATGGCTATGTAAATGGTTTTGTCATTGACATTATTAGTGTTAAAATTTGTTTTTAATGCTATAATTGCTAAATTAATTCAAGTTTAATAAGGTACAATGACGTGAACAGGAGTGGAACATGGGAGTTTAGATTGTTGCTGGAGAACATTCGTCGGAGAATGTTTGGGTCGTATGCATTTGTGTTGAGAATTATAAAGAATTTGTTTCATTCATCTTATATCTTTTAACATTAGATGGGGCTCAACTTAAACTATGCATATAATTAACAGAAAAAAGAGTACATTTTGTCATTCCACAGTGACTTCACAACACATACCGCCAAGGTTTTAAAGTGTCATTGTCTCAGAAGATGAACTGTGACGTTGAAACCTAGGCAGAATGTTTTAGAATGATACATCACAGAGTACTTATTCCACACTTTTGATTTATGCCAACCAAGGTTTAAACATCTGTACAGTCATTATCAAGACCTGGATAACGACATTGTTGAAGTCGAAACTGGTCGGCGAAAGTAATAAAGTGTGGTATTTACTAATAATAAGTGATAAGTCACTCGCCCGCAGATCCAATCCCATAAAAAATACTTAACACCTGAAATATATTGTCTTTGACAAGTTTGCATGTGCGTTTAAGTTCATTAGGAACAGCAATCAATGCCTTCATTTCAGTACAATGCGTAATTTCCATGAAGTTACGACTAAAGGTCTGGTTACACGATACATTAACCCGTACGTGTTCATGTACAAGTTCATGAACGAATGAATGAACCAAATAGAACAGGTTCTATTTCCCTGTTCACGCGTTCATGCATTCGTACAAGTTGGTGTGGTTACACGATGAATTTTTGCGTTCATTCACGCGTTCATGCATTCTTACATTAACTCGTACGGGTTAATGTATCGTGTAACCAGGGCTTAAGACAACTCACAAAAACATTACCTGGAGGAGGGGGTGGCTCCTTTCTTTTCAGCACATCTTTCTGAGAATCCGCACTTTCAGGGGGTGGTTTAGTCTCACCAGATTTCTCTTCGGTTTTGGAGGAATCGGACCCCTGATTGAACCCATAACTCATTTGGTAATGCGCAAGGAAATCTTCGTCAACCTGCAACAGTTTTTACTGTTAGTAAAAATATATTTCGTAGTTTTCGTTAGCACTTCAAGTTGTCAAAATATCGGAGGAATAACGTCAAATCGACTATGAGCACGGAGTTGCAAAATCATTTAGGCTATTTTTAATTCCTGATAATCAGGAAATACCATAAATCTAACTCATCGGAAGCACATTGTTTATTCAATAGCGGGTATGGGAGCATGGAGAAAATAAAATTGCTCTCAGTTAATATTCAATATTTTGCCGAAGCTCTATCACTACCACACGTATTCTAATTTCATCTACTTTCCTTTTGATACACCCTAAAGAGTGACCCCGTCGTGTTGTTGCTCACCTTGGGAAACCATGCCTTCTTCTCACCATCCCATTCAAAGACAGTTCCATCACTAGGATCGGTGTAGTAATGCTTTTCTTCCGTGAAACTGAAGGCTTCCTTTTTCAAATCTGCAACTAGTGAAGATGTATCCTCCGCATTCTTGGAGACAGTATCGTCATCTTGTGACATCTTGACCCACTCGTTCTTTTTTGCATCCCAACTGTATTTAATACCTTCCTTTTTATCGGTATATACGTACGTTTTACCATCATACACATAATCCGATCCTGTATCATCAGTGGAGAATTTGGTCGGCGTAGAAGATGAATCTACTGTCCCCTTGGCTTCGCCTGAGGTCTTTTCCTTCCAACTCTGCTTTTCAGCGCACCATTCATACTGAAGGTGGGTATTTGGATCAGTGTATATACAAGTACTTCCTTCGTAAGAGTAACATGATTGATCCCCATCAAAATTGGGTTTATTCTGTCCACCTTCCTCCTCCTGCACTTGATCCATGTTCGTAACGCCGTGGATCCACAGCCGATTTACGCTAGTCAATTATTACAGTTTGCGCATCGGGAATCGAGTGGAGAGGGGTGGGGGTGAATCGCGAGTATTGTACAGTATTGTGAGCGAGATTGTTGGTTAATGCATTGCAGTTGATGGTATTTCACTGCTTGTTCGTGACAAATCGTTTCAATTTCACTTTACCAGCCATTTGAAACCAATGATCCCCAGGCCTAGGGGTTCCAGAAGTAATATTTTAGTTAGGCGACTTGCTTCAAGGGAGCTATCGAATAATGTCTAACGGCAAATATTATGCTGTGGCACGTGGAAGGAATCCGGGTGTTTATTACTCATGGTATTCGTGAAATAACATCAAAATATTTGAAAGGGGAAAGTTTCACCTTTTTCTTAAAATTTTTGTTTTTGTGGCGCGCTCGCGCTTCCAGGGAAGAATGTCTAAGGGAAACCAAGGGCTGGACCAATGCAGTATACAGGAAGTTTGGTGTTGAGAAACAAGCATGGGATTTCGTGAAACAAAATTGTCCTAACGTGAAGTTGTCTGCTGGTTCTAGTCCAGGGAAGAAGCGTGACGAGGACTCAACCGCCGGTACTTCGAGTTCAAAAGTTGACCTACTAGAACGGCTGCAAAGATTAGAGAACTTAATTCAAGAGTCTCATGAAAATATTTTGCTAGAACTTAATTCCCTAAAAGCAGAATGTCTTTCGCCGCCTCCTACTTCCTCCAGGAAAATAGCTTTTATAGACTTAGAAGATGCCCCGACACCACCTTCGATATTGCTAGCAAAGTGTTCAACTGATAAAACTGAAGGGAACCCAGCAAAAAAGGTATCACCTTTCATTTTGAAGTATCAGACCTATAAAAATTATTATTGAATTGATTTGATATTCCTTGATTTATCCAGGTCAGACTAGAAAGTGTTACCAAGGATGGTAACTCAAATAAATTCAGAGTGGATGAAGATGGCTATGTGGTGGTGTACACAGATGGGGCTTGCACGAAAAATGGATTCTCTGGAGCTAAAGCGGGAATAGGCGTATGGTTTGGTGATGGACATAGCTTGTGAGTGTATATTAAATCATGTAATTCTTGAAGGTTTTCCCGCCATGTAGTGAAAAAAGTTCTCCATTGAAAAGTCATTCCAAAACCGACTGACTATGACTACTGCCTCTAGAGGCCATGGCCTTAAATGGCTGGTAATGAATGTTTGGCGATGAGAAACTGCCATTACCAATGACCTACTGTTGCCGTCGATGTCTGTGGCCACTGACATCTCCCTATACATTTGACATCTTAAAAGCAAAACACACCTTAGGAGATGAATGTTTCTTTTTATCTTATCTAAATCATCTAAAATTCTACACTTATGACCAGCATATCAAATTATGAACCAAGTACAGGTGATTGAAGCAACTTTAGCAACATGACCACAATATAGCAACATTTCTATATTTATGAACATGGCCTACATTATGAGCTCTATATTATGACATTGTTAAAAAGGGAAAATGTTGAACATATTTTTAATCAGGTGAAACAATAATGTATGTGGCACATGGCCTAGGTAAAAATGGCCATTCATGAAAATAAATGGCCACCAGTGGATATTTGGGGATGAGAGATGGCCACAGCCAATCGTCTCCACCATTGTAGGTTGCCATATGGGTGAGAACGTCACCAAATCATAATTTCATAAAGGTAAGATCTATTTTTTACTGTAGGGCTCCAGGGTTTCTAACATGAGAGCTCCGCGTTCTAAGCCTTTGCGGGGTAAGCCTTAAATCTTTAGTGATTTTTAAATATTGAAGATATGCAATTCCAAAAACAGAATGAAATAAGTTAGCTAACTTACAATACATATTTACAATAAGTTGAGTGCAATAGTGGCCGTCAATATGCCTGTTCAAAATTCAGGATAGTCCTGCTTATTCAGGATGTTTGGCAACCCTTCGTCTGTAGCCTTGGCCATGAATGGCCAACCTTTGTACTTGATGTTCATCTGTACTTTAGTGTCTTAGTTTCTGGTTAAGGCATAGTGTAGTGCCCTGACTCATTACACTACGACGTATACGAGAAACTACTAGAGTGGCTCAGCAGAATCTCCTGAGGTATAGGGTGGTAAAAAGTAATCACTCAAGCAATTGGTATGTGAGAGAGGTTACTTCAGCTATGCCAACATGAGTAGCCTTCGGCTGCTAATCACAAAATGCCCCCCTCATTGGGATTTTCGGGGGTCTGTTATACAGAATATTGGGTCGCAGGGTGGTCCCGATAACAGGGAGGATGAGGGTCTCTAATGGGAGTTTTCCATTAACTCCTTCTGAAGTCCTCTCGAGGACCTGTGACTAATGGGCATAAACAGGCCTTTTAAAATGCTTTTCCTCTCCGTGCCTGCATCAGCATCTCCTTATTTAGTGAATGGGCCAGAACAAGGCAGCCCTTTTACTTATCTACTTTAAGGCTTTACTCCTCTCGATAGACCCTTCCTCCTTGCTCCAGGGTGACTCCCTGGCATCTGTGATTGAAAGTGGGCGGGGGTGTACATGCTGCAAGTGCAGAGCATTCCAATTCATTCAATTCAATCGAGCAATTCATTCCAATGATGACAGTAAGATCCCCATACACATCTTTCTTCACTCAACTTTGCACTGAGCCTGACTTGAAGTTGATCATTATGTTCAATGTACCTTCTGCCAATGTCAATTGGCAGAACACATTGTGCTGGACCTGGTGCTTTGTCGGGGCCTGTGATTTCTAATATATATACTTGTATGAATGAGCCACTGCTATTCTTAATCAATGAATCCTTATCTGATGGTATTTTCTCTTCTGCCCTGTAAAATGGTGCCTAGTTACAGAAACAAAGGCTGCCCCATTGCTCTAAATAATTGCTTACCAATCACTCTACTAAAGAATTTAACTTAGGCATTTGGAAAAGCTTTTGCTACCCTACACGTCATTCTTAGAAAAAAACTTTACTTCTACCACACCCACATGGCTAGAGAAAAAATGATCCACAACTACTGCAGTGTTTGATGCTATTGATTTGATCCTGTTGTCATTAGACTAAAAGTAGAGAAACTTTGGTATTTTTTTATTTTTCAAGAGAATTCAACGTTGTACATCATCATTGCCTTCTTAAAAAGTATGTATCAGATGGGGATTTGTGGTATTCCATATGCATAATTGGTTATGATCTTATCTCTCGAATCATACTCATTTGTGAGTACAATCCGAGATCAATTATTATCCAGGGATCGATTATTGGACCCATATTATATTTAATTAATTTAAATGGTTTGGCATATTACTTTTTGAATACTTCTCGGGCAATTTACTATTTTATGCAAATGACACAATCTTCCTTCTCTTCTCCCCTATGCATCACAACTTATTAGACAATGCAAAACACATTTATAAATTCAGTATCTGGTGTTAAGCAAATCACCTCTACCTCAATGCACAGAAATCCTGGAAGTCAATGTGGGTTTTCCACCGGGTCAGGTTGTCCATGTCTGCCGACGTTTCGATGACCGAGTTGCTCATCGTCTTCAGGGCAGTTCAGGACTTCTTGGCAGGGCAGGACTTCACAGAAATCCTAATTGGTATTATTCTTTGATAAAAAGACAAGTGAAAGCTATCATAGTTCTGTATGTTAATTAATAAGATTTGTGTCTTACTGTTAGTTTTATGTTCTATTAACACTGTACTTTGGCTGGTATGTTAGTAGCTGTCTCTTTTGCTGAAATGCCATATATTCATTCTTTTGACAAATAATGTATCTGCTGGGCAAATAAAACATTATTATTTGAGCCACTAGAGTATGTCCTTTTGATGAGTTGGTAGGGAATCACCCTCTTGTCATCAATGGGTATGATATCAAAGCCAAAGGGTCCATGGTTTCCCTCTGGAAACCTTACTTTTCAAAATGACCCATGTTTCATTACTGCATAAAAAAAGTTGCTTGAGGCACTAATGAGCATTATTATTTTGCCTATTTTTTTTGCAAACATTTTTATTCAAATTCTAAATCCTGTGGTTCTGTTGTAGGATAGCTATCACTGTTCTTTCCAAGTACATTTTGTGTAGTTCTAAGTTTACTCTAGTCCATTCATGAATATTTACAGCTGAATATTACATTATTATTTTAAATTATTTTTCAGAAATATTTCAGAGCCTGTGAAGGGAAGAATAACAAATAATTCTGCTGAAATAGAAGCAGCGACAGCAGCCATTGAAGCAGCACATGTTGCAGGTTAGATGTTCATGTCATTTCCTAGGGTGTTTTATTATTTGGACAGATAGATGATGAACTGTGATAAAAGATGGGATAAAACTTCTTGAATTTTTTTAATTAAAGGAAGGAGGTAGCAAATAGGCTTTATTAGGATTTTTGAGCATATTTGTTTTTGCAAACAGAAACAATAAGACTTATTTCATAAAGGGTGTCTATCTATATTGAGACTATCAATATTGTATGGAGTTTGCTCAAAAATATTTTGCTTAAGTTCGAACTTTTCTGCTGCCTGAGAACAACATTGGTTTACCCACCGGTGGGTTTTGGGAAGTGGTTACTTCTTGAAAATGTGAATGGAAATTCACCTGTATGCAGGATTGTGCAATAGAGAAGTGGTGAACGGGAGGTTATTCAGGCAGACAGGAGTACTGGTTGGAAAACAGTATTGAATGCATGACTTTCTGCTGAGGAAAGCATGTTATATCCTTCATGATAGTGAAAATTTTATGAGTCCTACGTTCTCCAGAAACAATAACGCAAAAGTGAGGGATTATTGCATGACAAAGGGAAGTTGGTAAACGCCACAGTTACTGCCCCTCTCTCTACGTGTGAGGTCAAACTAGTCTTGAAATCATTGAGTTAATTCCACAGGAATATTCATCAGGGTAATCAGCTTTGAAACTCTGAAGTGGATTGGGGATCATTCCTTAAATTAAACAATGAAAGCATTTCACCTGCAGCAGTAAAAATCATTGCATGGAGAATGTATTACATTATCACTCTTTCTTGTAGAGTACCTCTGCTTAGAAATTGTGTATTTATGGGAAAGTTTGTGTATTTTTTACCTGAGATGATTAGCATTAACTTCATAAACAATTGCCCCATCTCTCTGTGCTCCAAGTACCCCATTGTGACAACAGGATTTTATGTCCATCCATACAGTTGTGGTTATGAAAACCCCAAACAATTTGAAAATTCCTTTTTTTTTGGTGCAGTACGTACCTGCCTCCAGATATGTACTACACCAATGGCCCACTCCGGGGTAGAGATGGGCCATTCTGAAAATTACTGCGGCAATTTTCATAAATTGCTGTGGTATTTTACTTAACACAGCCCCTGAAAATGACTGTAATTTTCGTAATATTCACCTGCGTCTCAGATATGTTTCACGCTAATATATTCAAAATATATTATTTCAAGTTTATGTATTTCACTCTATCAAAATTATGAAACAAAAGCAATCACAACTTGTTTGTGGGGCTATCATTTTAACGGTTTGAACAAAAATTTCTCATACCCACAAAATAATGCCTAATTGTGTGTGGTCTGACGTATTTGTTTTGAGGTTCTCTCCATGTTTGATACATTAATGCAGCAATAGTAATGGTTTATATGCTATTAACACCTTGCAATTGCTGTTGGATTTTTTTTCAAATCTTCTAATAGCTATTACTTGCAGAAAGTTCAAAATTACCAGAAAATTACGGTAATTTTCCAAGTTACCAAAATTTACCATTGTAATTTACCCATCTCTACTCCAGGGTTCCAGGTTCGGGTACTGCTTGGGTGTAGAGTTTTGCCCCCTAGGACATGGTTGTGTTAATTTGTCCTTCACTTTGTGGTCTTTCAAATTTAAAATGGTCTTTAAAATAGCCTTTATACATAATAGTAACTCACTTCATATATCTTTAGTACTCAAGTGTTGTGAATTCATTATTTTTTTCAGGTGTGAAAAAACTAAAAGTGTACACAGACTCAAGCTTCCTTATCTCTGCTATAACAAGTTGGATTAAAAAATGGCGGAAAAATGGGTGGAAAACAGCTGATGGGGAGCCAGTTAAGAACAAAGAAGAGCTTATTCTTCTCAGCAATGCCAAAATGCTCTTGGATGTGGAGTTTGTAAGTAACATTCTCTTCCATTGAAATTGCTACTCTCTTTCTATGAATTGGTATTGCTGACTTAGTATAATTTATTTATATTTCTTGCTTTACGTCTTCTATTTGCTACTCCCGCTTTTCTGGAATGACTTCATTAAGATCCTGTATAATCTGGACTGGGGTCTGTGATATAGCACGGGTGGTTAGATGGTCAATGGTGTCATTCCTGAGTTGTCCCAAGTTTTTCCCTGAACCTGTTTTGGTTGGCGGTTAACATTTATCTAAGATTGAATACAAAGAAACTGATTCCCCTATTGGGCTGTTCCTTGATGAAACTTATACTGTAGTGTAGAAAGGTAATTTTTTAAAGTTTAACTTTCCTACACCAACTGCTTTTTTGATGCCAGTAGACACACTTACAGTGAAGTCCTTGATCCTTGTCCTAAGCTCTGCAGAATAAGGGTGTACAATATCTAAGTGAAATAGATATTTGGTTGATAACCACAGAATGTATTGCTCTGAATAATGAATTATGAAGAGAATCAGTCCAAGAATAACCGTCTGGAATTTCATGATTGGCTGTGAAAAATATTTGATTATCAATGTATGTATGATTTAACACTTTCCCGGCGAATAACATTAGTGTACATTTCTCTGGCTCGTCACCGGGTAAGATATTCATAGGCAGCTGACGTTTCGGGTTCCGATTTGTTACCCATTCCCAAGACTACTTGAGAATGGGTAACGAGTCGGAGGCTAGGCTTTCAAGGCTACTTGAGAATGGTTAACGAGTCGGAACCCGAAACGTCGGCTGTCTATGAATATCTTACCCAGTGGCAAGCCCGAGAAATGTACATTAATCAATGTATGTATTTTCCCATATGCCTTGTTGTATTGAGTTACAATCAAATGCATTCTTTTGCTCGAAAGGCTGTCAATGTGCAGGAAAAAAACTGAACTCTCTGGTGAAAGGTAAGGTACTTCAAATAATGATAGCTGCTCTCTATTTCAGGTTCATGTGAGAGGACATTCTGGGAACTATGAAAATGATCAGGCCGATGCACTTGCTCGAGCTGGGGCTGCAAAATGTCCTCTCACTAAAATGAGTTAGGTGCCTACATAACCAGTTGCATTGTAAATATGTATTCCTTTTGTCTTATTTTTCTATTGTAAATCTGAAACTGTGAAATAAAGTTCTTAACAATATTCCTCGTGTTGTTGCAATTAGGAGTTATTGTCGTGACTCCTTTTCATCTCAAGAAGGCAGAAGGTTTAAGGTAATAAGAGTAGCCAGATAGTAATACACACTTGCTTCCATGAATGTTATATCTGTATGGATTATCCATATGCTACAAATATGATACCCTGGAAGAACAAGTCAGTGGGTTCCATGTGAAATCCACCTGAATGCGTGGATATTTGGAGGAGGTGGAAATTTTCTTAATTTCCACCTATAACCCACCGTGGAATTTATGTGGAAATAAAAATTCCTGGAACTGAGTACAAGTCAACTAAGTAATCAAGGTGTGCCTGTCTGAATAGCTATGGTAGGCAGTCAATGCATCAGCAGTCTTTAAGCTTGTCTCTCCCAGTAGCACTAGCATCACTGGTGACTGCATTCCATTAAGCCACTCTCTCCGGTAGTGTATCCCAGGTTTCCTGGGCTTCATTCCTAGTGTGATCAAAAAATACAAAGCCTTCTTACAGGAACCATATGAAACTCCTCTGGATGCCACAAATAACATAAAACTTGGCATCTACCTTTGGCTGGCGAACACCAAATGGCTGTCTACATTAAAACTTCTTAGTGGCTACATCACCATTTTGCTGCCAGGTTGGGCATGCTTAATCTTCAGTTTTACTCCTTGTTGTGATGAATTCAAGAAGTATTTGTTTCTCCTCCCTATTTATCTTTGATTCAGTCATCTTTTTCCACAGCTTTTCTGACTTTGGTATGCTTAATATACCTCTGTTGGATTCCCAGAAATATGTAATGGAAGATTTGTAGGCGGTGATTGGCTGCACATTGCCATGAAGTGTTTCCCTACTATTGCTGCCACATTTTGAATTCCCATGTTGATGGAGGCCACACTACTCCCACTCATTACTCACTCACCGTTGCCAAATTTTACATGTGGCTCCTTTCTCACTTGAACAACCCCCTTCAACTGTGGCACCGGCATACCAAATTCTGATCAGAACATTCCTTGTATGAGATCGCTCATTTTAGTTCCTTGGCAAGGAGAACTCAAAAGATTTTGGGCCTAGGTCCCAAGTGAGAAAATCAGCATGAAATAAGGATGTTCCACTAATAACAAAAAGACACTAGCATACTCCACAAAACCAACCAAATCACAAACCAAAAATTCAAGGGTCAGTCAACCATTTTCAAACTACTACTCCACAATCAATTATCAATATTGAACAGGTACAAGAAGTCAGGCTTTCATAAGTATTTCCAACTCTACTCCTTGATGTCTAGTCCCAAACAAAGACCGTTGAAAGCCAACATCAGTCTAAGAAGGAGTTAAATGGCAAGGTCAAGGTGGAGTGGGTAAACTATGGACATAAGTGATTGGTAGCCTAATAGGGGAGGAAATAGTGGTATGGGTACATAAATGGAGTGTAAGCTTTCGGTCTGGGCATGAACTGGCAAAAACATCCCATTGGAGAATACCATATCATTGCCTTTGTACCATGGTCAGGGTGACTATGATGCTGAAACTATCCTCTCACTGCCAGCTGTATGAAAGATAACTAACCTGGCAAGAGAATAGGCACAGACGCAGCTCGCATGGCCCAAGGCGTGTCTGAAGATGATGTAGTAACCTTGGGCTGTGGGTTGTTGGCATCATTGGTGCAGCATCATTATTCATGTCAGATGTACCTCAGGTAAGTCCAGAGGGTAAACATAGCAAGTCTACAAAGCATAAGCATGTCCAACGAGAAGAATGGATGGATATAAATGGGAGTATATAAGATGATAACCTAATAGTCTTAAACAATGAGTAAGAATAATGAAAGTAAGAACAATTTGTGCCTTGCAGATATATTTTTATTTAAGAATTGAATAAATAAAAAAGTCAACTGTAAACGAAAATGAAAACAAGAGCATCAGACCCTAGTACTTGGTTTGAATTGGTCCCTTAAAAATGAGACACCAACTTGAATTATTATATAGAAAAAATAAAAATGCTACTTTCAACTTGAAAAAGAGTGCTGATTAAACAATTTTGCCGATCCTCAGTGCAGTGGCTATGGGGACAAATGTTGCAAGTACTGATTGAACCATTCCATGTCGTTAGGATCAGGATTTGTATTTTCCTTTAATTCATTCAGCCGCCGACGCAAATGTACTGCCCTGTAGTGAAAAAGTAACCAACATTATAGCAATATGATTGAATATCTATTTCTTAAAAAGAGCCATTTATGTATTGCCAGAAATCATCTCTACAATCATCGGTGAATTTAAGTGTAAGTAACACCCAGGATTTTGACCTATAGTATTCGATTAATTTACTCCCTTGGTTCATTAATTGTACCTTCAATCCCATTTTGGATAATGTTGTTACACAATAAGCTTTGATCTAATGACCAAGAAATTCATAGAAGGTTCTACACTTACAGCATTTTTAAGTCACTTTGATGGATTACTGGAACAAATATACTGAGGATGATAATGTAGGGAGCAGCATATAAAGGATTTACGAAGTCATCTCGTAATGAAGTAGCAAAATCTAAGCCATGCAGGTGGAACTTAACAGCGGCATCCTTATTTTTAGTCAGAGTAGGTGCATAATTTCTCCTTAAGAGATTAGCCAACTCCTGAAATGAAAAAAAAGAGTGAAAACATTCATTTAAGCAGGATTGTGTGGCATTAAAACAATGATTTTAAATCCTTGGTTCATGCTTGAATACTAGAATTTACTTGTAGTTCCTGGAACAACTCATTTTTCTTTGCAACATCATCATCACCACACAAGATGGCTTGGAAACTGAATGACAGAGCTTCATGGAGAAATTCTGCAAAATCATTCATTCCCCATGACTGAACAGCAGACATGGTTTCCTTCATCATCTCAGAAAAACGCTTCATGGGCTGGGAACAAAAAGAACATTGTTACAGGACCAAAGTAGCCGTTATGAAGAATTTATAAGTAAATGCACAGAAAATCTCATATGGACCTAACAACTTTGAACAGAGCATTTGGCTCAAGAATAAGGGTTTTGGAGTAACTCTTTCCCTGTGTACTAGGTGATACATATACCTATCTTTATTAACCGTTCATCACCTTAATGATGATGCCATGGGTAGAGCCTCAGTAGATGTTACTCAAGCTGTATTTCACAGATGTCAGGCCAATGTCATTTCAGAAGAACAAACATCAAGTCATTATGAAGCCCTGACTGACAGCATGGAATCCATAACCAGTGGCCATTGTCCAATTGTGTCATCATCTGTTATTGGCTATAGTTAACTTACAGTAACATCAGGAATCAGGATCAACTGTATCAATCACTCTATCTCAGTCATTTGCTTATGCTGTGAATGCATAATGGAATATACAATGGTGGAAGAAATTAATGCAAAATTTTGCATAGCCTCAATGTAGCAATTGCAGTAATTGCAAGGAATAACAGTTAACAAAGAAGTCTGGTGACACTGAAGAAAGCATCGTGAAGCGTAACTATTCAAAATTCTTAAATAGTGGAACTCATTTTATTTGGAGCCCAGAACTAACTCATGAACTGCCTCGTTATTGAACATACTTCTTAATCCATCTAGAGTTTTATTGCATTGGTTTATCATGCTATTTTATTCACTTTTCTTCCATTGATATTAACCCTTTGAGTGCGGCATGACGTGATATCACGTCATGGTTGTCTTTACGCTGGTTCTAATGACGTGAATTCACGTCAAGAGTACCTTGAGTGCTCCAGCTTTCCCTGGGAAACTTTTACTAGGCACCCTTGTGAAATCTGAAACACTCACGCTACACACAACGTGATATTACGTCATCAGCACCCGCGTAAAGACAACCATGACGTGATATCACGTCATGCCGCACTCAAAGGGTTAATAATACCTAAAGAGTTATAATACCAATTAGTTCATAAACATTAATAATCCAGACCCTTTTATTAGTAATCCTGTCCATCACTAATATATACTGTAATCTTTACATAATGAGCTCAAACATTTACTGATCCATTTGAGAATTGGAACATTCGAGAACATTTTGATCTCACATACCCAGTGCCTCTTTTACCCAGCTAATTGTAATCAAGGAAGGAATGTCGAGCCACAACTAATGGCACTATTTCAAATAAATATTGTATCCACGGGGTATAATTCCTTTGCTACTTTCCTTCTAGAGGTAAGGGAAATTTGTTATTACTATGCATATATATTAATTACTACATGGCTCATCACCTACAATGAAACAAGATCTCTGTTCATCACGAGTGGATAGAGACAAGGCAGTGATGAGGGTTGTGGACATCGATGACTACACCAAAATGTAGAAATTAAGAAATTTAGAGTTTCAAAGAAGAACAGAAAACAATCATAACAGTAGAAAACAGAAATGGTCTGGAAGATAAAACTTTCATATACAACAGTTGCTGTTCCATAATTTGTCATTGAAATCATGTAAAAAGACCAACTTTGCGCTACAGATTCTCTCTGTTCAGAGAATCCAATTTGGTAGTAGTAACGCCTGGTAACCCCTCCCCCACCCAACCCCTCCAGTGGCGACAGCCAATGTGTTAAGCCAGGCAACTCATCTCTCAATTCGTCGCATCAGTTGTTCGTTCAACTCCCATCGGCAGCACTCAAATACTCTCGCCAGAGTCGCAGGGCAAATTTCAAACCAATGGAGGGAATGGAGTTGTGTCACTGGTGACTCGTGTGGCTATGTTTTGGTGTCATAGGTTGAATGTTCTTGTTGAGTTATTATTTTATATCACCAAAATTATGGAGCAGTATTTCCGATCGCCACCCCCATTACGGCCTTTCTTTCAACACCATACGATGTACTATTACATCTTATGGTACTGCTTAGAATTTACATTTTTACGGCTCCTGAAATGATTATAGACTATTATTGATTATATGGACTGAAACTAAAATCTCTATTAAGTTTATTTCATATGTAAAGAGGAATCTTAAATTACCGCATTAATAATTTACAACTTCGCTGCTTTACACCAACCCTATATTCAATATGCTTAAATTTTCAATTAATTTTTTTCATTATTTTTCCTTATTTAACTTTATCAGTGGAATCGGATCACTTTTCATATCGAGGAGAGCTTTTACCCTCAATAAATATAGTATTTTATAGGTTTATAGGGCTTTCAGACATTAGTTCTGATTGAACAGCAAACGGTTTGTTTCAGCATGTTAAAAACGTTGTAAAAATGTATAAACTGGAAAAAAATTATTGCTCAGACTTAGATGGAGCAGCAGTAATATTGGGCCATTTGTCAGGGTTACGAAATAAGGCATAGGAGTAGTATCCAATGGCTTTGTTTACACATTGCTATGCACTTGTCCTGAACTTGGTCTTGTCTTGAGGAATGGTGGAAATCCTTGAATGTAATAATTTTTTTCAACTCTAAATGGAATTTTACATTTTTGTCTCATTCCAGTAAGAGAAAATATACTATTCAAGATTACATAAAAAAAGCCCATTTCATCATTTGCTCCCACTAGGTTGTGCTTTACATCTCGGCTTGTTAGCACTGTAGAAAAATTTTCGAAATCGAACATTAATTTTTTTTTGAGTGCTCATGAAAATATTGATGAGTGGAAAGCAGCTGACAGGTGTGTGGACTACAGCTTCATGAATTTTTTGGAAATGTTCCAAACTATATTTCTCCTGAACACTTTTTCTCCACTCTTCGTGCAAACTGATATTATTTACAGCATATTGCAAAGTGAACAGGTTGACATTACGACGTGTTTGAATATTATTCATGACTTTGAAAACCGTTTAAAAGTTAACAGAAAAGGTTTTGTTCATAGCACTGATTGCAACCTAAAGTTAGCCAATAAAATGATCACTGAAAATGAAAACTGAGCAAGTGTGAGATTACCGGTTTTAAAGGAGTTTGGGAAAAAAGTTTCTATGTTAGGACCCCCAACATTTTCAAGAAAACGAACTATCAATGACATTGATAAAGTTCTGACTCCAGAAGAAATATACAGAAAGCTTAATTTCACAATTGTTGATAACCTTTTGAGTCATTTGAATGAGCGATTATCATTCTTTGGAAAAACTACAGTTTTTTGAACTTTTAAATCCAAGAAATTATACAACTTTTTCGGTATCAAAACATTTTCCTGATAAACTGTTATGTGATCTCGAGAACATTTACACCAACAAGGACTTAAAAATCAACTGATGGTGCTCTACAGAACTGCCACATTCCAAGATAAAAGCCATCAAATGTTATTACATCTTTTGAAAGAAGAGCATCTGGAAAGGACTTTTAATGAGGTTTTCCGCTTGGTGAAGCTTATCTGCTTGATACAGACTACAACTGGTTCAGTGGAGAGGACTTTTTCTGCCTTGATTAGAGTACATACTTTCAAGAGATCTACCCTCGGAGAAGAATGCACGTGTAGCCTCACTTTGTATCCATTGAAAAAGAACTCTAAGAGACCATCACAGGTGCAGAAGACTTCTACTCCACAGCTATAGAAAAATTCACTGCAAAAATGCAGAGTGGAGTTCATGTATAAGTAAGGTAGGCATTTCTTTTCATTGCATAATAGCCTATTTTTTCCTTATGTTTTTATAGAGTAAATTTACAATGTTACTAGTCAAAGCTTATTAAAAAAATTCCCTTCAGTCAAAATTGATATTTAATTGCATGCATTATGGCTAATATGTTTTACCTAACATTGAATAAATTTATTTCTGTTAATGATCATTTTAATTTGCAGATAATTTGCCAAAATTAATTTGCCATGGCACGTGACATCAGAGTTGGGGTCACTAACTTACTTATATGCCAGTGGGTACAGTGACATTTGCCAAAGTATGGTGAATATATCTATTTCTAGGGTAGTGGAATTCACCTTGTCAAAAACTACAGCTTTATTTGTAGTAACATGCATTTAAAAAATGGATTTACAAAGTTCTGCTCAGGTGCAGACCCAATTATGATAGCGTACACCGGTGACTTCTGTGACACCAACTAAGCTCCCACAGCATATACTCATGTCCGCACTAGTTAGTACTTGTCGTACAGCCACTAGGCAACAAATTTTGGTCGCAATTAACAGCAGTTAATTGTATTGTTTCAATGTATGATCCCTGCCCAAAAGCAATCTCTCCTTTTTCACTTAATGTACTAAATTTCTGACATGGTGTTCTTATTTTATCAAGCCTCACCACCCTCAGCCCAACAATGAGTTTATGATGGAAAACTCCTCAATGTTTTCGACCAAAGTAAAGCAATGCGTGGGACTTATTTTTGTAGAGATATTCATTTCGTACCTCCAAATGAGGCCATAGCAGATGCGCAAATTGAGCCAAAGTACGAAAACAGTGGTCTGGCGACCCACGGAGGCGAACCTTGCTCTGTGGAAACTGGTATCCATCACAGCAATTGTCCTATTAAAATTACACTTAAATATAAGTTTGAAGTTATAAACGACCAAAAACAAATTAATTGCAAGCATTTATTAGAATCACAAGTTGAAATGCTAAGCCTTTAATTTTAAGGCTGGATATAGGCTTTTGATATGTTTTCCGGAGGGGTAAAGACCTTGTCCTGCATCGGCCAGCCCACCCTCTGCTAATACTACATCAAAGTATCACGCTTCACCACTGAGACAGGAAACACACCTTTAAGATACCACTTCTGCAATTTTCTGCTCAAATAAAACAATTTTACTGCCTACTGGAAGGTTTATGAGCTTCTAAAGGGAAGATAAAGTGCCAACATGGAAGATTAGGAGTAAAAGAAAGAGGAGAGATGCACAGTCTATTTACTACCAAGAATAAAATGTATTTTCCAGGGAGCATTCTCCAGGGAAACATTGCCCCATTTAAACAACATAAATATACACAGAGTAAAGTCCTCATAAAAAGGAGAAAACTCTGGGCAATTCTTTGAATGGATAGTGGTTCTTTGTGCGGCTCATTCCAAATAAATAGAAACTGCTTTATTTGTTCACCTGAATGTCTAATTCCTGCTCCTCAGCTTTCAATTAAACCACAACAGGAAGGAAATTGCTTTGCAATTTTATTCATAAGAAGTATGGTGCATTTCTTGGATGAGGATATGTATGTACCATATGTACCTCATTCTCTATATGTACCATATGGTACACACGCCAATATCCTTACCACAACTATGATAAAGAGATAAACTTTTTCTTAAGGTTAAAAACACTAAGCAAATACAAAGCTTACGGCATAACACCTCAAAAGTCATTATTATTTCAGCCAAAATTCTCATTTCAGGTAGAAATGAGCCGATAACCTTTACACATTATCATTTCATAGATTTATGATAGGAAAATCCCCAGTTATGGATTTATTTTACCTCTTTGTTGCAATACATCAGAGCATACACCACTGCTTGCCTTGGTAACACCTTTTTTTGGATCAATGTTAAAAGATTTGTAATGAACTCATCCTCCTCTTTCTTGCTTAGATTATTCAATCCATCTATTAAATTGAAGGAAATGACAATGTTAAACCATACGAGTAAATAAACATGTAGTAACATACTTTCCAGGTTATCCTGAAGCCACATCTTCCCCTATAAAAATTTGCGCCCTCTGTGTTCCCCACCATTATTTTCAGCACGAATTGAAAATTATTATCACAAAAATATTAACACCATGTGTCCATGTTAAAGTTTGTGCTTAAGATGAGAGCATCCACAATAAAAACCAGAATACAGGTCAAATCCTTTGATGCTTATCAAACACCTGACTGTATTCCAAGCGTGTGTGTTGAATGAGGAATAAAGTCTTGTGCGCATTGTCACAGCCACAATTTCCCATACATATTTATGAGAAAAAAATTTATACCGTATCATATTTGGCACAAATTTTCATAGCTGAGGACACAGCTTTAGGTTTACATTATTATTTCTATTCTGATACAGAAAAAAACTGCCTCAACCAGAATTCAAGGTGAAAAAAAACATATTCTCCAGAAAACTGTTTTTGGTATTGGCAGGTATTACAAAGAGAAAGCACCAGCCTTTAACAAGTTAACACTAGACTTTGTCACCCGCTAGGCTGCCCAAGAGGCATCATTTTGACTGCTCTTAAAGGAAGATTAGTTTTTCTCGTGAAAAAGCTGTCTGACCTGACTTGAAGCATTTTATGTAAACCTTTGTTTTTTTCAATAATATTATAAGGTTTATCACCCATTATGGACGAGCAACATTATTTAAACTTCTAGAGCATACCAACTTGACAATTTCCTTGATTGCCAGCCATTTATTTTGTGCCATTATCGTAATGTAAAACTGAATGGCTGCAATGGTCGTCTTCTTGAACTATAGGAGAGCAAGAAAGGCACAGTCTTGATAGACCAACTGTCTACCTCTAAACAAACTCATTTCCACCCCTCCCATGTTTTTGCTCCTCATACAATGTTTCACCTTATGGCCAGGAGCCGTGATTGTATTAGGCGGATGATGGAGGAGAAAGTGGGAGGCGGAGTGAGAATGAGGCAGAGTGGCATTCTCAGAATGATGAGCATGCATTGAAAATACCCTTCCATGAGAATGTGTAGTAATTTATGGCACCTTGGAGTGGCAATCACCTTCATTCACGCTATCTGTATGACAGAGCCTATTTGACACCCCTTGGGCATTATAGGCAACTCTGTAAATAACATGAGCAATTTGAAACAAAGTGGTTTCAACTTTTTACACTATGTATAACAGCAGAATTTAGAAAAAGCCACAAGAGGAAATGGTTAAGACAGTGAAAATAAAAAAATAGCAACTATTTTTCTAGGCAGAGGAGTCAAAATTATGCCTGCAAGCATTATACATAGTTAAGCTTAAGTAAAGTAAAGCATTATGCAAGAATATAGGCTACTCTTAAGGAAAAGTGGCACTGATACCACATTTTAAGGCCCCATCTAATGGATACATTGACACATACAATTTTCTCCCCACAGTACCCAAAGACCAAGATTTCACTGCATAGTCTCCAGCAGTGTCCGGTTGGAAGCTGAACCTGAGCCCTCTAAATGAGAAGCCAATACTATGGCCACCACGAAAAACAGAATCTCCACAACAAATACCAAACTTGGTCATATCAGGCAGCCTGATACACAAGGCACTGACCTATGAATT
This sequence comes from Ceriagrion tenellum, assembly GCA_963169105.1. Lineage (NCBI taxonomy): Eukaryota > Metazoa > Arthropoda > Insecta > Odonata > Coenagrionidae > Ceriagrion > Ceriagrion tenellum. Next base: position 44,860,771 of record OY720644.1, on the reverse strand, counting down.
GGTTGGAAATTGGTAAAAAAAAATGAAAGCACATATATTGTTCCTTAAACACATTCAGTGCGGCACACAAATCAGATGCTTCTGAGAGTGGCATTGGTCACATGGTGGGCAATGCTGAACATTCCCATCTAGACGACATTGGCCACCCCATGGGTAACACAGAAAACAAACTTACCCTCTTCCTACAGGCTGGTGGAAAGGAGCTGGTGAGTAGGAGAGGAGGGAGTTGGCTCTCCCAAATGCAATGTGCAAGCCACTGCCACCGCCCTGGCTGCGCCACATAGTTCGCTTCATAGCTGAGGGGTGGCAGCAGCCACGGTCTTGCCCCCTCCCAATAGAGACAGAAACACACTCAAGGTAGTCACCGCCCTTCAGCACAATTCATGAAAAATGCCCAGTGCCCGGCGCGGGAGACTGTTGTTGCCCACCATGTCCAGTCCAGTTGCCCATCATGTGGGCAACGCCACACTGAATGTGTTAATGAGGACCCTCAGAGCTCAATTATAATTTCTTCTCAAGAGTAAAGCTATAGATGTACTTAAATGACAGTACTTTAGATGTAAATGAAGACCCTCCACTTCTAATAAGTCAGAGGAGGATGTGGGCAAATACAAAATGAACCAGACATGTCTTTCACCTTTTCTGCACACCATGCCAGAAAAATATTTCACAAGTTGAACAGCAACGAATTCATAGCATTCAGTGATCCATGGTGGAGACGTTGCCATTAAGTAGCGTAGCATACATATATTTTCACATAGACACATGACTACCTAAAATGAAAATAGAAAAAAATACATAAAACAAGAACTTATCTCAGTTGATGTGGAAGCCTAATTTGAAGACTCTTTCATGCCCACAAAGACAGAAGTAAATAATTAGATAACAAAATCAATTTTGCTTGAGAATTAAAATTATCAAGTAAAAGTAAATTCCATCATTAATGAATATCCTTCACTGAATAAGATAACTGAACACATGTTAATCAATGAATTTATCTTAGCCAATCCCTTGATATACAGTAATAATTAGAAAAAAACACCAAAATACCTCGGGCATATTACTTCTCAAACCAGTGTTCATCCCCGCTCTGTAAAGATTCAGACCCTAAGAAATTTCCCTGAGTCCACTACCTATAGGAGTACTGTTGTATTTGGAAATATCTAACTATAACAGGGGATTTGCAATTGTCCAGGACAACACTGTAATTGCTTTTTTCAATTCTAATTCCTGGATTCACTATCCATCCAATTTAAATCAACATTATTTTAATTTATAGCTTAATATTGTGTAATGGTATAAATATGGCCGCAAAGTCAACTGAACAATTAGCGTCAAAAGCTGTCACTAGGGATGTGTAATTGGGAATACGAGAGTAAATAATCCGACAGAGGAGGAATCTTGGGATGCTTGGGCAAACAATTAAGAAGCAAGAAAGAGAGAGGCAGTCGGGGGTGACAGACGTGAAGGGAGGAGAGAGAGAGAGACAAAACTGAAGAAAAATCGACATACAGAGAGATACTGAGGAAGAAGACGGCATAGAAAGACTGAGGAAATAGCGGCAGTGGTTTGAGTTGCATTGGAAGTTTAGGAGGGGACGAGAGAGGAAAAGAAAAACTAGCCGGATGGCAGCGGGGACCGAGACTGGCTGCGCACGCGGAGGCAGGAGATTCGGGGAGGATAAGTGGAAAAACAATTAATAATTCAAATAGAAAAAGAACTTTCACACCCAAATAGCCGTTAAATTAATAAGAAAAGAGTTTAAAATTTTAATTCTGTACAATCTCGCACTGCACACCTTCTCTCTTCATGGAAACCTATAACAACTAATTGCCTGTTTTTATTTTACAGCCAAAGGAATAAGAACATTTTTTTGGTAAATTTTCACAGCTCATGATCGCAGATATCAAAAGATTTCACAAGAATAAGAACATATTTGTTAACCTAATTTCCTCCAAGTTTGCATTGTAAATTGGGCCCAATATAATTCCAACTAATAACTGATTGCTTGTGATAATTGGAAAAGAGCCATACCTTGAAAATAAATGTATTTGCATGTGTTTGGTGTGTTTAAATGTGTTGTTGTATATGCTTGTCGCATGATTAATGTTTTTTTTTTAAAAAGGAGGTAAGTTGGGTTTTGAAATTTCCATCAAGATTGAGCAGCTGTTGAGAGAAAGGGTAAGTAATAGGATTTATAGCGTTACAATTGGCAAACTTCGCAAACCATATAATGAAGTTTTGAAAATATTTTTGAGAAAAGCCTTAGGCCCACTTACATAAACTGATATTCAATTTATAATAATAATAATAATAATAATAAGTTTATTTGTCTAAAGATAATATGTCAAAGAGATCAATGCATAGATATAAGACGCGTCAAAGTTATTGAACAAAGAATTACATGTTTCCGTCAATATACAAGATACGCTGCACTCAAAAATTGATGACAAAAAACAATTGAGACAGAACAAAACAAAATACAATGACAATACAAAAACAACAACTAAACTTTGTTATAAAATTCATGTACGCTGTAATAACATTTATTTACAAGATATTTTTTTAGTTCAGCCTTGAACTTATTTTCTGAGGTAGTACATCTTAAATATGGGGGGAGTAAATTAAACATTTTAGTGCCAACAGCAATGGGGCTCCTAGAGGCTATTTTTTGTTTATGGAGGGTGACATGCAAACTTGAATGGGATCTTGTCAAGTGATTATGAATATCACTATTAACCTGTAATTTGTGAATGTTAACCTTAATTAAAACACATAATTTATAAATATATAGGCATGGCACTGTGAGGAGCCTTAATTCCATAAATAGTGGTCTACAGGAGTGTTTTTGATTTCCCCGTAATGATTCTTATTGCCCTCTTTTGTATAAGGAATACTTTGTTAAGGAGTGTTATGGCCGATCCCCAGAATTCAATTGCGTAGTTGGCTTTGTTCACAAAGTTAGAGTGATATAAAGTCAATAGAACATTTTGAGATACTGTGTCTCTGAGAAATCTCATTCCATACAAGACTACAGATAGCTTTCCAGTTAAACTGGACACATATGTTGACCAGTTTCCTGAATTTTCAATTATTAAACCTAAGAATCTACTGTTATCAGCTGGAATGAGACTGTCATTCTTAAGGGTTAATTGACCAAAACTTTGTGAGGAATCATGATTAAACAATAATACTTGTGTTTTTTCAGCGTTTAACTTTAATTTGTTAGCAGTACTCCAATTCCATACTGAGTTTAATATGTCCTGACTGTTGCGGTGCAGTTCTGTCATATTGTCAGCAGAGATTATAAAGGTAGCATCATCTGCATACATGATGGGTTTAATCCTATTTACATTGGTGGATGATGGCAAATCATTAATGAATATAAGAAATAAGAGGGGGCCAAGAATACTTCCCTGGGGAACGCCTATGTTTATCATATTCGGTTCAGATTTACCCTTTGTATTATACGATACAATTTCCACACACTGTGTTCTGTTACTAAGATATGAATCTAACCATGACAAAGCTACACCTCTTACGCCATAGTTCCAACATTTTTTGAGGAGGATTTGATGGTCAACCATATCAAAAGCCCTTGAAAAATCTAGTAGGAGAGCTAAAACTCTGTCTCCATTGTCTAGAGAATCTGAGATGAAAGTCCAGGCATCCAAAAGAGCATTGCCTTTTGATATTCCCTTACGGAAACCCCACTGAAAATTGGAAAGGATATTACATTTATCTAAATATGAAAGCAACCGGTTGTAATATATTCTTTCAAATACTTTCAACAGCTGGGGCAGTAATGAAATTGGTCGATAATTGGCAATATCGTCTTTGTCCCCTTTGTTTTTGTATACCGGTACTACACGACTGAGTTTCAACTGGTCCGGGAAGATACCCAGTCTCATAGAATCATTTATTAAGTGCGTCAGTGGATTTACTATTGTGTGTTTACAGTCTGCAAGTAGCCTACCTGGCACCCCATCAATACCAGGAGATGAAGACTTAGATAATGAGCCTAAGCACGACAAGACTTCCTTTTCATCACATGGTTGAAGGTAAAGGGAAGAAACTAGAGATTTACTGATTATTGTGCTACCCATAACAGGATTACCCGAATCGATTTTTGGGAGATTGCAAAGAGCTTCATTCGCTAGGTTGCATATAATTTTTACATCAGTGATCAAAGATCCATCTTTTTTATAAAATTTAGGAGTGGATGAATTATTCTTTTTACCTAACTCATCCTTGATTATGTTCCATGTTTCTTTTGTTTTGTTCTGAGCATTAGCAATTCTCTGATCATTGTATGTTTTTTTTGCATGCTTTAGAAGTCTACAATATGCTTTTTTCAGCTTAAGAAATTCTGAATATTCCTCTTGGCTACAACCTAATTTGCATCTGGTTGACTTATCTTTCATGATACGTGAGAGGCTTATTATATTTTCAGTTACCCACTTTTTTCTTGTATTGACATTTTTGCCAATTTTTTTCCTGACTAATGGAAAAGAGGATTCAAACAGAAATAAAAATTTTGAATAAAAGGATTCAAATCCCTCGTTGAAGTTTTTAGAAGTAAAGACAGAGGTCCAAGATTCTTTAGATAGCAGATGTTTAAAATAAGCAACATCACTGTCATGAAAAGTTCTAGCATCATAATACTTTGGTGTGGTGAAGGTTAATGGAGTGCAAAGCCGGAAGTTAGAGTTTAGAGCAAGGTGGTCAGATAACCCTAGATCGATAACACTGGAAGAAGATACACAAGGGTCAAAGTTGGTAAATACATTGTCAATCAAAGTTGAGGATACAGAGGTGACCCGAGTGGGATGAGTGATTAGTTGACATAAGCCATATGCCTTGAAAGTGTTGACAAGCTGAGAGGCTCTAGCATCCTTCAGGAGCAAATCACAGTTAAAATCACCTGCTATAATAATTTTTGAATTATTGCTATAGAGTTCGTCCATTAAAAGTTCGAGCTTATTTAGAAAAATATTGAAGTCGCTAGAAGGTGAGCGATAGATGGATACAATTACAATAGTAATTACACTAGAAATTGATATTTTGGCCATTGAACATTCAAATACTTTCTCATCGGATAAATTGACAGTAAGTGGAATATAGTTGAAGGGAAAACTCTGATGGAGGTAGATTCCCACACCACCTCCTTTAGATTTTTTCCGAGAATAAGAGTTAATGAGATTGCAGTTACTAATTTTACAAACACTTAGTTCCAAGTCATTGAGCCAGTGCTCTGAAATGCACAAAACGGTTGGTTTGATATCACATAGGGCCACTTCTAGTTGAGCAACTTTGGTACGCAGTGATTGAATGTTAAGGAACATTAATGACAGACAGTCACCAGTCATATCTTTAGAGGGATTGACTGGGGAGCAAGCAGACTCGAACAAACTGCAGTTATCACCATCCGATGCAGAAATTAGTTTCCCCATTCTTTTTGGGAAAGAGCAGTGGCAGTAATGATCTCCCCTAAGATCTTGGAGCCTTTACGATTCATATACGATTCTTCCTTCACTATTCATTTACGATTTAAAATGATTACGCCATCATGCCCAATATAATTCCAAATTAATATTAAATTAGATAATTTTACTAAAGAATTTAGCAAACCCAATCCGGCAAAATTTGTCAGAAATGAGTATCTCGCAGAATTCGTCCGCCAGGATCACTCCCCATTGACGAATGTCATTCCCACGAGCAAAGAGGACAGTAATTTTCATACTTTCGGAACTTCCGCTGCATTAGGCCTGACCGACCCCCAGACATGTCTCACCTACTAATGTTGACACTCTGAACCCCGTGTTCATAATCGCAGGGGGTTGCAGAAACAAAGTCGGCAGTATGAAAACACAGATGGTTGCTGTGATACAGACCCCCTTATTGTATTAGCACCCTAAGGGTACTCATTGATTCCCTCCATCAGTCAACGTAATTGCTGTCTTTATTGTAAGGGTATCTTTATAATTGTATTTGTTTTGCCGCCTTGGTGCCTGCGCTGTCCGCCATGTTGGGACATTACGATAGAGTTCTGTTTCTGGGGTGGTCTGAGAGATCTCTCAGGGTGACGCTCTTCTTGTTCGGACCAGCATGGTGGGCAGACGTTCACCAGAGGCATCATGTAACTGCGCGAGTATTAAAGTTCTTCAAGTTAGTTAACAAGCTGTCGGTTGTTTCCCTTGAACCTACGGACTCAACAGTAATACCAATTTTACATAACAATAAGTTACATAATCACAAGATTCTATTACATTAGATGTAATTGTGGGGGACATCAATCAGAGAGGTGCATGTTTAAGTATTTTGTTAAATTACTCACCATATGCTTAAAAGAACATTTGAAGTCTCCCTGAAGAATTATTCCACCAAGAGTAGTGAAATCTTCCACCAGGGGTTTAAATAATTCACTCTGTCCATCTCGGGCTTCTCTCAGAATAATGGCATGAAGAGTTTTATAGCTGAACTCCATCACCTAAATTTAAGAAATGTCAGTACAGCCATCATTATTGCTTCTATCTTACCCTCACAAATTGAGAAAATATTCTCAATATGAGTACAGAATGCAATTCTGTGTAATAAAGTTCCATTTAACACTAGAAGCCCAACATCCAATATTTTAATGGTGTGTAGGTTCATCCCAAAGATAAGACAAATTGGTTAAAAATACAGTTTTTTCCCCATTCATTGGCCCTCTGTCCTATGTTGCCCGTAATGCTATACCCGGTTATATTTTAAGACCAGTTTTTATAAAATAATACATTGGGATGACTACCAAGTAATTCTAAAGACATTATGGATATCAAATCTAAATGTAGTGAGTATAAACTTTCTTGTTATGACTGTCAGTATGTTTACATTAGTCACACTTGACCCAACTTCAAAACCAGAGCCAAAGAACACCATATGTGCCACAATAATAAGGATGACTCATCTGCCTTCACCAGACATCTGATGGAGCAGGGCCACGAGAGCGATTTTAATCCAGGCATCTTATTCTGTGCTTATCAAGGCAAATAGTTGGATGTCCTAAAAAAAAAATGATCAGCCTTCTAAAAGTTTTTGGTTTTCTTTAAAATGAAATTACCTTCCTTAATCCCTCCATGTTGCATTTAGTTACCTTGCCCCCAAACCCAGGATGACACACCGGCTTTCCACAATCGTCCACATTCTCCCCTTCCTTTACTTCCCCTCCCCCCCTCATCCTACACCACCCACACCATCTCCCCTCATACTTATTCAAATGTATTGTGACCTTCAATAACTCAGCGTACCTGATGATGGCATAACTGCCAAAACCAGATGTTCTCTTAATAAAACTGTAAGACACCAAGTTTGATTCACTACAATTAGAATAAATCTTATTTGTTTCATAGGGTATATGACTAAAATACGAGTATAATATGAGTAGGCATCTAGCAAATCAAGGTGTAAATGGGAGCCTGCTGTACCTTCAGGGGATTTGGGCGAATGTGAAAATTTCATCACTGAATAGATGCTTCTCCAATGTGCCTTCAACCTAATTTTTGTGCCTATTGAAATATCTCCACCTGACAATTGAAGTTCTGAAACTCTCATTTGTTAAAAGTTTCATAACTAAAATTGTCACAGAAATTACAACTCACAGGACATTTCGACAAGAAGCAAAATCAGGCCCACCTATTAGTTATGTGAGCATACGGCTTCTGGTAGTGTAAAGATATGAGAGCTTCTAGAGTTAAGGTGACCACTGTAGTAGAGCTGATCATTGAAGTGTCCTGTGGGTATCTACTTTCTGCTAATGTCAAATTTTGAAACTGTATAACCATAAGCTAAATACAAGTTCAGAGTTAAAAAAATATTCTTTTCAAAAGCTCAATACACTAAGTTTCCTAAATAGCAATACATCGTAGTAAATTTCAAGGAAAATATGTAAGTACAAAACACCCCCTTCAACACAAAGTAATCTGCCCTTGATCATCAATCTTATGGCAAAGCTAACAATGATATAGTAAACAGATTAAATAATAAACATACATATAAGTAGAATTACAAGCATAAATGTGTAATTCAGATGTCAATAAATCAACTATTATTTTGTTCATTTGGTCAGTTTTACAGATGGTTAATGCAGAGATTTAATACTAGCCCTTACCTGTTCAGGAACTGAATAGTCTTTCTTAAATTGACCTTGGCTAAGTTCAAATAATTCATTTAGGTCTACATATTCATCTAGTGAAAAGTGACTGCTAAAAGCCCACAGAATAGAACAATATTTCTCCAGAGCAAATTTCAAATTTATTTCTTCACTCTCCTCATCACTTTCAGGTGAGGAACTCAGCTGCTTCTGTAAGAATACATGAAAATAATAAACATTATCATTCACTATCACTACCTTTACCAATCGAACACAGAAATATATGAACTCGGACTGATCTAAACATTCTAAGCCAGCCTATTCGGATCGCCTGGTTTATCAATGCGAAAGTGATTGAAATATTGATTTGATTCGGTTCATATAGATTTGAAATCTCAGACTGGTAGAGAAAGTGGGCCAAGTTAGCCCGCTTCTCATATCAATCCAACTAGCCCATTGCGTTACCATTATGAGCTGAACCAACTAAATCGATCCGAGTTTGATTGGTAAACCTAGAGACTGTCAGTGTGCCCTGGCATGCCACTTGCAATTCAGCTTTCTATTGTCATGGTACAAAAAATTTTCACCCAAACCATTTAAATTATAGCCCCACAAATAATCAAGAAGTAAAACTTGAACAAGTATTCCACACATGAGTTGCACGAACCTTTAATCATAATTAAGCTGGAATGAAATATACATTGACTTGGCTTAAAAGAACATTTGTAATATATCAGTATGAAAAATATCTAGAAGAATAGGAGAATATTAGCAAAATTATGGTAAATTCAGAGGTGCTGATAAATTACAAAAAATACCATGGTAATTTACAAAAATTACCTCAGTAATTTTCAGAATGGCCCTTCTCTACACATTCATAGCGAAAAAAGATAGGCAGCCATAGCAGAAAGTTTAAGCCTCTAGCATTCTTTCAGGGTCAGTCACCAGAAATGGATTGAAAATTGGGTGAATGAAAAGGAAAAACCTTACCTTTCTGTACATTTCACGGTAAGACTTGAGTGACTTCCTCCACTTGGAGGAAATATCATCTAAGAATGGCTTGAGAACAAATAATTTAAACATGTTGTTGCCCTCACACCAATGAGCCACTGCTTTTGCTCCCTTGATGTGAACCTGCACTTCCACTTGTGCTTTCATTAGTTTCTTAAACACCTCACCAATAAGATGAATGTCCTTTAAAGAAAGAATAATTTTATAAAGAGAGATATAAAATAGTTTTAAAAAAGCATTCTCCTGAAACTTGCGAACTTTCCTCCTTAAACACCCAGTATATCTCCTTCTTCCTCCTCTCATGGCTGACAAAGAACTACACTATATACAATCAACAAGGGTTGTTAAAACAAATACATAGTAAGAAAACTATTTACTTATTATTCTGAAAGCATTAGAAATTGCTATTCCCAACAGGCAGGTCACTGCCCTGTAAAATTTTAGGTTATTGAAAAGGTTCACAAAAAAGGTTCTGAGGGCAATTGTTCTAATATCTACCTAAGTATGTATTAGTTTCTTAATAAAACATGAAAAAAATCAAAATATTACTACAAAATATTATTTTTAGAGCACAAGGTTTGGGGTACTCTGTTATATGTATACAGTTTTATGCATTCAAATACATATTAAGCATTACCTCATTCCTGGTACAGCAGCTTGAGTCAATCATGGAACAGATTAACAACAGATCGTTAATTATAGAATTATCAGACATGAATTTTTCCATCAGTCTGGGAATAAATTCCCAAAGGATTTCACAGCTTTTCACACAATCCTCCCTTCTCTGTTGAAAGGCCTGTGAATCATAAATAAATTCCATTGGATTACAAAAAAGTGATAATTTACCTTAAGAGATTCTAGCAATATGGATTCAAATTAAGGTGGTTTCCAGATTTGCTTTCAATATTCAAGCCACATGATGAAGATACATTTTTACATCCAGAGAGCATATGGGAATCCAATTGGACCTATCACGAGTGCAAGCTGGTTTCAAGCCAGATTCCATCTGAGGCTTTCATACAATTCTAAGCTTAAAAGTTGGTTTTGAGACTAGAATCCAACTTGAATCTGGTATGATTTTGAGAAATCATAGCATGCTTGCCACAACCATCGGGACTGAAGCTACATATTCAGGCTGGAATTCAGCTTGGTTCAGGCTTGCCACACCCAGTCACATATTTAAGCAAGAATTAGGCTACATTCAAGTTTGCTACATCCAGTTTGAACTATTCCAGCCAAAATCCAGGCTGGAATCCAGTTGGCTAGCCATCTGGTAAGGTTCTCTCTGTTATCATCTTCACAATTTTTTTCCAGTACAAACCAAATTTTCAAATAAAATAAAAATAACTCGCCAATCTTAACTCAGAATTCATTTTGATACACCACACACGCTTTTTAGACAGTCCTTTCCATCACGTAAGAACTGAACCTCAAGTACCACACCTGAAATACAATAATTACTAATGCTCACCCTACAGCGCTCGGGAATCATTCCAACAAAATTCTTTTGAATATACAAATGCCAGGCCCTAATCAGATATATGTATTTGCTGCACCACACAATTCCAAGCAGTGTAGTAAATTTCAAAAGCTTTTAGAATAAATTTTATTGCAAAGTTTTATTTTGCATTGAGTAGTTGTACAGATACAATGGAAGTGCAATACGATGCGGGATTTAGTAAACCAATTTAGTTGAACATCCAATTCAAAATTCTATACAAAATTCTAACACTAAAGAAGTACTCATAACAGATTTCCAAAGCAAAATAAGCTTTTGACAAGATAAATTGATAGTCATCACCAGAGATTGTGTCAGCTTTGTGCCACATCAATCATGTTTTGACCTGCTAACAAGAGAGAGCTACGTAGCAAGCAAACTCTTCCCATGATAATGTTCCCACTATTTTCCCCATGCTTCCTACCCTGAGATGACATTAATTAACCGCTTCTCTGATGCACCAGAGAAAACTCGGGCTCCAAAGACAAGCAAATTCTGACGTGCCCGAGTATACTTGTACAAGCTTGAAAAGACCCTCTCTTTCTCCTCACAGCCAAATTCTCGACAGATGCTAGTTGTTCATTTTTCTGCCATCAGTGGAACATGTTAGGGTCCATAGCTCACTCTAGCCCAGGGGCGAGTTACTCAGAAGGAGATTTGATGGTTATATACGTAATGATATTTTCCCAATATTTTTCAGTGACTGCGAAGGTGTGAATCTGCTAGTTACTGTTTCAAAACTAATTTTATCCACAGTTTCTAAAATTTCTTTTGCATTCCTTCATAACACCTCATTGCAGCAAGCTTACTTTCACTTGTTACAATGTTTATATGATCTGTTCACGATCCTTTTGATGACTAGTACTCCTAACAGCGTCATTAATGTTTGGATAGGATTTCTTTAGGCGCATCACCACATATCGAGCCTTCTCGTTGGAAACCTCTCCTGTGTAAATTTACCATCAACAGAAGGATATAAATGGTCACAGTTGCATGCATAAGTCCCTTTTCCCTAGGATTCAAGAAGAGGGGCGACAGAAATTTTTTTGACAGGCAAGGACAGTGATCCCCAAAGCCATGCCACGCTGAGGGGCAGACTTCGCGCATAGGTGCGAAGTCTACTCCTTGTCATGGTGCCTTTGTTGGTCGCTGTGCATGTGCTCCAGATGTAAGCGCACATATTGTTCTTAATTTTTGTCTGAATTCCATGCTTTCAAATATCTTGGTAGTAGCAGAGGCCCTTTCTGTGAGAATATCCATTTTCGTCAAGTAGCGAGGGATTTCATTTCAGCAATGGATTTTGAAGAAGAATCGGATTTCACCTGCTTTGACTCGGATGTGGACATTGAAGACTCCAGTTCTGACTCAAGCCTTTCTGGGGAAATAGGCTCTGACCCGGAAGATCCAGCAACAATATTGCAAGTAGGCTTGTGGGGTGAAATTTTCGGCATTGAATCCTCCTCCAGCACTGCCAAGGTTTCCTTTTGAAGAGAATTCCCCATTGAACTTCAATCAGGACCCTGAGTGAAATCCTTTGAAGTATGTTGAACTTTTTTTTAATGATGAACTCATTGTGTTTATAGCAAGTGAAAATAATTGTTACGCTAGTGCCTTATAGGAAAATAATGCGGGACTGAGCACACCTAAAAAAATACCGAGCAAGCCACCCCTACGGTGTGTGACAGGGTAATTCTACACCAGGCATGCAGCACTCATCCCAGCTGAAAACAGAACTGTGCACCTTCTCCTGGCTGTTAGATGCTGGCAGGATAATGATGTGCAGTCAGATCAGAAACTAAGAAGTGCTGATACTCAGTCAAACCAGAAACTACTATCCGTTGCAAAATTCCGTCACCCGAGTTTGAAGACTAATATTTCAAAGACGGCTCAATCGATTTTAAAATGAAGTACATCAAATCGAAGCCTGTTTCTTTCTGCGTTTAGTGATGGTAAACAAAACTTATACCATTTATACTGATTTCAGTGTGTGCTTAAAAACAGAATTTTAGCGTATTTTTCCGGGTATTGGACGGATGCATCGCATTTACGGCTTTGTAATAACTACGCGGATCATGGTATCAAAACTTCCTTTTCAAATATTGTAGCAAAGATCTTTCTTAACAATCATACGAAGTTTCAGATTATTTAGTGCATTAGTATTTTAGTTATTGATGAAGTTGTAAGACTGCGTTATTTTCTGTTATGCGCATCCCTGAAAACAGCCATTTGAGCCTTCTTCAAGCTATCGACTTCATTATCATGAATCCAATAATAAAATCTTAAAGGAATTCATTGGTTAATCAATATTGATTAACATTGATTTTGGAAAGAGCGCGCTGAATTTCCGGAAGCATGCCCGGAAGAGAAAGGGAGAGGCGAGGGCTGTTGCTGGGGAAATAAGCTCTGACCTGGAAGATCCAGCAACACCATTGCAAGTAGGTTTTTTAAAGTAGGCATTTTAAAATAATTTGCAGTTACCACCCTAAAAATGAATTCTGAAGTGAAATTGCAATCGCATCCTGTGAGTACAAAACTACATATTATAAGCGATGCTGAAAAAATAGGAAATCAAGCTGTAGGAAGGAAATATGGTGTATCTGAACCGTGCATCAGAGCCTGGAGGAAGATAAAGGAAAAACTGCAATCTGCAAAACAAAAGTATGAGAGCTTTTAGGGGTAAAAGTGCAAAATACCCTGAACTAGAAAAGCGAATTGTTACAAATTTTGCCATCTCAGAGAATTTAAATGGCAAAAACACAAACATTAAACAATGCATAGAACTTTCGAGAAGCTAACGGCTGACAATAGCATAAGGCTAAATCTTCTAGAACATGTAACAATGCTGCCCACACTCGGCTATATAAAGCACACACAGTGTGGGACTCTAGGCTCTGTTTTTCCACAGTTTCTATCGGTCGTAATAGCTGACCACTCACTAATTGTTATCACGACTAAGTGAGGTGTTGAGTCTTTCTGGTGCGTCGATGATAGTTTGTGACAGCTAATTTTTTTTATTTAGTGATGTGGGAGTTCGGGAAAGCCACTGAGAATAATTTGGCAGTAATTCTCACCGAAGGCAACACACAGATCAAAGGAGGAGACGTATCAACTAGCGCTGTATCAACTCAGGAGGACACAGGGTCGCGGATGGGAAGAGCAGCAAGGGAGGGGAAATCAATCACCACAAAAAGCACAGCAATAGCATCTAACCGTACATATTAAGAGGATTTTTGTCCTATAAAAATTGTCTTGTTTTGTATTGGTATTTACTTATTAAAAGTGTAATTGTATTTTGCAGTAGGAGTGAAAAATTAACGAGAGAACAACCAACATAGGCGGGGGATAAAAATGATTTAAAGTGATTCATTGTTTACATTCAATTCAGTGTTTCTTATGCATGTACAAGTTGTGTGGGTTTGTGATTTTGTGTTTAAGTGTTTAAGGGGTTGTCATGTGTGCCAAGAGTTAATTAAATTTACATGCAAACAGCATGTTGGTGCCCATCAACAACAGCATTCAGAATTTATTGATGTATTTATTACAAGTTGAAGTTCTAAAGACTTGTTCACAATATCTTTTTCTGAATACACACTTGCTTTCTTTGACCTATCAAACGGAACTTACTTTCTGGATGTACCTCATAGACTGCATCAAACTGACGATGACAAAGTGCATTGAAATTGGGTCGCAATGAATCTATTTCACTGGGGGAAAATTGAAATTTCGGTCTTCATTGATGATCTTTGACCTTCCTTCGTTCCGCGGGTCTCAGGTCCGAAAAAGAGGGTTTCGTTCTGGCATGCCAGGATGGTGTCATCAACACTCTCGTGTACCGCCGAATTATATTAAAGGCTGAGGTGGCGGACACGAGATGCAGAGCGTGCCGAGCCGAGCAGGAGACTTTGAGTCACCTTCTCTCCGGCTGCAGTTATTACGCGCAGTCAATGTATTTAGCTCGGCACAACGCAGCTCTGCGGGTATGGTATTTCCGCCTTTGACATCATTACGGCATCGACGAAGTACATGTGCTGCTTTTTGCCCATGGAAATATTGAGTCCGTCGTGGAAAACGACAAAATAAAAATCTGGTGGAATTACTCATTCCCCACCACCAGGCAGTAGGAGGCGAACAAGCCTGACATCATTCTCCTCAACCGCCTATCGCGTTCCATGTTTGTAATTGATTTTCGGCTCCGGCCGATAAGATCTTGGACGCGAAAGAGGCGGAAAAACGGACGAAATCTCAAGACCTGCTGTTCGAACTTCGGCTGATGTACCCAGGACACTCTGTAAAACTAGTAGTCCTAGTCATAGGTGTGGTAGGTGGAATCAAGGGCTCGGTGATACAGAGCATCAAGTGTATTCCTGCTTGCGTGGCACAGGCGGAATCACTTGCAGCCCGCATGCAGAAGGCCGTCCTCTTGGGGTCGCTCCGTCTGCTTCGTGCGCACGACCCGAACGCAGCGTAGCCACTAATCCGATGGGTTTCAGAAGTGGCTACGAACTCTTCACCACCCCTCTCGAGTTCTCGTCCATTTTGACGGCAATGAAACCCGATGTTACCGGGGACTCGGAGGGGAAAGTTACAGAAGTAACAAAAAAATAATTTTTCATTGGCTCCAGGACATGCGGTTGACATGTATGTAGCAGGTCATTCACAATACAAAAAAGGAAAAAAATAACATAGCAACCAATATTCACATAAAAATATGATTGGGGATGAGAGCTCCAAAGAAAATTCTCTGCCACAGCTGGGATTCAAAACCCAGGCACTTTGGATAGGAAGCCAGCCAGAACTGTAGCTACCACACCAACGTGGTCCCCTTCCTAACCAACCTACCCACCTGACCTCAATGGCGCTAATTACCTCAGCTGTCAGTAGTTTTACCAATGTGACCAACCACAATAAATTACAGGATAATCACTCACTCTCACCTTGGGTATTTTGATCTTGATTTCCTTTCTGCACCGTGGGCTTTCTTGAGTAAAAACTTGCCTCATGCTGCTTAGCATTAAGGACACGAATATTTTCTCATCTTCATCATTCAATGAAGAAACCACTTCATTGGGAAGGCCTTGCAGTATATGTGGTGCCTTCACTTTAAATTCATCCGCAAGTAGAATGACAACGTATGATTTCCAAGTCAGTAAATAACTACCTTGAACACTGAGCATGGCCTCAGCAAGCAGATCAATTTTTTTTGATGCCTGGAAATAATAGTGACATTAATAATGAAATATAAAAGAAAGAAAAGGAATATTATTTGAATAGGTTTTCATATCAAAACAGGAAAAAAACATCTAATAACGTATTTACTCGGTGTATAGTTCTGCAATTATTTTAGTTGGATATCTCATTTCGAACAGATGCCATTTTTATCGCTGAATGATGTGATTGTATACAACTGTGATTACTGTGTGATGCTAGGAGAAAAAGATGCACAATAAAACGGGCTGTGCATCGTTACGATATTAAAATGTAACGCAATAAATTCATGAGAAAGATGTACATCAACACTTAACTTAGGCACTAAATTTCTTTAAAGAACGAGCATTCATGTTATGACAAAATGATGCAGGCTCAAGGGCATAAAATTGCTTCTTTCATAAAAATATTTTTTCCCTCACGAGCCTGCCCAAAAATGGGGGTGTGCGGGATACACGAGGGCGCGGCTTACATGATGTAAATGCGGTATTCCCTCATAGATTTTTTAAGCACTTCCATAGTGAATTAGAGAATTTATCAACAATATCACAAAAATATAATATTTCCAAAAGAGATGCAACCTACGCTTTATTAAAGGCATCTTCCAGGTAAAAGAAACAACCAATTTCACTATAGAGCCATTCCAAACAAATGGCCAAACAAGATATGGCCTAACTGGTTTAGATTCTGGTGCTTTTTGGTTGGTACAAAGAAAGAGTAAAATATAGGGCTTAATATTCATAAATTTAGATGATAAGGTGATATGAAATCAAAAATAAATTTATTGCAAATAGCATCATGCAGTTTAAAACTGAGCATCCCAGATTTCCTTTGTAATGACTTCATAAAAACACAATACCCTTACTTCTCTTTTAAAATTTGGTCACATTAATATCATTAACTATCTCTCAGCAAAGTTTAATTTAGCCCATTTATTTTCAATGTAATCTATGTTTACAACTCAAAAAAACTCCATTCAATCTTAGAAAGGACCATGGGTGCCTATGTGTGGGTTACATGGCGCAAGTTGCACCATTAAAATTTTGGGGGAGGGGAGATATTTAATAATATTTTAATAACAAAGGTGGAAAAACAAATAAAATAAAATTTAAAAAATCTGGACAGTTAGAGTGATGAACATGATCTGAGGCTCTCTGAATATTATTTTTGGGGCAGAGGCGGTAAGATTTGGAAAAATTGTTTCATGAAAGGAGAAAATTAATAAAATATTATGCATAAAAAGATATATCATTATCGTGACAAAAGAGAAAAAAACAGTTTATCTAAAACATTTTAGGAATGGGAGGATGCAAGATTTTGAAACAATACAAAATTTGAGGGAGGGAAAAACAAATTTAGGGGGGTTTTGCCTTATAGCTTTTGAGGGAGATTGTCACCCCTGGGAAGGACCAAGCTTAAGTGTGTTGAAGAGACATGACACAGGATTCAGCTTGAAATGTATGGTCCAATATTTAACTGCAAAACCACAGCACAATGGAGCTACAAAAGCAGTCGGTCAGCAGACTACTTTAAAGGTTAGATACAAAAGTACCATACTTGTCGGCTTTGAAAAAGAGGCATTGGGAGGTTACAAGGGCAGTGTGAACAAGCACCATATATTAACTTTCCATTATTAATAACCATAAACTCTCAGCTTATCTGACTCAGCATTCAAACAGCCCACTATAAACTGTGAAAACTATGCTATGTTGGGGGCCTAATACTGATTGTAGGCCCAAAAGCAAGCTAGGTAATCTTTTCACATTTGAATTCTTCAAAAAGGGAGGGCTTTACTAATTCTCCCATTGGTTCTGGATTTAGTAAAACAATGGCAGAGCATTCAAAGAAGTGAAAAACCTCTGACCATTCCAAAATTGGAGCTGCTTGCATTACAGGGATTCTATTACATGTGGGAGTGCAATGCTTATTTTAATGCTGAATATCGATCTACAGCCACAACTACTGTAAGCAGGAGGATGAAATTTTTACACTTACATTGTTTTTAATGATGAAATCTTTCAACTGTAACAAGTACAGAGTTGGCACATTTCGATTATTTCCAATTTCATCTTTCAAATCATTCCTGATTAGTTCATGAAAAAAAGCTGCAGCTTGGCAAGAAACTTTGAATTCTGGAGACAGCACCAAACTCTTTAAAAATCCTTTTTCGTCTTCTTTAATAATGAGAGAATTACGCCTAGAAGAAAAAATGAACATTTGACAAATTTTAGTCAATTCACACAATACCACATTTCCTGGCTTATGACACCATTCATTCAATTAAATACAAGTTAGTGCTCTTTGGCTATGGAAAGACATTTTTCTTGCACGTATTATCTATTCTCTTGCTAGAGGATCACTTTCAGACTATATTTTCGAAAGACTTGAGGAGGTGAAGGGGTATAAAAATTTATCTACATAATAATTTTCATATATTTTCCCCCTATCTTTGGATAAACCCCATTGGCTGATATGTTTAGGACTTAGCTGCAGGAATGCTTGCATAAACAAGGCAAAGTAAAGAGTACCGAGCCAACTAATCCCTTCAACCCATTGCACCATTTTGCCTACTTTTTGCCATTTTTTCCTTTGCTTGTCCAAACCTCACATCAGCACCATTGTCAACCACTATGTCCTATCACCACATCCTCCATCCCTCATTAATTTAGAGTGGGGCAGAGTTTATCCCATAAAGCATCCTCTCAATGATTATATTGCCCAAGGCAATTCCATAGGATGAACCAGTCGAAATGGAGAGATTGCCCTCCCCTGCTTTCTCTTCCTCCTGAGTTCCAGAAATTTCCCTTATCTTCAACAATGACTGGTGACCCTATTGCAGGGCTGGGCAGTATTTGAATTACTTGTAATTGAAATACATATACGTATATGGTATTTGTATTTCAATTATTTCCTAAAAATGTAATTTGGGATTGGTATTTCAAATACTGATGCAGAGGTATATTTTAATTAATAGTTCAAATACTAATGGCTTAAAAATATATTTTCACAAATACATTTAGTGATCTTATTAATGATAATGAAAAATAAGCTGACTCATACATGGACTAAAAACACTAGAATCCAGAGCAAATATATTAATCTTTAGATTTGGCAACACTGTGTCTGTATGTCACTTCTATGTTATTTGTGCTGTATGTCGAAGACATAGACTTTAATACTAATATGCCATCAGCGTCAAAGCAAGTATCTAGCCAACTGTCTTGTCATTTACATTGTTTCACAGTATTTATTCATAAAGACGTATTCTTTCTAATTTGTGAATCAACTGATTTTTAATTCCGTAATTTTCACGAAACTTCTATTTATAATAAATTGAGTTAATTGATACGGGTATCACAATGGATGATCAAATTCGCTCAACATCATCGTATACGATACCGGACGATAATGGCAATGGAGTGAATCAAGGGAATGCTCTGATGTATCCACTAATTCTAACTGGAGGAAAGTATTTCACAGTGAATACATACAGTGATCAATAGCGGCAATAGTAATGACCAAGATAATGTCCAGGCTACTTGTGTTACATGTAAAGCCACCATCAAAGGTAGTTTAAAGGCTACAAGCAACTTCACATTGCATTTAAAGGTAAGTTATAAAACCCGTTAATCCTGTTATGTCGTTATGTTATTGTAGGATTTGTAGGCTATGTAATTGTTGCACATACTTTATACATCTCAGCTGAGAGCTTGGGCTTGTAAGTACATACATGATTGTTCTGACATAATACTTCCCTAACCTAAAATAAACAAACTACACGGATGGGAATGGGGCCTAGCCTAGTTATTTTCATATCTCTGAGTTGCTTTTGCATGCTGAGCAATGCAACTTATTTATTGTTTTTTTTTTCAGAGAAAGCACCCTAATGTTCTGAGTGAGTATAGAACAGCAAAATAAATCAACACATCTCTGGTAAAAGAAAATTGTCATTGGAAAACGAAGAAAAAACGAAACAAGCTAACCTGGATTTTAAGTTGCAAAATGAAAATGAATGTCAAAAAAACCTTGATAAATACACCATGAATTACATTGTACAGAGTAGGAATCCCTAAAGTACTGTAGACGATCCCAATTTTGTAAAGATTTTTAATGACCTTCCACAAAAGTTTAATGTAATGTCAAGAAGAACATTAGGAAGGAAAATTAAAATGTCTGAAAAAGAAATCATGGCAAAACTTATAACCATTTTGAGTTATGAGGAGAATGTATCAACCACTGCAGATATATGGTCAACTAAAACTAGGAGCCTTCTTAGTGTAACTGCACACTGGGTAAGATTTCATTCACTTATACTTTTTACTTTCAATCTTTTCTGTATTCATGATTAAAGGGGTTTTGATTAATTCAGAATTGATTGCACAATACATTTAATTTCCATAGAAATTGGAGCAGTTATCAAACATTATTTTCATTTCACATCAATACAACTTTGCTGGAATGTACAAGTTGTGTATTATCTTTTAACCGCTTTAAAGGATAACATACTTATGAGAAGATTGCTGAAATGCTTTTTGAAATCCAGTCTTCTTTTAAATTAAAATATGAACAAGTGGTATCAACTGCTACTGACAATGGGTCAAATGTCGTGAAGGCTTTCTGTGAATTTGGTTTTACTGATTATGTGCCTGATTTTTCTGATAATGATGTTGAAGGTAAAAAAATATTACTTTGAGTATACCTAAATATAGTATAGATAATTGATCAAAATCAGAGATTAATATTGTTTTATTTAAAGTATCCATCAAATCTTAACCAAATCACTTTATTTGTTGGATTTTTTTCTGAATAATGTTGACTTGACTTCTACCAATTGTTGTTGTTTTGTTTAAATAATTATATATATTTTTTAAATACTGTTGAAGCTGTAGTGGAATCAACATCTGCCTCTGACGTTTTATATGATAAGGTATTGTTACCAGTAAACATAACAGAAGATAAAACAAGAGTGTTAAATTTGCCGAGGCACCTCAGATGTGCCAGCCACACATTACGTCTTTTGGCCACTATAGACGTGAATAATTTCATAAAAGATTCTTGTGTTAGCTGGATTCACTATTCTGCAGTTGCTGAATGTACGTTGTTATGGAATACGTCTACAAGGCCTGAATCAGCCGAAGTCATAAAAGACTGTCTTTGACGTCAATCAATATATCCCTGACCCACAAGACGGAACTCTCTTTACGCTTCTATAGTGCAGCTCATGAAAAGTAAATCAAAATTAAATGAACTATTTAATAAGTTGGGTAAGACTAACACTTTCTTGGCCATAGAACTGGAACACTTAGAGGAATTCATTGAAGCATTGAAACCAATTGCTACAGCTCAAGATTACATTCAGGGCAATTATTGTTATAATGGAAAACTTCTGCTTACTTTAATGTCTGTAAGAACAAGATTAAATCGACTGCAGGGTAGAAATTTGAGGCATATAACTGGTGTTGTACCACAACAAAAGAGAGCTTAGAAAGAAGATTCAATGAGTTTTTTAAACTGTCACCTGAAATAAATATTGGCACCGTGTTACCACCCTAATTACAAAATGCGTTGGTTGCCAGAAAGCATCACAGCAGATGAGAGGCAAAGAATTCAAAATCTTATAATTCATGCCTTAGAAGCAAATCACAAAAAACATGAAATAATACCTGAGAGCAGCACTACTATTAAAGAAGATGATGATTTTATTGTCTTTGCGGACAGGGACAGTGATCAAACACAGACATCAAAAATAGAGTTTGAGTTAGTCAGCTTCCTAAATGACAAAAACAAAGAGCTTACCATTCTTAAAAACTACAAACATAAAAGAAGTGTTCATAAAAATGTTAACACAAGTTTTTGCTCATCAGGATCAGTAGAAAGATTGTTTTCTTTAGCAGGTTTTATTTATTCCCCAACAAGAGGCTGTTTGACTGATGATACTTTAAAAAATCTAGTGTTTATGAAAGGAAATTCTTATTTTACTGAAAAATAGGCTGGGCTGGATTAGTTCTATTTACATTACCTAACACCTGGTCTGGCTCCTATACCACAAAACTTTACAAGTCTACAAAGTTGAGCGGAGATGAGATGTGTCTTTTGAGCAATACGATTGGTCAATATTTGCACGTCTCTGCTTCACTCTGCTCAGCTTTGCTTCTATGGAAATGCACCCTTAGATATGGCACTTACAACTACTTATTGCAATCAAAAGTTTAGAATGTATTTTGTAATTTGTATTTTAAATAAAAATGGTTAAAATACTGTATTTTGTATTTTATATTTCAAAAACATGACATGAAAGTATTTCGTATTTTAAATGCATGCAAAAAAGTATTTTTTTAATTTGTATTTTAATTAAAGCAAAGTATGTATTTTGCCCAGCCCTGCCCAATTGATAAGAGAAATTGTGACTCATCCTATTATATAAGCAATGCGAAGTAACTATTTGGTCTGGAGTGGGAATGACACATTTTTTTATAAAGGGGTAGGTTGTGCCTGACTTAAAACTTACTTAATGGTTTTCTTATATTCAATGAGATAGTACACAAGCATGAACTTGTTCTAAGTCAGAAACAACAGCAATAATAACCTCTATACATAAACATACTCAACTATTGCTGAGGCCACTTTGATTGCTGAACAAGAGACTGAGTCAGAATCGTTCATGGATAAAGTGAGTATCCTGTTCAGAATAGTTTTGGTGAATGCATCCATATCTTCAAAGTCACATTTCTCGTAAATAAATTGCACCACCTGTGAACAAAATGTGAAGAAAAATCAAACCACTTTGGTAGCTAAAAGATAAAAGTCACATATGCTCAACATCATCTTTTTTTCACATACACATTAAGATAAAGAGTAAAAATAAAGAAATAAAACAGATCACAACATCAGAGTTCTTTCCCCGGCTCCCACACCCTGTAAACCCTGAGTATTCACTACATTGTGACTCGTGGAGCCCAGGTAAAAATATTTTGTCTGTAACTACTCTGAAACTGGCCTGTAATTGCTCTGAAAGACTGATATCTTTAAGTGAGAGTAACAAGGAGGAAAGTGCAAGGCAGAACAATGTCATGGTCAGGGGTGAAAGACGTCTAGCTTGGAAGACAGCTGAGACAATAGAGTGGTGAACGGTTTTGAACAAAATAATCATGGCATAGATTCATTCATTCATAGATTTGCATTCAGACTGATTCATGAACTGTCCTTATCAACTGTTGTACAGTATCATCAGTATTATTGAGGAGAGAAATGTCGAACACAGAAATGCGTTCATGAGAATATAAGGGAAGTTGAAGTTTCCTATCAAAATACACCCCAATTGTTGAATAAACAAATGTCAATAAACACTATGGAACTATATAAGGGATGACACGTTTTTCAAGTTACCTACAATGGCAGTTCTACATAAAAATGAAAATTTAAAAAAATACAACAGAGCAATTGGAGTTGACTATATTCACTTTCACAGGGAAGGGTTTGCCCTGTATTTGATATATGGGATACTTAAAATGAAAGGATTATAGTACCTTGTGCTAGTACATTGTGATTAGTTTTTTGTTTCACAAAGACTTTTTCACTCCACAATTACGCTTGATTCTATTGAATTTAAATTTTAATAAGGAACAGCAATTTAGCATGTGCAGCATTTATAGGGGTGGTGAAATTGGAGGTGCATCACTAAGAAGTACATTAAATCAAAGGATCAATATTTTTGAAGAACAATGAAATCCCCAATAAATGTACTAGCAAAAAGTTCAAACTCGACCCTCTTTATCAAAAGTTTGTATACACTGAAAAATGAATTGCCAATCTGCTACGAGACCATGGTGAAACAGGGTTTTACAATTGCAAAAACGAAGGAAATACAAAATGTGGAAGACGTAATGGTGAAAATTTAAAGAAATTTAACAGTAGTATCCACATTATAAATAGAAAATGAAATAGTCACCTAGGAAGCTAAAATATGATAACTGGTACTAGAAAACTAACATTGAAATACATTGGACACTAGAGAGCAACTGTCAATCAACCGTCCATAGAAAGATTTTTTTTTACATTATTATTTTCTATCATTAATAATACATAATATATCATTCACTATAATGTGACTATTTGCTTTTCTTCATTACTGTATAAATTTCGTTAATAAGGAATACATGTGTGAATAGATTGAATAAAAATTGTGGACATAGAAAATACATAGATGAGCAGATGCTATAGCACCCTCTACCATACACCTTAACAGTGGCTCCGAGTGTTGTAGAAACGGTTTATCCAAGTATTGTAGAATGCTGTAGATTTAGCTGCAGATTCAAAAGTCTTAATTAATTTTATAGACTGACTTATATGCACCAGCGATATATGTTAAATCGAACTGTCATCTAAGGGTAACATTACAGCTACAATATATACACTCGCAATGGGATTCAAACGCACGGTGTGTTAGTTCAAGGCTAACATTTCATTAATCTGAATCCCGCATTTGTTGAATCGATATTGTTAAATCAAATCAGATGAACCAAAATGAAAGAAAAATGATAAAAACAACCAAGACACACATCTAATCTAACGATTCAAACAATAAAAATTGAAAAATTGTACAACACTGCCGTTATGTAACTATACAACGCATTCCAAAATGCAGCACACTATAGAAAAGGTTGGAGCCTAAGCTATGACACCAGCAAAATTGAGTGACTTGAGTCCGCTGACAAGCCATAAAGAATGGCTTGAACGTGGACGTTCTAGAACGTCCTGTGCCACTCGATAGCACCCACAGGACATTCCAAAACATTCTTGCTCGTTGAACATGTTACATGAATAGTAATGCTTTCCCTGTAGAAAAGATGTTACATTTTTTTGAAATGACTCATTAGATACATCGGCTTTTTAATTTTGAGGAAGTTTATTAAATATTCTGAGACCCATTTCTCATGGTCCCAACTTAGCTGTGTTAGTCCTTACAGAATTCATATGAAGACTTTTCATGTTCCTTGTTTCGTAACTATGAAGATCAGAATTTACAGCAAACATATTTAGATTTTATCACACGAAAAGTAAAAGTGATAATAAGTATACACATGGAAATGGGAGGGTGTGTAGTTTTTTAAAAATGGGTTTGGAGGGAGCATCATATGGCTTTCGTGTCATAATTCGCATTGCACGTTTTTGCAATGTGAATATGTTAGAAGCATGAGATGATGAGCCCCAAAAAATTAATATAGACTCTTGAGGAACCCTATTGTGGTGGTAGTACAATTAGAAGAGTATGTGTTACCGATAACAGAGAGTGAAACAGTTTGAGTTCGATTACTGAGGTATGAGTGCCATTTGTTTGTAATACCTCTAATTCCCAGTTGATTTATTTTGTTGAGGAGAGAGTGATTTATACTGTCAAATGCCTTGGAAAAATCATAAAATATTCCTATGGTTTTCAGTTTTAGGTCAAGTGAAGACAATGTGAAATCAGTGGCTTGAAATAAAGCAGAGATAGCAGATCAGCCTTTTTGGAAGCCATGCTGATTTGAAGATAACAAGGGTTATTTTTCTAAGAATGACATTAATTGGATGCAGAACACTATTTAAGAACTTTGGACAAAACATTTCATAGTGCAATTGGTCTGTAATTATTCAAATTATTAGAGCAACCTTTGTTTTTATATAAAGGGATAATTTTGGAATGTTTCATTAATGAAGGAAAAATCCCTTGTTTAAGTGATTCATTAATTAGAAATAGGAGAGGTTCTATTATATACATCTGTAGGAAAGATATAATATTCTCCCTGGGATGTCATCTGGACCTGAAAAATTTTTGTTAGTAAATGTTGATATTATGGCTTTTAAATCAGGTTCAGTGCCAGGCCAAATAAAGAATGAAGAAGCAAAATGAGGTAGATTTTGAAACAAGTTTGTAGAAGGGGTTAGAGGAGGGGTTGCTGGTGATTTTATTGTGACGAGATTGTTGACTTCATTTGCTAGGTCAGAACATTTAACATGTAAATTATCCCCTGACTGATATCTTTCAGGGAGAATATATTGATGGAGTTTTCCTGTAGACTCACGTATAGTATCCCAAGATACTTTGGACTTATTTTTTTATGCAAGTACCCTTTCATTGTTATTTGACTTTTTGGCATGTTCTAGGAGTCTCCTGTAACTCTTTTTCTGGGCTATATATTTCTCATGCAGAAGTGGACAATTGGAATATTTAACTTTAGCTGAGAGATTTATGAAAACGGCCGTTTCATAAATCTCTCAAATTTCTGATGCCATCATTCTTCTCTTGGGAAGGAGGGGGAAGGCAACATTAAAACTATACTGAAGATAGTTGTGAAAATATTGATAACTTGCATCAAATGAACTTGTATTATACACTCCAGACCAATCTTGTGACTCAAGAAGGGATAAAAATGTGTCCTGGTTCTCTTGTGAATAAACTCTAGTGAAATATGTCTGTTTACTGCTTGGAGATGGATCCACCCTTATTGAAGACAATAGGGGGAGATGGTCAGATATGGTTGAGTCAAGTACTTTGGTCAATACATCATTTGTTTAGATTAGAAATAATGTTGTCCAATAAAGATTTTGAATTTGATGCGATTCTGGCAGGTGTAGATGTGATTTTGGGCATTAAAGTATAGTATTCGCATGAAGTCTTTGGACGAATTATCATCAACTGGTAAATTGCAGTTGAAATCACCTGTCACAATGATGGGGATATTATTTTCTGTATTACCGAGCTCTCAAACTTTAGTTCTTCTTTTAGTTGTGTGCATGAAAATTTAGCTGAGGCAATCTCACAATTAGTTTTCACAAAAAAATATGACGCCACCGTTTTTGTAATTGGTACACACATAGGCATCTGCAATGATATATCCTGAGCAGGGGCGATCCCAGGAATTTATTTTGGGAGGGGAGACTACCATTAAATTATGGCAATTTTCAGTCATTCCAAAAAACTATATAGCTGTTACAACATTATATCTGTATAATAATGAGCATAATAAGACTAGTAGTCCTAGTCATAGGTGTGCTCGGTGGAATCAAGGGCTCGCTGATACAGAGCATCAAGTGTATTCCTGCTTGCATGGCACAGGTGGAATCACTTGCAGCCTGCATGCAGGAGGCCGTCATCTTGGGGTCGCTCCTTCTGCTTCGTGCGCACAACCCGAACGCAGCAAAGCCACTGATCCCATGGGTTTCGGAAGTGGCTACGAACTCTGCACCGCCCCTCCCGAGTTCTCGGCCATTATGACGGCAACGAAACCCGATGTTTGCCGGGGACTCGGAGGGGAAAGTTACAGAAGTAACAAAAAACTATTATACTTTTCAGATCAGTGATTGGAGTGTTTAATGTTGCATTTGATAACTACGTCTAGTAGTTAAAATTGTTTTGTAAAACCCAAAATTTTCAGGGGGGAATGTATCCCCTTTAGCCCCCCCTGGGATTGCCCCTGATCCTGGAAGAGAGATTGTAGAAATTTCATCCTTGACCAACCAATAGTCACCAGCACACAAAACATCTGGATGATGATGATGTATTAAAGTTTCTAGTTCCAGTTGTTTGTTACGGAGGCACTGAATATTTAAATGTAACATGGAAATCATGTGGTCTGAGTTAAAATTCTTATTAGAACAAGCGAGAGGTGGCGAATTACTTAGTCAGGAGGCAATCTCGCCGGTAATAACGGAGTTTTTTCATTGAGCGCTGTAAAGAAATTTCTCTGAAAGCGAAACTTGTTGATCACTGCACCATCCGTCCAAATTTAGGTCAAAATTTAGGTTGCCAAGGAAATATGCTAATGCTGAATTTGGAGAAAAATTCACAAGTTTGTAATTGAAAATGTAATTTTTAAGTGAAAACCAAGTGTATAACAAAGTTGCCTGCAAGAATTGAATACTTCATTCTCTTAGCCATCCCATTGTGAAAATTAAAAGCCCATATATTGATTGCAACTAATTTTTTAAAAACAAAAAAGAAACCTCTGCATTGATTCTGAGTAAAATTGGGGGAATTTCATGGCCTTGGGGCCTTAAGTCCAATGGATTCCTTGAACTCAAAAATCCGTAAATACTGACTTTCAGGAGAATCAGTTATAATAATAATAATATTTATTGGGCCCACAGATCTACTTAAGTAGTTTTAGTTTGGTAGCTTGAGAAAATATTTTCATACCTATAATAAAATAAACATAAATACATACATACAAGAATTGCTCCTTTAATAGTATGAGATATGTATTTACCTCTCTTTCATTGTTAATGTTTTCATAATTCTGTTAATGTTTTGTCTATGAATCTCATCCACTCAACTTCCTCTCCTCGCTTATCTGTGACCCCTCCTCCACCTGCTACTGGTCAACAGATAGTTACTGTGCTGGTATCAAAGCATACAATATACTATGGAAAAATTCCCCTTCAAATTATAGAGCCCTCTATAATCCATTTCATTTATTAAAAATACTTAGTTGATAAGATTCAATATTCTTCAAACTTAGGGCGTTAAAATTCACCTTCAGAGTAGGCTTCAGCACCGTAGCTTTAGTGTCACATAGGAAATTTTTTAGGTGCAACAGGTATTTCTGTTTTAAATAGAATTTTCCATGTAGATTAAACCAAACTTGAAGTTCTTCCAAGCAAATTAAACGAATGGTACCACATATATCTCTGAAAAAAGAACAAATTTCATATTTATCAGACAAACTTGTGGAAATATCTGTAAATAAAAACGGATATTTTATTAAATGAACAAAAACTTTTTGGCAACCTGTACCATAATCAATGTCATAATTAGAAATACATGGGTGAGTTACAATGGTAATTCAAATATTAATGACAGGATCCTAAAATAAGTAAAACAGTGGGTAAATAATAAACCTTTTCCAGAGTGAGAAAACTTTTTATAACGACAGGTAGGGAAATTCAACATGACACCAAAAATTTTTCACCCAAACTAGGCTTTTCATGCATTATATATCACTGAAGTGCTCCTCCTAAGTCTCAAGCCTGTTAATAAATCAAAGGTCAACCTAAACACTCAGGAGTATTAGTCCCATCTTATGTTTCTGTTCCAAGTTTTACCTCTGCTTAACCACTCCAACTAGGGTAACTAGGGTCATAAAACCTAAAGAACTCAAAAATGGGTAAGCTCATTCCAAATATTATGCTCTCAAGTGAAGAGGTTATTTGAAACATTATGCAGCACACTGGAGGTTTCAAATAAAATTACTAACCACTCTGGAGCAGAGCACCTGAGTGAACTGTCCTTTGCTCCAGAGCATAGACGAGTACCAATGCAAGTCACTAAAGCCCAAGGTAGTAGTCTGCTCCAGCTCAATTCCCTTTCTGAAAAGCCAGGTCAGTGTTTCAACTTCCAGGCCATGTGGATTTTTTTCTATTTCAATGTCTACAGTCCCTTGGATACAATAGCCAATGTTCATAATTCAGATACATGTGAGGAAAAAATACTAACTAGTTTTTCCTCAGCATAGTAAAACAAAAAATCTTACTGGCATACCTCAGTATAAGTCATTGAGAGGTTCTGCGAAGAGAGACATACGTCAAAGTTAAATTCCAATGTAAGTTGAATCACAACTTAAGTCGTATTTCAACATAAGTCACTCCAGCAACCCTAAATACCACTAGGATGTATGCTATTTTCCTATTATAAATATATGATAATGTGCAATAGTGCATACACCAAAGATACTATGATCTCACAATAAAAGATGTCATTCATTTTCCTCAGAGTTTCATTTATGCCGACCAAGGTTTCGATAAGCTGGGTCATTTTCAAGGTACAATTTTACAAGTGTTTAGATAGGACAGCTAAATCGTGGTACATAATACCATTTTTTGGCCTACTGTCATACAGAATATCAATTGTTTTCCCAAAGGATAAGTGAAATATATCTTTTTACAACCATGCAACAATTGGTAATTTAATCAACTCAAAGTATAAATTCAACAACAAGGACCAAAGCAGAATGTATAAATTATACCATGATATGCCTAATTACAATGCTTTGTACTTAAGGGAAAGTGGACAGGCAATCAATACCCGGGTAAATGAACACAAAGTGCTGGTACAGAGGCAACTCTAAGTCTAATTTTGCTAAACACCATATAGATCAGAACCGCTGCAGTAAATCTAATGCTACTGTTGGGAAAATGGGAAATAACTTGACTTCATAGAGCAGTATGAAATTTCTTCAGCCTATAAAAACAAAGATGTACCCATTGGTAACAACTATTGTATCCTGACCGTTCATCCCTGATTTTATTAATGTTACTTGATGCATCCATCGCAAGACAGCCTTCTCCAAACAAACCTCCACCCCTCTTTCCTTCTGACTATGTCATTTCTCTTTACCTTACATCATTCCATCCTTCCCCTCTACCATTTCCTCCTCCAAACTTGTTCCAAAACATACATAAGCTTGCAATACTTGTAATGTTGTACCTTGAAAATGACATAGCTTATATCGAAACCTTGGTTGGTGTGAATAAAACTCTGTGGAAAGTGAACCACACCTTTCATTGTGAGATCATGACATCAGTACTCCATTTCCACAAAATATCACCTGATACGCTAAACTTAATACATACATATACCAAAGGTTTATGTTTAAAAAAATACATTCAATATAATATAAAATGACCATATGTGTAAGAAAAAAATCATCACTAGAAAAATGACAAAATGAAATTTCAATCACATACACAAGATATTGCCAACTCATTTGTTTGACTTACTGCGCTGCTCACTTTACAACACAACAGTGCACTCGCTAAGTTTCATATGTTTCTGACCGTAGACTCTAGGCAGCTTCCTTGAACACAGTTCGGGAATAAACTTAATGAGTGCTAGATAATAAAGGAACTTAATACCAAAATAATTAGATCCGCAATATTTTTTGTCCTCATTTTCAGCTAAAGCATCAAACATGGATACTTACAGTAAAGTTTTTTTTTATAACTTCTTGCCAAAATGCTCAAATTTTTAAATTAGTACCGAGAACGATTTTTTAAAATCACATACAAAATATTAGCCCATGACTGTTGGGAACAGAAAGAATGCCCCCTACTGGCAGTTTACCGAATGTTTCTTCGACCCATGTAGCTCCATTAATCACTGTTCATGCTGGCATGCTGCACTCCATGCTTAAGAATAGAATACTCCCTATGTTATCACTTCCACCTCTAGCAGCTATAGAAAACGCACTTCAACGCAGCCCAAATTGGGTGCCATCTTGACAACAGCTGTACAGACTGGCGTAAAAACAAAAAATATACTCTGTTGGCATAATAGCAAACACTATCCAAATAACCCGCCACATGAAGGAAAAACGTTTTGCATTCTGGGGATAACTACATCTAACAAGAGCGAAAGTAATGATAATTAAGAAGTTAGTTCCCACCATAATAGTGTTTCTCTGGTACATTGAGCAAAGGTCAGCCACCAACAATATATTTCCAATACATTGGCATTTCGGCCCTAACTCTGTGTAACCGTTTCCACGAGTGATAGCAAAAAGGTGAAATGTAAGCAGATCATTTCAAATGAATTAAATATCCCCATACTGCAATATTCAAATAATTTCCAAAGCAAATGAAGCTCCTATCAGTACTTAAAATGTAAAATCAACACACCATTTTTTAAATGTCTTCTATCAGTATCACACCACATATTTCTCGTTTATCACCTGCAAAGACAGTACCAAACAATGCATGATTGGCAGCATCAGGAATTATGCGCTTCAGCTATATGGATGTGTACTCCCACAGCAATTTAGGCCTAAAGTGACATCACCCCTATCTATACAGCAGCTGAGGAAATGGGACATAGATGAGCGCTGGAATATTAAAGTACTTCGATAATCGCATCCACACTAGTTATTTTGTTGATTTTAAATAAAAGCGAGATACAATGCAAAATTTCTAAATACTCTGTGGTATAACTGATGTTTTAAATTCACATTTTGAATGAATTTGGTAACTATACACAAAACATAGGGACTCCAGTGATACTGTTTATATCAACCAGCTGGTTACTGAACGTTTCTCCTACAAATTGAATTTGCATTGAAGTTGTACGCAAACTTAGTTTAATCTATCCTTACTTCATTATATTATTTCTTTGTTTTTACTGTAATGTATTTTAATTCGAAGTATGTATTAGAGTAGAGCGCCGATTATCTGACGTCTGATTATCTGATGATCAGTCCCTCAACAAGTTCCCCTCTCTCTCCCTGGCTCTCCTTTTCGTACCCTCCGCTGCTCTATTTTTCCAACCCTCCCCACTCCCCCACCTGCTACCACTTCTGACCGCACTCATAGACAGTTAAAGATTTTCCTGCAATAGGCAATTCAACAACGCACATGACACTTGCATTACGGTGAGTCTACTGCATCTCTGCTCAGTGCTCAATTTATTTGCAACCCGGGCGTGCCAGTTTATTTGGCTTATATTGCTTCCGTGGACGTTTAGCACTTAGCAAGTTTGCATTGGCAAAATTATAAATTCAAAATGAGTAATTTTGTGGGAAAGAGGAAGCGCGTAGTATTAGATATTTCCGAGAAGTTAAGAATTATTGATTATTGGCTGCCCAAGGGAGAGTCACCGGCTAATTTAACAGCAGATTGTGGCATAGGAATCACTAAGGTGCGCGATATTTTAAAAAATCAAGCCAAATTGTTGAACTATGCTTCAAAATCGGATAGCACGAGTGGACTTCAAAAGAGAAAAACAATGGAAGGTTCGGCTGTAACCGATGTGGACAATGCACTCTACCTATGGTTTCAGCAGAAGAGAAGTGAAGGAGTAGTGCCTGTTAGTGGACCAATTTTGTCTAAACAGGCACAAGTGTTCCATCAACAGTTGGGGACAAATGAAACATTCTCAGCATCTTCCAGGTGGTCGAAAAGATTTAAGAATCACCATGGAATTCGAGAGTTGAACATAATCGGTGAAAAACTAAATGGTGACCATGGGGCCGCGGGAAACTTTAACTCAGACAAACTGTAGTCGTTCAACTAGGGGTCAGCTATCAGATCAGACTTTATACGGGAAGTTAAAAAAATTTGAGGCTAATTTTACCGATCGGCAAAGTCAGATTCCTCGAAATGAGTGTAATACATTGCCTCATAAACAGTTTTGCTGGGGAAATAGTAGTCAGGCATATAAAAATGGGACGTATTGCATGTCAGAGATTGAGATTCATCACTGAATTTTCCGCGAAATGATAGTGTCTTCAATGAACGTAATAGACAGGTATAATTTTAGTTGGTGAAATGCTTTGGAGAAGTAAATGGAATGAATGATTGGCCATAAAATGTAATGGCTGCAAAACAAGTATTTCAATGGAATGTGCGCTAAAGACTCAAAGAAACCATGGCGTGTAACTAAGGGCAAAACTAGTAGGAAAATGAACGGATTATATGATTTTTTGGATTATCCAATTGGGCTTCCCCCTCCATTACCATGGATAATCGGCGCTCCACTGTAGTTTTGAAAGGCATTTTTGTCCAAACTCAGTTCTGTTGGAGCATCTAGATGTATTTCATCCATTAATTATTGAGAAAAACAAAAATATCAATGGGACCAATGCAACTCAAAACCGTAAGAGTTGATGTATACCTGAATGTGTTCAAACTACATATTTATAATCCTTTACCCCAAAGCGCTTGATGTTACCTTACTAAGTTTGAAATTAGCAATTCACTCTTGGATTATTACTAAGGCATTGATTTATATTGAATGCCAAGAATAGAATATGTAACACAGAAGTTCCCTTTTTTAATTTTCTACATGTTGAAGAATACTATAGTAAGACCAATGTAATATATGTAGCATTGATTGACTAATGCAATGTATCCTGCCAAGGTGCTATTTTCATTTTAACCAAAATTACTCAAAGTAACAAAAACTAGAAAGAATTTTAACAACTACAAAATTCATTGAAGCTAAGAGGGGTTTTCCATGTTCTCGTTTTACTTTACTTGAAGGACAATATTGAGATGGCGATTATTAGACATACAACGAAATTTGAATGGGGTATCATATATATTCAGCAGGTAAGTTAACCCTTTCGCTGCTATGAACGTATCTGCTACGTTCACCCGGTAGACTGCGGCAAACGTAGCTCCTACGTTTGCCGTGGTCATCCCTCTCCACGTTTCCAGACTTTCTCTTTTTCCTGGGATTGCATTCTCCTTAGGCTAATGGTATTTCGAGCCCGTTCCAAGAATTGCATTATCCTCAGGCTAAGGGTATTTCAAGCCCTTTCCAAGGATTTTAGCTGCTAATGATAAACAGGTGTTCGTAACTGGATTTTCCAAGCGATAACTCGGCCTGAGAATTTAAGGTTCTCCCTTATGTGATCAGTCAGTAAAGGGTCATAATGGCAAGTGGAAGTATGTCTCGTGACAGCAAGAGGAGAAGGCTTTTTCAAGAAGAAGACGTTCTCGATATGTTATTTGCATCAGATAGTGAAAATGAAAATTTTGCTGATAAATTTACTAGTTCATCTGAAGAAAGTGATTACACGGAAAGTGATTCGGATAGTGGCCTTATCCCAACTCCTGTGGAAGTTGGCTCAACAACATCGAACCTTTGGTGCAGCACCCGTGGTTTCACCCCGCAGATTTTTGAGTTTGATGACTCCACAGCTGGCATTCAGAAAAATAGCGGGATTGATAAGAACAGTAGTGAGTGTGATTTTTTTGAACTTTTTTTGATACATGTTTGATGACTCATATTGTCAAAGAGACAAACAGGTATAGCAGTGTTATCATGAATGATTCAGTGCTTTCGCCAAAATCTCGACTTCATGCTTGGGAGAATGTAAATATTGAGGAATTGTATGTTTTTTGTCAATGTGTTTGCTTATGCCACACATAAGAAAACATTCTATTCAGGATTATTGGGCCAAAGATCCTCTAATTAGAACATCTATTTTTGGAAAATATATGTCACGTGATCGTTTTCTCTTGATTTTACGTTGCCTGCATTTTGCAGATAACAGTATGCCTGATGTGAATGATCCACTCTGGAAAATCAACCATGTTTTATCCTATGTAAACACTAAATTTAGTCATGTTTTTAGGCCATTTCGCAAGTTGGTTATTGACGAATCTCTGGTGCTATTCAAAGGGCGATTAGGGTTCAAACAGTACATTCCTTCAAAAAGACATCGATTCGGAATAAAAATATTTGTTCTGTGTGACTGTAAGACAGGAATTGTTTTAGATATGATTGTTTACACCGGAATGAAAACTAAGATAAAACGAGACAGTGAATTGGGAGTGTCTGGTGAGGTCGTCAAAACTTTGATGGAAAAATATTTCACAAAAGGACATGTTTTGTATACGGACAATTATTATACCAGTCCAAAACTTTGTCATTTCCTTTTTGAAAGAGGAACTGGCTCTTGTGGTACAGTGAGGGCAAATAGAAAAAATATGCCAATATTTACCCAAAAGATGTCAAAGGGTGAATTCGAGAAGAAATGCAATGGTAGTGTTTTAGCAATGAAGTGGCACGATAAAAGGGATGTTTGTGTTTTGTCCACAATACACGATGGAAAATTGGTAGATAGTGGCAAAAGATGTTTCAAAACAAATGAGAAAATACTGAAACCTGATGCCATTGTTGACTATATAACAAATATGAGGTTAGTGGATAAATCTGATATGATGGTGGGTTCCGTGGAATGTGTCAGAAAGACTTTGAAATGGTATAAAAAATTGTTTTTTCATCTTGTAGATATTAGTATGTTAAATGCGTATTATTTGTACAAGGTAAACACTGGAAAAAAAATCCCAATGAGAAAATTTATAACTATTGTTCTGCGGCAGTTATTAGGAAAATACGGTGCTAAGCCGAAATCTAAGTCAAGAGGCCGAGCAAGTTTGAACTGCATCGAAAATATTGATGACAGGCTGACAGCAAGGCATTTTTGTGAAAAAATTCCGGAAACTGAAAATAGAAAGCATGCACAAAGACCATGTTTTGTGTGCAAACATACAACACGTAGAAAGGGTGTCAGAAAAGACACGCGATTTTGGTGCCGTGATTGCGACAAAGCGTTATGTTTTGATGGTTGCTTTATAGATTATCATACTCTAAAAATATTTTAAATGTTAAAATATCTAGATGACAGTAAAAGAATTAAATAAAAAGCATGGTCTTGTTATTTATGAATCTGAAAACCCGTCGTCAACCTCCCTTAGACATTGGCGAAAAAAATATTTGATGACCCTTCACTTTTCGGCCGCACAGGAAGAGGCAAGTTTCCGAAATACGGCCGCAGCGAAAGGGTTAATGATCAGTATGATGCAAGGTTTTACTCACCGGAATCTATCCTTAATTACTTCCTCATAAAATTCAGTTAAAATCTCTTCAATTTTGCTGCTTTCTATGTCTGCAACAGTAAAGGAAGATTGCAAATTTTCCATCCTCTCAGTTGACCGACGTTCTACAGACTTAGACGTTTCCAGAGAGAGTTGTCGCCCACAATCTGCCAAGTGCTTCACCAATATTTTCATAATATTGGACATAGTGGTCACCATTTTAAAAGCTAGAAACATTTAATGAAGATGCATTGAAAGCTGAGAGAATAAACATGATGCAGATCAGAACATCATTATTAACCCACACAGACAAAATATCTAATATACATTGAATATGCCTTAAAAATTATTAATGAAAAAATATTGATTTGGTCTATTTCTGACTTATTTTCAACATTTAAATGTAGGTAACTAACTGCTAAGACACACTTAAAAAAAATGTCTACTAAATGTTGTTTTCGTCCTATCCATATTTGTAAGACGTTTGAAAAATATGTATTTTGTCTATTTAAAAAATATCAAAACATTTTCTTTTGCTTTAAAATATGTAAATGTGAAC
Organism: Ceriagrion tenellum; assembly: GCA_963169105.1. Classification (NCBI taxonomy): domain Eukaryota; kingdom Metazoa; phylum Arthropoda; class Insecta; order Odonata; family Coenagrionidae; genus Ceriagrion; species Ceriagrion tenellum. Next base: position 44,824,015 of record OY720644.1, on the reverse strand, counting down.
TCCGTATTTGCAGACAATGCATTGCAATTTTGAGATTTGTCCCATTATTTCATGTAAAAAACCAAGTCCACTACACCAAAAAATACATGCTACTTCAACAATATAATACATACATCAAATCAACCATGAATGCTGAAAGAAATATGAGGACAAGTATTTGTTTAAGGTTTACCCAAAGAGTTTGAAAACATGAGATTTTCATAAATAAAGGTAATTAAGATAAAAAGATAATTAGGTAAAAATTTATTCACATAAATTTTTATAAAATAAAGAAAATGTTTACAGGTATTATACATAATTTATAAAATATAGTTGGCCAACAGGAAACACTGTAATATATGAAATATCAAATATACCTATAAAATATATTCACTTCAGAGATAAATTTGATCAAGTCCAGAGAAGTAATGGAAAACATCAAGCATGGAAAAACTATCCATTTCAAATATCTTAGGGCAGAATTCTTTTCTCTTTCAACACAACCACTAACTCACTCTCAGCATGAAGGATATTAAGTGTTTATAATTTTTTTAATTATACTTTTACAACACCAAAGATTCTTTTGATTCCCATGTACTACCCAGGTTTCAATGAATAATAATCATCAGCTGTTAGGTCAGGAGAATTCTCACTCATAGAGCAATTAGTTATTTTACATTTAAGAAAGCTACTTATGAAAATCAATGAGCTAATCACCCAAAACTGAAGTCAGGATAGGCATGAAGGCCAGATTAAGATACTCACCATTATGGGAGACCTCTGGATCAATGATGCGATATAAAATTTCTGTTCTTGTGAGACCATTTCTTGTTTGTCAATAGATGGTTTCAGAACTTCCAGAATAATATCACTCTGATGGTTGTTATAAATTGATTAATTGGCAAAATGACTTTTACCAACATTCCTACTTTTGAAAGAGCTTAATTTTCTCCTCATGACTAAGCTTCTTCATACTTGGCCCACATACACATGTATAGTGAGTACAAAGGTGCACCTCACAGTACATTAAGGCACACACCCCAATTCTGCTCATTCAGTCTGACAGACAAGTGAGAAATAATCTGCAGTTTGCATCAAGTTTGAATACAAAATTTGTATCATGCAATACTGCTAAGTTTACTCTGAGCAAGTTTTATTCAATTTCTTAAGTTACTCACCAATGATCACTGAAAGAAGACCTTGTAAAATATGGTTCAACCGGTTTGACCCTCGACGGACCCTCGGGTTCTGTCAAGGGTCAATTGAGGGTACAACACTTCAGAAAAATGCATTTATTCTTGGCAACCATACACCACACATGGGCGTGTGGCAGGATAGTATGCACCAGCCATGTAAAAATATAAGGGATAAGGTTTTGGGAGGTAAAATGGTGACGTTTATTATGGGAGTATTTAGTGGAGCTCAGTTTTTACTGTGGTCACTTATTGTGCACAGAAAGAACGAGTTTTTGTACCTTTTGTACCAGTTAAGCAATATAATGTACCCGTTAGCAATGTATCTCTCTTATTTTATTGCTTCAGTCAAACTTAGAGATGTTATGAGGTGTCATGATAATATTCTCTCTGTCGCTCTGAAACACACCAGTTCTGCATTTCCAAAGCAAGCTATGCCTAGCGTGTAGCCTTTGAGTCTCTAGGGGCTCCCATCTTGATCCCTCTTAAAGCTGAGACACACTATATGTTCACTCATAGCAGTTTTCGACAAAGGATGCAGCTTTTCTTTGTATTTCATTAATTTTTTGGTTAAATCTTCATTACCAGGGTCCCAAATGCTCGTGGCATATTCAAGGTGTGGCCTTACCAGAGCGAAATAGCATCTCTCTTTTATTTTTCCATCTTAAAACCTTCCTAATATATGTTTAACAAAACCTAAGTTCTCTAATGCTGTGCCGCATATGTTTTGTATGTGTATTGTCCACAATATATCAGAAGTTACGGTAATTCCAAGATATTTAACGGTGACCCATGTGACCACCCTGTGTTAATCTCTTAGGTCACCAACAGCCATCTCGTAGGATTCTGTATCAGCAGTTTCTCACGGACTGCAGATTGCCAAAGGTGACTCCAACACCCCCAACAAAATGAAGCCCAGTGAGCTCAGCAGTATTAAGAAACCAGATAACAGCCTCCAAAGATGAGCACCCACACAATAGCCCAAGATACCCAATGAGCTCATTTCAGTAATTTAATTACGTAAAATACCAGAATGCCCCATCTCTACATATATGACTAGAAGAGAATGTCAATTAACTCACCAATTAATGTGCTTCCATGTCGAAAACTACGATATTGTGAATGGCTCAAAACTTTCAGCAACTCCAGAACGTTAAGAGAAAAATAATCATCAATTAATATGTCATGCTGGCTTTCCATCATCATGTAAGTAATGAAGTTACTCAAATTTCTGGCATAGGAAAATTCCTTGTCTTCTTTAATTTCAATAGTAGGCACTTCCCTTTCATCCTGAAAATCAAGAGCAATAATAACAATAATTATTTAAACAATTCACACAGATAGGAATTAGGATGACTGAGTGAAACTGGCATTTGCACATTGGGTGTACAAGATGTGCACATGCTGTGTAGCTGTCTCGTGGATACACACTACACATGCAGATGACTCAGGTCCATGGTTGATATTGAGCTAACAGATATTACGCATTTACTTTGCAGTAACGGTATGTATTATCCTCGTTGGTAAATGTTCGGTTTGCACTCATCTCACACTGTTGTCTAAGTTATGCTTATGTACATGTATTTGACTATATTTGATACATTCACATCTTCTTCATATGTACCTCAGTAGTAATTTTTTTCATAATAAGTAACTCAAGGCATATTTTTTTCTATTTTTCAAGTATAAGCCCCAAATCAAGATTCAAGAGTTCAAGTTGACAAGATATAATAAGGGGCCTTCTTAGTCAGTTTTTCTTAATTTCTCAGTAAATTACCAAATACTCTTCCCAAGGATTACCACCATGCTGTGGTGGAAAGACTACTGTGCTCTGATGTCCCCTAGAGGCAAACTGGTACTCCTGGTAGAACCAGCAATGCTCCTGGAGGGGCCACCCATGCCAGAGAGGTTGAAAGTTAGGGGACAGACAAATAGTAGTCCACACAATGTCTGATCCTAATTGAGGTGGCTGCAGAAGGCATCTGATCCCAGTGAGGTGGTCTGTCATATAAAAAATACTATTGGGAAGGCCACGGAATACTTGCTCAATCATAAATAAAACCTTTAAAATATGGAGAGTACTTGTATGGAAATGAATCCTGGCAACTTCAGGACTTGGCCCAGTGGGCCGGGTGTCACACCAGGAAGCAGGAGGAGCAAGGCCCCCGTTCTTGTCATCACACAATATCCTAACCTAAAAGTAGAAGCAATTGCTGAATCAGAGGAAAAGGAGAATGGAGATGAAGAGAAAAGGAGATGAAGAAGAGGAATGCAACAATTAGTATAGGCACATGAAATGTTACAACTATGCCAAGGGCAGGCAAGTTAGAGAAAATAAAGTAAGAAAAGGAGGTGAGTGTTGACATCATGGATTTAAGCAAACTAAGGTGGAGAGATAGTGAAGACCATTGGAGCGATGACTATAGAGTGACACATAAGAGATGGGATGAAAACCAGTGAGAGGTTGCATTCACAATGAACAGGAAGCTAAGTTAGAAAAGTAGTCTATGTAGAACAGGTGAGTGATAGTATTGGAGTCGTTGAGCCAAAGGCAGATCCAACAAACTTAATTATAATCCAGGTGCATGTGACTAACTTGAATCATGCACAGGAAGACGTAGATGTGATCCAAAATCAAGTAGAGGCAACAATACATACGAATACCTGAGAGCAAGCAGTTGGTAGCATTGGAAGACTGGAACACAGTGGTTGGTGAAGGACAAGATAGGCAGGAAGTGGAAAATTATGGGCAAGGAATGAGAAATGATTGAAGCAAGAAAGTATAGTTCTGCAAGAGAAATAATCTTTTAATCATGAATACATAGTTCAGCCATCACCCTCCACATAGATATACATGGAAGAAGCCATGAGAGACAGAAAGGTCCCAGATAGAATATATTATTATGATAATAGAATTCAGGAGGTAAGGAAGTGGAAGAGCTTAATTATAATTTAGAGGTAAACAAACAGAGATCAGCTAGAGGAAACAGGGAATTCAACAACAGGCTTCAAAGAGAAACAAAAAAGCAAGAGAAGAATGGTGGAGACAACATTGATTTAATTGGAAAATTTCAGAGAAAGGGAAGATCAGATGCTTTGAATAGGAAAAAAGCAATTCATGGGCAGTAGAAATTAAAGGAGAATGAAATTAATAACAGACAAGACAGGAAAGGTGATCTTAGAGCCTAAAGAGATCCAAGAGAGGAGGAAGGAATACATCAAAGAGCTCTATGGTATGGAACTATCACCCAGTAGTTTGGACATAAAAAGATGACTTTGACAGAGATGGCATGGAAACAGATATCCAGGATAGTGAAATTGAAAGAGCACTAAAAGACAAGAAAAAGAATAAGGCAATGGGAATAGATGACATACCTGCAGATTTTTTTATGAGTATGGGACGGAATGGAAGAGGAAAATTTTTTGCACAAACTCTTTGGATTTATGAGGATAGTGTGTGGCCAGGACTACACTAAGACAACACAAATCACAATACCAAAGAAGAGTAAGGGAAAACTCCTTAGCTGATTATCTAATATTGATGGTATTACCATGCATTCGGGAGCTGGGGAGGCCCAGTGGTAGCATATTCAACTCCCGTTCCGAGGGTAACAGGTTTGAGACCAAGAGATTGAAAAAATTTCTCCTGGCAGTGGAAACTTTTACATGCTACCTCACTACTGAGAGAAGCAGTCTAAGCAGAAGGCATTGTTTTTGTAGATAAAGGAGGTTGAAATAGTATAAACAGTCACAGCTTCAGGCAAGTGTAAAGTTCACAGAATTGGCCAGGGAACTGCAATGTGAAATGCAACACCACATTAACCTCCATAGAAGTACAGCCTTGCATTCAAACTATATATAACATGATGGAATTCCTCTGGGAAAAATATTCTAGAGGTAAAATAGATCCCAATTGAATGCACAGATGGAAAGATGCCAAAAGGTAAACGCTTCAATATCCCATCTGACAGATAAGAGGGCTTGACTCGAAGAAGTATCCACATGGTACCCAAGTAATGATCAGTATTCCAGAGACAAAATCTAAACCATCACATGAATTTGAAACAGAATGGAGGGCCAGTACTCTGGCACAATCTAGAATACAGTTGCCTTGCTCCCATAAGGGCAATGGGAAGCCCTTTGGAAGGCTCACCCCTCGCGTCAGCCTTCTACAGTCACTATCTTTGCCACAAATACAAATACCGGAAATCAAGAGGGGAAACATGGCTCAGTTGGGAGATTTAGAAGTCAGCCCCAGTTACAGTTCCGAGCGTCACAAATGCTGTGATATAACAGGGAAACATTTTATATCTTTTATATAAGAGTATATTTTGTACATATGCTTGTACTTAATTCATATTTTCATTATTTACACCAATTTGAAACTTTCAAGAAGTCCAGAACAAAAAAGTGGGACAAAATTTCACTACTCAAAGTCTTATTTGGTCAGTGAAAGATTACAGCTTGAAGCACAGCGACTCTGAACTCACTGAGTACACCCAACAATGATTCCTGAGGGGCAATAATTTGAAGTACAGTTAAAATAGTTAACTTCATCCTGATTCCAAGCATTGGATATCATTAGTTACTTAAATGATCTTTAATGGCATTTAGCTAGGATATAGAAAAAAAGAGCTTTTCACTTACCCACTTGGATCCAGCACAGTAATTCACACAATAAAATTTTATTTAACTCGAAGTACTAGTGCTAGAAATCAAAGAACACATTGAAGAAAATAAAACACCAACTTTGTAAGACAGGTCACGGAGTAGTGAATGCCGAAGGTTAGTCTGCAAAAACTCATGGCACTTCCCAGCCCAAAATGAGTTGAAGGGGTAGCAAGGGAGGAAATGGGGCTAATGTCAAAATATCCACCCCGAGTATCCTTCCTAAAATTTCAAGTTGGCCAATTTTTCAGTCAAAAACAAGCTTTAATGTCCATTTATTCATCCAGGGTATTTCCAGAATAAACAACTTCGTTCCAGTAAAAAGTTTAACAGCATTTTTGATATCCTACACACAACACTGTTCAATCCTTTATTAAAGGCCTAAAACGTATTTCCACTTCCTCAGCTTGCTTGCTGATTTCCATTTTTTGGTTCGCCGAGATGACTTTCTTCATAACATAACCACCAAACCAACCTGATCCCAGAATCTTAATTCAATCTGCTAGGCATCTTGAAGCACTTCAAGAATCACCAATGGTAAATCCAAAAGAGACAGGAAGAATAATACGAGTAAGAGGCAAAACAAGGGGGAGACTTGCAATCAGGGCTGGAATAGCAAATATATACCATCCAAAAGATGGAATGAGTTCTCCTCATACCACAATGCCAAGTTGCTTATAGAGGCATGGACAATGGGTGTAATGATCCATAAGAAAACCTTAGAGACCTTCATCTAGTACACTTAAGTAACCAAAATAAGTCCAATAAATTCCATTTAAGAAAATTCCTTATTCAGACAAGCATGCAGAATAATAGAATATTAAGCCCTCTGTTTCAATGCAATTATAAAAGAAAAAAATCCATGGAGTTAAGCAGACAGCTTTTGATATATATTGTGTATGATATCATGGTATAACTTAAAGAAATAAAGACTTACAGGAAGAGCAAATTTTAAGATATGACACAATCAATTAAGCTTGGAGCCAATAGCAACACTTTGCATATCAAAATGCCCAGTTTCCATTGGTGGCATACGTGGGAGGATGGCCACCACCCCAACCCCCCACCTCCTTGGTAACACCTGGTATGATAGGAAAAAATGTAGGTCATGAGGTAATCCAAACTCCCTGAAAGAGGCAATCCCCCCCCCTTAAAAAAACGACCTTAATCCACCCGTCTAAGCATACCAAGGTGCTTCATGAGGCAACAACTTTAAAATAATTAAGTAGGTACCACAGATGTAGCCAGGAATGTTGGGAGCATAACATCCACCAGTAATATCATCATATCTGGTTCTGTACGCAGATTTGGAATGAAATGTCTCATGAAGGGAGTAGGGGGGCAGAGGCCTCCCCCATTACTCTCCCTGGCAACGCCAATGAGAGGTACTATGAGTATTTCGAGGCTCTGTTCAGAGCCTGGATTAGATTAGTAACGCACAAATGTGCATGGAAACGAATGAAATGTGAAATAAACCAAGCTCATTTCCGCAGATTTTGATCCAGTGATAGCTTGGTGAATGTGACCTCCGAAAATTGGGGTTTTAAGAGGAACCTAATTTTCGAAAATGATCACTATTTCATGCATCTGATGATTGAATTTCGCAGGAGGAAAAACGTATGATAACCATTGAATAATTCACAATAAAACTTGGTTGAGTTACAGCAAATAGCAATAAAAGTACACTTACATCGTCCAGTACGTCCTCAATATTCCCTAGATAATGGCCCCATGTCATATCATCTGGGATATCTTCGTTAACTTTAATGGGGCACTGGCAGGCTCGAAATATCAACGCTACTAGGGAAGTGAGAGCAGCTTCCCTCTGGCATTCGTAGAGTTTAATCCATGCCAAAACATGCCCCTTCAAATAAAAATGTTCAATTCACGAAAAAGGTATATTACTAAATTGCGCTCCGAAAACCAACATTGGCACACCGAATATATTGAATAATTAAACAATTAATTGAACGATAACACTACAAAAAGTAAATCGATATCGTGGCACCTCTGAAATGTTAATAACAATGTCAGTTAGACATTACCTTCACTTTTTTCTCGAATTGAGGGAAAATCTTTCGCAGATCCCTGTCCACCTCACCCTCACTGAATACCGCCATCTTTCGAAATGACGCAATACAACTGTACAATGGCGCCTACCGCACTTCCCTTGCTGGCGTGGTATTGTCATTCGTTGGTCGGTGAATTAACTTTGCAACTTGTGGTGAGGGAAACTCATTGTAATCCACCATCTCATACATATCAATATTCGTAGAAGAGTTTCATTAATTTGGAATGAGAGTTCTTAATTCTGACAATGGAAAGGTGGACCTATCAACCTTTTTAACATTTCGTGAAGTGTATCGTCAATAATCGAAACGTTTCTTGCTGCGGTAATTAATGCGTTGAAGAGGACTAAAGCTATCGTGTCTTGCACGGACTCATCCATAGTTGGGCGAGGAACTTGTAATAATGCAAACCAAGAATTTCCATTGCCCTGCGTAATTAGCGCGCCTGGTACACAAATCTTCACTGTTGAATTGGATTGATTATTCTCACATGTAATTCAACGGCTTGTGACGGCCGAAGATATTGCACCGAAGGCTATGAGGGTTTGAAAATATTCAAAGTACACATTGGAAGTCATTATTTTCCTCATCCTCGCCTCCCTCACAGTGTAAAGGAAACTCTTAAGAAAAAAATTGAATGACATATATAATAAAATTGTAATTTCTTAATCACATATGATTGCCGCCGGTGGCATGATTTATATCACACAGGCCTCAGCCCGCCTCTGCCTAGGGGCCGCAGGTAGTTGGAATTACCTCGGGCAGGAATTCTTTCAAAAGACGAAAATAGTTCGTTAATGGATGCATTTTGGGTTTAATATTGCTTTTTTATGCAATTTTAAATACGTTGGAGACAATTTACCTTTGAAAACCATGAAGAGACACCATGGTATTAATTCATCCTTATTCAAATGTCCCACTATATAGGCCCACTTTAAAAACCTGTTGCGTAGACTTTCACGCTTAAAACGCCATCTCTATGGGATTCATTGGAAACAGTGAACTCAATTTGGGCCGAATTGGGCGTAATGTGGAATTTGTCAGGTGGAACAATGTCAAGGAGGTTGTAAATATATTATTGAGGGAAACATTTATTTTACATAAGTGCTACGTCGTTAGTACTGAGGTAAGGAAATGAAAATATTAGAATTTTTACATTATGCTGTGAAATGGGCGTACCAGTGTTTCCATTATGTTTCCTTTTGAGGTGGCTCAATTTCCGGATACTTAAGATAAATGTTTAAGGGACGTAATGGAACTATTTACCTAGAAGCTATCGACTCAGGAGCTCAGTTGCTATTGCTTTTAGTTTTGAACGCCGTCTCCCAATTGGGTGTTGAGAATTTGTTCTTGTGGCACCGATTAATGGGCGTGTGTGTACACTTAAGGATAACGTTTACGTGTGGCAAGAACATGCCAGGTTGTAAATGGTATTATTTTTTATGACGTGTCTATAGCCCCATGGGAAGATATTGATAATCTGTATTCTTCGGGCATTCCTACCATGACATTGAATGTCTTTGAAATGTCATGACAAACGCATCGTGGCTATTTTACCAAGTAGATGAACAATCGTTTCCAGCGATTGTCGGGAGCCGTTATGACTTTTGATTGAGAAAAGTGCACATTTTGTATTGGAAATCCCGAAGTTTGTGTGGAACAATTATTGATGCAAGTTTCATGTTTTTCAACTCGGAAGTGCACCAAGAAAAGGTATTCATATTATGTAAATTATCTCCCTTCTTCAGTTATTTTTCAATTTTTATCTAAGGTCAGTTGTTGACGCTCGTATTTCTTAGCAAGCTCTTGTGAAACATATCTTTATCATACTTTTAGCAAACAGTGACGCTCAAGCTTTGTTACTGTCGCTTGCCACCTTGGAAGAGTTAAGATAGTAACAACATGGTTATTCGTAAAGCTCACTATGTAATAAAATAGCCGTGTGTACCCAAAATTTATAGATTGCCATGAAATGTCTAGTTTCTGAAAGTAGTTCTGTCGTGAACAGACTGTCGATACCACCGGACGGAACTTAGCCCACTAAATTTTTGCAGGCCGAGTTCCGTCCGGTGTCGATACCCGGTGATTGGAATAAAAAACTTCTCAATTTAAGATACCACTGGTTGAATCAATTACATACTTCTTTTTCATGAACTGGTCTGGTTAGTCTTGTTATTCATCTATCATGATGAGGGGCCCATCAAACTATTTGAATTTAATGTGAGTAGAATTAATTATCGTTTTTGCATCCTCTGCAAAGGTAACTAAATTTCATTTGTCAGACTTAAATGGCACACAGCGTGTAATAGAATTGTTTCATGCTGATTAAATCCTACCTCTTCAGCTTCTTCATGGGAGGTATCTTTACTGATCTGGTTTACTATGTCAACGAATATGACTCAGTGTGTTACTAGTCTGGGAACTAGTTGGCTTCTAGTCAATCTATCTGATTACTGGTTGACTGGAATCTAGACTTCCCTGTCCAATGCGAACTCCTGTATCATATGATAGCTCTTATTTTTTTGTACTTTTGTACTGATATATTTTTCATGTACCCAACAAGGAAAGGTTCTTGACTAGAAGCATCGTGTGTTTTATGTTTCTCTCCTGCTATCTATTGAGGTTTATGTTAGCCAAGGAATTGATTCAACTATATGAAACCTAGCTTTCATGCTTATGTTGTTAACTTCATTAAAATGTAAAAAATAGTATTAATGTTTCATATGACAGAGTAGGTTGACTATCATGAGAATTTATTACTACACTTGACTCTCTATTTATTTCTCCTTATGCATAAATTGCTTAGTGGCTAATGTGATGTATGTACTCAACCAATGATTTGAAAAAATATCTCACTTCAAAGAAAATAAAGGGCTGGTAATTATTGATTATTTGCTATAGTATATATTGGTAATGAATTTTTCTTTGAAATTTATGGATTGATGTGTAAATCATGAAATTTATGGAGGGAGCGTCAAAAAAATTTTATTAATGGAAAAGTAAATTTCATGTTGCCATGTATATTGATAGGTCAATGTCATGAATTAAATATCATTTATATAATTAGAGAAATACTCCATCATTTGCAATAGATTACACCTTCTTCTCTTCTTATGTATGTAGTTGCTCTAGCACTCCTACTAGTGGTGAATTTAATTACCTCTGTCTTTTATGGTTTATTCCATGTTAAACCTTTTATACTGTGCCTTTACAGCATTAAATATTAACTGCAGTCTGGCTGTCTGGCTTATCAATGCTTGTATTTGTTAATTTATTAAACTTCATATTCTTCCTGTCTTTCATTCCCAGTTCAAATATTTATGATGATTCTGTAATTTACAATCCATTTGTTGTTACATAGATTTACAATCCATTGGTTGTTATTAGTACAAAGTTTCATTTACTGCAGATCTCCACTCCTTTCTCATTTCAGATAGTTGGTTAATTACTTCATAATTTTTAATTCTTCACAATATGCTGATACCATCAGTCTGTAATCTTCCTTGATGATTCTTCCCAGCTGTTGCACCTGACTTAACAATTTGTAGAAGGCTGTTATGTTTCAGAAAATGCCCAAAGAATTAGTCTCTTCTTCTGTTGGATTGGCTGGCTATTGACTACGTTGATGTATTTTATTGGTGTTCTTCCTTTTTCCTCTTCCTATATTCCTTCATTCATTCGGTGTTCCCTTTTCCTGTATTTGTAAACTTCAGCTCCTTTGTAAACTTCTGCTCCTTTTTTGATTTCTTCTTCTCAAAGGACTGCTCACTATGGATCAAACTCCAAGCCGAATGTGGGAATAATTATTCCTATATGTTGGTCACCTATCAGGTGGTAGTTTTTGGCATCATCAACTTAGATTTTATTGATGTACATGAATTGTTCTCTTCCATTTTCTCTCTCTTTTTGATTATTAAGATGCCCCTCTCTTGAAGTCTGTTTCATTGGTTTATGGCAGTACTACGGAGTTTTCTTGAACTTATAAAAGTATTCTGATTTTTTATGCATTTCTCTTTCTTTTAGTGGCACAAAATGAACCCTGATATGGATGCCAGTAATTCTGAAGGATCTAAGGCAGCTCCCATGAAAAAGGGCAGCGAGTGGGTTAGTTTTGAGGATGAGGACATCAGTGGTAAAGTGAAAGATGCGGGACCGAGTTTAGCCACTGAACAAGCGGTAAAACAGGACACATCACAGCCGAAAGAAGATTCTTCTGTGCAAGAAGGGAAAAGTGATGCAGAAAGTTCTCAAATTCCTCCAAAAAGAAATAGGAAGTCTGACAATTTTGATTCAAAAAAGGATAAAATGCCAGCTGCTGATGTAGGAGCTCCTGCCGTCATATCTGCAGAGACAGTCCATGTAAATTTAGATAGAAGCCTTAATAGAATTGCTGCTGGAGCAGAATCTCCTGCTGCTGGTGTCACAGCAAGTAGAATGCCACACATGCAGACCTTGAGTACTGTAGACCTATCTTCCAGTAATGGTGCATCTGGGCGAGAACTATCAAGTGCTGCTGTTTCTGGATCTTCTGTGGCAGGATCTGGTGTTACGTCTCTGGGAATTGGTGGATCTACTATCCGCGAAGGCTTTGGTTAGACCTTTTAAATTTTCATATCTGGTATGGTGGAATCATAATTTTGTGCATTAATTAGTGTGTTAGCCATTTTTATTAACATGGTTGATGATATTTATCTAATTGTCATGCAACACCTTTTGATTTTCATACCTCATTGACAATTATTTACGTTTAAATAATTGAAGTTTGTGTGAAAAGATAAATATTTTGAGTTTCAAATTCTTCTTCAGTCATATGAAGTCAGGTTTTTTATCATTCACATTCTCTTATGATCCATGAACATAGCTTCCTTAAGAGAGAGTAATGGCGCAAAATTTGTGGAACCTATGGATTTCCATCTATGAAAATTAACACTTGTACAAATTTCCAAACTTATTTTCGTTGCCAACGATGGTGTAATGACATAATATGCTGAAGCTATGGTCAGCAACGAAAGTAAAAGTGTGGAATAATTTCAACAGATTCAGGCGAGATATCATGGAAGTTCGTCATATTAAAGCAGAAACAACAATTGCACCATTCCACAGGGTATTTATTTCGTATGACGCGTTACGTTATGATTATTACATATGATAACTCACAGAGCCATCATTTGGTACAAGACAAACTGTTAAGCCCTGGTTACGTAATACATTAACTCATACGAGTTAATGTACAAATGCATGAACGCACGAATGAACGCGAAAAGTCATCGGGTAACCACACCAACTTGTACGAATGCATGAACGCGTGAACAGGAAAATAGAACCTGTTCTATTTGGTTCATGCATTCGTTCCTGAACTTGTTCATGGACACGTACGGGTTAATGTATCATGTAACCAGGCCTTTAGAGAGAGCACATAACATTTATATATTTTTACCAGGTTGAGAAAAAATAGGGGGTTTAGGAACAGAAATAAGGTGGGGAAGTGGCGTTTAAATGGAAAAACCAAGGGTAGGAGGGGGAAACCAGTGAATCCTCGGGGTATAAAGAAGTGGGGAGGACCAGGGAAACGGGAAGGCAAAAAAGGGGGGGATAAGAAGGGGTTGAGGGGGGAGAAAGGTAAGCATGGTCATTAAAAAGGGAAAAGTGGGAGGTAGTCGGCACCAAGGAGAGGGGGGAGGAAAGGAAGGGTTAACTTGGAACGGAGTAATCATAGAATGGGTAGGAGTTCGAGGAAGGGATTACTGACGGAAGGTGGTCAACAAAAGACTAAGGGTGGAGGGAAGGGGTGGGTGGATGGGATAAAACCATGGAGGGTGGAGTCGGTTGGAGAAAGGGTGAATTTCGACCGTTTGCTTTCGAGAAGGGTATCTTGAGGAGAGGAGAGTGGTTCACAAAAGTTTGTTCATTTAACAGGGCATTTACATTTGATTGCATTATTTCAAATTGTTCCAAAATGTCGAGCCTTGTACCCTCATTTTCGTAATGGAGAATTTCTGCATGAAATTTACAGGAATGGGAAGTATTTATTAGGTGTTTAGCTAGAAGTGATGTTTCATCATAAGTTTTCAAACATCTTTCATGTTCTTTAATCCTGGTATTAAAACTTCTACCCATCTGGCCTATGTAAAACATATTGCATGAGTCACATTTCACTTTGTAAATGCCGGATTGAAGGAGGGATTCTATTTTATCTTTGTCGCTTAGGATTGTTCCAAGTGTAGTAGGGTTGTGCAATGATATTTAATTTATCTTTGGGAAATTTCCGAACGATCTTGTTAGTGGAAATTTGTACAAGTGTTTATTTTCAAATTAGGAAATCTAAATTAAGTTGTTTAAATTCATGTAAGCTTGAGTAAGCTTTTCTGTGTTCACCAATTTCTCAAAGTGAAGTTCAGTTAAAACTTATTTGCATTGCTTTAGTTGTCAATATTTTAACTTGTATAAGTGTTAAAATATGCATACGATGAAATATTCTAAAATTATTAGCTTAATACCATCTATGAATACAACCCAGTCAGGGTTATTCCTTACCCCCCAACTCAGACCCATTAGTGCTTCAGGGCTGCTACTTTTTAATGTAGAATTGAACCCTGCTTATTATGTCATTTATGGTACTTTTTGATTGCCTTCTTGATCTATTTATTATGTAAATCATTTGTGAATTAGTTCAGTTTCTGTTTCACTTCTGAGGCATTTTTTATTTGCAGTTAATGGAGATATCATTGTCACACTTCTGCCTGTTAATACGAAATGGCCATGGATTACACCAGCGCAGTTTCGCCCTGAATTAGTGCCTGAAGAGTTGATGGCTCAAGGGTTAACTGTGAGTGGAATTTTATTTATTTGTTCCTCATGTGTAGGAATTAATGAATAAAAAATGTAATATTTATCTTTATATGCATGTACATGTACAAAATTGTCGATATTTTAACTTGCGTAGGTGTTAACATATGCATACAATGAAATATTCTAAAATTATTAGCTTAATGCCATCTATAAACATAATCCAGTTGGGGTTATTCGTTACAAAATTTCGAAATGAGGGACATAGGTTCCCCTCAGGATAACATCCTGTTTGGTGTTAACCGACTCTTCATTGTTGAACAAAATTACATCGATATAGAAAACTACAAATATCAGTCACTGTGCCACAAATAACAAATCACTTAACAAAAATTATTAGTGGATAAGAAAATATAAACAATGAGAAAATGGAAAATAAACATTGATAATGCCAGAACACGCTACAGAATCTGATTAGGATCACTGCAGTTTACAGAGATAATTAGTGTTTTATAAGATTATGATACATAAATAATGATATTATAATTGAAATCCATTTTCGAATAGCCACAGTTGAAAGAAATGCTACCTTTTCTCTCCATCTTATTTTGCCACTTATTTGTGGGATTATTAAGTCTTTTGTATTTTTATTATTTGAAATTTTTTATAGAATTTGAAGGTGCCTTAACAATTATTGCAAATCAATTTTCTTAAGATTACTGTTTACTTTCTTTTACAGCTCACTGTTGAAGACTATGTGAGTGCGATGGAGACTCTAACAAATGACGTTCGCTTCCATGCATACAACGCATGTTACAAACGTGTGCTTGTTGCATGGATTTGCTTTGCGTTTGCTGTTCTATTAGCATTGCTTTTCTCTGGAATCACCGGCCTCACGTTATTTGGCCTCGGTATACTCTGGCTCCTATTGAATGCTGCTGCCATTTTCCTATGCATGTGGCTAAAAATAAAGGTAGGGAATGTAATTTTTAAGTGAATATACTCTAAATGTATTGTCATTAAAAAAATGCAATTCCTGTTTTATTGTTAGTGTTTCATGATGATGGGGGCATGATGTCATGAATCATGTACATAGATATTTGGTGAGTTGACATTGTGTCATTTAAGAGATTTTGGTTTGATTATTTGTTTGATTTGTTATTGGTCTTTTAATTCGAATCATAAAATAGTTACTCTTAGCTTGTATGCTGTAATGCTCGTTTTTATAATTTTTTTTTTAAATCTTTCGGAATTCACACTCCCAAAGAACCCTCGAAACCATTCCTCTCTCACAATCGTGGCCGTCCTCTTCCTCTTCTTCTGTTTTTATTTACTATTCCCCCATGTCCCTAGTTGCGCACTACCGAGATGAGACTCTCATACCCCAATCCACCAACCACCAACAATCCACCTCACAACACAGTTTTTTGGTTACAATGCTTTCTTTCTTCAGTTTGATGCATATTTAATTTGTCTAGCTCATTATTAAGTATTAAGTTCTATATTTGAAATTCACAGTGCATAGCCCTTAATAGAAAGGTAGATTAAGATTTAATGTAGTTGAGACCGGAGTCATGCAGGGGCATGAAAGTTTCCTCCTTGCATATACCATCCTCTATTTTCAATATCATGATTTTCATCTTGCATTTATTTTGTTGGAATTTTGCCTTGCCTATATTTTAACTTCCATCAAATAAATTTTTTAGTGGCAAATCTATATGTATTCATTGGCTATTTATAGAGCTAGTTTATTTTGACTTACCCGAACTATACAGTAGAGCGCTGATTATCCATGGTAATGGAGGGGGAAGCCCAATCGGATAATCAGTTGTATGATCTCAGGTTTTCCCGGTGTATCAGTTGCAGGAAGGTTTCTCGGGTTTTCCACCGGTTGATATTCTGCATCTCTCCCAATTTTGGGAGAGATGCAGAATATCAACCGGTGGAAAACCCGAGAAACCTTCCTGCAACGGATAATCAGTTCATTTTTCTTGTTGTTTTGCCCTTAATTTCATTGCCATGGTTTCTTTGAGTCTTTAGTGCACATTCCATTGAAATACTCGTTTTCCAGCCATTACATTTTACGGCCAATCATTCATTCCATTTACTTCTCCAAAGCATTTCACCAACTAAAATTATGCCTGTCGATTACATGCATTGAAGACGCTCTTATCATTTCACAGAAAATTCAGTGATGAATCTTAATCTCTGACGTGCAATGCATCCCGTTTTTATATGCCTGACTACTATTTGCCCAGCAAAACTGTTTATTAGGCATCGTATTACGCTCATTTCGAGGAATCTGAGACTATGCCAATCGGTAAAATTAGCCTCGCATTTTTTAACTTCCCATATAAAGCCCGTCCTGATAGCTGACCCAAAGTTTATCGACTACAGTTTGTCTGAGTTCAATTCCTCCAAAGGTACAGCTCAACAAATCACATGCCTCTTCTGCGGAGATAAAGAGTCACTTCTCGGAGCTCCAAATCTTCCGGCTAGAGAGCGACCGGCTAGAGAGCGACCGGCTATCGAAGTATACAAGTCAAGGTCACATACCAGCCCTATTCCCGAACGCATGAGGCCACAGACGCTACTTACGTCCTTTTCGTGTGCAGTGGTGCACTTACGAATTGATACTTTATCCAAATATTTTAACAGCTTCTGATGCCTGTAATAAATTGGGTATGGAAAAATTGTATCCTCTATGTAGTCAATAGAAGTTTCTCACAGGAAACTGTGAGTAACTTTAATACTTACAATCAATATAATACGCAGCTAAATTAGCCGTTGACTCTCCCTTGGACGCCCTTTCAATAATTCTTAACCTCTCGGATATATCTAATACTACGCACTTCCTCTTTCCCGCGGAATTACTCATTTCGAATCTGTAATTTTGCCTACGCTAACTTGCCTAATGTAAAACGTCCACGGAAGCAGTATAAACCAAATAAACTCGCACGCTCAGGTCGCGGATAAATTGAGCATTGAGCAGAGATTCAGTAGACTCACCATAATGTAAGTTAATGTGTTACATGTGTTGTTAAATTGCCTATTGAAGGAAAGTCTTTTTTATCAGCAAAAAGTAGCAAATTTGTTGACTTTAATGCTGTATACGACTCACTATCTGTCTGCTACTGTCTATCCGAAGACATGTATAATCCAAACTTACCTTTTTCTGTCTTAAAAATGTTCATGTTTTAAAAGTAATTATTGTAATATTAATGTTATTCTATTCTCTATTGTCAATGTTTCATTGATAGCTGAATCACAATCTGGAGCGGTGTTTAGCGCAAGTCAACAAGCAGCTACTCCGGCACAGAATTCTCCTTGGACTCGATGACCGTGGGAAACTCTCTTGCCACAAAGTCAACTTGTGTTTTATCTATTTTGATACAGCGGAATGTATAGTAAGTGTGAATGCTACTACTACTATTCAATTTTTTTAATGCTTCATTCCTTAGCAGAAGATGTGTGTAGTGTAACATTGACAGGTTTTTTCTAATTTGTTGATTTGTGAAATCTCTCTTCATTATATAAGTAGTTTATTTTTTTCATGGATAGAATTTATTTGTGATGATTTTTATTAGGGATGGACCAATACCGATATGAAGTATTGGCCGATACTGTGGTATCGGTAGCATCGGTATCGTCAGTCACGTCAGTGTTTTTCAGATTTTTACTGCCAATTCAGCCAATTAAACAAGGTGTCAAATTCTACCACTAGAGTGCTCTGGTACCAAATGCCATCAGCTCAATGTAAGACAGAGTGTGTTTATTTTGATCATCTTTCTTCACCAAACTTTTTCAGTGAATTTAGTGTTTCGCCTGTGTAATAATGGTTGTTACGGAAATCTGGTTTCTTAGTTGATTGAGCCAGCTTAAAATGTTTGTGGTGGAATATTGAGCTTGTATTATACCTAGAACGAAGTAGTATCGGTATCGGGGGGAGGAGAATTGGTATCGGAATTGGTATCGGCAATTTCTGGTATTGGTCCATCCCTAATTTTTATTCCTTCATGAGATTCATAGTGGCTGTAAAATGGTTAGGTATGTGCTTGACTGGTAAACAATATTCTTTTGACATCTCTTTTATTTCGCTTTAAATATAACTGAATGACAATTACTATATTATTCAAAGCACTTTTATGGTTGGATGGCTAAAGTAGTTTATTATCCTTTTTTTAGTTGCTTATCCTAATGACCACAGTCCAGTTTTACATAGACCAATTTGTTTCCATGGCTCTTACCATGAAGCATTTTTGCTTAATCTCCTCAGTTGATGAGATAACTCTTTGCAGGTTTCCATTGATGAAACAAATTTCAGTAAACTTTTGTGAGAAAACCTTTAAAGTGGTGGAAATCTACTCAAAGTTTTTTCATACATAATGTATTAGATTGCTTCCCAGCAGTGCTGGGAATTTTATAATAATGAAATGCATGTATACTTCAATTCCCCATTCCTATCAATACAAGCTGTCCTTTGTTTTTTCCTCGACTCCAAACATTTTTTGAAATTGTCTGGAGTTCCTTTGTCAAATACCTTCTGCCTCAAAATGAACTGGTCCTCCTGCATGTTGCTGAGATGACTTGCAACAAACCTAGCTCCAATTCACTTCATTTTCAATACTTTGGGGATAATGTGCTCTCTTGTTCCATAAGACTGACTTATCTCTTTACATGCAACATGAATTGAGTGTCATCATTCATAAAGGATGATTTCTCAATGTTTTCTGTTGCCGTTCAAGTTTAATGGTTGTCCTCAGCATCTTCCACAATAAACTTGTGCACCTCTGTAAAATATTTAAGCCAAGTCCTGTTTTTTTACTTTCTGCTGCATCATCAAAAGCTCGCTTTAATTCTTGGTGAGTGTCAGCGATACATTTCCATATCATCATTTAAAATTTGATGCACACTCTTTGTTCCTTTGCATCCGTAATTCAGAAATTGCTTTTCCTCAGTTACGTGTGTCTTAACGAACCGCTCTCATTTCAAACCCTTGCCATGCTCCCGAATGCCCTCAGTGGTAGAAGTGTGCACTGCCATTTATTTGCGAGCTCAATACAAATTACTGGAACTTTTGGGTTGCACCTTGTATTAGTCCAGAGCATGTATAACATTATTAATTTTCCTTAATTGTTGATCTTTTAATAGAGAAAGTTGCAAGAAGTGATAGCTACAGAGGAAGGAGATGGTGGGGAATCTGTAAGTAGAGTGCAGCAGGAAGAATCAGCTGAACAGCAAAGGCAGCAACAGCAAAGGGATTTTCATACACGGATGGACATTGAGGATCATGACATAATCATTCAAGGAAGCAGAACTACAAGAATTTCCCGAAAACAGGTAAAGAATGCATAATTTAAACGCAACTCTCACGGAACAAAAGATGAAATGTGTTAGTGACTGCAGTGAAAAGGTGGAGCCATTAGTTTTTTGTGTTGGAAGCATGGTTTGAATTAACTTATTTTTGGCCTGTTTTTATTTGAGTTATCTTAATCAGCATTGGGTTAATACCATGTAATCGATGATATGAAAAGGTAGACTGATCTGTAAATTTTACTTGAATGGATAAGTAGTATCATTTTTATATCATATTGATTGGTGTTATTCATGGTTGGTCAGTTACCTGGAAATACATTAATTGCCTCTGCTAGGAGGTCATGTTCTTGACAGTACCCTGTACAGTTGATAATAATGTATTGCTTTGGTGCCTTGAACATTGGTATTTAAACAAATTTCTACCTCACAAACATTTCTCCAGTTTCTTTTTCTTCTGTGTAATCACAGGATGTTCCATGTTGCATAGTAATTCCCCCAAGCTTTCAGCAGCCCAAAATCAGCTTAGAAAGCTCTTGTATCATCTCTTCTTATTCTTTCTCTTGGATTTACACCTTCGTTTATAAGAACTGGAAAGCTAGCTGTGACTAAAAAATCACCTCTGGTTGTCATTGCTGTAAAAGCTCGTGCACATAGTTAATATTGGCTTGAGTAAGATGGTATGTATTTTTCTATAGGATTTCGAGAAACAAATTCAAAAGTAGGCTACCAGCATTATTATATACAGTGATGAGCGTCCCTTTGCATCAGGTGGGCTAAGCATACATACTACAGTAATTGACCTTGCAGACTGATTTTGTGCTGATGGTAACTAAAGCAATGTTGGCGTGAAAAAATGCATTGCTTAATGCACCTCTAGATCTCTTGCCCAATTTAGTGAGGGTCTGAAGCATTTGCAAATGGCTCTTTAGATTTTTTAAGGTTCAATTGCTGTGTGTAGTGTCTCTCATATTTCTCAATACCATGCTGTATGGGTGTTGCAAAGTTCGACAGGGTTGATTGTCAATGAGGAGTTTTAGAATTCAAGACAGTATGGAAGTCCTCACTGCCTGTGAAATTTAACTCGTGGGCTGGGATTATATTCTTTTGTAATTTGAGGCAATAGTGCCATTAAAAGTTATTTGAATGTGTGCTCATATGGTGAAACCTATCGTCAGTGGAATCTTGTTGGGCCAACAAAAAGTGTATGAATAAGAAGTGAAGAATGTGTATTTTGGCTAAAGTCCATATGTAACTAGAAACAACTAAGAGGCCATATCACATATTGTGCTTCAAGTATTTTTTTCTTTCATTAGAATAACGTTCTTTGGCAAAATTGTACATATTCTGGTTTAAATGCCTGTTTTTTATTTCTTCTCCTTATAAATAAAGGTTTTCATTGTCAATGAGCAGATTGAATAAATTGGATTCCCCTTATATCTGGCTAGAGTCCACCATACCTTTCAAATTTACCAAACTTTCAGGTTATGATATTTTCTTTTAGTTAATAGGATATGATATCTTCCATGGTAGTTGTTTTGAATTCCTCTAAGCCCAGGCTGACAGATCTGGGGATTAATTCCATTTTCACTTTTGACACTTTCTGTCTCATCCTAGGTAACAATACGTGAAAAAACTTTAACCCATGCCAAGTTTGTTTCAGCATACAGCAGGTTTCCATTGTGCTCAGGTTTCATCTTATTCAGGTTTTACTATATTATTAATTCAATATAGTCATTGGTAGCAGCTTTACATAATTTGTAAAATGTAGCATTAGGTGTGCAATGTACTTAATCCCAAGCAAACTGAAACTGGACTTGTTCTTATGATCCTGTACTTTTTGTGGAAGCATTTATTTTCTGGGCTTACTTACTCATGCTATATTTCTGGTCTCAGTACAGAGCTATGTATTGCTTTTTGACTTGTATAATGCTTTAAGAGGTAGCAGGTGTCTTTTTCTTTTAAGAAATGTCAAAGTTTACTTAAATTATTGTTAAGATTTTACTAAGTTTCTCTCTCTTCACTCAGTGTCACTATTTACACACGCCTTGTTGGCAAATTCTTGATCTTATTAGTACTTTGACATTTGATAATTTTCCAGATTTCAAAGACTGTTTAATGCTTCACCCACATAATTATTTTTCTTTTAATCAGTATGAACTTTGTTGTTAAGTATTACTTTTTGTATATATTGATGGAGAGAAGGCTTTTGCTTAGGGAACTTACTTATTGGCCACAAGCTGCCCTGCTCTACGTACACTTTATTATAATTGACACTTGGTTTCACTAGGTTGAGTAGTCTATGCTTCTTACTGCTACATAGCAGTACAGCAAGTGCAACTTTATTTTGGTTTTATGGGGATATTCAATGAGTAAAATCCAGCTGGTCCAAATATCAGATTGTTGGTACCAAGTGGCCTGTGAAGCCTGGCTTTTTGGCCCCTGACTAGACTGGCATTGGGTTGTCTGTCCCTCGAGATTCTGTAGGGTGCCCACATCTCCTTGGATTCCTTGATACCATGAAAGATTCTTGATTTTCCTCATTTGTTTTGCATGAAATTTACCATGGGTAATTTTTCAAAATCACAAACTTGATCATAGTTCAAGTTTTTAGAGAAACTTATTATTTCACGATAATTTATAATTTTTTCTTTGACTTTTGCTCAATCTCTTTTTGCATGAACCTGTGTAATTTGTTCATGTTACACTTTATGTTCATCTATGTTTACTTATGCTTCCTTAAAAGGCTCTTGATGAAATTTATAAATTGAATTTTCAATGAAAAGGCCCCCATTTGAAAACAACCTGCTTAGTTGCCATTCAACAACATTGTAAAAACTGCTTAAATTTTCTCAAGTAGATTTATGTAAATCTTCAATCCATATTCAGTTTAATTTGAGGGGTACTCCAGGATATTCTGGGAGGTGTTTAATGGACATAGAAAGAACTTATGCATGCATACAAGAGACCCTGCCATCAGTTACAATGCTATGAAAGAAACTCCTGGGTTGGGTCCTCCTGGGACAGGCCATGGTTAGGCCCTCAGGGTTGGAGTCACCATGCTGGAAACTTCCTATTCCTAAGTAGCAGACATCTGATTATATAATAGTTTCTGGTCATATATCATAACAGTTACAGCATTTCTGAAATAAAAGAAAAAATTTTGTACTGTCTGCTATTTATTTGCAATATAAAGATTGCACGATTTCATTTCAACGATTAATGTCATTTTTGATGGTGTCATGTATATTAATTCTTGGATGTTTGCATACACTGTCAGAGAGGGAAATGTGGAAGGAAGAGCCACCATCTCCATAGAATTTAACTGTGCTAAGAAAGAGGAATTAGAAAAGATGCTCAAGTGCCATATTTCCCTGCCGATAAGATGCACTTTTTTTACTCCAAAATGTGCTCTAAAATCAGCCTGCATCTTATGGGCTGAGGGTGTAACTTCGTCCTCCAAGATGCAAGCTGATTCACTGGGAAAGATACTGTGAAATATTTTTCCTGCATCAGGCTTAGAAAATGGTTGCCTTTATTACAAATGTTGATAATAATACTGTTTTGAGCCAG
Source organism: Ceriagrion tenellum (assembly GCA_963169105.1). Classification (NCBI taxonomy): domain Eukaryota; kingdom Metazoa; phylum Arthropoda; class Insecta; order Odonata; family Coenagrionidae; genus Ceriagrion; species Ceriagrion tenellum. The sequence continues at coordinate 44,800,434 of OY720644.1, read as the reverse complement.
TAGAAGTCTTTATAATAAATTTTGTATCATAAATAAATTTGGATCATATAAAGTCTTTTAAAAAGTGTGGAATTAGCAATGCACTAGATGGAAATCTAGATGTTATTGTGTGTGAGGAAAGTTAAAACTCAGTGGAAATAACTGCGTATATGATTTTAGCAGCAGTCTTGGTGAATTTCCGGGATTCTAAGATGAATAAACAGTGATATATATAATATTTTTTAATGTAACAGTTCTATTTTCTTTGTATATAGTGTTATCATTAGAATACTTCAATCCTCGTCTGTGTGATTGAAGTATTTTTCGTAAATTCCGACCTAATAAATTATAGTGCGTCTTGTAGGCGTATTTTTCGTAAATTTTAATCTGATAAATCGCAGTGCGTCTTATGGGCCTGGAAAGGCGATACTTGCAAAAAGATTTCTTCAATCAGCTTGCAGGATAGGATGTGTATTCTCCTAGGATTTGTATGCCTGAGAATGATAACATGACACGTATGAAATTACATCAATTGTTATAATGCATCGTATCTGTTTTTATGCTCAAAATGAATGGTGGACTGTACAAAACTTCTTCCTGTTCAACGGATTTACAAGGTTGACTGTAACAGGTGGACTGTTGGCTGGGGTTGCCCAATTTCCGATTTAGCTCACTGCTGGTATGATGAAGAGACCAGGCAATGCATCTGTGTGAATCATAAATTCCCTTGTCATTTTTATGTCTGCTGATGGTGATTTTTTTCCTTTTCAATCCTATATGAAATGGATATGATCTATCGTTTTTTGTGTGTGTAAATGTTCATGCAGACCTTGGGAGGACCAATCGCTCAAATCTCTAACAGACCCAGAGCTTAATATACATTCAATTGAGACTTATGCAGTCCTCTCATGGGGATACTATTTCAAAAAGGCATCTATTGACCACCACATTCTGGAGTTGGACCAGCTGGAGTTTAGTAATGACTGGATAGTTTGGCTGTCCTGTATTGGACATGCTCACCTAAATGAGTCTCCCACGAATATAGTTCGCCGCATGTTCCCGGGTATTGATAGTCATGAGGTGCAATTGTAGTTAAGTTATCCTTATGATGTGGGCATCATGGTGATGCGTTCTTTGAGAGTGAAGAACTGCACACCCAATTGGTCATTGGGACTATCACACACCATAGGAGCGAGGGGAGCGTCTGCTGCTGCGCTACTCCCAGCGGTGGGCGAAGGACTTCTTGAGACGACGGCTCGACTGGACGTTGGACGCGGGGGAGCTCCCTGGAGTAGGTGGAGGAGGCGGAGCTGACTGGCTCGGTCCTGGTAATCCACCCCGCGTGCGCCACCTCTCTTCAGCCCTCTGTCCCTGCCAGTATATCGAGGGCTTATTACAGTTCAAGCAGAAGTCCCCATCGCGCCGTGGCACTGGGGGACGGCATGGTGCTTTGGCCGCAGCGGCTTGTCCCTGCTGCGCCTCTTGGCCTTGAACTATCACTTCCTCCTCCCGTCATGCCTCTCCTCTCCATCCTATGCAGTGCTTGCATGCTCTGAAAGGGGTCTCTTGTCTCCATGACGAGTTGCGATGTTGTTTGTATGTGGTTGTGTGGATTCTGGTCCAAAGTTTTGTCCACGAGTGGACGCAATGAGGACTTAGGAGAGTGAATGGAATTATTCATAGGAAAGATTTGTTCAGTTGAGAATGCTTTGCTTAATGCGACTTGACTTGCTCAGGTCATATCTTTAACCCTTTCTGACCTGGTGGTTCTTTATGGAGTCAATGACACTCTTGAATGCGTCGGCCTGTGGTATGTTATGAACGATCCCAGTTGTCCTGGTATATCATAGCATGGAGTGAAATATATTTTTATTTGAGGAATTGGTCATGTTTTTTGCATGTATAGACAAATTGAAGTAAAAACCATAGTCAATTGCATAAATTGAGGTCAGAAAGGGTTAAAATTTTTGTCCTGGGTCAATTTAGTATTAGTCTTATTTGTACATAATCATTCCCATCTGTGCTAGCTGGTGCCCTCATGTACTTTTGAATGGGCAGTGCTGCTTGTAAACTGAGTAAAATTTATCCAGATTATCGCAGAGGGTATTAAAGTTAGTTATAAGCATGGTTTTTAATGATGGCGTGTGTCATTTCTATCTGGCAGAAGGTCTGCTTGAGTTAATGCTGCCATTACATCATTAGCCCCGCTAAAACATAGCACCAATGACAAGTGAGAAACTGAAGTCAGCAGTTTTATTAAATGTTCTTTATGGGTTTAAGATTACTCTAACATCTAGTCTTAAATTATGTATAGTTAATATGGTATATATTGTATATGTGCTTAAGCAATAGGACTGAATAGCATGGCTCCAACTATTGGGTCCAAAAGAGCAGTATTTTAGTGGCACTGTTCAATTTTTTAATTTTCTATTCTGGAAAAATCATGATTATAACATTGACATGACTTTCTGAAATTTTAATCCTTTGGGAAGGAGATAAATTTTATAGCCGATAATTTGGCAACATTTAGAATGCTGAGATTTTGTTTATTATTCAATGAATGTTGGGAGGCATGTTTAATGGTTGTACATTTCAACTTCGCAATTTTCACATCTCGCATTTTTGTAGATGTTTCTCAAGGTTTTTAGTTTAATTTGACATAAAATACATCCTATTGATAAATTTAGCTAGCTTCAAGTGAAAATCATGGTATTTTTCTCATATCTACCCCCATCTCTTTGTACAATTTAATTCTTCAGCGTCACAATTCACTTTATTCCATCCATGAAGGGTACTGTTGTTTATCTCCTTCCCTGCTTACCCACCATTCTACTATCCATATCAGCGTTCATTGTGACCTTGCTTCTTATTACTTGCTACATCTACTCTTTTGCCTCATTGTCCTTCCATCTCCTCTTGCAGTTTTCTATCCTCACCCACCATCATGAGCACTTCATTGTTGGTCAATATTCCATCCATCATAATTTCTTCATTCTCCTCCACATCTCAAATACCCCAAGTCCGCTTGTTTCCTCTTTCCTCAGTGTTGAGGAGTCAGCACCCTTCAATGCTATGGTCTGCATTAGATTCAATTCCTGAGAGCCGTATTAAACTGTACTTTGTGCTATGAATGGTCATTAGGAATGTGTGAAACTTATTAAATTTTGAAGCATTTATTTAATGCAGTTAGAATATTCAGCATCAGTAACCTGGTGCACATAAATAATGGAGATTCTAATTGAAATTGTTTAGAAGGAACATATTAACATATCACCTCACCTGTCTCAAGAGACTGACGTTTTTAAATGAATGTTAATGTTAAATGGGATTCAGTGGGTTATAGATGTTTGATTTTATGTTGAAAGTATTCACTGATGTTAGCCCAGTTAACCTGTTTTAAGTTTTATGTAGTTAGACCCTTTGATCGATGTGTAATATCTTAAGGCCTGGTTATACGATACATTAACCCATACGTGTTCATGTACAAGTTCATGAATGAATGCATGAACCAAATAGAACAGGTTCTATTTCCCTGTTCACGCGTTCATGCATTCGTACTTGTTGGTGTGGTTACACGATGAATTTTTGCGTTCATTCACGCATTCATACATTTACTCGTATTTGTTAACATATCGTGTAACCAGGGCTTAAGAAGACATAATTGATTCATTTTAAACAAATTTTTGCAGATGCAAAGGTAAATTTCTGTTGGTGCCTCAGGAATTGCAATGAACCACTCTTGTACAGTTAACTACAAGTTTCTTTCTTACACCTGCTGAAGATATGTTCTCATTCATAAATGGTGGTCATGTTTTTCACATTTTATTCAGAATCTTAATTTGAAACTGCATTAGAAATCATTCATGGCCTTGGAAAAAGTATTCTGTTTTTCACTATGTATGGCGTCATTAGCATGTCTCATAACCTCATTGATATTAAGGTAATACAAAAGATAATTAGTTGGGAAGGGTGAGATCACCATCTAGCAATCATAGTATTCTGTGTCTGGTGTAATTGATATCATAAGCATTATTGTTGAGTGATCCCTACTCTTTCATGGGTGTATCCTTTATGCAATAGTTGAAGGAAGGTGTAAAGTATTGTAGGAAATTCAATATTCCATTTCATGTGATACTGGAACTCCTTTAGTCAGAGTGCATATGCATTTTCATTAACTAATGATGAGATTATCTAGCTATGATAAATGCTACTTAAAATGTCGGGGTGGGAAAGTAAGTATTAGCTCCTTTTCTGTGAGCATATACCATGAAGGATGTTACGACAATGCCTAGGCCTTATTCAGGTTTTTATTAAGTAAAATTAACAATAGCTATTCCAGAATAATTATTTGGAAGTCTTCAATCAACTATTTAGATTCAATTTAATATTATTTGGGGAATTGTAGTGCCTATAAACTCCACTGTATTTGCCTGGACATGTGCCATTAGTTTTTGCCAAATTATATGCTGATGCATCCATCTTTTATTCAAGTTTTTAAATAATGATGCAATGGAAATAATGTTCATGGATGGCACCTCCACTCTTAGCAATGTTTTCATTGCAAAGATTAAATTACTTTCTGTGATGTTATTCCATGATGGGAGGTTTTATTTTCTAAGTTAAATATCATTTACTGATTTCTGTCTGAGAATATCTTCCAAATTATTTTTACCAGAAATGTTTAAAAAAATTTTAGGGCTTAAATTTGGTATTTGTGTATATCTGGGTAAATATGGCATTATTTAGGAATTCATTATTTAAAAAACTCGCATTTGCGTACATGTTTAAATGGCTACAACAGTTGTGAAGGCTGGAGACAATATCTTTAAATCAGTACAGTCATGCCTTGTTAAGTGTAAGGGATGCAGTTTTGCATATATTTGCATTACTCAAATTGTATCAAATGAAAATATTTTAACAGTGGGATGAGAGGGATATGGATCCAAAATCATGGAAATTGGGTCTCGAAATTCCCCGAAATCATAAAATTTCAATTAAAAGACTTGGGGGTTATTGTTTTTTTTTACAGTGTGATGAGTGTAAATTTACACACAATATTGCTCAGATTCTTGTTATTTTTTAAGCATTGAATCACTTTATGCCTATGCTCCAGGACTTGGCAATATGGGCAACCATTGTGCAGCAAAGGCTTTCCACAAAATATTTTTTAAATAAGTGGAGAAAAGACTGTCAGTAATGTAATGCTGTTTCAAATGAGGGGAATTTTGTTGGCACTCGTGACTATAGTTCACCTCAAGGGTGGGGTTAAATAAAAGAATTCAGGTAGACAGCTTTGGGGAAGTTTCACTCACTACGTTTACCAATCGAACTCAAATCGATTTGGCCGGTTCAGCTCGGTATGGTAAATGCAATGGGCTAGTGGGATCGATATGAGAAGCGGGCTACCTGGGACCGCTTTCTCTGCCAGTCTGAGATTTTAAAAAGATATGAACTGATTTGAATCTACATTTCAATCGATTTCACATTGGTAAAACAGGCTATCCAAGTTGGCTGGCTTAGAATGTTCAGATAGGTCCGAGTTCATATCGATCTAAGTTCGATTAGTAAACATAGTGAATGAGAGGCAAATTGGCTCTGAAGTGAATTTGTGCTTTTGGAGGCTACATTTAGGGAGATAGAGAGGGCACTTACTATTGCAGCCAATGGTAAAAGCTGTAATGTGGGCGAGGCATATTGGCCATCTTTGTCGACCCCAATTTTCCTTAAATGCTTATGGGCCAACTAAGTAATTTCACTATTTTATGATGTTTTCCATTGATAACTTACTAGAAATCAGCATGCATTTACTTCTATAATATGGATTCTCTGCTCATATATTGTTTATGTATTTTAATCAATAATAATCTGCATTCCAAGTGAAAACAATGGTAAAATCAAGTTGAATCCATTGCACCAAGTTACCAATGCATGTTTTAACAGTTACTTGACTAAAATCTCAAACAGGTGGTGTATATTCTTGCTATAAATCTGCTAATTTATCCATTCCCTCGTGCTATCCAAAGGAAAATGAGGGAAGAGTAGGGATAAACAATATGGTTGTTATTTTGGTTCCAAGGTTACAGTTTGATGCCATAATGCCCTCTTCATCTACCTCAATGTGGCTAATGCTAAGCGGGGCATGACTATAGGGTTAATATACTTTCCTAATTATCTGATTTTGTCTTTTTGTTGTTCACATTATTTGAATTTTCATTAGGGAATGTTGATAAGATGAGTGAGTTTATGTGAATATGAGTCTGGGTTTTAATTAAAATGCCTTTCTAACTCTATATTGGGTCATAAGGATTCAAATAGCATTAGGTAGTTTGTAACCATCCCCATGGTATGCTATAGGTCATGGTATCCTGTGTACCATTTGCTGAAACATTGCCTCAACTGCAATTCAAATTTGCATGTTCATTGTTCTCACATTATATTTTTTGTTTATTGAAATATGTTTTTCCAGTGTGAGGGAGTGAGTTTGTGTCAACCTTTGGGATTAATGGCTGTTAAGTTTCTATAGATGCTGATCCACTTTTTAATCAACTTACAGATATACTCGATGTAATTTAGTTGCAGATATTGCTTGCTTAGTATATGCATTCATTCTACTTGTACTGTTCATTTGTATTCTCAATTAGTCCTCTTATTCCATACATTCCAACATTTTTGTACATTCCAAAAATCTTGTTAAATGGTATTTGATTGATTTACCAATCACTGTGGAAGTTTAATGAGTAGTTATTGCTCTTGATGAGTAAACTAGGTTAACAAGTAGTGAACTGGATCAGATCTTGAACTTCATTTGTCTTATTTGGCTGTTTCTGTATGATTAGGGTTTAATTGAATTATTGAAGGCATAGCCAGAGTAGTTCTCTATGCATTCCTTACCTCTGTTATGTTGATCTGATTTTTTTCATTTTCTGTGAAAATGTGTGCCATGCTCAGATGGAAGTCATCCAGCTATGGAGGCTTATAGCCCATAAATGATAGAGAAGAAGTTTATTTGATGACGTTAAAGAATGAGATCTTTTAAATAGTAATTTTGGGCCTATGAATAAGAAGGTTCAATGTTTTAAGTATCTAGCCTGTTAAGTATGGATAGCCTTCAGTAGTATTTTCATTAACTTTGTTTGATTAGGAATGGAATCATAACTAGTGCTATTGGGCTATTTTTTCATCATCAGCCTCAAAATATCATACCTGAGTAATCTGTAATTTGGAATTGAAATGATGGTTACTGCCTTCCATTTTTCAACATATTTTTGGTGGGTTTTAAGGTATTTCTCCATTATCAATTTTTGTCTAATTAATGAGTTGAGGTTGACTTGACAATGAAGAGTTAAATCCTTGATTTGAATGAGATGGACTGCTTTGAATGGGCCTCCATAAATAATGGCCATGATGGGTGTTGCTTAAGGTGAGCATTTGCTGATGATGTTGTGTTTAATCTGGGAATGTTGCTAACATTTAATCATTTGTGTGTCACAAAAGGAATTTTTTTAGCTAGAAATTATATCTGGTCCTGCTTATTTATTAGTTTCGTCTACTGAGATTGCGAATTAGAATGATCCGTTATATAATGCAGATTTGGCTGGTAAGTTAAATTTAATGTAGCTTTAAATATTTAAAAACCTGAAGTATTTTATTGGAGATAGTAGATGGCCTTCAGCACTTATATTGGCACCAGTGTAATCTAATGACTGAGTTATATGAGATTTTTAATGATACTTGAAATTATTAGTGTTTAAATGATTCACTGAATTGACTGGTATAAAATATTTAGAATAATTGTTTTAATGATAATAAAGTTTGGTTGTGTGTAGTTATTAATAATTATTTATGCATTTCTTCATTAAATGTTAGGGAAGATATCTGTGAAATAGCCCACTTTAATAATCTGGACTGGAAATTCTTTGGTTTAATGCACTAATGCCAGTCAATGAGATTTGAATCAGTTGGGCTGGTAAAATTTCCAAATAAATGCGAGTACTCTGCGTAAATTTTAGATGTGACTCACGAGAAGTGTGTCCAACTGCTTATGCTCTTTTGAAGTATTGACTGTTGGCTAAGGATATAATTGGTTTGGTTATGCATTTCCTTTTCATGAGTATGGCTATTCATTCATAGGATTGGTTTCCATTGAGGTAATGTAAATGTCACAGTCTAATTGTCTGCCATCTGTTTGAAAATGCCAAATCTAATGTATGATTTTCATTATGTATTTTGATGTGTAATGTGGTTTTGCTACATTTTGTGTATTAATTGAAGGGGTTCCTGTAAGATGATCATAATTTCATGGGGTGTTTTAAAAATTAATTGTATAAATATTATTATATAATTTAAATTTATAATGATTTCTAATGTGCAGTGAGTCTTTAATCAGCTAAAATTTCAGGCAATTTGAACTAATGTGTAAGGTTAATGTATTTACATGAACTTAACGTGATAAATTTCTCAGAACTAATAAAATATTGCTGGACAGCTTACCCTGACCCCTTCAGTTAAAACATCACTTACTATTTATTTTATATAATACAAAATATATTATGGGTTTATATGTGCTTATTATCCTGGATATATACTTATTAATTTCATCATTAACTTCCATTGTACCTGAACAGCAGGAATTCATATTTGCACAATGTTGTTCCCAGTGTGAAAAGTTCTTTATCTTGAAAATTGAAACGAATGAATTTTGATTGTAAACATTTAGTTGGGCTGTTAGCTGTGAATGGACCTATCAACTTAAATTTTCAAACTGTCAATATTGAGATTATGATGTGCCTACTCATTATGTATCTGTTGAATGTTGGTTACTCTTAATTGTGTTGAATCCAGCATTGTATGGATTTAAATGATGATGTTATAAAAACTTAATTGTTATTTTATAAGAAATGAATATTGTTATGAGATTGTGTGGATGGACATACGGAGTGATATCACCTTTGTTACTTAGTTTTGAAAAGATATAATGGTATATACTGTTTTTGAAGTATTTTTATGCATTTGTTGTTTTAATTCTGCTTCTGTAATATATAATCTTTAGCACAGTTTGTAAAATTAATGCATTTGTGATAGTTCATAGAGGCTTGGTTTTTAATCTCATGCTTAGCTCGTCCATTTTTTATGATTTTTAATGTTCTCAGTGTAAGAAATTGGTATTGCATGGCTTGCTGCATTTTTTGGCATTTGCATTTTTTGGGATTTGCCCGTCTAGAATTCTGAAAATGGCTTCACTACACTTAACTTCTTATATACATTACTCTAAAGCATGCTTAATGTTCCACCTTCAATTTCTTTGGTGATTTTGGGACTTGGGTTGAATATTTCCATTTTGTGAAAATGAATGCATGCTATTGGTACACATGTAGTTTTAATTCCAAGCTAAGATGGTGACTAAAATTCATTAGCTATAATTTTTTATGGAGATTGGCTATTCAGTGGTTAACTAAGTTGCTTGAGATGTCTTTGGTATAAAGGAACTTTTTGGAAAGAGTATCTAGTTATTTTATGTGAAGATATTGAATCCGAAGTAGCATACAAGATTACTTTCCAAACTTTGGTGAAATCTTTCGTGGGTGTTGCTGCCCCATTTTCAGCTCAGATTAACTGAATATCCAAGTTTTGTAATCACTCATTCTTTATACATATTCATGCTTTCTAGTGGTTTTGTTGAGGTTTATATTCCAATGGTAACTTTGTATCTGCCTACTTTTTTGTCCCTCCCAATCTCCTATACGCTCCATTGCTGACCTGCGACCCATGCTGTTTCCCCATTTTGCTTCCACTCGCGCAACCTCTTCTGCCACAGGAGCGGGCTGAAATGCTGCTGCTCAGGTACTCGCAGAGATGGGCCAAGGCTTTCCTTCGGAATCAACTGGATCTCGGCATCAAACGTGAGCGGCGTGCAGAGCCAGTGGGCGTGCCGGTGCCAGGTGGCGATAGTATCAAGACTGGAGCCAGTGGGCCTCAGCATTTGAATACTTCCTCCTCGGGTCATCCGTCCACTGCTGCTGCCCCCCCCAGTCCACCATTCCCTCCCATTCCGCCCAGGCACTGCCTGGTGGCACGCTGCCCTTGCCAGATGGTCGAGGAGCACCTCAAATACAAGCCCCCCCGAGGCAAGTTTTGCTCAAGAGTGCGAAGTTTCTGCTTTCTGCCAGATTTCTCGTTTGACTGAGGTCTTCTCTGCTCCTCACTGTTGTGATCCACTAACAGTATTTTTGGATGCAATTTCAATAATGTGTCACATCACAAGGGTGTCCACTTTTTTTACTGTTGATTAACTCTGGTTTCGTATAATGTTATGTTCAGGCCGTGTTCCAGTCCGACTTATGGCTTTCTAGCTGTACATATTTTCCCTGTAATTCAGGGAATGGCACTAGAGTCTCAGCCTTTTGGCTAACTTTGTAGCGTCAAGAGGGCTTGGATGGATTAAAGCGAGGCAAGGGTTGCTGAGTAGCTTTACAGGTTCCACCTGCTGTACTAATTCACAATGTGTGGCTAATTTGACTGCATATTTTAAATATCCTGCCACATATGGGACTGAAAAAGGTTGAAATAGTCTCATGTTGCCTGATGAATTTTCCTTTGGTGCATTGTGTTGCTGCCTTTCACATTTGCACAAGAGCTACGAAGACCTCTGTCTCTCATGTCTTCTTTGACTACATATGTGTACTAGCACAAGTTACTCATTCTACTTCTTCAGTGCAGGTTCATAAAATCAGAAGGATATGGTATGGATATGATACTGAAGTAGTATACTGAAATTGGAGCACGGCCTGAGTTTTTTCATAGTAGGGATCCTGGTGTATTAGTTATACTTCTTTTGGGGTATTGTTGGTACATCATGTTGTGCATATCATGTTTGTTGCTTTTTTAAGTTCTACTGCTGCTGGTAATGAATTATTATTCATTCATTGTACTCATTTTGCAAAATCTCAAGTTTTTCAGGTAATTTGTACTTGAGCTTAGCTAGGAATCAAGATTCCAAGGATAATGATTTGAAGGACTATTTTTATAGGCATACATTTAATAATGTGTTGAGGGAAGTGGTGCATTTTGGTGCTATTTTTCAGGAGTATATTTAAGTATTTCTTAAATTTATCATAGCAATTTTTGCTCTGACTGATCTATCATGTGTCATTATGTTCATTATTAAATTTCAGTTTTAGAAATGGCCAGCTAGTTAATTAAGAACAATTCAATCCTAGTCTTACCTCATGAAGATATGCAGGGAACAGGAATTTCATTGACAATAAGACCAGTTAGATAGCATAATGAGCTCATGTTAAGTGAATGTTTGCAACGTAATGGTTGCTTGCATTTACTATTGACTCATTTACTGTGCTTTTTTACTTAATGTAAGTAACAGTCCCTCTAAGATGGGTTCATCTTTGTATTAATTGGCATTTGAACTATTCATCACAAGCCACAAGTATAATTCATGGCTCCCACTGTGTTATGGCTTGTAAATTTTATTTATGGGGACAAGAAGTCTCAGCTATGGCTCTTATCATTCAATTCTGACTATAATTTGTACTCTCTTTGCCATTTATGTCTCTTCCACTGTAATATTTATATTTGACGTTAATTTTGGGTCAGGAAAAATATCTCACATTAATGGTAGCTAATAATCTGTGCCCATTCTCGTGAAGAGGATATAGCACATTTGTCAATATTAAGATAAGGCATATGGAGATTCAATCCTTTGGCCTCATTTGACTGTTTTATTTTAAAAAAATAACAATCTATTTTTGTAGGGAGGAGAGTGTTTGGCAGCCCAAGATAAAAGGTTATTCACTCATTCTAGATGACTTTTGAAGGGTTCTGTCTTTTCTCCAGGAAGTTTAACCTGTGTGTTTCTTGCATTCCGAATGGAAGTGGTAGGAATATTGAATTTCATTCTACACGTTATAGGATTGCTTGAACTCATTTGGTTTAAACTGATTAGTTAAGGCCTTCAACACTAGGACTGTGAAATTTTTTATACCTCCTTCTGGAACTGCAGATGGGTCACCATTGAGCTATCATTATCTTCTGTCATTGGTAGTATATGTATGAATTTAAATATTCCTTTGGATAATTTTATTGGCAGATAAAATATTTTAAATGATTTGGAGCTTATTTTCAGATTTCTCATTGAGCGAGCTATAACATGCTTTTTCTGCTGCGTAATCACCAGTGTTGATGTCTCTAGTATCTCTTGCTGTGATTCCCAGTTTTGTTGCACACTGAGTCAGTGTCAGTGTCTTGATTGAGGGCTAAGTCATCTTGTTCCTTTTCGTGCATAACTTTTGAAATTGTACCTGTAGCTTTATCACTGCAAGGCTTGGAAGTTCGGGAGGCAAAGCGATAGGTTGACAATAAGAGGCCATCTGATGTATGTTTTTGGTATTAGATAGTTCCTTAAAATTATAACCACCAAATTTTCTCTTGAAAGAAATAGATTACTTAGGCTCTGAGGATAAAGATGAGTGATATGAGAAGAAGAATAATTTAGTCATTCTTATTAATTTATCTTAACATTGGCTGCTATAAGTTGCCTATATATGATTTATACAAGGACTTGTACTCTGTTACATTTGGAGCACATGATTAAGGCAATGAATATAATTGTCAGAAGTAAAGGATATTTCCATTTGCAAGTCACAGAAAGTAAAACATGTATTAAAGTGGCATTTATGAAGCTAGTAGTGAGTCACAGCACACACTGGGTGGCCATGTTGGTGAATTGCCCGTTGAAAAACATGGATACTGTTAATTCAAGATTTTGCAGCCCGATATTTCATAAATATTTTTGTTTTATGTCAGCTGTGAGTTTAACATTCTGCGTATATAAAACCATTTACATTATCTTCGTTGACACACTTCAGATACTGTATAAAGTATTCAGGATTTAAGGCCCAAGCATCATTTGAAGGAAATCTGAGAATACTGGTATTTTGTGGTCCTTTTACAATAAAATTGACCTTTTGGAATACATTTTTGTCACAAATGGTAGGGGCTAGGTTTACTTGGCATTGGTAGACCCTCATTTGAAACTTATAACATTCATCTAACTTCCCAGCAAATTTCATGGAATTACGATGCTCTGGTTGAAATTTCAAGGAAGAGAGGAGATAAATATTTTGAGGTGGTTCAAAAGTGACCCAGCTGTGGTTCTAGACTTAAAATGATCTTATATGGTGTAAGGCTATCAAAAATTTAAATACGAGAAGATGATGAGATGACTTAGTTATTATACATATACAGTAAGTCCTCGGTGTGCGTCGTTATGATTTACGTCTGATTCGATGTAATGTCCATGCTGACAAGAGTCGTCGGAAAATTTTTCCCCGTTTAGTGCTAATAAAATAGTGTAAGTGCATATGCTTGCGTTTTTTGATGATTGAGACAATCATCCCATCTGAAATAGCTATTTTTTTGTGGATAAAGGCAAAAAAACGATTTTTGAAATTAACGCCTTGATTTATCCTTGGATTGAAGTGGTCAGGAATATCTGGATTTGCGTTGTTTCAACTTATGTCGCTCTTCTTCAGCACGAAACTCCGATGTTAATGGAGGACTTACTGTGTGTGGAATATTTTATGATACCTCATATTTCTGTGGAATAACTTAGTCATCTCCTCATTTATGTTGTTAAGTACATATATTCCACCAGTTCACACCTGAGACTATAGAGCTTAAAAAGCTGAATGCTGTTAAGGCTTTGTGAGAAGAAAGGGAAAAAGTGAGGAAATGGGAGGCAGGATAAAGTTTCTTTAACCTTTATCTTCCGAGTGTGTCTCTCCGGCTCAAAAATTATGTCCCTAGACTGCCGAGCGTGTTCGTTTGGCACATTGATGGACCAATTTTAAGCTATCCGGGACTAGCCACGGAGTTCCACTTTACGGAGTCACCCGCACTGCAGCCCGTACTTGTGCAGCATACAGCACTTTTCCCGTCAAGGTCACAAAAATCCACAGGGGAAGAGGACGCCTCGGTAGCTTAACTGGCTAAAACACTCGGCTGGAAATCGAGGGTTCCGGGTTCAAATCCCGGTCAAGGCGGATGATTTTTTCTCTGGAAATTTGCACATTGATGGACATTTAAAAAACACTGGTCATTGAAAAAGCCCTGGCCAGCAAGGCTTACGACTACGGAAAAACTCAGGAAGGTAAAGGTTAAATAGTATACTTGAGTAAAGAAGTAGAGAATTACTGCGTGAAACTTTTACTGTTACTGTTGCTCTTACTTGAAAATCTTATACTCAGTTTTCTTCAGACAATGGGATGAAATTAATTTTTTATAATTTGTGAACTGAAAATGAAGTAGCAGTAATGCCTTGATTAGTGTATGTTCGTGTGGTGCAATTGCACTCATAGGTCAGCACCTGTCATTCATTAAAAAGAGATGATTAATTTTGTATTTTTAATGCAAATCCGTAAGAAACGGAAGATTTTTTCCTCATACTTTTGCACAAATATAAGCTTGCATGGATCAAGTTTTCTAAAATCCTCAGAATATCAAATCCAGTCATGTATCTATTGTTATGGGGTATCTTTGGTACCTGGGTATTATTTTTGTTAAATTGAGAATTATTAATACTTTCCTAGATATATTTTTTAATATGGCCTTGGGAGTTTTTTTTTCCCTGGAGCTCGTCTTTCTTACTCTCCTTACATAGTGAGAGCTGAAGTGCATCCATTATGTGACTTACTGACCGACCACCTGTTGTGCGAATTGATTCAACAATAAAAGTAACTTTAGGCTCCCTTTTCTGATTTTTTAAAAATTTCATTAATTATTGATATAATATAACTGTGGAAATGGCCAGTTGAAGAAAGTTATCAAGATTAGGTGCCCACTTGTGCTAGAATTTTATTTAATTTTACATTTCTATGTTTTCTATGCTTTGATGTGAGTGCCTTCAATTTCTACCAAGCTTTTTCATAATACTGGTCACCAATCAATGGACTTCTCAGTAACGTGTCCTAAGATCGTTGATTCAATGCATTATGCATCCATATTTTGATTTCCAGTAGATGGGTCTAACTAATTGGAATAGACGTTTCTTTGATGCTAAGTTTTCTCTTTCCTTGTGGCTTATGTTACCTGGCTTTTTATTGTCATGATATTCTCAACCAGTGGCTAATAGTATTAGTTAATGCTGCTGAAAACTGCCATTAGATGTCTGTAACTGTTACTAGAGGAAGAAAATCAATGCACTAATCAAGGTATGGCTGTAACAATGTTCAAATTGCTCAGCATGGTTCTTTTAATATGCTGTTCACCACTCAAGGATTCCCTCAGTATCTTATGCATTGCCACTTAAGTCTTTCAGCATCAGTACTTGTAATAGGTTACATTATAGGGTGTCTTCCATTTGCTCTAGTGCCCAGTTCACTTTGCAACACAATAGCTCAATTTGCCTTCCATTGGTTAGGAACCTTTAACACTAAGTAGCACACTTTAAAATGGATTGGGAGCATAGTTGACATGCGTTAAACAATAAAAAAACGTACATAGTGTATACATGTGTAAAAGGTTTTTAAATATTCTGTGATAAAAAGTTTGGGTTTTTAAATACTAATTTTGAATGAATTAAACAACTCTACAAAAATCTTGCGGCTGTTATGTTGATCACCCACAGAATTATACCTACCAAAGGTTGCGAAGGATTTTGCCAGTGTACAGCATTCCTCTTAACTGCATTAGTGTGTTTTCAATTGCGCTGATGTCTTGCGATATGTGCTAGCTTCAACACCTTGCAGGGAATGCTCCCATAGTTAGTTGAATTGGTCGTGCTATGTTAGGTCAACCAGTAATGAGGTAAAATTTTTAATTATGAAGAAATAGTCCAATTCAATTTCCTGGAGAGCTCTTTAATCTGATGCTAAGTTCATGATTGTAT
This sequence comes from Ceriagrion tenellum, assembly GCA_963169105.1. NCBI lineage: Eukaryota > Metazoa > Arthropoda > Insecta > Odonata > Coenagrionidae > Ceriagrion > Ceriagrion tenellum. The sequence continues at coordinate 44,784,557 of OY720644.1, read as the reverse complement.
TAATTTCTAAATATGATATTCTTTTGCCCTATATTTAAAACTTGTTCTTGCCCATTTGTGACACAGGCATGAAAATATTTTCATTGAAGAAATCGACCAGTACTTAATTTTATTCAGGGAAAGCAGTGTGATAGTTTCTTTTGGGAGTTTGTCATAGCTGCCATATGAGAGTAGAATTTTTTGGGAGGCTTATCATATGATAAGCTGCTGAAGTAATAGAGCCTATACAAATTTTAAATTGGGCCTCAACTGACATAACTTACAGCCTTTTTGAAACATTTTGGCTGTCAAGAAAAGAATGGCTTGTTATTTGGAAAATATCTTTCATTACTATCCTGGAAAAGATAGCTTGCAAAAATTCTTGAAGAAATATTCAAATGCAAAGGCATCATCTATTCTTTTATCATAATACTTGATCTATTTTCTTAGCATTTATTAAGGATTTATAATGCTATATTACTGCACTACACAGCAGGGCTCTGATTTTTCTGAGATATATCATATGATAAAAAATTGCCTCTGTTTGCTTTTTTTTTTAATTTTAAGGTATCCAGTCACTGGTAAGCTGTTTTGAAGTAGAATTCAACTCATCACTATCTGTAATATTCATTTTAATCATGAAAAACGCACATCTGCTTGAATAACTTTTGTAATTGGTTGTGGTTCTCATATCATTATCTCACATATCTTCTCTATTTTCTAGATTGTACCTATCCTCTCGCAAGTATTTTGGTGGTGGTTCATTTTTTTCTTTTCTGATGAGTAATTACCAGTCCTGATGTGAGGTGATGGAAAATATTTTGTAATTTATTTACTCGGATGTGAGTACTTGTGACTAATTTGATACTAACTGTTAATAATTGTGAATATGTACACACTCAAAATGAAAGGACTAGTCCGTTTACCCTCTCATTTTAGTAAACTTTAGATCTTTGTAGTAGTCCGTCCATTTACTTGAACTAAAAGTTTCACTGGTGAACTGTCACTTTGATAACATATTGCTTATATGTGTAATACTGTTTTGATGGTAACATTTATAATCCAGTGCCTTATTGTAATTCATGTACAAAGTGTTGCAATGTTATATATATATATATATATCAATGTATTGATGGAAATTCATTTTAAATACATGTAAAGATATATGAAGAATAGTACAAGGTCATTTGTATTTTTTCCTCTACAGTGTAGTCTAAATGTGTTTTCATTTATTTTTCATTTCAAAAATGATATGTTTTCTTTTATTTGAAAATATCAAAATTATTTCATTACTTATTCCTTTTCGCGTGTATATTTTAAATTTTGCATCTCGCTGATAATCTTAGTCATCTCAAGCATACATTTTTGGAACACAGTGATGACCCTCCTTGAAAAATGACTGGTTTGATGTAATTCCTGCTTTATTTTTCAAGAGAAATTTTGCAAAAACATTGGGAATGAGCTAGAAGATGACGTAACGGGTTTGGACTGTGATTTCTGAATTTTGAGACAGGCATGATGGCTAATTTTGCTCACTGCTAAGCCAACTTTACTGAATGGGAAGCTATGTGATGATTTCTTTTAATAACCAAGTTCAAATTCTCTCCATGTGTGTTTCAGCAAGTAAAGCATTTGATGCTGACATGTCTATGGTACATTCCCTAGTAGCAATTGATATCCATACAATATCCTCACAATATCTGTAATATACAACTATTATATCCAAGCAATATCCAATTTTCATCCAAGAATATTGTGTAGATATCCACACAATATCCGAAGTTGCCGCCAAATGCCATCCATGTAATATCCTACTTGGATATGGCCAAATATCTAATTTTCATCTAATAGTATAGTATGGGTATCCAAACTATCCAAAGTCCATATCAAATCTATATTGCCATCCATATAAAATCTATATTGGACATTAATTAGGAAAGCGTGCCGCCCCTCCTCTTAAGTGAATTTTCAATCAGGATTCAACCATACTAAATTCACCTCTAATGGCTGTACCTAATTTTTCAAGTCTAATTCTTTACAATGAGAGTGAAATACATTACGTACCTAAAGCAATTAAATGCACAATTAGTATTATGATTGAATCCTGATTACAAATTCACTGATTATCTGAAAAATTAATTGAATCCAATGAGAGAATGAAGATCAATTTCACTGAAAAAGTCAATAAAAACAGGCATGGTAAATTTTAAATGATTCTTTTCATTGGAAAAAAATTCAATCTCATTCTGTCGCAATAGAAAAATAAATTCTAGTATTTTGATACATTTATGTAATCATAAATATACTTATTTTCTACTGGATCTCAACACCCAAAGTTAAACAGCTTGAGTATTTTTTTCCAAAAGCATTTTACAACATGCAATGTAAATACACAAATAACTGTAGAGTATTTTCAAAAAATATCAAATGCCACTTACAAAGAGATATTTTAATAATGTAATTTTAAAAAATATTAATAATTATTTTAAATTTCAATATGAAAATATTTTCGGTACATTAATATGTTGTACTTCTTTATACTCAATTGTGAGAAAGGGTGGCGAAATGATAGACTTACTTTCTATTACTGTTCTTTACTTCAATCTTTATAGAGACACACACAAGATAAACAACTCATCACTACGTTGCTCTACATAGTACTCAAGTCAAAACAAACCCTGTCACCCTGTCCACTCCAGACATAATATCACTACAATATCCCCACAATATTACTTTTAGTAATAACACTTTATGGATATTGGTAACCTTGTATGGATATCAATTGCTACTAGGGTTGTGGAGGGTAGCACTTAATTTAATTATCATGTTCAGGTATATACATTCGTGGAAACCCCCTCTTTGAATCATCATGGTGAAGTTGATGACGAATTAGATGTCAGTGGCAACTTGGAAGGGCATATTTCATTCATGTGAAGTAATCTATTCATTTCTAATTTTTTATCAGTTATTCATTATGATTGAATTTATTTTTAACACTGGGGGCAGTAGTTCATATTTGATTATTATCATTGAGCAGCTTGTATTCATATATCACTAGGTATCAATAATTGCTTGCATACGCTTGTGCAAGGGTTGCATTAGTTGAGGGGCCTTTTTTGAAGGCGATGATACCGAAAGGGATATGGGATTGTTTGGGAAAAGGACTGCAGAATGTGAGAGTAGCCTCTGAGGTAAGGGCTTACTAAGTGGCACATGTCAATTGGCCTACTATTATATTCCGTTAAAGCTGTGAGTCGGGATAGACATCAGTTCTCCTCATCAGGATAATAGTACTGTGCGAATCAAGGATTTTCATTTCGAACCGAATCGAATCTCTCAAAATATATTTAGAATCGAAACGAACTTTTTTTTAAATTTCCAAATCGAATCACCCTAAAAATTCGCTTGCGAATTGAATTCGAATCTAAATAAAACGTAAAAGCTTATGCACAGTTAAAGTAATAAAGATTTTTACAATATCTCGGGGTTTTACATTTGCTTATATATCTGTAGTGACACGAAGAATAGCACAGAATAACATGTGATCGTTTAAATTTTCGTTTCCCGTGAAGAAAACATCGTCTAAATGGACGGCGCACCATTTTTTGGATTGAGTGCCATGTTTGAATGCATGTAACGATTTGAAGACAAATCTATCAAATTCGAATCATTCGGTTTCGAAGCATCCCGATTTGCAGGCGACTTAAGCCTGATTCGAGTCGATTTTGAAGCATTCGCACAGCTCTAGGTAGTATTCACCAATATTTTGGTGCTCCACTTGTGTATAATCTTTATGGGTTTTGAGAGAGTTCCCAGATTGAAAACTACCCACTTCATTTGTAAGTCTTTGTCTCATCTTTTCATCTCTTGAATATCTTTATCTTGAAAGTCTGGTGACATTTGAATGGTTGGGTGTATGATTGATCATTGCATTGGCACCATTATTCATGTCTTGTTACATCCTCAAATTTACTTATTATTACGATATATTGGATATTAGGGGAGGCGACCGACAGCTCCGGTCATTTGCGCCATGGGGATAGGTAAGGGAGGAAGGGTGGATAGAAACCGGGCGTCAGCATTAGCCTGCTCTTAACAAAAGGCACCAAGGGGACCAAGGTTTAATGTCTCATCTGACCGACGGAGTACTGTACTTGAGATGCCCTCCACAAGGCACTCAAGTAGGGATTGGGTTTCCTCTGAAAAACGTCCTCCTCTGCAGGGATTTGAACCCTGGCCATCCATATGGTTAGCCAGTACTCTAGCCACCACACCAACCCGATCCTCAAAATTTACTTGGATTCAAGTGAGTTACCTGGTGCACAATCTTGGCTTAAAACACATGCTCTTGTTAATGTATTTTTCAGTTGTGCTCATAAAAGCAGAAACACCTCTGTCATTCATTTCATTTGTCACTTAAAATTACCAGTCTCTGATGATGGAGAATGTCCCCAGGAGAGCTACTGTGATCTTTGCCCATGTAGACCAGTTTGCATTTTGTTGAATGAAAACGCAAAGAGAACTGTGATCCCACTCCTGAATCCTTGATGAGTAATTCGTGGACACATGAAAGTAATGAAATGGGGAAGTATCAAATGGTACCCAAGCTATGTCAACTATAATTTACTTAACTCCTTGAAGTTGATATGTAAAAACCAAGTTTTTCACTTAGACCACAGGAAGTTTGCGGACCGTGCACCTGTTGCATATTGAAATGTGTGTGATCATGGGATCCCTGACAGGGTGGAGATCTTTGGAAGAGTTAGTTCCCTTGACATGATGTAGATGCTTCGAATGTTTATAATGGAAATTCTTTATCATTAACCTCTGCTTCTTAAAAAATATAGAAGAAAACTTTTGCCAGAGCTTGAGATTAACTGCGATGGCCTAATCTGATGAGTAAGGCTGTAGACTACAAAATTCATGATTTATGGAAGAAAAGTAATTGAAAATGAAAGGTTTAAGGTCAACTGGTGCGACAATATTGTTGCATATGTGTAAAAATCATGAATATCAGCAATGAATATTTATCATCTGAAAACTGCAATGAGTATCTTTAAAATGCAAAGGTTCCACCACATTTCCTGTGACTACATTATTAATCTGGCTGCCAGTTGGGACAGTACTTGTGAAATTGAATTTCCTTTGAGCTGAAGTAAGCATCTCTGGGAGGGAATTGTTTGAAAATATACAGTGGTTGAGAAATATGCATGTAGTGGCATCATGAAATATTTAGCTTGTGTATTTTGATCGAATGTATTCAAAATACAGTCCTTATTGATGTTTTTTACAAACTCAAGATTTTGGCTTCCTGAAGGGAGTATGTAGAACTGGGAATAGTACTACTAGACTAGGGAATATTAGAGGTTTTAATGTTGGCAAGAAATGATAGGTTTCACGGCGGAAAATTTTACTTCAATGAACATTTAAATGACAAATAGGGTTGACCAGTATCCTGTGAATTATCCTGTGTATGATGAGTATCCTGTGAACTAGAGTCTTTCTTTCCCTGATTCATCAGTTTGTATGAATTGGGAAAGATATTGATTTTTGGGACTGAGCTGAACATCAAGCCTGTTGACCTAAACGGGATCTAAACTTGGATTCACCAGGTAATGGCACAGGAGAACTAAGGTAGTTGTTGGGAGATGGATTGCTACTTTCCAGGGGTTTGGAATACCTTATGTTTACCATTTTTTCTATTTTTCCAGGAATATTTGGGGGCTGGCCCCTACTCACCCTTCCTTAATCTGCCCCTGGGTAATTTGAACATTATCCTTGGACCAATGTTTTTCATAGTACATGCCAATGAGTGAAGAAGAAATGTGCTTAGTTTTCTTAGTCCCTCCTGTCTTTCTGCCTGACCTGCTGAAATCTTATAAGACTAATCTTGGTTAATTAATCATCACAATTGTTCATGAGGCCCTAAAGAAGCTATGTGCCTCTCCGTCATGACCCCTCTCCCTAAGCTCAATGTTTAAGTGCCTGCTACCTACCAGAGATTGAAGCACAGGCTGATGTGGTTAGCTTGAGTGATTAATCTTCAGGCAAGATTCCTTTGTTAGTTGGACAGGTTGGGGGTGAGGCAAACGGTTGGGTGTGGACAAGATGTGTGCACTAATTATATTTCATGCCTCCAATACCACCAATGCTGAAAAAGTTGAAAATGTCACCATTTGTGGTGGTAGGGTAAACTCTTTGCCTGCCAGCCATTAGGTCAAGGGCTCCAGTCATCCTTGAGTGAATTCTTCATTACCCATGGCATAGGTTAAAGATCTCAGGCTCTCCTGGCACATAATGATGATGAACTGTTCTCGCATTTCCGACTGGGTGATGGTTTTGATTGGCAACAGCATTTTGCAAGTGTTGTCTGCCTTCATCCTATGGGTGAATATTCAGAAAAAATTGGGTACTCTCTCTCTCTCTGTGGGAATGAGTCTTGCAGGTAATGGGTATTATAACACATTTCATTGTTGCTTAACACTTTGACTGGATTTCTTCAGGGTGTAGGACCCCAAAATGTGGAATTTCATTTTCTTGCTATCTCGTTAGCGGCAGAGCGCGTCCATTGACATGCTCCGCTGCGGACAAAGATGAGATACCACATCCGTGGACGTGGTCCGCACTCAGCGTGTTAGAAACCCTGATGCTAAGGGCCTTTATGGGAGGTTTTAAGTGATAGGTAATGACAAAGAAATAAAAATGGTGCCAGCCCTTAGTTACGGTCATCTCTTCAATTTAAAACCTAAAAACTTAACCAATGTTCCATAATCATGAGCTCTCAATATATATTCTTTTCTCTGACATAGTATTTATGATTTTTTAACTGGGACCTTTTATTTTTATTGCAGCTCCATGTGCACTATGTGATCTCATGAGAGATCCCTACTATATGCAACAACCAATGTATTAGTTATGTTTGTCATATTGGCGGGTGATTTATTGTCACAAGAACAAAAACATGCATTTTTTAGAGTCCAAAATTTATTGGAAAAATATTATTGATATCTATTTAACTATTGCTTATTTTTTTATGATCACCAAAAAATATTTTACTTGGGTGTTTTGAAGGAGCTCAAATGATAATTGTCCTGAATCCACATTCCTTCTGTGTTTTTCTTGTTATATTATGTTTTCAATTGAAGGATATTTTTCTGCACAACTAATATTTTTGAGCATTCAATGCCTTATGTAATCACTGTCTTGAGAGATGAATGTACATTCCATTTTATTAATCATATTACGTTGTATATTATTTAAGAAAATTTTGCTGAATAATAAATACTTTTGAACACACAGTTACTTGTTTAAAGGTAAGCCATTTTATACCATTAAAGCTCTTCCCACATGATTTTTTGTTTCACATTTTGTCATAAACTTGATTCCAATATGACATAGTTTAATTTTATTGAGTTATAAATTAAGATGCATATATTTCTCAATTTATATTAAGCTGGTTTTCCAGTACAACACGTGGTGTGATCTTGACTGTCAGAGAACTGAAGATGTTTGCCATTTCGCACTGCTTATCATAATTGAATGGCTGATGTAGGGGCTCCTTCAATGGCAAAGGGGGTGGAGGAACTGGTGGACTTGAAGTGTGTGAGAATGAACCAATTTTAATCTTTAATGGGAGGATCCAATCACCCTTGAAAATTTTTGAACCCTCAGTTGAATGCTCTCTTGATCATGGCCATTAGTCTGACATTTTATTCGTTGTTGAGGGTTGTGTGGAAATTAATTATGCTGATGAGCAAACTGTTTTGATACTTTGCTCATGAAAAAGTAAGACTACTCACCTGATTGCTATCACTGAGGATGTGATAACTTGGGAGAAATGAGAGAGAAAAACTTTGCAGTGAAGGAGCCTCCAGGAACTTTTAAAAAAAGTTTGCTTTTTCTACCATGACTCTTGGATCAGTGGATGTCGTGCAAGTGGGTTCCTCATGGGTGAATGCTTCAACAAAAGGTAAGGTATTGTGTAATGAGAGGTAGGTATACTGATAGAGAGATACCCCCAATGATCTGCCCACTACAAAATACCCCAAGGTCTCCATGGTAGAAGTTCCTTTAGATAGAATACTCTTATGTGCTCGATTCAAAGAACTCATGTGGTGATCAGATGAGAGATACAAAACTTACATCACCTCTGGAATCCAAATCCAGAATCTCCACATAGAAAATGTAAGTTCTTAACACAGGGCCAATCTTACTCTCTTCTTATCTACTAACTCTGCAACCTACCCTTAATTTTCTCACTAAAGCTATCTTAGTTCCCAGATTTGCTTGTTGTTTGCCTATACAAAGGAATGATTGGCAGCTTGCATTGATAAATGCTGGGGTAGTGTTAAATATGAAAGTGATGTCAGACAAAATATACACTATTTTCTAGTAGCATATAGACAATGAAAATGGAATCTCAAGAAGCTGATTACTTATCAGTTATGCTAATTATTTTTTTAATGCTAAGTGATGGACGTAAGGTATTGCCTGGATGTTATGGATGGATATTCACAGAACTCTAGGACTACGAAATGCATCTGAAAATTGAAACATACCAAAATATGCAGAATGAATGCTTGTATGGCTCATACACCAGGACGTAAGCTCTAAGACTATCCAAAATTTAAATTTATATCCAGGTTTGGGGGTAAAGGTTGAGCAGACTCCATGAACAATAAGATGTAAGTTGCCTGGAACTCACTGAATGAATGCAAGAATTAAGTAACTATACAAATATCCACTCAAAACAGAGTGAAATGTGGAATTGAAAGAGGTAGACACAACAATCATGCGTCAGAGTGGTAAAAGGCAAACACACTGTGCCTTTGTTAAAGATGCATGAGCAAGAGATGATGGTGTATCACAGGATTGCAGGCTAAACGGATGATCAGAGGGTCAAGCCTTTAACTTTTGTCGACCATCAAAATAATTCCAATCATCTTCTATAAGGACACCGGTGAGTATAAAAACTTACTCTGGAAAACAAGGTGACCACTGCTGAACTCAGCTCACAGGTTAACCTTTCCATGCAGTGAGTATTGACATGTTTAAAATTTCTTAACGGTGAAAAAATGCACCTTATGTAAAAGAGTGAACATAAAACATTTTGCAGTCCTAGACTATTGCCACAAGATAGAGCAAAAAGTCAGTATGCATCTAATGTGCAGTTTTACACAATCTTTATCAATGCATGGCAATTTTATGACTGCAGAGTACAGTGGTAGGTAAATCAGGCATTTAAAGTCATTAACATATTTATAATATTCAATACCTTTAATTGAAAGTAATCATTGTACTTTTCCAGTTATTTATAAACAATTCAATATGTATCTTCAATTGAATAATCATTGTACTTTTCCACAATTATTAGTTATCATTATTGACTATTATACCTGAAGATGCAGGAAGCTGCAAGGCACATTGTATGTTTAACTGTTAATAAATAACTGTGGAAGAGTACAAGGATTATTTTCAATGTGGATTTGAATATAAAATAATTCCATAAAGTGACCTCTGAAGGTGTGAAGTTAATCTTCAAAATTGTTAAGCATCAATAAAATTGGGTAGAAGCACATTGACTTTTGGCTCTAGCAGCCTGAGTTTTCTCATTTTTTCCAAAATTTGTCATTATTTCTCTCCTGTACTAGACAAATTTCTATAATAAGAAAATTCAAGTGATGTTCATGCTCTCTGAGAAAAAAAATATCAAATGTGAGGTGAACTCAGTGGAAACTGCAACATCGTCAAAAAGGAGGTTTATAGAAATGCTAATTTCCATTAAGCTGCAAGGGATGGAAATAACGGTTGCCAATGGTCCACCAAAGATACCAACTTACCCCTTAAACGAAATGAGAATGTAGTGTTATTGAAGATTCATAATAGCACTTCCACACGTATTAACCTAATAAAAACACTAATGGAAGGAAAACTGAGTTAGGGAGAAATATAAGAAGACCCAGTCAACACTAAGTGTTGCAGAAATATTACTTGCAAGTTCACAGCATGCTCCAGGCTGCTTTGCCACGTTCCTGCCATTTTGTAATCAAGTCACCCATGTTCTCGGAAGTGGAGAAATAATTAAATTTGAAGTAGCAGAATCACAAAATATCTTTGGATATCACAAAATATCAAAACATATTTGGATTGAATTCGATGGTGACAGGCTTTACTTTGTAAAAAAACCCTTGGTGAATTTACGTTTTTGAGAAAAACCTTCTCCCTATCCTTCACCTGGGGACACCACAGGATAGCTGGCAAAACTGTTGTGTTTCTAATAACATCTGCACACACAATCCAAAAAATGAATACATTTCAACATCACTTGGTACTTTTTCAAAATTTTACTGCGATGAAACCGGTCAACTACGAGTAAAACACTGTGAAAAATTACCAAGTGATTTTGAAATTTATTCAGAATGGACCCGGTCAAATTGCGACCCAGTGTGTCAGTACACCACACATACCTCCTAGTGGTGGGTCACGGGCAACAGTATGCTGGCTCTCAAGGTAGTTCTTTCAGAAGGGATCGTAACTTGAGTAGAATAGTGAAAGCCGGCCTAGGGCATTACTATGCTTTGGTTTCTCTCGTGGCATACTGGCAAAAATGTGTCAAAACTGACCAGTAGAGTGCTGCAACTGTTAGCAGGGAAAGCTACTTGTGGTGCGGGTACTGCAAAGGCTGGTAGCTTTGCATACTCTATTACAACTTCCTCATAAGAGTCAAAAAGTAGCCTTGAACGGCGGAAGCTGAATGAGGTTGGCCCATCAAGATACGGACTTAGTGATAAGAACAAGACTATCGGTTCTTGGAATGTGAGAGGAGTATATGGAAAGGAGTATGAGTTGTTGAGTAAAATGAAAGTGATACAAATGGATGTTTTGTGTGTATGTGAAACTAAGCGCAAGGAGCGGTATGTTGTTACATTAGATGGCGGTGATCTGGCACTGTGGTCAGTAGTTGACGATAGTGTACACGGCAGTCAAAGTGTAGGACTTATTCTTAACACGTTTGCTGCGGGGCTGATCAAAGCTCTACCCCTCACAGCACGTGCCTAGCCTACCCACACAGACCCACCGGTGGGTCACACTCAGCCTTTTGCATGGGCAGCGTGGTCCACCAGTGGGTCACAGTCCTTCTCGATTCCTACTACTCTCATAATACTCCACGCAAGTTAGGACAATTCAATGAATTTAATGGCAGCGTCACTTGTTGGATTTGCGTGACTCACCAGTGAGCCACGTCGCAGTGAACATGTTAATGAGAGAGCTAAGTAAGTAGTAAGGAAGTACGAGTTAGTATCCCCGAGATTGCTCTGGGTTCACATGAAAGTAGGTATCAGAAGAGTTGTGATTGTGCCGAGCTCTGCACCAGAGGATGGAGAGATTGAGTGTGAAAGATGACTTTTGGGAAAAACTGAGAGAGATTTTGATTGAATGTGACCCTGGTGAGAGAGTAATTGTACAAGGTGACATGAATGGCTGGGTGACAAGCTTGGTGGGGGGTGGAGGTGAGCGATTAGGGTGGTGTGGATGCGGGTTGAAGGTCAGGATCAGTGATTGGCGTGGAGTTCAGCCTGACCTTCAACCCGCATCCACACCACCCTAATCGCTCACCTCAAGCTTGTATATAAGACATTGTAAACCCGGTAAAAAACACCTGAAGATGATGCTTAAGTGTTGAAACCCGCGTCGTTTTTTTTTTAAGTATGTGGTATCGTAAATGTTATTATTTAATTTTCTGAATGATAATGATGAAAACATGGTGTGTGTGCTTGGAAAAAGGATCGCTTGAGTTGAATGCATGGTTTAAACATAAGAGAATACAATTGTATACTTGGCAAAGAGGCGATTGTAGAACTAGGATTGATTTTGTTGCGTAAAGTGAGAGATTGAGGGAGTTAGTGTGGGACATGAGAGTGATGAGGGGTGCTGAATGTGGAACAGACCGCTATTTGGTACTCTCCAAAGTGAATCTGAGCAGAAAAGTGTGCCAAGGAAGAATATTGCGCATAAGCAGCAGGGAAAAGAAAGAGGCGTACATAAATATGACTGCTGCCAAATCTGTGGAAGAGAGTAATAAGGCATGTGATGTTAACAGAAAGAAAAAGAATGAATGCAAAATTGTTGTGAAAGAGAGCAAGGAAAGAATGCAGGTGGATGGAGCTTGCAAGATGCAGGGCGATTTTGAAGCCACTAAAAAGCTGTTTTTGAAGTGGGTAAAAAGGGCTAAGATTGATGCAGGCAGGGAAATGAATACGGTAAAGAACAAAAGTGGAGAGATCGTGTGGGATGAGAGCAATATCAGGGACTGCTGGAGGGAGTACTTTGAAGATTTATACAATAATGTTGCTGGCGCTGAGGATGAGCCTTGCGAAGTAGCATGCGAGAATGTGATGATGGAAAAGGAGATCAGTGAGAATGAGGTCATAACGGCTGTGAGAGTATTGAAAAATGGGAAGGCTGCAGGCATAAATGGGATATCCAGTGAAATGTTGAAATGTGGGTGTAATTTACTCATTTGGTGGCTTTGTGAACTATATAATTTACGCTTACAGGCTTCTGTTGTTCCACTGGATTCGAAGAATGCAGTCATCGTTCAATTGTACAAAGGGTAGGGAGGAAAGACTGAATATAATAATTATTGGGCCATTAGTTTATTGAACATTCTGGGAAAAGTGCTCAGCAAAATTTTAAACGAAAGAGTGAGGAATATTACTTCTGACAGAATAAGGGGTGTACAGTGTAGGTCTATGCCTGGGAGAGGATGTAGTGGCCAGCTTTTTGCACTTCAGCAAGTGATAGAAAAATGAATGGGAGTCCAAAAGAAAGTGTATTGTGAGTTTGTTGATTTAGAGATGGCATAAGACAAGGTAAACAGAAAAAAGTTGTGGAAGGTTTTGAAGGACTATGGAGTGAATGGGCAGTTATTGAATGATATGATGGCGATGTATGATAATAGTAAGGCAACTGTGAGAGTTGACGGGCTTTTGAGTGATTGGTTTGTAATAAAACAGGGCATAAAGCAAGGATATGTAATGTCACCATGGCTATTTAATGTATAATGTATATTTATGGATAAATGTGATAGAGATGCAAGCAGTGAAAACGACGGTGTTTTGATTTGAAATATAAACATGCGAGTTCTACTATATTCAGATGATGCTGTTTTGATCTCAGAGAGCCAACAGGGATAACAGAAGCTCCTAGATAAGTTTTGTGAATCAACAGAGAGAATGGCATGTGGGTAAATGCATGCAATACTAAAGTAGTAGTTTTTGATAAGGAGAATAACTGTATGATGAGGGTGAAGTCATTGAACAAGTGGATGATTTTGTGTACTTAGGGAAGATGTTGCCGAAATATGGACGGAAAGATTAGGAGATATAGATGATGGTAGGTAGCATGTGGCATATCAAGGAATGAGTCCGTCTAAGGAAGCAAAAATCGCCATGTGCAAAAGTGTACTTCTCCCCACATTGTTGTATGGTAGTATAACATGGGTATCTCAGGATAGACATAAGAGTAGACTAAACGCTGTGGGTATGAGTTATCTGAGGAGTGTTTGCAGCTCAAGTAGGATGGATAGGGTCAGGAAAGAGTGGGTAATAAATGGATGAGGGTTTGATGCTCCAGTAATGGACATATATGAAAGGAGTGCGCTTCAATGGTTTGGCCATGTTAAGAGAATGGATGAGAGTCGAATATATAAGAGTGAAATGAATGGTGCGAGAGATCGAGGTAGGCCGAGAAAGTTGTGGTTGAGGAAATTCTTAAGACGAGGAATATTAGGAGTCTTAAAAACAGGAGGGTGTGTATGAAGCAATGTTTGGGGGTAAATGAGGCAAAAGAGGTTTGCAAGGATTGGTCTTATGGAGGAAATTATTGAAGCAGAGTTAGGTGTACAGATATGTATTTATGAGTGAAAATTTGTGACTGTGCCTACCTCGGAAGGGAATGGCATGATTGGTATGCATTTATTCAGAATGGATTTTCACAAAGTAAAGGCTGTCACCATTGATTAGATTGGATATTTGGGAAGGCGAGCGACAGCTAAGGTCATTTGCGCTAAAGGGGTTAGGTAAGGGAGGAAGGGTGGATAGATACCTGGCGTCAGCATTAGCCTGCTCTTAACGATAGGCGCCAAGGTGACCACAGTTTAACGTCTCATCCAACCAACGGAGTACTGTACTTGAAGTGCCCTCCACAAGACACTCAAGTAGGGATCAGGTTTCCTCTGAAAAACATCCTCCTCTGCAGGGATTTGAACCCTGGCCATCCGTATGGTAAGCCCGTACTCTAGCCACCACACCAACCCGATCCCTCTGTCACCATCGAATTTCATCCAAAAAATGTTAATATCATTTCCCTCCAACTTCAGTGTGTCCATCATCCAGTTATGTCGCCCCTTTGAATAAGTCCATTCTGCTTGCTCACAGGTTTTCATCCCCACCCATGTAATTTTTTCCATCCTTCAGCAAATCACTGCCATCCTTTAACATACTCACTTCTTGGCACCCACTAATCATAGATTCTTCCGCAGGATTCAAGTTTCAAAACCATAGAGAGTAATAGCCTTACAATCATTTTCTTTTCAAATATTCTCCTTAAATTCCTCCATTTAGTAATGGCTTTTCTTTTGTAAAACCCTCACTGTAGATCCCATTCTCATTGAGAATACTCCCCAAGTAAGTTAACCTTTCCACCTACTCTAATTATATATACTCTGATTGCTACACATAATTCATCTGGACCTCCTACACAGGACAAATCTCACTATGTCCGTCCATCTTTAGTTAATTTTCACAAGGTAACTTTATTGGAATCATAATTGAATGCCACTTTCGACACCCAGGAAGGAAGACCAGGAAGGAATAACAATAGGTGACACTGTCAACAAAAAGTGTTAGAGGAATGTTACTTGCTACCTCATTTAAAATGTGCTGAGATAGCTGATAGGCTAACAAATGCTTGATCCACAACCCTCCCTATGCCAGAATTCCTCTTGCTTTCATTCTCACTTCCAACTCTATAAACACTGACCGACAAACAAGCTTTTAATTTACCTTTTACAACAATAGCACACTGAAAAGGGAATAGGCACAAGAGGAGTATGGGCCATGAAAGAACCAAGTGATTCTTTGTATGAGGGAATCATATTTCTGTTTTTTCCAGCAACTGCCAGAAAAATATTCTTGATGCTTAAATAAACTTCTGATGTTACTTTCTTTCCTCCTCATACCCCTCAACAAGTTTTAAGGCCCTTCACTTTCTAAGTACCCACTCTGCGGCACAGCATTAAAGAAACTAGGTTTTGTTAAGCGTACAATAGGAAGGGCGTCGGATGAAAAAGTTAGAGGGGAAAATGCTACTTCGCTCTGGTTAGGCCACCCCTGGAATACACCACGAGCCTTTGGGACCCTGGTCATAAAGTTTTAGCCAAAACAATTTATAAAATACAAAGAAAAGCTGAGTGCTTCATTAAAAACTGCTACGAGCAAACATATGCCGTATCACAGCTTTTAGAGGAATTATGGTGGGAGCCACTAGAGACTCAGAGGCTTCATGCTAGGCTTAGCTTGCTTGAGAAATACAGAACTGGTGTGTTTCAGAGTGAGACACAGAATATTATCAAAGGTACCATACAGATAGGTACAGACACTAATTCTTTCCTCGCACAATAAAAACTGAGCTCCACTAAATACACATCACCATTTCACCTCCCAAAACCTTACCCCTTACATGGCTAACACCCTCCTAACATTCCTAACACCCTCTGCCTCATACCCATGCGGCAGCTTGCAGGATAGCATGCAGATGTACTCTTGAGTAGGATTTTCCTTTCTATAGGGTACACATGTGACACAATTTGGGTTGAAAGTCTCTAGAACCAGTGTTGAATCACCGAAACAGTGAACTGTGCTGAATTTTCTTGTTCCAAATGCAGGAGCATACAACTTAGTTGAAAATCTCGATCTCTATTGAATGTCTCGTTTAAAATGTGCCAAGACAGCCTCAATCTGGATAGAAAATTTCTTTTTTGAAATAGCCCAGAACAAAACTTGACAGCTTTAAAATAGTTTCTTTAAAAATCCTGTTTCTATTATCACCACAATTTCAAAAGAGATCCAAGACACTCATTTCAAGTCTTTTCCACAAGTGCAAAGATCCAAGTGTGTTTCTCAGATGAGAATTGCAACCATGTTACGGAATTGTCTTAGCATTAAAAACAATAGCTATAAAGTAAGGTATTTATGCTGCTCTATTTAATTAGAAAATCTGGAAACAATATGGAGAGGGAATTTTGAGAGCTTATTCAAAAGAAATTTGACAAAATAAATGAATTCTGTGCGACTTCATTTCTGCCAGGACTCAACAATGACTGATTTCCCGGCAAATCTAAAAAGGAAGACCCAGATAAAAAGGTGTACATTACATTACATCTTGCCTGCACTGGAGGGGAAGGGGATAGAGCAACTCAAGGTTGCCCATTGTGGATTTGGATCATGTTGAGTACGGAGGATACATGTAAATGCAAGCTCTAAGGATACAATGCAAGAAAGTAATTTATGTGGTTACAGGAGTACCCATAAGATAAAATATAGGATGAGACATTTGGTATTTGCCTGGTATTGATGAACAGGGACAGAAAAGCTAAACAGCTACGCTTGCTGTAACAGCTAAGCTGCGTAGCTGCCATGCATTGCTTCATACACACACACTTTTTCTCCACTCCTAGTTTCTGTAATTATTTCAGAAATGTGCACACCCCTTATGGATATTAACCTCATTGCAGCACTGGATTTATTTCTGGAGAGGTGAGAATGTCAGTAAAACTGATGACAAGACTTACCCATCATGCAGAGCAAAAGATTACCTCTTCAACATTTTTGGTTCATTAAGTTTACCTATTCCCATCAGCTGAATTTATAGTCAGAATTCAGTAGTGCTTCCACTTCATGAGTATTAGATTAGATTGTTGGTGGAGTTCCTCCGAGGAGGACCTGGGGCACCTAGACCTATTGGTCCTTTGTGCTGACCACCATGTCTTGGTTACCCGTAGAGTCCAATGGCCTTACTGAAGGCCAGCATATCCTCTATGGGGGTAACCCTGATTTCAGCTGGATACTTCATGAGTATACACAGTGACATTTGAATTTTGAAGGAATGAATGTTGTTCTTCGCTCTCAAGTTTTAATTACAAAATTTCTCCATTTTTCCACCATAGCAAGAGTTGCAGCTGAGACATTTTTGTTAAAATGCTTAACTTTGCTTGAGCATCAATGTATAAAAACTAAACACATAAACATTATTTTCACTCACACAAGCTGTATCCTAAAACATTAACAAATATTTCAAACAAGGGATACCCAACATCACACATACACTTCCATGTATGCCCCATTATCTCTCACAAAACAATCAAAGGGGAGAGCAACACCAGTGGAAACATTTCTAGTTCCCTTAAAAAAGTCAAGGGTGGAAAAGGTATGAGATTGATGAGATCCTGTAACTCATAGATAACCTGTTACCCCAAATTAATTGTGATTGTTACAAAGACCACACTTATAGGCAGTATTCATTAATTAGAATGGTGCAATATGCAGCTTTAATTATACAGGAAACAATCATTGGCAGGCATATGGAATAGTCTAAACAATAAGGTGTGGCTAGCCGCTATAAAGAGGAGGTAATCAATCTACTTAACATTTAGCAGCATCACATTCTCCTTCCCACTGATCACAATAATTAAAATTAATGTAACTCACTGGATGAGGTAGGTAGGTATTGGAGGGTAAGTCAATTCCAAATCATTCGCCTACGGATGAGTTAATAGGAATATTAACTGTATTTACTGACCGTTAAAAGGAAGTTTCCAAATAAAAGAACACCAAAAACAAGCTTTTGAGGAAAAAATTAACATTACGAGCAAAGAATGAGTTACATTATCACAGACAGTTCTTTTGGAACTTGTTTAGTCGCAATTTATGAGATGAATTTTTAAAATCCTTGCAAGCGCTTTTCTACGGACAATATATACATATTAATGATAATAAATACTACTGATTGAGTGATGGCACAACATCATGTCCATGAATATGTAAGGCTGCTCACACAGAGGAACAATTTCCGAATAATACACCATTTACCACGATTCTCAATAACCTGGTGTTTATTTCAAAGCTTCCAATGACTGCTGCCTGATCTCGTCTTCCATGGCCTTAAGACTAATCCCGCTAGACTGCAGTGCGGTACTTTTGTCAGTCAACACTACCAGCATTTTCTTTAAGTCTTTATTAACTTCTACCAAACGTTTCACTTGGCGATAAACCGTGTCCGCATCGGTACTTTTGATGGGGATGTCCGGGATTTCTTCCTTCAACTCCTCACTGCTACGGGCATCTGGAAATGATGATCCATAATACTTGGTCAGTAACATGATCGTGGAATTTTAGGCAGCATTACAGTTGCAAAAATATATACCTTCAGATTTTACTTGCTCGAAGAGGGCGAATACTACATCATCGACGGATACTTTATCCAAATCCTCTTCTATCTGATCTGTTGTGGGAGGCAGAGGCCTCGGAGGAATGTTCGGTTTCTTTCGAAACATTATGACGATTTAAAGGTGAAAACCGTACAGGCGGTGCATATTAGGGCGGCAACTTAGATTTAAAATTACTTAGACTGATTGCAATGAGAAAGAAGCCTAAAATATCTTTAAATTCATGGTAAGCACGTCACACTTTCTTGCAGGCGATACGGCTAAAATTTCACCCACCGAACTACTTGAAGACTCGTCGAAGATCCAGAACCCACTAACGGTTGCGCTTGACGGACTTAAAAAAATACCCCACAAAAATATGATCTTAAACACCTCGAATTTTTAGTCCACATTGACATGTTTACGTTGATGCCTGGCTGCTACGCACCTAGCTGCTAAATTTCACGCATTACGATCGTCGTGAGAGAGGAGCGGTTGGGCGCGGTGTTCGAATCGACGCAAGTGTAACTCGAGCTGTGTTTTATAAAACCATGCGTGAAAATTGAAGAGCCCCTCACGTATTTCATGAATAGAAGGAGAGTACCCATTGAAATTCAACTGGCTGAAAAAATAATTGCTAAGCATAATTAAAAGAATCCCCATAACGTGATGTGCAAACTGTATAACATTAAGCCATTCATTAACCACCCGATGAAGTGAAAAATACCCCCACACACTGAGTTTAATATTTGATCCAATAGCCTACGTAACAAAGGCTTCAATTAGAGTAAAACTTACAGGTCAGATCGAAGCGAATAGGCAAATAAAATGCAAAATTTAAGAACTAGAACCATGGACTAGAACCTTAGAGCCACACAACGGGGAAAGTTTCAACTTTTGATATCCAGAGAAAGTATGTTAAAAAGGCAAAACTCCCTCATCCAGAGTTGAATGCTTTTTCCATAGGGATAATTAAAAAAAGCCCTTTTAATTGAAATTTGCTGTGGTCATCATCATTTTGATTGATTTGACACTTTTGGCTTTTCACTTATATATATATACTTTCAAACTTACACCTTGAGTTCCAATCAACAAAAAAAGCTAAGGAAATCCTGAAATGCATTTCTCATAAGACTAAAGGTTAACAATATGAGGTAAAAACAAATCCAATAAACTGCAGCTTGGTGCTCCTACTATTTCACTCAGCCGAACCTAGGACAAAACTTGTTTTAAGCCAAAATTCAACTCCCTAGGTCAATTAGTCATTCATACATACCCATCACGCCGTTCCCTTCTGGGGCAGGCACAATCAAAATGTTTCACTCGTTGATACATAATTGTACACCTAACTCTGCTTCAATAATTTCCTCAATTCTGACCTATCCTTGCAAACCTCTTTTGCCTCATTCACCCCCATACACTGTTTCATACACGCCCTCCTGTTTTTAAGACTCCTCCTAAGAATTTCCTCAATCACATTCAACCACAACTTTCTCGGCCTACCCCTACCTCTCACACCATTCATTCTACTCTCATATATCTGTTTCGTTATTCTACTCTCATCCATTCCCTCAATATGGCCAAACCAATGAAGCACACTCCTTTCATACACGACCATTACTGGAGCATTAAACCCACATTCATTCATGACCCACTCATTCCTGACCCTATCCATCCTACTTTTGCCACAAATACTCCTCAGATAACTCATACCCACGGCGTTTAGTCTACTCTTATGTCTATCCTGACATACCCATGTTTCACTACCATATAGCAAAGTGGGAAGAAGTACACTTTTGTACACGGCAATTTTCGCTTCCTTAGACAAGCACTCATTCCTTGATATGCTCCACATGCTACCTACCACCTTCCTTCCAGCATTCGCACGTCTCTTTATCTCCTCATCAATTCTTCCATCTTTTGCATACATCTTACCTAAGTAAACGAAATCATCCACTTGATCAATTACTTAACCATTCGCCCTCATCATACAGTTATCCTCCCCATTCTCTTTATCAAAAACTACTACTTTAGTCTTGCACGCATTTACCTTCAATTCCATTCTCTCCGTTGATTCACAAAACTTATCTAGGAGCTTCTGTAATCCCTTTTGACTGTCTGAGATCAAAACAGCATCATCCGCATATAGAAGAACTCGCACGTTTACATTTCCAATCAAAAAATAGTCGGAGAAACCCCATGATGCATTTAACGTAAATGTGAAATAAAAACAGTATGTCACCGAACAGTTAGCTATATAATATTTAAACCAGAGATTGTATTTAAGTCAAGGTCGCCATAATGAAGGAAAACATGCCATGAACTCTGGTAACACCGTGCATAACTTGTCCCACAGTCCAAGAGATGTGAAAAATGTGACAGCCAGCAGACAATGTTGCCATTACTCATACATACCAGGATATGGACCCATGACATTGGAATATCTTAGTTTCCATTGTAGATAAAACATTAGAAATTTTAAGAATGGACATGATAACTAATGGAAAACAAATAATTCTAGGTCAATATTACCAAATTAATTGAACACACTTGAGAGAGATTTCTCCTTTTATGAAACAACATCATTCCTCTTGTTTCATAAGTATTCCCCCAGAAAACAGATGAAGGAATAAAAAGATCTGAACACATTACCCTGCATTTGGGGAGCAATTTCTACCTCTGATTGTGAGTTGGGGCTGGTATAAAGGACACAGCCTCATATGATGACAAAGGATTACATCTGAATTCTTCACATTTTTCATTGATTCCACCCCGAAACAAAGTAGTCGTAGATGACTAAGAAATATTATTTGAGCTGGGAAACTGTCCCATCCTCAGTGAGTGAAATTCAAGGAAAATTTTGAGGGGAATTCATAAATTACCATGTTACTCAGGACACCAAAGTCACCAGAATTGAATCCAAAACAAAATATTTGGGTACAATGTTGAAGGAAAGGCAGAATGGGTAGACGAGGACTACTTAGAGAAGGGATATACCCACGCTTTGACCAGAATTGGTCCGAATTGACCCTCCATGGGTCCAGTGGTCCCAGACTCGATGACTTACTCCGGCAGACCGCACGGCAGAGCCAGGGAGGGAGCCTGGAAAGGGAGCCAGGGAGACACCTAATCCCAAATCTTTGGGCAACGGGCTCTTCCAGTTCTCAAAGATGTGCTGGGTAGGTTTTTCGTGAAAGCAAGACCGATGGCTACTCGTCTCAGTTGTTTGGGTAACCAAACTAATACGAGTACTTCGGGGAGGCAGAGGCCCAATTGAGATCCTTTTGACCTCAATCTGTCTCATTGGTGTCGGCCTTGAAGGGGTTGTGGCTCGCTGACTTTCCCTTCCCACTACCACCCACGCTCGGATATAAGCGAAAGCTTCCTGCCGAGCCAGAGGTAGTTACCCCGTGGGAGTAGATGACCGAATCCACTGGCAGAATGCCAATGAAATGAACATACAGAAAATGGAAGGCCACAGCCTTGGGTTGGGACCCTACATCAAATTTTTACATCAACTAGGCAGTGACTAGAGGAAGTCATTAATTTGCCAGGAGTGAAATTAAATATTGGTTATTGGTGAAATATGAGCTTAATTGTTCATCAAGACCTGGTTACACAATGCCATGCCTCATTTTTTTTAGGGCATGGGAATCGTTTCATTATAAGTGTTAATGAAATTAATAAATGATTTGAACAACAGAGCATCTACCACTAATATATTTATACTCTTTGTATGAAGCAATTCATTATTTTAACATACCAAAAATAAAAATTAGAAAAAAAGCTATCAATACTCTTGTTCTTATAAATATAATTTTCGTCTTTAATAAATAACATCAGGAATATTTGTTTTATATATGCTGATACCTGCAGCTACATTATTATTACAAATGGATATAAACTCTGACTAGAAGCATTCAAAAGAAATAGCTATGAATTTCAAAAATACAATAAGTCAACAGTGAAATGTCATTTTTTCTTACTAATAGTTTTTTTATGTAATTACCATTGCATTAATTAATTTATTCATGGCTTATTAGTTTTGCAGTCAAATTATATTAACCCTTCAGCTGTGGGGAACGTACTTGTACATGTGTACGGGCAACTGCGGGAAAAACATTTGCATGTTCGACCCTCGCTTCATACTGCTTCCCGAGCCCCTTCTTATCTTTATGGCCCACTCTTTCTTCCTCGAGGGGGACAATTGGCAATCCTCATTTCCTACCTGAAGGAGTCCCTAGGAGGGACTCCCTCCCTCGCTCGTTAGCGGTCGCACTCCAATGCCATGAGCTACTAACCCTTCTTCCTATTATCCTCTAAATGTGCTCTGGTAGTCTAGCCAGAGCACAATGTGGGTAAAAATCAATGGATTTCTTTGGTGTTTGGTATCAAATTAAACAGTAAATTATGAACAAACTTCATATGATACTTATTTCATAGATTTTTGCCGATTAAAAAATTTGGCCAAATTGACTGACTTTTTCCATCCCTCGGCACGTCCTTTTTCTGTCCCTGAAGGCATCGCTGACTCCACCATTTTGCCAATCAGAGTGCTTGGCCTCAAAGAGTGACTCTAACGCCACGTTCAGCTTTCAATGAAATGAGAGTAGTTAACATAGAAATGATGCGAAAAGGGACGGAAAAAATGATGGAAAAAGGGACGGCCAAAATGACCGTGTGATTCAGAAAATCATAGCTCGAGCTATCATTGTCACGGTCCCAGAAAAGCTGTCATTGGAGCTATCCCTTTAGAGGGACGGAAAAAATGATCGTGTGATTCAGGCTTAAGCTAACCACATTTGCCTTGACATTGGCGAAAAACACCCTCGATCAACTGATTTCTGCAATCCATCAATAGGACTACTATCATTTTCAAATGCCTTTTGGGCTGGTGGGCAGGACTAAAATTTGTTTGGGCAAGCACATTTCATTTGAGTTTGGAATATTTCAAAGACCACCGCTGTGTGGGAGGTGGGAATCTGCCACCATGAGGGGTGAATTTAGCTCAAAAATGCCAGGACAATTATTCCTCAGCTGGGAAATCTTTGTGGCCCACCGATAAAGAGGCCATGTGGGACCCTGAGGCTGAAAGCAGAGACCCACAGGGCCTCCTTGTCCCCTGGCCTCATCCCTATGGGTGCCACCCAGCCTACACCTAGGTTGAGAAACAAGAGGGGGTGACCTTTCTCATGTATCATTGCAGGAAAGAGAAGGCCACTGAACACGATCAAACGAAGGCAGCAGTGTGGTAACACAGCAAGTGTTGACACAATGGAGGTCCGAGAGCAACCTAATTTTTGAAGCGCTAGGCATGGAGAGCCCGCTGTATCCTAATTGGCTCAGGGAAAGTCATGTGACCCTCATCCCTACAAATCCTGCCTCCTAGCCCCAAAGACATTTGAAAAAGATAATCGATGTCTAGGGGCACACAAGTTGCTACTACAGAACTTGGCCATTTTTCTTAGAAAACCTGAATTACCTTATTATTTTTCCATTTGATTTCTGACAGGTGGTTCACATAAGGTTGTCTATTTAAATTACTATAAGTTTCTTATAAGGTAAATCACTGTGGTAAATTACTATAAGTTTCTTATGAGGTAAATCACTGTGGTAAATTACAGTAGTTTTTGAAAATTAATGTAATTTGTAGTTTTCTGCCATTAATAGCTAAAAGAGGATTTGATAGGCTAGCCAATAGCAATAGCAAGTGGTTAAAGGTTAAAAATCCATAGTTATTGCTAAATTAATGCAATATAAATAAAGAAAATTTAGAAACAAACACTTCATTCTGTGCTCTTTAGTTAGCATTAGAAATTTTTACTCAAACCATTGAAAATGAAATCCCCACAAATATTGCATAAGTAAAAATATTCCACAAATGAGTTGGACGTGCCATTATTAATAATTAAGATGGTATTAAATGTATATAGACTTGACTTCAAATAATATGTATGTACATTTATCGGTACGAAAAATATTTGAGGCAGAAGTGACAATTCCTGAGAATTATGGTAATTTACAGGAGCTGTGGGAAATTACATTAAATACCTCAGTAATTTTAGAATATTGCTGAGGTAATTTTCAGAATGCACCATCTCTAGTTGGCTGGCCTAAAATTGTGAATATAGGCCGTGTGTTCCAATCTGTAGGGTGCACCCTATGCACTTTTCCCTATCCTGCACTTTTCCCCTCTTAAGGTAGCCAGCGCCAAGGTCTCCAAGTGTTCAATGTCGTAGCTATATCAGAACCGCCTCGGCCCGTAAATTGGTCTGTGTACTTATTCCACAGGCCTATGAATTGTATTATCCGTACGTCTGTCCCTAGTATATCAGAAGAACATCCATTAGTCACTCAAAATTGTAATTTATCGCAAGACATCGCATTGGAAATTCGCATTATTCATGAAATACCATCCGCAAAATAAAAATAGGACAATGAAGTAACCAATTTTCATTGCTGCCCTTGAGAATCGCAATGCGTATATTCCGATGAAATAATTTGAAGGTAAATAACACTATAGCTTCCACTAAACCATATTATCAGGAAAATCTTGATAAATTAGAGACACTATCACTTAATTTTGATCATTAAATAGAATACACACCAGACATCGTCCAACATTGGAACGGAAGGCCACGTGCTTGGAGTGCATCCCAATAATTAACCAAATAAACCGGCTAAGAAATTTAGCAACTCCATATCGATATTCATGCCCAAATAATTACTGAGATAGCGTTAATACAAGTTTCATTCCCTTCTAACAACTTGCAGGTTGAAGCCACGCTTCATCACATCTTTGGTTTCCTACTTTAATTGAAGATAAAACTGTTTGCTAGGGCACATTTTAATGGCACCAGCACCCTAGTCATGATGTGCTCTTACGGATTGGAACCGCACTATGCGACGTCACATCCCGAAAATGACAATCGAAAAGAGCACATAAGGGTACGAAGTGGGCATAATATCGGATTGGAACACGGCCATTGCATAGTGCACTACAAAGGCTGCTTTTAGTTACTGATTGATATATACCAGTTTCCTCAAGCTGATTTCCTCTTTTCTCATAAAAGTTTGGAAGGAATTTACTTCTCTAGAAGGGTATTACTGGCAAAAAATTCATATACTCTATCAGTTATCTTAAATAACATACAATGTGTAGGGATAGCAGGCTAGCTGGTCAGAGAAGAAAAGAACATTTGATAGAAACGGCTCATAGACAACAATATGGAATCAAAAGGGTGAGGATAGTTCTAAATTTGACCAGTTCATTTTACAATACAGCACCTCAGATAAAATCGAAGTAAGTCTATACCAAAATTTGGATTCCAAGGCCTTACTCTCATACTAATTACAAAGTCACTGGTTTGCACATAATAATAAACCTGAAGTTCATGAATAGCCTAAAATGTAAACAAAATGTGAGATAACCAATATGATTTTTAAAAGTTGTCTGGGAAGCAAGAAGAGAGGGTCAATTAGTGTGATTATGAGTCAATGGAGAGATTATACGGAGAAGGAAAGTAGGGTAGAGAGAAACTTTGAATGTTAATTCAAAGTCAAAGTAAAAAAAATAAAATAATGAATTTAAAAAAAATGTGTTATTATACTCTCACTACAGGTACCAAAGGTCTTCACAGTTTAATGCTCCATCTTATGGAAAGCTACATTCATAGTGCTCTGTATTGGCCACCCATGTATGGATCAGTTTTAAGGAAACGTCTCTCATGCCATAAAAATTTTAACTCAAGCATGCTATGAGCAATGCCAGTACCACAGTGTCCCAATGGCCAAAAAAATTAAAGGTTCATTCATTTTCAAAAACTTACATACCAAGTTTTATCTAAAATGGACGGTTTCAGTATGAATTCTCCATTGTTCAATACTTCAACCACTCCATTGCTCAAACACAATGAATACTGTTTTCATACTCAACATGATAAAAGATTTTCCAGCATTCCCAGCAACAGGCAGTTTGACACACAAAGCAGGAATTCCAATTAAACTGACATCATGAATTAGTTTGTAAACTGTCTTCTTATGAAACATAATATAAAATCACAACGTTGCATTTTATTTGCAGCCTCGTGAAACTGTCAGCCAATGAGCTCAAGATATAACTGACAAAAAACATGAGAAACATGGACACACATGAAAATTAGTTGTTGGCAAATAATAATTCAGGAGACTCACAGAGTTAGTTTAACAGAGATTAACTCAGAGACTCAAGAGTTAAGATGCTAAGACTATTTGAATGTTCCAAGAAATACAATTCCTTGATGAAAATCAAGCAAATATATACTTCAACTAAGATAGGCAATAGGTAGGACAGTTTGTTCGACAAAAGTGGAGAAATTATTGAATAACATGAAATATTAATCATGTTTATTTTTTCCAGTATTTGCATGAAGAGAAAGCAGAAATTATGTCTTATATCCGACAAAAATCCACAACATAAATCTTGTGATAGCGATGGCAGTCAACAATCACAAAAAATTCTAAAACAAGAATGTTCAATCAAGATATAACCTTTTTTAAATGTAACCAAAGTATTGGAAAGCAGAAACCGTAAATAAAAAAAATCAACAGCTATAAATAAGCCCACAGCTAATTATCTATGACACTTTCACAATAAACTAATAAATTATGTATTTAACAAAACGAATCGAATATAAATATACATACCAAACATGTTGGCAACCAACTAAACAAACCATAGCACATTCCTGATTGGATGGGGACTAGTTCATATGAAAAAATATTTTGAGTAAAAAAATAATGTCACGTCTCTATGAAAAATTGGTGTGTGCAAGAGATATTCACTCCAACACACAAGCCACCATTTCACTAACAAATCATTTTGAATCACACGAGAGCGAATGGATTCCATTAACTCCGACAAATGATTAAGATATCTCCAACCTTATACTTCCACTATCCTTGCCTCACGCGAGAGAGGATGCACATGTTTACCACAATTATTTTATTCCTTGTCCTGCGGTTTCTCATTACTTCACACTGCTTAGCTGGTCTCGACTGATGATTGGTAAAACAACTCCTTACATTCTTCTCTGTCAACTCAAATCGATACTGGCCAAGAAGAAGAGATTCTTCAAGTACACGAACAGCACCCAATGATCCCAAACCTGAAATTAAGAATTGAATGCCTAAAAACTGAACATTACGTCTTCCAAATGCAATGGATCTAAATATTTTTCCCGATAACCTTGACCCAATAAAACCCCTAAAATTAAAAGGAAAAAGTGAATACCTTATTAATGATACATCTGCCATCCATTATTTGGTACTTCATTCCTCTTCCTTTATGCAGCCCTCAACTAGTTCCCTTAGATTCGGGTTCTCCATTGCAGCGGCAATTCTCTCTTTGTCGTTTATTTGCTTGTTAACTGGAAAGATCAAAACAAACAGTTATGTACAATTTTATATATACTGTCTCAGAATTCAACATCACTCCGATACGCACTCTCTTCCTCAGTGGAATGGGTTCCTTTTTTAATATAAATGTCCAGTTTATATCTCTCGGTTAAGTTTCTGAAAAGTTTAACCCTTATGCACAGGCCGATCAACGTTGCTAGAGAGCAGTGAGGGACTGTTGGGTTGAACTCGATCCTGACGTAAACTGCATTGCTATCCACAACTTTTGAAATCTACAAGAAACAATTTCATCAATAGAATAACGACCCACAACACAATAGAAAGGATTTACTTCTTAAGGGTATCATACCTATCAATTACTTACCTGAACGCAATCCTCACTGACAACATGTAGGTCTTCAAGAGTGGCCGGCTTTTCAGGATCGCGGATATTCCTTATGAAATCTAACAATGGTTAAAAAATCCAAGAAAAAATAGAGGCAATAAAAGCAGTTAAACTCAATATATGTCACCTCTGAAAATCAGAAAAAAATGCTACCATAAATAGTGTCTTTCAAATCTTGCAACTTCAGATCTAACGGTGGATTATCGCTTTCGGTATTTTGAACTTCCGTAGCCACTGCTTCGTTCGCGACATCAGACCCTAAACCACTGATGATACTTTTCGATTTCTTGAAGAATGATAACAACATGTCTACACAGTATGTCTCGTTCAATCACAACAAACTCACCCAAAGTTAACTTCGCAGTCCGACAAACACGGATTACTGAATTCAATTGTTCGAAATTTTTTTTCGAGATTTCCTGTAGCGCGTTATTCAAAAAAATCAAATTTCCGGCGCTGCGCAATACCAAATATTTTCATGCGTTGGCTTTAGCACACATTAAATGATACTGCATGGAAAATCAAAAATTGTCTACCTCAGAGTCGTACCTATGCTTCCGTAGTCTATGGAACCCAATGGAATCAACTCTATCCTGCTGACTTGAATACTTGTTGTGAAAAAAAAATCGCCGGCCTGAAAGAATCACTATGATAATGCAACCATGTGGGTAATAAGACTTGCAGGATTAAATGAAAAAATAATCTTGAATAAACAACTTTATTTATCAAACTTACAACAAGATTCAGGACTTTCCTAAAAATATCACCACAAGTATGGTTAATACAGGTAATATTTGACAGAAATAATATAGTACTTTCTGCAAATTGAGGAAAATAATCAACAAATGGAGCACCAGCAAACTAAAACTCAACATCTTTACAAAATAATTGGTACGTACATGGATAATTAGTCCTGCCAAAGAAAAAAATAAGTCCATGGAAAACAGAAATATTAAGTTAATGAGTACTCGAATCAGCAGAGCTTACTTCATTTTCCCCGGACGGAGGCGTGCTACCTTCGCTTTGAGTCGAACTTGTAACAAGCTTGCTAGGAGAACTGGAGGTTGTATCAAAGGTCGTGTCCGAGGGCGCATCTCCAGCTCCTATTTCGCCTAACGACCCCACCGTCACTTCCCCATTTTGAATTTTTTTGCCCTTTGATTCACTTCTTACTCTGACCCTCCTACCAGAACTATCCCTACGGTTACCATTCCTGACTACTTTCTCAGGAGGAACTGATTTGGGATAATCCTCGGGAGCGAAGTGCTCCATCAAAATTCTGACTAGGTCATCCAAGTCCCTTAATTTGGCCTGAGCAGCTTCCGTGAGCAACTTTTTCACTCCCTCAACACCGCCTTTCTCGTGCGCCTCACGAGTAGATTCATAGTTCAAGCCCGCTCCAACAAGAATGTTACGAAGATTAAACGCCCGCTGTCGATCCCTACTGCTTCGACTAAGCATAGTCGCGAATACCGGACGAAAGGAGTCTTGGCGAACCACAGTAGCTCGTAAGGTCACAAGAGCATTTTCCTCATCCGACACAGTGGATGTGAACGGATGCAGTGCCTCTACTAACATATCTAAATCATGCTTGCCATTCTCCGAATCTTTGAGGGCGTCCAAATTTTCCATCCCCGCGACAGTAGCGGCCACATCGTATATTGCATGGGCACGGGTGTGGGCATGATCCAACTCCTGAACATCTCGGTGCAAAAGAATGCTGGTTAGAGTGCGGAGGGAAAAGTAACGAACCGTCTTGGCACATCGATTCTCGGCAAATGAATAGCCATCAGCAAACCCGACCACTACCTTACGGAAATCGTCCATCAAATTGTACTTCCCCAGCGCCTCAATGAGTAGAGGCGTGGTGATTTTCCTGTTTTCATGTTTGAGAAGAATAACCCCATCCCTATCACCTTTCTGCTCGTTCAACCACTGGATGAAATCGGAAAGAGCTGATATCTCACTCTTCGTCTTCAACACTCTCCCTCTTTTGATGTCCTTCAGCATACGAAAGCGGCCAATAGTAATGATACGGATGTTATGTCGTCGTCGTGCGGCTTGAGTCAAATCCCGATAGGGCATCACATACTGGGAGAAAGAAGAGGTGGGCGTGTATGCTCCTATCTGGCATATCTCGTCCACCAGCCTGCTGCCTGTAGTGTCCAAATCCCACGAAACAAGGATGTAATTTCCTTTGGGCACCTCGTTCTTTTCTACTGCCCCATCATTCTCTTCAGTAGTGTTGGACGACACCATGTTATCCTGTAAAAATTAAAGAGATTGAAAAATATTAACATTTTCGGAAAATAACATGAGACTATAGTCCATAGGTCAAAACCGTATGAGAATCCATTGTGATCGACCAATGGTAGTGTACGTTGTAATGTAACCCGGACTAAAGATGCGAAAAGACAGCGGCTAGTGTATTCCATTCAACTAGTGCGATGTTTTCATGCGATGAAAATAAAGAGCAAACCCTTTCAAATGTTATGGGTCAGTGCAGTAATAGTGAGCAGTTTGGGCGATAAACTTAGCTATGGGTTTCCTATTTGCTTCGTGATCCAATTGATTATGAACTGAAACGACCTCGAAAGGCAGAAACAGGTTCGGAAATGCTAACATTGCAACTTATCGCTGTGGTTACAAACTCAGTCAACTTTCTTGCCCTCAGATATACTCGCGGAGAATCAACAGCTGAGCACGACCTTTGCCCTAACCACACTGTTATGTTACGCCGAGATTCACGGGGATTTTGCCTCATGAAGAATGGCTTTCCGCATTTTCACGATTACGCTACTAGCAAGCTACTCGCACACATCACGAAAAAGATGATTACCTGGCACAATCATGGAATGTCGTACTCCGCGTAAGGTTGCGACGCGTTGAGTAGATTGGTTATCAGCACACAAATGCGTATTTAAATCACCTCACGGCAAAACGTTTCTCAGCAAAATTCCCTTTCGATTTGCACGCGTAACTTCACTTCCTAAGGCCATACACTCTTTCATTTATCACTCTCACCTGTTTCTCAAGGCTGATCCCGCTGAGACGACGAGCGAAGGAATTGCGTCCACTACACACGTTCGATTACGAATTACCTTACTTGCCACCGGCAAACCTTTGTACGCTGCGCGGTGCGCCACAAGGTAACGTCATCTGGAAATCTACTTAGTTGAGACAAAGGCCTGTAGCTGTCGCCAGTAATCAAGCGTTCGAAAGAGTGTCAACCTAATCGTCACGCCGCGCTAATTCCCCTTGCGCTTAAGTTCGGTATCGGTACACCAGTTCACTTTATTCTCATCATTGACAGTATCATCAGAGTAAAATGAATCAAATAATAAGTAGGCAAAGACCAGTACTTGCAAAGGAATGAAACAAAATTTCCACAAGAACGAATTAAATTGTTCAAAATGCATTGACATTTAGGCAACACAGCTTACTAACACAATTATTCTCACCATGATCCTTTTTAAATCCGCAGCTGGTTCTAACACTGAGCGAAGAATATGTAGTCGCACACAATGCAGCGATGAAGCAGAAGTCCCAGCAGCAAAATGTGTTCTTTCCGCACATCAGAAACTTCAAATTGACAATACGTTCACTGCTCCTCAGTAATATAGGCAGAGTGAATGCCTACACACGTGGGTAGAGAAAACGACGGGACAGGTTTACCTATCGATACGTAGCACTAGCGAGGAGCGATTCTGAATTATTTCGATTGTGTTTGTGGCATCGCTTATGATATATATTTAACGAACCAGTTTAATGGAATTAAATACATGATAAAATTTATATTTCAGCTGCGCATATAAAATTGCATTTAATTGAAAATAACATTAATACTCCTCTGATTACTGTTGTGATCCATCCTGTATCGATTCAGATGAGATCTCATGCAATTCATTGCTCAGTTGTTAACAAATAAGCGTTGTCAGAATGTAGTTTGAACGAATGTAGATGCTATTTAATGGAAATTTTGTGATGAAATGAAACATCTGCCAAAAAGTGAGTCTAGTATTCATAGTTCAGCATTGTTATAAATTGCTCTTTAATGAAAAATTAGGCTCATACCTTCATGTTAATTTGTGGCGGAAAAATGTTCACCTCAGAAGATCCACTTGCAAAGTACTTACTGTTGAAAATACATTCGGTCTTCAGGTAAGTGTGAGATTGAAGTGTACAGCTACGTTTTATGTTGTAGTGTTAGTTTTTTTAAGCTAATGGAGGCCTAGTTCTGACTAACAAAATTGTAAAGTTATCGTTTCATTAACATGTTGAGTAACGCCTATTGAGCAGAAAATCTTTGTGTACCTGTTTTAGAGCACTGTTACCGGTTTTCCTGTCGAGGATGGAGTTTACCGTTCTATTTTTATGGACTTTAATGCTAAGTAATGCTTCTGTCTATTCAGGCGCTAGCTCGGTCGAGGGATTGCCCCGCGTGTTCTCGGATGAAATGAAGTATTGATGCTGGGAGTACGAGACGTGAGTGAATTTCAACCTCGGAATATTTCTTGGATAAAACCTCGGCTCTCTTTCACGGCTACAATCCACTATATGATGTCCCAAAAATGGTACTAAACGTATAATTCAACGAGTAATTTTTTAGTCTG
Source organism: Ceriagrion tenellum (assembly GCA_963169105.1). Lineage (NCBI taxonomy): Eukaryota > Metazoa > Arthropoda > Insecta > Odonata > Coenagrionidae > Ceriagrion > Ceriagrion tenellum. The sequence continues at coordinate 44,751,700 of OY720644.1, read as the reverse complement.
TGAAATGCTTACATGATGTCTGGAATAAAGGCGTTTTGGCGCCACGTGAGCTGAGTACTGGGGCCAATGAGGTGGATCGAAGCCTTGAGAAACAGCCCTATTGAAGTAGTTTATGATTGATTCTGAAGGCGGCAATAGAATTTTGCAGTACGTGATCTTCATATAAATGGTTTCTTATCCCGCCCGATTTCCTATTGCCAACGGTGCACAAATATTCATCCTCATTGATAGAACGAGACCGCCTCATTTGGAAGGGGTTGAGAGGTATTTTAATGTCGGTAGAAGATATAATAACAAGAAATGCAGCCTTCAACGAAAGTTAATACTTTTCCCATTCGATTCCGTTCATTGATGGCATGCTCATCGAATGGCGAGCGAGTAACAGGTCGTGACATTAATGCAAGCCGCAGGTAGCTTTTACGTCAACATAGGTGCGTTTACACCTGTTTACACGAGGTAAAAACTTGATTGAAATGATAAATGAGCCGATATTCCTTCGGAATACGTCGTATGTGTATGCTTTGCGGAAACACGCGTTCACATGTTTAGAAAATTGCCCGTTCTAATGCGGAGCATTCTTTCAGCATGTCCACGAATTCTATTTCTGGTTGCCTAGGTTGGTAAATACCAGCAATAAGCTTGCAATTATTGAAAGGGTACTTACTAGCAATATTTTTCGATGATTTTTATATTATCTTTATTTTGTTTATAATTTATTGATATTTAATAAAGCTGAAACGCTACAATCCTCAAGGTGGTTGGAGCGATTTTCAATCATGTACAGATTTGCGCGAATTTTTGCATCCTTGTACCTATTACTAATACGTATACATAAAAGCGGAAATAATTGTATGTTTCCGATTTGGTTTCTTGGCAATTCAGTGCTATTTTAATCCATAACTTTATGGCAATTGACATATATTTCGAAACAATTCGATGGCACATGTACAAAATTTCACATATACGCGAAGTCAAACGTTTCATGTTTTCAAAATGGTTTCTAACAAATATCAATATATTATTCTGAGTAGAAAACAAGTATTCACGTACGATTTTCGCTTACATATCTATTTCCGAACCGTTTATCCAAGTCATAACTACGCTTTAATAGAGACGAAACTTTTGAACTATAATTATGCTGAGGTAGAAATGATGCATAGCTATGCATTTACGGTGCTGAGGTGTGCATCACATATACCTGATGAGGTATGAATGATGCATAGTTATGCAACGGTTATTTCTAACGTATTAACAGAGGTACTTAGGTGAAACGTGGTACAATAATTTACTTTTCGACTTCTTCGATTTCTAAGGGCATGTAGTTAAGTTGTTAGAATGTCACTCAGTGACTCACGATGAACGAAATACCTTAATAAAACCACCTTAATAAAATCAACTACTTGAGAAATTGCGATTTCGACGAGGTCGTATCACGACCGGGGGTGCAAGCTAGCTGGAAGAACTACGTGACTGAGGCAGCTTCTACTTTTTCTGCTCCGGGTGGAGTTCTGCAGATGCAACACATTCAATGCTGCGCTTTTCTCAATCGGTGGATCAAGTTCCAGGGATGTCTGCGTAAGTTTTCGTCCTGCTTAATTAAATTTGCCAGAAACCTTTAACTTGTACAAAACATAGCCGTGAACGAATGCCTCACAATGTTTCTTTCGAATTTGTTTTCCTCTGAAGTTATAATAAACTAATGACGATCTTTCAGCGAATTAGCTCACTAGCTTTCAACTTATTTCTAAGGCCATGTACTTAATGCAGAGCGTAAATTTACCACTTTCCTTGTCTCAAATTTCTATCTGAAATGATATTCACTGGCCATTGACGCGAGTTATAATCAATAGCACCACCTTCTAATGTATAAGTTTGGAATAATCGTATCCTTTTGGAGCACTCAATGGAAAAAAAGATTATGTAAATACCTACCCGATTTATTTCTCGTCTTGTCATTGCTTTGTCATAAGCGGAGCGCATATTTTCCAATATACGTCTTAGTTTTTGAATTCCAGAAGTCATGATTACATAGATTAAGCTACATCTACTCAAAATGTAAAATTCATACCTTATTTCACTGCGATGTAATAATATGTTGTCTCCTTGACCAGTGTAGGATATTTTGCTCCAGTCCTCCTGAAAGTACTCGGAAGTTTTATATGCCTCGTAAATATGTATGGTTGCTACGTAAATAAATTATTTATACCTTGGAATCGTGGCAACTGAGGATATTTGCGACAATGAGCCGCGGCGGGATTCTGCTCCGGGATTAAGTAAGTCAGTCATAGGGTTTACTTGAGGTATTGACTACGAGTATTGAAAAAGCATAATTACTTAACGAGGGGGTATAATACTTGAAATATTCCAATCAGTGTGTGTCTGATTAGTGGAATGCTTGGCCACAATTTTCACGACCACTGATGAGTCGTCATGCACGATAGAAAAGTATTGATTACTTACAGTTCCTTTGAGCCAAATGCATGTGTGATTGTATGAAAAAAGTGAGGACTCTCATGTATCAATTTGTTTTGCGAAAACAGTGCTTTTTGGGTACCTGACATTGGACGCCGTGCTATTGGTGATAAGATTGATAATAATTTGTCGTAATTACTTTAAATTAGTTTAATTTTTGAAGAAAAGTGCAATGGGAGACCTAGATTATTTTAATCGATAATGCAAATAAAGTTGTCTTCTTGAGGTTTGAATGATGTAGAAAGGATTAGATTACATCCAAAACCATGACCATGGTCATGGTAAGGCCACTTTGGAGGTGAGGGGTCGGGATGGGGTATAATTTTCGGTGGGAGGTTTCTTTTTAAAATGCATTATAATTTATACTCGAAATGAATGCGTGCACTTTAAAAATATTCTTGCATCCATCGCGGCCGTACGAGAAGAAAACGAGGATGGTCTTTCCACCTATGGGAGTATGGTTAAATCCTTGAAGGCACGAGAGAGGAATTAGATAATTAAATTACTTTTTTATCACGTAGAACTTTTCAACTCTAAATTATACTATGTTCGTAAATGCACATATCTGTGCTTATTGAGTTTCTCATCTTCATAAGAGATTATTATTATAAGAGATTGCGAAAAATATAAACAAAAAATGTGAATTGGATTATTTTCTCCTGATTGGTAAGGATCCTTTCGTACAACCGTACCATCCCCACGAAGATGTGTGGCAGAGGGTTATAAGATACCTTCTATGGAAAATGGAAGCTATAAGGAAAAGGAACTTGGAGAGGGAAAGATGTTATTTGCTTTTAATTGGCCATTTTCTCGATCTAGTTTTTTTGTGGTACGGGGAAAATTTTTTGTATACCTGTCGGTGCGACTGTAAACCTTTCCTATTAAGTCGCTATACCGCTTCTACTCCGTTCTGTGGGTAAAGTGTGAGGAGACGTGTTTAATTCTCTGTTGAACTGATTAACAGTGATCTATTGCGAAAATCGCGCAAAAAGAATTGTATGCAGTTACGTATAGGGGATTAAGATGTATTATCTGAGATGAAATTCGCCACATAATTAATCGCTGATAGAATACTCGAATGAATAAATTGTAACCTTAGGGGTAGAACACATGTGTACTGCGATTTTGGATTCCCTGTAAAAAAAACTCCCATTTCTAGATATTCGTCATATTCTACCTACAACTTTCCTATCGAGATTCGCTCGCCCTATAGTCTTTTCTTCTAACCATCCATCTTTCGCAATAATTTGGCAAAGTTACAAAAAATCGTCTTCTTCTCAATTACTTCATCATTTATGTACATAGATTAAGATATTTTAAGCACCACGCGTGGCATGGTCAAGTCAAGAGTCGTTATATTCCGGGTCATCACTGCGACATTATGCTTCTTCGAAGAGAACTTTTGCAGTTGGTGTCCTTGATGAGAGATTTTAAAGTCTCGTTAAAGTTATTTAAGATAAAAGTGTGTGGAAAAGAAAATATGAGGTTTCAAAGCCTACTTTCCCAACATCACCAGCTGTTACTACTACTGCCAAACTCTCCGCTTAATCTTCCTCCCTGTCATGAGACAAGGAACCCTTTTTACATAACCTGTACTTAAGCTGTCTTACATTAGTTAAATGATATGTAATTACACGTGAAATTCATAGAATTTGGCATCATATTACGGAAAAGGATCTCACCTTTATTTAAATACAGAAATATCAGCTACTGACCGCATCATTTTTCGAAACGCTACGCTAATCTAACATTGTACGTGAGGGATTTTTGGCCTGGTTTTTGGTCTGTTTTTATGTTGCCTGGCGATGGAGGCTATGTGGGCCCAGAGATCTTCGAGCGCAATAATTTAGTTGCTCGTGAGGTTTTATGAATTTGTGTTGCTTTTTGAATCGCCATTGGGTGGAAAAATTCAGTTTGTGCTTATCAATGCAAAAACTCACCGTCAACAGTCGTCCCCTGAGACGCCACCGGGAATGTTTTCCACCCGAGTACAAATAATTTCTGACAGTAATGAATGGCATCGTATCAATATGTCTTTGTACAGCATGCTCTCCATTTTGACAAAAATCAAAGTACATGCCTACATACTAATCACGCCGTTCCCTTCCGGGGTAGGCACAATCACAAAGTTTCACTCGTAAATATATATGTGTACACCTAACTCTGCTTCAATAATTTCCTCCACACCGACCTATCATTGCAAACCTATTTTGCCTCATTCACCCCCATACACTGCTTCATGCACGCCCTCCTGTTTTTAAGATACTTAATATTCCTTCTAAGAATTTCCTCAACCACTTTCAACCATAATTCTCTCGGCCTGCCTCTACCTCTCGCATCATTCATTTCACTCTTGTATATCTGTTTCGTTATCCGACTCTCATCCATTCTCTCAACATGGCCAACCCAACGGAGCACACTCCTTTCATACACGTCCATTACTGGAGCAATTAACCCACATTCATTCATGACCCACTCATTCCTGACCCTATCCATCCTACTTTAGCCGCAAACACTCCTCAGATAACTCATATAACCACGGCGTTTAGTCTACTCTTATGTCTCTCCTGACATATCCATGTTATACTACCATACAACAAAGTGGGGAGAAGTACACTTTTGTACACAGCGATTTTCGCTTCCTTAGACAGGCACTCATTCCTTGATATGCTCCGCATGCTACCTACCACTTTCCTTCCAGCATTCGCATGTCTCTTTTTCTCCTTATCTATCCGTCCATCTTTCGCAAACATCTTACCTGCAAAATCATCCACTTGTTCAATTACTTCACCATCCGCCCTCATCATACAGTTATTCTCCCCATTCTCCTTATCAAAAACTACTACTTTATCATTGCACGCATTTACCAACATTGTAAATGCCACCAAATCTTTTAAAAGCTCTTTTAATAACTTTTAATTACAATGGGCCATTGAGCCTGATGGTGTTCTAACCAATGAAACCTGCTGTGCTGAGTTATTTTTAAAATTTTGTGGAATTTTTCTAAGAAATACTAATTTTACAGTGATTGTACCTGATGGTGCTATAACAGGTAAAACCTGTTGTGCAGAGTTATTTAAATATTTCCTGGAATTTAGAAAGTCAATTTACAATATTCCCAACATCACCACCTGTTACTACTTTGTTAATCCATATGTCTTTGTTGGTTTTGTTTTCAATACTCCATATGTCCTAACGGGTGAAACCGTCGGTGTAGTGTTATTTAAAGATTTTGTGGAATTTAACAACGTTAATTTAATTTTGTCAATTAATGACATTGCACAACCTGATTCACCTCTAAGTGCATCATCAGTCATTGTGTAATGATTATGTCCTAACTGGTGAAACCAGTTGAGTAGAGTTATTACAGATTTTGTGGAATTTATAAAGTTCATTTAATTTTCATAAACGAGTCGATTCCACCAAGTTACGCCGAACAATATTCACTTTATGCTCTACACACTTTAAATGAACATCTCTCTCTAATTTCTTGTGTAATTTATATAGCCCTCCTCAATACCAAATTCTGTCAGTAGCTCCTCCGGGAATGCGAGGACGGTTTGGCATCCCAAAGTATGCTTTCAGTTTCAGTGGGAATTTTCTTATCCTCATATTTGTATGGTGATGACATTTATGCTTGGAAAACTTTTTCAAGTTTTCCAAGAAGCAAAAAAACTTGGATACACCACCATAATAGCTTAAATTCACACTATCCATGCCAAAATTGCAAACTCAGGGAATAGTGCTGGGAGAAATGGACGTCTTATTTTAATGGCGTGCGTCTTCGAATTATTCTCCAAGAATGGAGCCAGATTTCTTCAATTTCTTCCGGTAAAACTGTATCGAGTTGCTCGAACTGTAAAGCTCTATCGTCGCTACTGATAATCATTCCATGAAGATAAGTTTTTTTGTCCCGTCGGTGAATCCTCTTATCTGCTCGAGTTAAGATAACTTCATCCGTCCTTTGCTTCGCACCTGCCGTAATTCGTCATACGAATGTTATGTACTCCGAAGAGTGGATAAGAGGGAAATGGGAAGTGATATGCTTTAGAACGATACCAAAGGGAAAGCTCATTGATAGGTTAGATCTCTCGATGATGAGTATGAGTACTCGACGAAATATTCTTGATCGTGATTTTACATCAGAAATATTATCTACTTCCAATGCACATATGCATTCGTAAATTCAGTTATACCGCATGAATAGTCAAGGTTCGTCGGTTTGTCGCTCACACCAACAATACATCAATTCCGTGCCCGCGACCGCTTAGGTGTGTGCACAGCGGCGGCCGCGCGGCCTGCGTCGCTACCGCGCGTGCACGGCCGCCACCGCGGCCGCTCAGGTGTGTGGAGGCCTTAAATAGTGTATTGACAGCTTAAATGTTTTACGTCAGTCGTCCTTTTAACAGATTTCAATAGCGACTCAGTTCACTGTACTAAATACTACTTGCTCATATTTTATTTCTAAATAAGTTACAAACTCGCGTAAAACAAATACAAATACAAACTCGCAAAATAGCGTATTTTAGGAGGTATCGGAAACCAAAATTTGCCTTTTTAATAAAGCAACTTTTTATCGAACACATCTTTGTTACTTAGTTACCACTATATTTCGACTAATTTCAAGATTATTTTAATTTACAATGGCACAAATGTATATAGAAACTCTAATTTAGCTTAAAACATATGCCTACCATCGTACTTCTCCGGAATAACATTAATTGGGCTTTTAGTTTCAGGTCTATGAAAAAATAAATTACGCCGGATTTTGAGGGATAAAGAGGGGGACAAACCTACTGCTTGCCCTCCTTGGGGCAGCCAATGCTCGTTATACATTGCATGTCCCCATTATGTTTTTATAGTAACCTGGCGCATTTTTAAAGCCCATTTTACCCAGGGCACGACATAGCACTATTTAACAATATGTTTTTCTCAATATGACGTGCAATAGTTACTGAATGAGAGTAGGGCATATATTGCCTTCTCGTGTTCATGAATTCTAGCATCCATTATTGGAATTCACCGCTGTTCGCGACGCAATTTGAAATGCCCGTACGATCATACACCAAATCGTGCAATTGCGTTCCTTTAGATATCAGCCAAACCACGGATCAGTTGAGAAAATAATTCTCCGGAATTCTTCCGGGTTAAATTTGTGAGTAGTACCGCTGTTTCAGCTGACGTCTCATCCATTGCCATCGGGGATGGACGACTTTTTAGTAGTTGTCCGTTGAAACATCGGTACTGATCAATTGTTTAACCTGCCTGAATTCCCGATAAGAATGTACTGAAAGTCTTCGCTGTGAAAGCATTTAATCTCTTTTATGGATGAAATCTTTATCCCACGGATCCCCAATTTTTTCAGCATATTCTAATTTCCGCCTTGCTGATGTTTAAGAACGTCTTTATCTTTCTCATTGCCTTTGCCTTCCACATGTCTGATGAACTTCAGTTATTTCGTGTCTGACCCGTATGTGCATTTAATGTCCCGTCCTGAAACACGATTTCATGACATTCGTATCTATAATAGTATCTTCATCCTCACGCTTAAATTTATTGAATATGATCTAGATTTTAGCTTTTGATCAATACTTGCGAAAACATTGTTGTTTTTGCGCATGTTCAGCTGTCTTGTGTTTCGCTTCTTCGGTGAGGTTTGCCGAGTGACCTTGCGCTTGAGATATATTCATTGCCATTGTCAGTGCGCTCAAATTTACGCCTTCGGTGATTGAATTTCAATCCTGCATCGCCTATAAAAACATCGTCCTTGAGATAAACGCCTATCATTCTCCATCCTTCTGTTGTAATCTGGGCATCAGTTCACGTGGATATGGCGTCTTCAACTCGTCCATATGGCTTCAAGTTTCTCATATTGCCATGTCGATCGTTCCAGTCTCGCATTATTTCCATCTTTTTCATCTGTTTGGTAAGACATATCAAATGTGCCTGGAATGGTATTCCGTTGTCTGAAATAGTATTTTGGAATAACTTTTGCTTAGGAAATGTGTGAGGAAATGAAGCCTTGTTCAGGGAAATCAAGCGATCTTTAACCTCACAGCAACAAAATGTAAAAGGAGAATTGTGAGCTGATTAAACAGGTAAAATAAAGCATTTGGATCAATCATTGCAACATGAAATATTTTTCGCTGGTGCTATTGCATTATTAAAGAGCATCATTTCTTTTGAACTAGTGGAATTTATTTTTAAAGAGTGAACTGCTAAGCATAAAAAGGCGATAATTTCGGGTGATATCAGCAAAGAAACTACATTTGAAGTGATAACGGACCAGGAGCTCTCTATGCCGACCCTTATTCTTGCTATTGAAAGTAAAACCATATCCCTGTTTGGCCTACTATACCTTTTCACGTTAGAGATCCCAGAGCATTACAGTCCCGCTTCACATCTGTTGTCCTTACTAGAGCTTTCAACGTCTTTGCTAACCAACCCATGCGTCATTCCCAAGCAATCTCATTTTCCAAATTAATGAAACTCTTTCTTGAGCTCCTTGTTGGTATTACATTTGTTTTTCCATTCCATGTATATCCATGAATAAAATATGTTGAAGTAATTTTTAATATCTCCCCATGTTGGAGTATAATTTATTACCGTCTTCTTGTTAGGTTTTTGTGTTTGTGTCCTTTTTGTTTGATACATGTTCACTATAAAATGGCTTCCTGCTGGATGTGATCTTTTTTCAGATAAATTTAATGTTTGAAATGGATTCTATTTGTAGTTTCTGTGGAAATTACATCAGTTTCTTAGTAGAAGCCTAGTCAGTGAATACGAGATGGAACGAACTCCGCGATGATTATAAGACTATATTACCAACTAGATTGTCCCTCTTCGGTTCTTTAAGCGTAGTGCCTCCGATAATATCTCCTTTAAAATAGAGTGATAATATATTCGACGGCTCCTTTATAGATATCTAATGAGACCATGTAGACTGCCAGAGGTAACGGTGATATCAAGAAGGAGAAGGGATAGATGAAAAGTAGAGAGGGGAAGACTGATTCTTTCCCCGTACCATCTTTAACACTTCTGATCTCGTTGTCAGTAGCCGAAATTAAGTAATCCAGTCAAATACTTCTTCATAATTTCAAAATTAATGAAAAAAGGTAATTGATATCCCGTTGGAATTTGTTTAATACTTTATACGCGCCCTAAAATTTTGTTTCAGCCCTAGAAAAAACTTTCCTGATTTTTAATCTGGGTGTATGAAAACACCCAATCGTGTTTGGGTTATGTGTTCGTATTACGAGAGCCCAAGTATCATAATCGTTTTCTGTCATCTTTAAATAGCTCAGAGCTGTATTGGCTCTACTTTCTTGATAATAGCAATTGAATTAGTGACATTATTGATGTTGGTATGAACAAACAGCTCTTGCAGTCACTGACAACCTCTCGTCATTTTTTTACTTTCAGAGGGTTTAAATACTACATTTAAACAAAACCAGGACGCTGTAAAATACCAATGTCCGTTACTTTGAGTAATAAAAATAGGAAATCACGTTATGTTTGACTGTTATTCATAATATGAAATCAAATTAAGCTTTTTAACAAATTTCATTTAGATCATATAGATATAGATAGATTCATTAAGAAATCGTTGTTATATTTAATACTATGCATGAGCTATGTATTTCATGTCAAGAAAAATAAAAAAATGAGTAAATAAAAAAGAAAAATAAGAGCGATAAAACATAACTGCGCCACAAATTGCTTTTTAACTTACATGTTGTAAATTAAACGTGCAAATACAACTTTTTCTTATTTCATCGTATCATAAATTTTGTTATCGGTTGATGTCGGTTTAAATGGAAGTGAGTAAGAAACTCGCAAGATATTTACGCGGGCAAGGACCAGCATTCCTTCAAAATTTCTTTTTTCATTTCGGCACACGCCTTATTCCTCTTCATCCTGTCCATGAACTCTGCATGTTCAAATAACAGAAGAAGATCACGATGACGGTACTCAATAACGCGTGACCTCGCGTTATCATTCTATTCGAGTTGCACTCATGCGAGAGAAAGCGTGGTCGTCATACATCAAAGTTTGTCAGGTGCTTTAAATCACTTGTTTTGATTGATGAAGTGCGTTCTTAAGGCAATGACTATGGACTCTTTCCCTTATAGATAGCGGTTTGCGTTTTGAATGACGAAAACGGCGACGCGAAAGTAGAAACTCTGATCCCACTCTAGGTTTTCTTAGGAGGAACACGAAGAACACGAATTACATTATCTCGTACTTGTATTCTAATGCTATTGTAAATATGTAACAGAACTCATGCGATCATTTCTACCACAATCAGTTTACTGATCGGGTACGACGCTCCAATCAAAGCCCTGGCCGGAAATGCTGACGTGGCTAATGGCTCCCCCGATTTCGGGTCCGGATCTTCCGCAGCGATCGCTGCGATCCGGATTCGGGGGAAATCCTGTATGCGTGAGGGGTTCCCGGAGGCCCAGGAGCGGATAATCCTTAAGGGGTGAAAGGGTGATGTCCCTAGGGTTCGAGGCATGGGCTGATGGACAACAAGCTCTAGTCAATGATTCACCTCTGGGGCGCCTGTGGCTTATCTCTCGTATCACGTAACAATCACCCTCGCATCACGAACAGTGTTGAGGGACTTGAAATCACAATGGAAGTTTATAGCAGAATGATCGAGGTATTGTTTTCCCTAGAAATCAATGCTTTTGGTCTCATTTTAAAGAAAAATCTCTCACCTTTCCAAAGACAAAACAGTATCACCCTTTTACCTCACTAATTTCCGAGATGTTTCCCAAAAAATACTAGCTCTTTTACATGGGAAATGGCACGTGCATGCACTCCAGAGAAAGTCTATTTAATAAATGAGGAATTTATAGCACCTAGATCTCGTTAAAAAATTAAGAGAGTGCAGTTTGTATGTTTTCTCAACTATTTTTGAAAAGTAGTCATATTGTCACCGCAGTAATTTTTTCAGATTCGCAAAAAGACCTTTCGTTTTGATGGAGTTTTATCGTCACAGCAGAATTTTTTTCACATCACAGAATCACAAAAAACCTTGGAAACCTTAATTACAATTTCAGTCGTATCTTCTAAGTTGAATCTCTACTCAGACAGGTTTCAACTGAACTGCTCCCTCCATACTCGTCTATTCTGTGCTTCCTCCCTCAGCTCTTCGTAACTCATGCCATTCATAATATCAGTCAACATATTATTCCTTCGTCTTCCTCTCCCTCTCTTTCCTCGATCTTCCCTTCGAATATTCTTTTCAGTTCTCAATCTTTCCTGAGGACGTGTCCCTTCCAGTTTGCCTTCCTCTTTCTTATTGTTCTCAAAATATTCCTTTCCTCATTCATCCTAGCCATCACTTCCTCGCTTCTCACTTTATCACTCCATTTTTATCTTTCCATTCTTCTCCATAGCCACATTTCAAAACCCTCTGGATATTTATCCTATGTCCTTGGACTGACTATATTTATGATCCATAAAGCACAACACTCCAAGTAACACATTTAGCAAATATTTCTCTTAGACCTACGTTGATTGCTTCGGCTGAAAATAGTTCGTTGACTTTACTGAAGTCTGCCTTTCCCTGCGATATTCTACTTCTCATTTCTTCCGCACAGCTTCCATTCCATGTTATAACATTTCCGAGGTATCGAAAGGATGGTATTTGTTTTAGCCTTTTTAAAGTATTTAATGGCACCATTAATATTGCCAGTTTAATTCATGCTTCCCACAGCTGCTGGAATTACAACGCATACTTCGGTTATGGTCTCCATTCTGACACCATACTATTGCACAATTAATAATGCAATATTTAATTCATATATTCCACTGCTTGTTTTATTACAACGTAAAATTCGAATGTGATCTCCATTATGACTAGGGAACTATCTCGCTCAAACTTCCTTAAGATAGCTCTCGCCTGACTATGTGGATCAAAAGAAATACTTAATTTATCTGGTTTGGTCAAAATATTAACCGTGCATAGTTAGTACGCTTTTTAACTATTTTCAAAAATTAATCATATTGTCACCACAGTAATTTTTTTAAGGATCACGAAAAAACCTTCCTTTGAGGAGTTTTTGACGTACCGCTTGAAAAACATGAGTCAAGTCAAAAGCGTATGTGGATATTTCCACTTAATTACTTACAATTTCTGTCATATAAAACTATACTATTGTGCCATTAATAATAGGCGCCATTTCTTTGGGAACTTTACATTTGGACTTCAATTTTCACTGTAATTAGCAAATAACACAAAAAAATATGTAAGTGCATTTATTTAATTTTTAAGTAATTTCCCGGGATATTTCGCCTCTCGAAATTGCTTTCCAAGAAAATTGCATTTAATCTAGAAGGAAAAATACTATTTTTTCACGTTTTTCTCAATATCGCATTGAACGCCGTGTAATTTATAGTTCGCTTTTGCTAGAAAAATGGCGTGGAAAGGTAAAATTTTGTTTTTTATATCAGTGGGAGAACATATTGACATTGATGTCCCCATTTGGTGTGGCAACCTAAACAAAATCATACCTTTCCTTCCCATATTTTTGCTTATGACGTTTTTACATACGTCTTGTGGTGAAATCACAGATAATATATTTTGTTCCATCGTAGCGGTGAGTAATTCACAGTATTAACAAGGAATTGCCTTGATGAAGCGAAATAAATTGGCGAAACGTTAGCTAATGAGGTAACAACTATTATTTCCCTCCTTATGTTTAAATAAATCGAGATAATATCAAAAGAGAACGAGAAAAAAATGTTATATCCTCTTTCTCACTAGTCATAGTAAATAATGTGTTTTTTAATATTCTGATCGATAATTTTTGCGGGAAACTGGTTTCAGTAATCAAGTCAATTGATTGTGGCTTTACGTTGTGGAACGACGAGAAGGAATAACTCATAATAAATCGACATACAGTTCCACTGTTTAAATGCGGTCTACCGGCTTCGACGTTTATGGCAAGTTAATTTTTAAGTCAAACTGTTAGTTCATTAATAGAATAATTAAAAACATAGTGGAACTGCACATCATTTTTATTATGAGTTATTCCTGGTTTAATTAAGTAATTTTTTTTGGGAAATGTAATGGTGACAGAAGTGGGGAAACAAGCTGTTCATAAGTGCGTTGCAAATGACTCTATTCTTTTGTTACGGAAGGCAACATGCGTGACATGTTGAGCACAATTAAGGTAATAGAAATGGCACTCATCAGGCGGGAAAAGGTAGCTTTAGTTGGATTGGTGTTACAATAGATGGTTAACGTTAGAAACCAGGTTAACGTAAGGTGATGTAGCCTTTTCATTAACTTGATGTTAACTGAAAGCTCGGGTTTTAAAAAATGATATCACTTTTTCGGTATGTTGATGAGAGAGTTATCCATCGGAGAAAGTAATTCAATCAATTTTCATTCCTAGAAAATATTTTACCAGCCGTTATAAAATTGAGCTGCTGTAAAATTTATTCCTCACTTTTGGTTTTTACTAAATGAGACTTTGTTGAAAATGTTAAATCAATACTTTTAGTTTACAGAACGTAAAGGTGGATTTATTTCATTCGTTTGAACAATGCGATGATAAAAAATCTCCATATTAAAATATTTTTATTCATTAAAATAATAGGAAAGTTCTTTAATCAAAGGTAGAGTTCAACTCTTCTGGGACAAGTGATTCTAGAGAAATAGATTGAAATCCCTGTCAAGCGCGTAAGCTTATTCACAATGATTGCACAATTCAGTATCTACTCACTGGTAGACCGTCAAAGTTTCTAAAGCGGCTGAATTTGTAGCACTTGGAACACTAATTAACGTATCCTCTGGTTAAGTGACAGATTTGGGGGGGGGGGGGGAATGGTACCTCGTACATGTGGCGATAGAAAAGATTTGGAGACCATGGGTATATTCACCAGTTCTCCGAATGTATTCCCTCTAAAGATTCCGATTCGCTCTTCTCCTCCTTAGGCGGGTTCGTGTACATTCCGGCAAAAACTAATCATTCTCGTTGCACTTTCCAGGAATTACTCGTTTTAAAGTTTTATATTTTGAAATCTCTCGCCGTTTCTTAAATTGAGTTTTATTTGAGGGGTAAAGCGGAAGTGTTTTATTCTCTCTCCACCGGATGAACGTTCTAAGATTACATTTTATCTCTATGGATAAAACAGGGAGGGAAATATAATTAGAGGGATAGATAACTGTCACGCATAGTGCTGGAAATTTAACCATTTTTGTCGTGTACTTTCTGACCAAGTGAAAAGGCCTTTCTTTCTTTCAGGTAGTTGAAAGTGAAATATACTTATTTCATCTGTGGTTTATTATATGTACTTCTTTGTTCCAGTGGTCCTCCTTTTATCTCACTCTTATTTTGGAGAGAATTTGTTTAAGGCAGTTCGAGCGAAAAATCATTTTACTTAGAAATCAGTGAATTTAGTTTCACTTTAAAGAAAAATATCTCACCCTTTTAAAGAAAAATTTAATCCCTTATCTCACTACTTTCCGAGATATTTTCCAAAGAATACCAGCCCTTTTATATGGGAAATGGTACTTGTATGCACTCCAGTGAGAGCTTATTTAATAAGTTAGGAATTTCTTACAACTTAATTTCGTCAAAAAATTAACAGTACATAGTTTGTATAATTTCCCCACCATTTTTGAACACAAATCATAGTAAATTCTTCAGGATCACAAAAAACCTTCCGTTTTGAAGGGGTTTCAAACACACCGCACGAAAAAATGAGTCAAAGACTTATTTAGATGTTTTCATTTAATTACTTACAATTTCAGTCATATAAAACTATATTGTTGGACCATTAAAAATGCTGCATTTAATTCATATTTAATACAACTGGTGAAATTAAAACGTATAATTCGAATATGGTCTCTATTATGATTAGGGAACTATCTCGCTTAAACTATCTTAATATTTGCTTTTAATATTACACTCTACTATTGTTTTTCATAAATCATGTAATTCACGCAGTAATATTTTCAGGATCACAGAAAAATCTTCCGTTTTGAAGGAGTTTCAAACGTACCGCGTGAAAAAATTGAGTCAGGTTAAAGACTTAGACGTTTTCATTACTTTTACTTGTAATTTCTGTCATAGAAAACTATATAATTTCGCCATTAATAACGCGATATTTAATTAATGTGTCCTACAGCTGGTGAAATTTAAACTTAACATCCGAATATGGTCAATATAATGACTAGGTTACTATCTCGCTCAAACTATCTTAAGTTTCACGACGAATTCCACCCTTTTTGGTGTTTATCTTTGCATCCGTGCACGTGTCTCTGTTCCACTACGTTTGTGTGACCGCAATGATTACAAATGCCTTAGAAGTAAGTCGTTCTTACGCAGCATTAGTGGGTGTATCCTCTTGGACCGTGCCATTTCATACCCCACCACGTCTTCTGTGCGACAGTATTGACAGGAGACAAGGATATCTATATATTTTGAACTTTTATCTTCCTTTGATCGGTGCTTCTATCCCTTGGCCTTTCGCTTCGGGCTTTTCCTCCACGTTTCCACCAGTTTTATTCTTCACAAGTGTTTATACAGGGTGTCAAGCACTCAGGAAACTGGGAAGACCGGGAAATCTCAGGGAGTTTTATTTTCACTGGAAATATGAGGGAAATATCAAATTGACTCTGGAGTTTTCTGTGGTGTCAATATATAAAACAGCAACGGAAGCAATGTGCCTTTTTCGGCAAGTTGCTAAGTCAAATTTCCCTTGCGTTATCGCAGTTTGCTTCCTGTAATCATCGAAAGTAGGTGCAATGTTTTCTATATAGGTATATTGTGTTCATAGTGATCATAGTCCTTAAACCAGTGGCGTAAAGAACGTGCCTTTAGTGGGAAGTTTCGAAGTAAAATTTCCCTTGCGTTGTCGCATTTAGCAAAATAAGGAAAAAAGTCAATTCCTTCAGTTTTTTTAAGTTGTTGATCATTTTATATCAATGCTATTCATAGCAAAGTCTGACTGTAATATAACCTTGTTCCTGAGCACCAGCATGACAATGTTTAAATCTAAGAAAGGGTGGTGCTGTGATTTTTCTCTCTAACTATTTTAAAGTTTCGTGCTTATTTTCCTCCAAACATGCAAGTTTAAAAATAATCCTTACGTTTAATCACCCAACAAACATACCGAACTTTCTCTTATAATTCACGAGAAAAAAAAATCAATATTTCCTGTGGAAAAATAAAAATTATGTCTGGAAAACCTGGAAATCTCAGGGAATTTTCAAATTCCCAGCTGCTGGACACCCTGTTATATTATCTCCAATAATCTGTTACGCAGTGTGAACGTTGTCCATTTCTTATGCTAAGCCACCCGTGCTTAAGGTGGCTGGAGCGCCTCATCATTAGATTGGTCGTTCAATTCTAAGATTGGTTGACTTGACTTCCTTATAAAATGCTAGTTCCCTTACTTCCTGTTATCTCTTCTCATGTACTTCTCTCTTCATTTGGTGCATGAAATTATTCTTGGGTCTTCCTATGGGGACTTTTCCCTCTATTGTACTTTCAGTTATGTTCTTCACAAACCCATTGTGTCTCAGAGCGTGTTCAATCTGTCTGGTTCTTCTTTTCTCACTGTGTTCCACATGGTCCTTTCTTCTTCTTCTCTTCTATAAACTTCATCATTTCTTATTTTGTCCGTCCATTTTATCTTCAGCATCCTCCTCCAGCACCAGGTTTCGAAGGCTGCTAGTCTTTTCTGGTCAGCTTTTCCAATGGTCCATGCTTCCGATCCATTGAGTGCCAAGCTCCACACGAATATTTTAACATACTGTTTCCTGTTAGTAGTTGTAGCTTCTTTGAGCACTACAGTAATCTTTTTAATTGAGTGCACATTTTTATCATTTTTCAAAAAGGTCGAAAAAAGTGTATGTAACACATTTCACTCATGTACTTCTATTTATACGTCGGGAATAACAATCTTGTTGTAACATCAATAATCCAAATATTGTGTTCTCAAATATTCGTTATAAAGCATTGTTATGACTTGGCTTTACCATTCAAAAATCGAAACTTAAGCAAAAATCGTATGTTAGTACGAGATTTTTTATTTGGCATGATACCTTTATTTTTATTTGGAGCCGTTGTAATAATACAAGAGTCCGTTTTTCGGTCGTATGCTTAGCAGTCTTTCGCCCTTAAGGTGGCTGAAGCTCCTCATGATTGCATTGGTCGTTCTTTTCCTTCTTCACAAACCCATTGTCTTTCAGGGTGATTGGGCGCCTGCAGCCACTTCCAAGGGAAATGCGTCCAGGTAGTCAGCCCATAAGGAAGTGAGTTGTAAGCCCGATGTTACAGTTTCGCACCTGTGAATATTGACATAAGTTTCACATTTTCTGAAAAATTAATCCAACCAATTATAAAAACGTTAAAATCCTACCATTAAAAAAACGACGGCAGTTTGATGCTATTTTGACACATAGCCCTACGGCTCACGATAAGTTGTTTTTCCCAACGAGCATCTTCGCGTTGAGGAGAAAATTTGTACGTTATCGGCACATTTATCCCTTGGCCTTTCGCTTCGGACTTTTCCCTCCACCTTTCCACCCGTTATATTCTTCACAGGTGTTTATATTCATCTACATCTACATACTACCCCGCAAGCCGCCTCAAAAGGCGTGTGGCGGGGGTAGGACACCAGCCGTCAACAAAAAAACATCAAAGTTCCGCCTAGCATTTATTAAAGTCCTTAATTGTTCGGGGGGAAAACGAATTCCCATACCTATCCGTTCGGCAAAATATCTCTCTTAATTTATCGATTCTGTCGGACCTGGAAATATAATGTGGTCCTAATATGATGTTCTCCGTGTCGCTCTGAAAGATATCCATTCTCATTTGCTCAAGCAATCTAAGCCTAGCGCGTAGCCTCCGAGTCTCTAGCGGCTCCCACCCTAAATCGTTCAAAATCTGTGTAACGCTTTCTGTTCGGCCGTAGTAGTTTTTGACGAATCGCGCAGCTTTCCTTTGTATTTTATTAAGTTCATGGACTAGGTCTTTCTCCGCCGAATCCCATATGCTCGCTGCATATTCAAGGTGTGGCCGGACGAGTGCGAAATAACACTCTCACAATATTATCTCAAATTATCGGTTACGCAATGTAAACGTTGTCCATTTCTTATGCTAAGCTACACGCGCTCAAGGTGTCTGGAGTGCTGATATACATTTCAAAATCATCGAATGATTTTGAAATATATATCATGTGACATAGGCCTACGTATTAAAATAGCATTAAATTACCAACAAACCAAATCGGTGACATGCAATTCTTTTCGCTATATATCTTAAATATATACATATTACTAATTAATACGTGTAAGAAAAGTTTCAAGAAAAAATCTGCACATAAACTAACAATTCTCCAACCACCTTAATTGTCCTCACGTCTTGGCCTTTGAATTCGTGTACATACCAAGCGGTGAAACGTTGCTCGTCGTTGGTTGCTGTTATTCCATCCGACACGGCCGAGCCACGCGGACGAGAGTAGTTCAGTGTGGCGTGTGTGAGAGCGCGTGGTGTGACTTCTCGTCGCCGAGGTGGACAACCGTGACGGATAAATAGCAACAAACTTCCGATTTGATTTATCGACCAATAAAAGTGAGACCTGAGCAATGTTTTAAATGTATTGGAGAGGAACGAAAAAAATCGTTGGGGCAGACGACATGTTTTTCACACAAAGACGTTAGGACGACACTAATTAGCAACCTAATGCCGAGAGACTTTTAAAGACTCTTGAGAACATTTAATCGGGGTTAGTCCTTTTACCAGTATAAAAAGTATAGACCATCGATTTTACGCTGCTGTGTCTAAAAATTCGGCCCAGCTTATGAAATTAAGTGCCTGTCTACATCTACACTCTACTCTGCGAGCCGCTGCATGGGCGTGAGGGTTTTAGGACACCAACCGTGTTGAGATGTAATGGATATGGTTTTGGGAGGTGAAATGGTGACGTGTATTTTGGGATTGTTTTACATATATCTCAGTTTTTATCATGGTCGCTTATTGTGCGTGGAAAGAACAAATTTTTGTACATATTTTTTAGGTTTTGGGAGGTGAAATGGTGACGTGTATTTTGGGAGTGTTTTACGTAGATCTCAGTATTTATCATGGTCACTTATTGAGCGTGGAAAGTACAAATTTTTGTACCTATTTGTTCGGCAATGTATTTCTCTAATTATATAGCTTCTATTAGCCCTAGAGATGTAGTGTGGCGCCATGATTATATTATGTGTATCGCTCTAAAACACACCAGTTCCGACAAATTTTAAGCTATCCGGGACTAGACACGGAGTTCCACTTTTACGGAGTCACCCGCAATGCACAAATGTGCGAATTTCCACAGAGAAAAAATCATCCACCTTGACCGGGATCCCGGTCAAGGTGGACGATTTTTTCTCTGTGGAAATTCGCACACCAGTTCCGAGTTTCTCAAGCAACCTAAACCTAGCGTGCAGCCTCCGAGTCTATAGGGGCTCCCACCTTACTCCCTCAAAAGTTTCGAGACACTATATGCTCGCTCGTGGCAGTTTTTAACGGAGCGTGCAGCTTTTATTTGTACTTAATCAATTTTTATTAGAAAATTAATTAAATTGTTGTTTTAAAATTGTACAATGGTAGCCAATTATCTAGAGCTAACGGCTATAAATAAATACATTCACTTAGTCTACCCCGAAAGATCTACGTACTACCCTGCGAGCCGCCGTATGGGCTTGTGGCTGGGGGTGTTAGGACACCAACAGTGTTGAGATGCAATGGATATGGTTTTGGGAGGTGAAATGGTGACGTGCATTTTGGGAGTATTTTACATAAATCTCAGTTTAATCATGGTCGTTTATTGTGCGTGGAAAGAACAAATTTTTGTACCTATCTATTCGGCAAAGTATCTCTCTTAATATATAGCTTCTGTCAGACCTAGAGCTGTAGTGTGGCGTCAAAGTAATATTCTCTATGTTGCTCTGAAACACACCTGTTCAGAATTTCTCAAGCAAACTAAGCCTAACGTGTAGCTTCTGAGTCTCTAGGGGCTCCCACCGTAATCCCTCATAAAATGGTGAAGCACTATATGTTCGCTCGGAGATGTTTTTAACTAAGCGTGCAGCTTTCCTTTTATTTTATAAATATTTTGGTTAAATCTTTATGAGTTAGGTCCCAAATTCTCGCGGTGTTTCCAAGGTGTTACCTAACCTGAGCGAATTATCATCTCTCTTTGACTTTTCATCCGAGGACCTTCCTATAATGCGTTTAATAATGGTTCATTTTTACATTTAATAATTTACAGTCCGATTTATTTTCCTGCCGCAGTTGTACTTTTTCTTCATTTTATAGGAAAAACATCTACTTTCACCCCCAGATCTCGTCAGAAATATGACAATGCGCAGTTTGGATTTTTTCTCCGCCAGTTTAAAACATAAATCAATCTCACCGCCATATTTTTTCCAGAATCAGTAAAAAAAACTTCCGTGATGAAGGAGTTTAAAACGTACCGTTTGAAAAAAAATGAGTCAAGTTAAAGACTCCTGTGGATATTTTTAATTGTATACCCAGAATTTCAATCATATACAAGTATAATATCGCTCCATTAAATATTTAGTATTTAATTCATGCGTCCTACAGCCACTGAAATTAAAACTTTTAATTCGAATTTTGTCTACATTATGATTAGAAGCTCTCTCAAACTACTTTCAAATATATAGATGGCTGTTTTAGCGCCGAGTGGAGCTATCCAGGCATTTGCTGGGCTACAAACGATGGAATAACTGCGCCGTAATTTTTAAGCGTATGTATCTATACATATTATGTTTACAGAGAATTCTAATCAAGCTTAAGGTAGCCAGAAAGTCTTAGCAGCACATTTTATCGATTACAGATCCCACCATTTCCCGAAGATTATTTTATGGTAGATCCCAGCTACACCAGCGGAATTTTCTCGAAGCCCTCGACTCACCTGCTTACCTGTGATTGGTCGTTGGATCAAATAATGGAAAGGAAAATGTGTCGTTTCCGAACTTATGAATTAAAATGGATTGTTTCAGTAGATTGTTTCTGATACAGCCTTTACAAGGAACGATTTTCATTTACCTCTACACTTTCACATACTACCGAGCAAGCTGCCGCAAGGGGGTGTGGTTGGGGGTGTTAGGACACCAGCCCTGTAAAGATGTAAGGGTTAAGGTTTTGGGAAGTGAAATAGTGACATCTATAATGGGAGTGTAATGAGAAGAGCTCTGTGTTTATTAAGGTCACTTTTATGCGTGGAATGGACGAATTTTAGTATCTATCTGTTCGGCAATGTATCTCGACTTATTTTATTGGCTCTGTCAGACCTAGAGATGTAGTCAGGCGTCGTGATAATATTCTCTGTTTCGCTCTGAAACACACCACTTCTGAATCTCTCAAGTGAACTCAGCTGTGCAGCTTCCGAGTCTCTAGCAGCTCCCAACTTATTCCCTCTAAAAGCTTTGAGACACTATGTGTTCGCTCGTGTAAGTTTTTTGCGAAGCGATCAGCTTTCCTTTGTATTTTATTTTTTGGTTAAATCTTTCTGACTGGTAACACATTTACTGAAATCTATTCGATTTTTAGCACGGAAGCCAGTATAGTGTACAAAGGGCCTTAAAGTTCAAATAATTTTATTATTTTTTAAAAAAATATTTCACCATTTCTGGTTTGCTTTTATTATTATTTTACGTTACCTGTTACAATTCGACGAGCACTAAGAGCAATGCTTACGCCTAAAATAACTATTCGGTGCTAAGTAAAATTTCTGAAAGCCTTGCCTTGAAAGAGTCGTTAAGGATTTTATGATGTCTCTGGAGAGAATTCTTGAGTTAGTCTGCTTTCATTAATATAGCTACTTTCTCATCCCATTAAGACCAAAGCTAAAAGGATGTTCCTCATAAAGCTCGTTGATATTCTGCTGTGAACATCTAAATCGCATAGTCTAAGAAAAAATCTAAAACATGTTTTCCACCTTCGCCTTACCTCTTGCTCGAGGTTTTTTAATTACAAAGATCACATTTCCCTTGAATTTTTAGGAATTATTCGAGAGAAATATCCGAGTGAAAATATATGCTCGTATTATTTTATGCTTCCTTGGGCTTAGTTGTAATTTACTCATGCGGACGCTGTGTAATGAAGAGAGCGGAATGACGATAACTCATTGCTTTCGCAAGGAAGTAAGAGCCGCTTTTGCGAATTAGGTAGCCGCAAGCTCGCATGCGTATTGAGCCGAGAACTGCGTGGTCGAAGGCATTAGTCGATCTGTAGGCTTCCCTTCATCGCTGAGGTAATTATGGCCAGTTGCAGGTACGACACACATGTATTCTATAATGTTATGGGACCCATACGCCATAGCAGCCATTCAATAAGTGTTGCAGAAACATACGATAAATTTGGCTTGGTTTCATAACTTATGACATGGAGTTATGAGTTCCATAAGTAGCCAATATGGTGGATGCGCAATTTACCGCTCGTAGACTAAATTACTTATGCACTGTATGTAAGTACTTTGCACTCTTACACGCTTATACACTTTCGTGTAGCGCTTTTGAGCTGACGCACTAATTTTTGAATTTTACTATGTATTTTTCATCGATCACTTACTTGAAACCGATATGCACTTGCTTATTGAATGTGTATTCTCCTCACATATTTTGTTTATTTATATAAATTAAATATCAACCGCATTCCCGATGAAAACTTTTGTATAATCAAGTAGAATCCATAGCACCAAGTCGCCAAGTTATTTTTCAAGATTTACATACCTTAAATTTCAATCAGACGTTTGATATTCTTGCTTTACATTCGCTAATTCGTCCATCCCGTCGTGATTTTTAAGGGAAATTAAGGAAAGAGCAGGGATAACAAATATGGTTGTTATTTCAATTGTCAGGCAACAGTTTGATGGCGCAGGGCTCTCTCCATATACCTCATTGCTGACGATGATCCCTTTAGCGCCCATGTTTATATGGCATTTCTTTCAATTGAAATGAGTCTCAAATCAGGAATTATTGATGAAAATTCGCAATTTATAACAAATATTAATTTCTTGACTAGGAATTATTGACATTCCTGACGGTGAATGCGCAACTAGAGAGTAATTATTCATGTTATTAAAGAGGGTGTACATGGACATGTGTTACTGGTAAAAAATACCATAATTAATCCTCTATTTACGTGCGAGTCAACTTTGTTACGTTTCAAAATCATTGAAATATCTGCTTTCTGAAAGGTTCGAATCGCATCAGTGGAATATTAGTCATTTGACAGCAAATGGAATGGATTTTAATTGTAAACAACGAATAAATTAACAGGAGGTGGACTCATTGTTTGCTTATGTAAAATTTATTTGTAGTAAAAATATTTGAAATGCTAAATAACCCCTAAGGTAAGCTTTATGACTTATCTCATATTAGATAATAAGAATTATTGTCGCAATTGACACACTTGATTCTTCGTAATAATGCATTATTAATGAGATTTGTACAAATTTATATATCCCACGAATAACAAGAGGTTCAAACAGCGATATAATAAAGCCAATATTCTCAAATTTGGGTGATTTTTGTGATTACCAGATTCATTGTTTTCTTCCTTCAACCATTTGTTTGGAAAAAGCAGATGGTTAAGTGTAAGCAGAACGATGTGTAAACCTGCGAGTGGCGATATGATTCGAGATATCGCCACGCTAGCTGTTTCCATAGAAGTCAACTTCGATGTGTAAACCCCTCATTTACCCTCTATGGACGAGCGAGTCAAATTTGTTGCGTTTCAAAATCATTGAAGTATCTGCTTTCTTAGAGGTTTTTCCATTTAGTTGCTGCGCTAGAACGTATTGTAACGCTTCGGATTAAGTGCGTGGAAAGTTGCATTTCTTTCGACGGTTTGTCAAACATTTTGAATAGATGAGCGTGTGACGCTATTCACTGACGATGGCGTGCCTGGTGGAGCTCTGAAATAAATAGTTTCAGCTGTCATATAAAGAAAAAATTTGGAAAGTTTAAAAAACGTACATCATGAAGGTAATGTTGAAGTATGCCTTGAGTAAATATTATTATGTAAAGTATGATATTAAATTAAATATTTACAATACAAATACGTTACATTTCAAAATAAATGCTATCATCAAATAACTTGTTATTTCAAGTAAAAAATAAAAAAAGAATTTTTAAGCATGCATTTATAAAAAGATTTAAAAAAATCTAAAAACAGAAATATCTTAGCATCGCACTAATAAAAGAAAAAAATAATATTTTCTCGAGTGAATGAAACTTTAGCCTAGTACTGGAAATAATTAAATTAAATTCAAGGAAATAAGCCACACAATGATAAGGCCACAACGAAATGCGTGGGGCGTTCTTTCGTATTCGATATCAACATAAATTCATTAAATATGAAGATTTTGGTATTCAATGGAATATGGAGCTTCAATGTACAATTTCTAGGAAAACTTTAAATGAACTTAATGTGAGGTGCAAAATATAAATGAGGTCGCGACCCATGTTTTCGTTGTGGTCCTACCATTGTGTGGCTAATTTCCTCGAGTTGAATTCAATAATTTCCAGTCCTAGGCTAAATTTTCATTCGCTCGAGAAAATAATTTTTCTCTTTTTTTGAGTGCGATGTTAAGATATTTCTGTTTTTAGATTTTGTTATATCTTTTTAAAAAATCATGCTTAAAAATGCATGCTTTTACTCTTTAGGCCTAGTAAATAAATTTTTTAAAAACAACAAGTAGTATTATAAGCATTTTTGAAACTGGGACTAAAAAAAACTACGGCTGTCTACTAGAAAAAAAAGTCAGTCGGATGTAGGCTCGATGCAATGCCGCGGAATGACCTACGGGAGAAAAGTTGGACACTTAACCGCTTAACTCCATTCATGCTCATAGTTGAATGAAGTGGTAACTATGTAAGGTAAAATGAAGTGGTAACCATGGACCCATGGATCCAGGAAAAAACGAGCCAAAGAAAAGCGTATGAAAATGCTAAATTAGCACTTTAAAAAACTAATATAGTAGCAGTTTTTTTCATGCTGATGTTTAATATTTCCGTTCATAGAGGGTTAATGACGTAAAATATTTCCCCCTTTTCGTCGCGCTATCCAAAGGAAAGTAAGGGAAGAGCAGGGATAACCATTATAGTTGTTAATTCCGTTGTCGGGCTTCAGTTTTATGACGTAATACCCTCTTCTTCTACCTCAGTGGCACGACCAATGATTGGTCCAGTAGAGGGCAAGATTTTGTACAAGTATGAATTGATTGACATTCTAGTCATTTTTATGTGGGAGCGCTTTTAAGGGTCAGAGTGTAGGAGATGGTTCTGTGGCCATAGGGAAGGGGTGTGCCGTCGAAACTTGGAGAAAGATCCCGGCAACTTTTGCGGGCGGGGGGGCGTTGTTGTAGGGGTGTCGGGTGTCTCCAGACCCTCCCACCACCCCAGGGGAGTCGTGAGGGAGGTCATCTCGGGGACAAAATTGAGTGTAAGGGTTTCACCCACCCCCCTCCTCTCATTCCCTATTACGCCCACCTGGAGGGGTACAGGGGTAATGGGTGGGGAACGAGGGGAGAAAAAGGGTAAAGGCAACAACGGAGGTGTAGGGGATGGGAGGAAAGGATTAGAAGGGGTCGGCGTGGTCTAAAGGGAGTCAGGGAGGGTGCGACGGTGGTCTGACAACCATTAGCAGGGTTACCAGGGATACGGCCGGGGGGCATAAGGGTTCATCTGCATCTACTTAGTACCCCTGAAGGGCGTGTGGCAGGGCGTGTCAGGATTTCAGTCATGTTTGTGATATTGTGGAAGAAATGAGAAGAGAGGACACTACCTTGGTGGGATGATTGCTATACGCCTTCAAGTGTACGACACATCTTAAGGTGGCTCTGGCTTGACCATGTAAGTCAAGGCTAATATTATTTTACAGATTTTCATATATCCCGTTAAAAAACATGACTTT
This sequence comes from Ceriagrion tenellum, assembly GCA_963169105.1. Lineage (NCBI taxonomy): Eukaryota > Metazoa > Arthropoda > Insecta > Odonata > Coenagrionidae > Ceriagrion > Ceriagrion tenellum. The sequence goes on along the minus strand of OY720644.1, from coordinate 44,725,274 downwards.
CGCTGATTTAGTGGTTTGCCTATTGAAAATCGAAATTAAAACTACAAAATATTTAGTTTACACCGCGAATATATTTTTAATGACCATATTTGTCCAGCCAACGGAGCCGGCTCCGACGCTTTTCGCATGGAACTACGGCATTTCGACTTCAGTTGGTAATAATTCGTTAGTAACTGAAAGAAAAAGGGGTTAAGATCCGTATATTTTATTTTCATTCCATTTACGACAACCTTTCTTCTTGTGTACATACAGTTTTAATTAAAAGTTTGAATATGTTTTGTCGTTCACTCTGACGATTTTCTGCTGTATTCTGAGTAATCTCCATGATAGCCCGTTGTAACACGTATTTCCTTCGTTATTGTTCTTCTACTTTGTATTATGCCCCAGCTTGCGCGTCGGAAAAGAAAATACATGAAACGTAGCAGGTTTAGAGATACGGTTGCAATTTACTTAACAAAATGAAATATTCAATTTACAGACAATTTAAATTATGAAAATAATTACTTATATCCTAAGGTCATGACCAACTGTATATTCTAATTTACACACAAATTTGGCATATGAATAATTATTCCTTCTTTTAAGTATATTGTCCAATTATTTGCCACACTTCTCCACTTAAACTTTTCACAACATCCAGTCACAAACTTAATTCTTGGCCAATTAAAAACCTCTTGCCTTATGGCTTCTTGTATCTTATATGAAAATAAAAGTTTATAGTTACAACCCAATTATTCGACGACACAGGTTGGCTTGTCCCTCTGTGGTCTGGAAAATCCTCTCAGCCTGCGTAGTGTTCGTCCTTGGCGGGCCCTCAGCTCTTGGGTCTCGTCCCGTTGTAAGATCTCCCGTACTTCTTAATTCCAGCTCCTTTGTCAATTCTCCTTTTCTGCGTGGGCTATGTCTCGCACGATGCCACACTCTGGAACTTTCCTCTACCAAAACTTGCGTGCTGTCCTGGCACGACCGTACACTCCGACGGTTTCCTCTACACTCCCTAGCTCCTTTTGTTGCCGACGCTTCCACTCCCTCGGTCTACTGTTTATTCTAAATTCACAATATGGTGGGTCCCTTATTGTTATAATAAGCCATGAGGTAGTTAAAGAAAAAAATGGCGAGGCCAGCGTTATGTTACACCGTGTAAAAATGTCCACTTTCATTGCTGGTTTACAATAAAAGTAGCTTGGAAATAGAAAATTATTTTCATCTTATTTTATAAAAAAAGCACAATCCAGAGATGTTGTTTTGAAGGTTTAAGAAAATCTGGATATAGCGACCCTGAGGCCAGAGCTACCTATATGGAGTATGATAAATACCAACCTTTCGAGATTAGTATATGGTCAGCGGGGCCTTGGGAACTCTCCTAGTTGATTTTTCTTAGTATCTCACCCGAGATATTGCTTTTTTAAAAGACAAAAAGTTTTCATACTTAAAGAATAATTTAACAACTTTAAAATTCTGTGTAAAGGTACATAATTGTATTTTTTAAATATGGATACTATAAACTTCCACGAAGTTAAGCCTGAATCTGTCGAATGTATAAAATGCTTTTTTTAATCAAGTATACATTTATATATACTTTAATCAAAGGCAAGCGCACTTTATTTCAAATAGAAAAATCTTTAAAATGTGGTTAAAAATTAAAAAAAAATATTATATGACTTCTCTAAGTTTTTTTTGTCTCCCGCCGGGTCACGCTAATGACGAAAGAAGACCTTCATTGTATCTTCCATCGATAACTTACTAGAAAGCAGCATGAATTTGCCTCTTCAGTATGAATTCTCCTTATATATTTTGTTTATGTATTTAAATTAATGGTAATCCGTATTCACGGTTAAAACTATTGTAAAATCGAGTAGAAACCACAGTTCTAAGCAGCCGATAAATGTTTTAAGAGTTACTTGCCTAAAAAATAAAAAACATATCCTCAGCTATGCAATTTTGTTGTTACGAGACCACCACTTTCAGGGTTGCTACTCTCCTAAACCCTCTAGCGCCTCACTCCGAAATTGCGGTATTCATCAAATCGCACCGAATTCAACATAGGGTCATCGACAGTCATCTTTCAAATACATGGTGCGGCATTATAACTTACTTTTTTCAAAACGCAATTAATCCCAGTTTATGAATTAGAAATTTTCTATTTTTTTATGATGATGTAGGTACATATCTAAAGTTTTGCGTCACACAGTTTTGAAAATCATATCAGGTAGGTGACGCCCCCCATTGTCCATACACTGAATAAGCCTATTTCTGGCGTTTGTCATGACCCTTACCAGCATAGCAGAGGGTATGTTGGCAATTTCTGCCCCCATTTGTGTCAACCTCGCAAAAAAATCCCATTTAAATGGGGTTTTTTGAAATCCCGTGTTTATGTCAACCGTCCAAGGACCCCACAAGACCTTAAGGCCAACATCCGGGCATAGATAACATAGATATATACCTACAACATCATAAAAAATTGCAACATTTCTCATTGATTAAATGATTTTTATTGCGTTTTGAAAAAAGGAAGTTATAATGCCGCACCCTGTATAATCCCTGTATTATAAGCCCTGATTCTGACTGTTGAAATGGCTTCGTCACGGATCGTTCGTGGACGCCTTATAAAACTATGGAACCTATGTTTGGACCTTCAATATCAAGATACCCCGGGAAAACCTAAGGTCTTTCTTCATTTTGTGACTATTTTTGTTACTTTGGGATGAGAGTGGTGCAAAATGACCGCAGAAGTCGACGCCCCCAAATGGTAATACTGCTAATACTACTACTAAGAGAGTATTTGATATGCGATTGTAACCATATTTGCTGAAAGATTCTCGGGACATACCTACTTGAGAAAGCATGAGAGCGCTGTTATTGGTTACTAGTGACTAGCCTTGTTACTAGTTACTAGCCTTGTATACTCTTGCAGCTTTTGCAATCCTTTTAAGACAGGTTTGATATCGAACGCGTGCAGCGAAGAGTAGGTGGGTTTTTAAATATCGTCTTTGCCGTCATCCACGAAATCACATAACCGTAGCTTTCCATTCTCCTTTGTGAATTGATTACTTCTCTACACGAAAGAGCTATTGCTTTCATTTTGTATCACATTATGTAGCGCACTTCAAAACAGATGAAGAGCAGAGTTGATGTGCACTAGGCATCATTATTAAACTTGTTGCGAATAAATATCAAGGGGTCACGCGAATAAATATCAAGGAGTCTCAATTCGAAAACATCATATATCCGTGTAATTTCGTAAAAATTTCGAATACAGAGCCGTAAAATCTGGTCAACACGTAAAAACTGCAATTATGGCATCCGAAGTAGTTTTCCTGTTAAGGTTGTTGGAGCGATTTTTATGCACAAATTCGGGTGAAACTTCTTACGCCTTCTCGCTGATAACATCCATGCATCAAGTAAAAATAATTGCATCACGTTAATTAGATATAATTGCAATTAGGTGGTATTATAGCACTTAGCCTAATCGAGCATGACGTATATTTCTTAATAAATTGATTACATACGTGAAGATTGCCTTATAAACGAGGAATATATAAGAATAATCTTATAATTAAACTTGTTGCGAAGAAATATCAAGGAGTCTCAATTCGAAATCAACATATCTCAGTATAACTTCGTAAAACTTTCGAATACAGTGCCGTAAAATCTGGTCAAAACGTTCTTTCATTTAGGAGAAAAAAATCAAACGTATAGCTTGTATCAATTCCATTACTTCCTGTGCGGTGGGTCCAATGGATGAAATGATGTCCTCAAATAAAATGCGGGCCACGAATTTGTTTTCGACTTGCTTAAAATATCATTAATATGTGTACTCAGTGACCCACGTTTACCGTTCCAGCCATGTTAATTTCAGAAAGGCGTTAATATAGCATAATATAAAGTTTTTTAATAAATCTATGTTAAAAAACTTCCATTTTGAAATACGCATCCTGAACGAATTCGACAACTAGAGGGAATTTTGAGTATACCGGGCGAGATACGGTTTAACTTTATACGGAGTCACCCGCTATGCACACGTGTGAAATTCCATGGAGGCTAAAATCTTCAAGGTCCTTCTTGACCGGGACTCAAACCCGGATCTCTCGATTTCCAGCCGAGTGCCTTAAACGATTCAGAAACCATTGGGTCATACTGTCGTGAACACGCGAAACGTTTCGCCTGAGTATCGTATAATTCGTGATCCTTTCATTGCTTTGGTGCACTCCATTCCATGCCAACTTCAATTCTTTGAGTGGAAAGATCCATGTCTCTCACTACGTCATACCTACGTTTAGTAGTCTTTGACTATGATTCATTCATTGGCCGTTCAATCCTAAGGTTGGTCGACTTCAGTCCTCCACTCTTCCCTATCTTATGCTATTTCCCTCACATCGAGGTAGCTCTTCCAATGTACTTTCCTCTTTATTTGGTCCATGAATTCATTCCTGGATCTTCCTCTGGAGACTTTTCTCTCTCTTTCTCCTTCAATTATGTTCTACACGAACCCATTGTGTCTCAGGGTGTGTTCAATCCTTCCTGTTCTTCTTTTCTCGATGGTGTTCCATATGGTCCTTTACTCGTCTACTACTCTGTACACTTCATCATTTCTGATTTTGTCCGTCCAGTTTATCTTCAACATCCTCCTCCAGCACCAGATATTCGAAGGCTTCTAGTCTTTTCTGGTCAGCATTTCCTGGTTTGTAGTCCTTTTCACATACTTTCTCCAGGTTAGTAGTCCTATATTCCTTGAGCATAGCTGGTGTCTTTTTCCCATGAATGCATTCTTTGCATGACTTTTCTACTCTTGATGTCCGTTGTACTTCTTCCGTCCCACGTGATGGTACTTCCGAGATAGGTGAAGGAATCCACATGCTCTGATTTCTCTCCTCTCAGGGTGACTTCTACGTTCAGCTTCTCTCTTTCGCATATAAGGATTTTAGTTTTCGTCTTATTTCTTTTCCTGCTGTATTTTTGGAGAACCTGGTCCATTACATTTAGTGACCTCTTAAGATCATCGCGATTTCCAGCTATGACTGCATTTGACGGTGGTGAGTTAAATATTCTGTCGTCTAGTTTTCCCAATGGGAGTTAACACGAGTTTATTCCCGTTCGACCTGCATGAGCCGTCAATTAGTGTGCCTAAAATTATGCTTGAGGAGAGTCTCCGGAGGACTTCTGTCGATTTTTTATAAATATTTTGGTTTCTTTTGTACGGCGTGCTTTTTTTTCGTTTTCTTTGCTCAGAAATTAAGGCAGGTCCACCGTTAGAGGAAATAATTGTAATTTTATTCATATTCTGAATACATTGAAACCCCTCTTAACGACCACTCCTATCAGGCGACCACTCTTCTCAACGACCATTTTTGAGCGTGACCGTCAGTGGTCGCTTAATTCAAGTTTCAATGTATATGTACGTCAAATTAATATGTTTTGAAATTTCTTAGGAGCAAATTATGGATGAGGAAACGTCTGTGAAGGTTTTAACAAAACCGTCGCTTCAAGAGTTTCTCCATTTTTTTCAAATCAGCCTCCCGTTCATTTGCATGATATTCCTAGAAACTGAACCCCTGTCGAACGACCACCCTTCTTAACGACCATTTTCAACGCAATCGTCAGTGTTCAAGGTTTCAATGCACTTTCAGAAAAAGATCTCCACTATCTGATATAAACCAGTAAATGTAAACTCGCCACGCTTTTTTAAAGTCGTAAATTGAATTTGAAATTGCAATGTGTTCAATGAGAGAATCACGAGGAAAAATTGTATTTTTCTAGTTTATGCAAATGATTTATTCAGAGATAACTTTTTTTAAGAGCGTAAACTCCCAGGAAATTGATTTAGAATAAAAAAAGATACATTTTGCCGTTTTAGTTTTTGAGTTATTGGCTAATTCCTGCGAAAATTGATTTCAAAATGTGGTCAATTTATAGGAATGGCGCTGCAATCGGCGTCTAAAGGTATGGAAAAATATTCATTAATATGTACAGTATTTTTCAAAAAGAATGACCTGATTTTAGTGTTATAATTACAGAACAGGGGGTATTATGAGAAGATAATGTGTAAAAGAAAAACTAGCTTAGCCATCGTCTAGATGTCCGTGCTGCAACTGGTTGCCATATAAAACAGTTGTAATTCCACAGCTGAAGTTTTTAGATCTAGTGAGTATTTTGAGATTTTTACACTGTTTTGTAATGTTTCCATCAATAAATAAAAATTTCAAAATCAGGTCATTATTTTCGATACATTCTGTATATTCGTGGAATAATTGGCATAGTTTGTATCTTAATTTTGGTTTTTATTAGCTAACGCTTTCCATCAGAGAAAGCAAGATTTTTTGAACCAATTTACTTAAGTGTTTGTAATTATGTTTTTATTTTGACTCACTGAGTCACGGTGGAAATTCCTTAAAACTGTATTTGTGATGGTTCTATTCTAAGCCTCAATCTCTACACAATTTTGAACATTGCCGAATTTCCTCGTTGTTACTCTCCATTTGTTGTCGTTATTTCCCTGTGGAAGTCTTCATTCATGGAGAATGGTTGGGATGATGTTATTGTTCACGCATGTGCTCACGGCCGTAGCTAGGGGAGGCCGGGAAGGGGCAGATTATCCCCTGGACGAGACATTTCATACCAAATCTGCCTTATGGAGCCAGACGGTATGATATGCTGCCCCCTTATACAGAAATCTACAGCAAAGGTTTTCCCCCAGCAAAGGCCATGCATGTGCTTATGCCTTTAATGTAAATTTATGACAAACATGACTGTATTACTCTTCCTTGGTAATACCTGGTGTCACTTTAATCTCTGCCGCTGACATATTCTTTTCTCACATCCCTATTTTATCTCTCTCAAGTACGTTTTTAGTGAGAATTTCTGTTGCATGTTACTCGCTCTGATTTTTATGACAAAAGTAATATATTCATTGCCTCTTTAACTCATTCATACTAGTAAAAAAACAAATGACTGACAATGGAGCTTTAGATGACCCTTAAGGTCAATGATTTTAGGCTCCGTCTGTAGATAGTATCACTATCAGAAAAATTTTGGGATACGGACGATTTGTTGTAGCTTAATAGTTGAAAGTATGTTCAAAATATTTTTATTGCAGAAACACGCTTGCTATAAATATGTAGTGTTCTGAAATAGGCATTACAATTCTTCCAGGTTGATGGTAACGATTTAGAATGCAAAAGGAAAGAATTTCTTAAGATTGTTTCGTCTATCTAGTGCCCTGTGTTACATTTTCCGCTACCTTTGGCTCTCCGGGAATCCATGACTGTGCATTTATTATGATTTTAACAGGATAAGAGGGGGGAGGGTCAAGGACGACCCCGAAGTGGTCAGGCGCCCATTAGCAAGGTTACCAGGGATGCGGCCGGCGGCAAAAAGGGTTGTTGGGATCGGGTATGGGGGGGATAAGCGAGCTGGTGGGAGGGATGGAGAGCGAAACGTAGGTTTCTTTCGTGTATTTTTTTCAAATTTTTTTTGCGGAGGTGAGAAAGGGCAAAGTGGGAGGTGGGGGTCGGGGAGAGGTGCCCCGGAGTTGAAGGGGTTGGGAGGGGGTGGGGAACGAAGGTGGGGCGTGGAGAAAATGGAAAGGGCAGCGGCCGGTGGCTCGTGCGCCCCCTTGGGTCAAAGCCGTGAAACATACGATCCCTTCTAGCGGGCCATTCGTCTTTGTACGAGGAGCACTTTTCTCCGCTCGCTGGAGAGAGTGCGGGGAGATGTAATAGGCAAAGTGGGATGGGTGTGGTGTATGTGCGCCTCGGATCCTCGCGGGGAGACATAAATGGATCGGGGGACGCGAGAGAGAGAGGCCTCTCTGCCCGAGGAGGAAGTGCTGGTAGTGAAATGGGTGTAAATATATCATTCTTCTCCCACTTCCCTCTCCTCAAGGATGAACTGTTCCCATTGAGCACGGTTCATTGAGCGGGGCATGATTAATGCAACGCGACCGCCGTCTCGAGGCGTTCAGTCAGGTGGAAAAATTGAGGGTATTCATAAGTCGTGTACGGTCTACGAGCGGAATCATTCTTGTCGCGCGGGGTTCTGCGGAAACCAAGATCTAGATCCAAGGGCCGGTTCCATTTGCAGGGAGTGTTTAGAAATTCACAAGGACTCAGTATTACGAATTTCGTGGCACGAGCGCGTAGCAGTACCATTACGAAAGCGCGAATAAAGCATATATCTGCTAACATTTCATATTCACCCCCACAAATATGGACTACATGAACTTTCTATATTCGTACGTAATACATTACACTCACCTCAGTATTACGAATTTCTTCCTGCCTTTACAGTATTACGAATATTATGATTCGCTGTATCCTCACCTAAGGTCCATTCCATTATGTAATGGGTAGCGCGTATAAAATTCATTTCTCGTATTTTTTTAAGAATAAAGAATTTATTCGTTCCTTGTTAAATACAAAGTACGTTCCTCTTTAACAAAATATTGGGAAGCTCTAGGTTACTTTAAAGATTATAAACCTGTGTGGGGTAACCAAGAATTTAGTGCAAGGGGACATAACAAAATATTTTGGAAAAAAGGGTATTCATAAGTCGTGTACGGTCTACGAGCGGAATCATTCTTGTCGCGCGGGGTTCTGCGGAAACCAAAATCTAGATCCAAAGGCCGGTTCCATGTGTAGGGAGTGTTTAGAAATTCACAAGGACTAAGTGTCATGAATTTGTTCGTGTAATATTAACATTCTCTGTACCCTCAGCTAAGGCCCATTCCAATTTGTAATGGGTAGCGTGCATAAAATGTATTCTTCGTATTTAAGGTAGTTCCACTAAGAAAGGATACAAATTTCATTTTATTATTATTGTGGATACTTAGAGAAAAATATATCCTATAATAGATACGATCAAGAAAATGTTATCTTTCCACGCTATTTTTATAACAAATTGAACTTGAATTAACAAGTCTTCTACCATAACGAAAAGAGGACAGGATTCATTTCTCTCGAGTTTTCACAAATTTTCGTAACCAGCATGCACATAGAAAAATCAGCCCATTGTTCTACACTAGGAAAATTGAAAAAGATAAAACCTTTTTAAATAAAATGCATATCCATGATATTTCCCTTGTTTCAAGGAAAATTATCACTAAGTAAGTTCTTTATGGAAGATAATTCTAAATGCTAGCCGTACCTATTTATTACACCAAAACACTAAGAGAAGTAAAGGACTATATAGCACACAAAATCGAAAGCTATCACCATCTAGGCCAAATTCTCTGCAATTATGGGGGATATTTGGGGATAGAAATCCTCCATTGACACCAATGGTTGTGTGGGCTGGATAGTGGTTTAAGCATCCAACGTGAAATCCAAGTACGATTCCACCAATCTGTCAGCACATAAGGAATGGAAAAAAATTCAATGTATTTTAAGGAAGTACCGCCTGAGAATTCATTTGTTTTCTATTTGGTCTGGCTTGTATTATAACTTTTCCTCTGTCTAATTATGTCTTATGAATCCTTCCATGCCACTTTTTTCGCAAATTAATTTAACAGTACAAGCACTTTTTGGAAGTTTTTGGCGTAACACGCAAATATTAGATCACTCGTATTCCGTAGCATTTCGCGGAAACATGGTCGAAGCGACGGATTTTTCTGGAATCTTTAATTAATAATATAATTCAGGGACCAAAAATATCTTAGTTTTGGTGTCTTAGCTGCCGTAGATAACTTGGAATTTTTCAAAAGCCTGCTTTTATGAATGGAAAAATTCTTGAAATTATTTACAACGGCGCTCTAATTAGAGAAGCTTGATTAGTAATCACTAATATATACCAGATGCCTTTTAATTGCTATAATGGAGCTTATGATCTCTATAAATTATGTGTAAAATACTTCCGTGCAATAAATTCCATTCCTGGGAACTAAGTTATCCTTTTTTCTTCTTCTCTAAGTACTTAATATTCACCATAATGCTATTCGTCGCGGCGTTCGCTCCCAGTACCGTCTGGAATGTCTGTGTGCTTAAGTTAATTATGAGAAAGGGTTGAAACATTTTAAATTTTCTCGCAACGATAGATTCTTCTATTATTATTGCCACGTGTTGATAATTTTGCTAAAAGCATTTTTTTTACTAAGCAGACGGATTCTTTTGAGGAAGACTCTCCTTTCTGTTGTTTGTGAGCACCCTTTTTCGTGTTCCGTCAACTCAAAATATCTTTCTCTGTAATTTACCCAAAGGATGTGAGTTCTTCATTGAGCAGATTCAAAAACAACGGGAAAATTAGATTTAAAGGGAGGTAAGTCTATTCGAATTTTCCTTTATTCTTCCAGTAAATTATTGACAACGAGAACTTTCTCCGAATTTGCAGCGGTTAAGTTAGCAGCGGCAGATTACACGCGGAGAGGCTTCCATTTTCGATCATAAAAGAAATTCCACTCATTCGGTTCCTATTCCGGACGGGAGGAACGCATCACAGTCCGTATATCTACGCCGAAGCTCCAGCACAGGGTAATTATAAATTAGCTTAACGAATGAATTGGTTTACTCGTGAATCGCTTTGACGACGGTCCTATAAGCAGGGGAGCACATTCTATACTTTATTGGAACGGCTTTGAAGAGGATGAGATTTTTCAAGCGAATAAATGCATATTTTTGAATGTCTTGGGGGCTAGGAGACAGGACGAAAATTTAGGAGGTGAGAGAAGAGAAAGTTGCTCGTCCCGTGACTTTCGCAGAGCCAATCAGGGTACATTAGGCGTGGCGTAGAACCTCGAGAATTCAGTTCTTTTTCTCCGCAATCCTAAGGTTGATGGGCATTCAAATTCTTTCTTTCCCCAGCTAGTCTCTTGATTTCAGAGTATATTCTTCTATATCCTCACCTAAGGTCTATTCCCTTTTGTAATGAGTAGCATCTTGGGGGCTAGGAGGCAGTACGAAAACTTAGGAGGTGAGAGAAGAGAAAGTTGCTCGGCACGTGACTTTCGCTGAGCCAATCAGGGTGCATTAGGCGTGGCGTAGAGCCTCGAAAATTCAGTTTTTCTTCTCCTTAACCCTAAGGTTGATGGATACTTAAATTTTTTCTTTCCACAGGTACTCTCTTGATTTCAGAGTATCTTCTCATTACATAGTCTCATTCAGGTATTCCGGCCTTGGTCTTCCTCTTCCAGCTCGTCCTTCTACCGTTCCTTCTTTCAAAGTACTGATCCAACACGAAGGCCGTAACAGGCGTCCAATCCATCTGTCTCTTTTCCTTGAGAGAGAATTTAACAAGGTTCATTTGTCCCGGATTCTTTCCCGAACCTCGAAGCTGGTTGCTCTCTCCGTCTAAGTTATTTTTTGTGCTCTCCTCCAGCGCTACAATTTGAAAGCATCCAACGTTATCTTTTCTGCTTGTCTTACAGTCCACGTGTCTGAGCTGTGCGCGCACTCACTCCATTCGTAGCTTTTAAAAAATTCCTTACGGGAAATTCCATTACTTTCGGGTTTCGCTGCGTTGTGTTATCTTGGAGATGACGTTTCGTGACCAAAGTATGTGGGGCAAACAAAGGGGACGATTTCGGTCTGTTTGAGCGAACACCAAAGGGCCCTCAAAAACAAGATCTGCACGCAGTCAGCAGTCGTAGAGCATGCCTTTCTACAACTCGGGACATCACAAAATGATTAGTGACGGACGAGTCCCAGCCAAAGAAAATTACTATTTTCCTCGACTCATCCGGGAGGCTATTGAAATAGAGAAAGTAAAAGAAAATTTCAGTAGAGACGCTAGCCACAGGCTCCACAACTCATGGGAAATACTATTGAGCAATAACGCGCCAAAATCGGGGTCCTCGACACTGATTGGACGCGATACCGGAAAGCCACCCTGAGGACGGTATATATACATGCCCATTTCCGAAGAGGCGACAGCCTAAAGCGGGGTCCACACCGTTGTTTTTGTTTTTTGTTATTATTTTGTATTGTTTGGTGTGGAAATAAACTTATTTTGACTTGACTTGACCAGTCGGCAGTGGCCTGACGGCGATGTTACGGGTTTTCCACCTTACTACGGCAAATGCCGGGCCAATATTTGCCCGTGCCAGTGACATTAAATTCCAGAGAATGTATTATACCCTGAAGAGGCGCCAGCCTAAAATGGGGTCCACCCAGTTGTTTTTGATATTTGTTATATTGTATTGTTTTGTGTGGAATAAACGTATTTTGACTTGACTTGGCACCAGTCGACATCCGGACATGATCAGAAGGTGTGTCCTGCATTGGTCACGAAACGTCATCTCCAAGATGACACATCGCATCGAAACCCGAAACCAATGGAATTACCCGCACTGCAGAGCTGTGAAAGCCTCGAGCAGAAATTCCTTACGGGTTTGTGGTGAGACCTTTTTGTGTCAGTGTTGCAAGAGACGCTGGTAGTTTTCTCCTTGGTAACAGCTTAGTTTGCTTGTTATTTTTGTCTAGGTGGCATTACTCTAATATTTAAGAGATTCAGGGACATACCTACCTGTTGAGGTAGTGCGAGCGAGATAGTTTCCTAATCATTATAGAGACACCTATGAGACAGACACATTCGAGATACCTATGTTTTAATTTCATCAACTGTGAGACACCCGAATTAAATATTGAATTATTAATGGTGCAATAAAATAGTTTTACATGACAGAAATTGTAAGTAATCAAAGGAAAAAATCTAAACAAGTCTTTAACATGACACATTTTTTTCACGCGATACGTTTGAAACTCCATCAAAATGGAAGGTTTACTGTAATCTCGAAGAATATATTACGGTGACATAATGATTAATTTTCAAAAATAGTTTTGGAAACACTCAAACTGCACACTTGATTTTTTGACGAGATCTAAATGTAGGAAATGCCTCATTATTCAAATAATGTCTCTCTGGAGTGCATACACGTACCATTTCCCATATGAAACGGCTAGTATTTTCTGGCAAATATCTCGAAAAGTAATGTGGTAAGGGATTAAAATTTTGATGTCAATGGAAGGGTGATATATTTTTCTTTAAAATGAGACCAAATTAATTGATTTTTGGGCAAAATGATATTTCGCTCAAACTGCATTAAGTTGGAAAATCGACTTGGCCTTTGCCCTTTAAAAGTGGATGATTTAGGCGAGATTTTAGTTAAACGCGTACCTTTTGATGCGGTTAAGCCAAAGGATTTGGTGATGTCTATATCCACGAACTCTCGCCTGAAGGGAATACGAACATTCCAAGGAGGGGGGCGAAAATTTCCTTGTTTACATTTAAAAATTAGACTTTCCGTGTTCGACAGAACGTCGGAATTTTTCCAGGCGATGTTATTCTTGTAATTAATTTTTTCTCCTCATAACGACAACATTCCGCCAGCATCATCATAGTTAGAGATGCCCGTTATTTTTAACCTGGAAAACTACCAGTTGCCTCAGTAATGCCGCATGATTCTCTCGCCAGAGGGTAGATTAATATATCAAGCGCGATGCTTAGTGGAAAAAATACCTACTTTTTTTCACTCCTAAAATGGCAAGCGGCTTAAGACTAACATAATGCCTGGCGGTAAAATTTACCGATTTTTGTGTGAATGTATACATACAAGCCCATTACGTCATTATTTCTTGGAATTACCTTACCCTCTGATGTATCGTGGGGAACACACATACAAAACATATGCGGCACAGCATTAAAGAAACTATATTTTGTTAAACATATATTAGGAAGGTCCTCGGATGAAAAAATGAAAGAGATGCTATTTTGCTCTGGTAAGGCCACACCTCAAATACGCCCTGGTCATGAAGATTTTGCCAAAAAATTAATTAAATACAAAGAAAAGCTGCACGCTTCGTTAAAAACTGCCACAAGCGAGCATATAGTGTCTCAAGACTTTTAGAGGGATTAAGGTGGGAGCCCCTAGAGACTCGGAGGCTGCACGCTAGTCTTAGGTTGCTTGAGACACTCAGAACCGGTGTGTTTCAGGGAAGCACAGTAAATATTATCATGGCGCCTTACTGCATCTCTAGGGCTGACAGAAGCTATATAATTAGAGAGAAACATTGCCGAACAGATAGTTGCAAAAATTTGTACTTTTCACGCACAATAAGTGACCATGATAAAATCTGAGATCTACGTAAAACACTCCTAAAGTACACGTCACCATTTCACCTCCCAAAACCATATCCATTACATTTCAAAACGGTTGGTGTCCTAAAACCCCCAGCCACAAGCCCATGCGGCGGCTCGCAGGGTAGTATGTAGATCTTTCGGGGTAGACTAAGTGAATTTATTTATTTATAATTGTTAGCCCTAGATAATTGGTTACCCTTTTACAATTTTCTCCATATTGCCCTATCCTTACATTCCACTTTCACTCATCGCAAACCAATACGTTACACGCTCCCCTATTCTTAATAATTTAAAGGCGGTTCCGTCGTGAAAGGATGTGAATGTCATTTTAGTCATATCATGTATAATTATAGAACAATAAGCCCTCCATTGGGTATACCCATTTACTTATATGGAGGGAGCACTACGTAATCAAACTGAAGCCTAACAACCGAAATAAAAACCATTCTTTCCTTTCCTCCCTATGGATAGCACGAAGGAATGGACGAATCAGCGGATTAAAGGCTATGAACCATGTTTTTGAAATTCAGGGCAAGTAATTCTTCAAACATGTATTGAGTGTGTAGTGTTATGGATTCTACTCAATTTTGCCATAGTTTTCATTGAAATACGGATCGGAAACGGATGATTTTTAATTTATATAAATAAACAAAATAGGTAAGGAGAATCCAAGTCAATTAATTAAGCGCATGCTGATTTATAGTTAAGTTATCGAGTTGGAAAATATTGAATAATTGCAAAAGTCCACGTGAGCATTTGGGACCCTGGTCATAAAGATTAGACGAAAAAATTAATAAAATACAATGAAAAGCTGCACCCTTAGTTAAAAACTGCTACGAGCGAACATATAGTGTCTCACAACTTTTGGAGGGATTAAGGTGGGAGCCCATAGAGAATCGGAGGCTGAACGCGAGGCTAAGGTTGCTTGAGAAGTGCAGAACTGGTATTTTCCAGAGCAGCACAGAGAATATTATCTTGACTACTAACTACATCTCTAGGCCTGTCGGATGAGATAAAATAAGAGAGATACACTGCCGAACAGATGGGTACAAAACCTCATTCTTTCCGCGAACAATAAGCGACCGCAATAAAAACTGAGCTCCACTAAATACACTCACATAATACACGTCACCATTTCACCTCCCAAAAGCTTACATCATTACTCGGCTGGTGACCAAACACCTACTGCCACATGCCCAATGCGACGGCTCGCGGGGTATAATGTAGATGTAGAAAAGTTGTTTTCAATTCAATAAAGTCTTAAGAAAAATTATTGTGCAAAAAGTTTTGCCGGGAGCTATAGATACATGAATTTGCGTAATTCAAAATGAAAACAGCGATCGCCTGGACTGCGTTTGGAACTTTGATCGCTCCGAAGGCGACAGAATTTTTCTTCCTCGATGATTCCGCTTATCCGCGTGTATCCACCATCAGCGGGGGAATCAATTGCTTTTGAGACCACGTCTTGTATAAAAGTCTTCGAAGCCGCGAACTTAAGCGTCATGCGTACAAAAGCTTTGCACACCTCGGTGCGTTGTGAGAACGTCTTACGTTTTTAAAACCCGTGTTAAGTAGGCTCTGACCTGAGGGTCACTTATTCCAGAAATTCTGAAAATTTTCACTTAACACCTTTGAAGTGCGTTTTGTAAACTGAGATGAAGAGAGAAGGGTTTCCAGGCTACTGTAACTTTAAGTGAGCCGTGGTGAGACGGTGGTGAGACAGTTAATACAGAAGTAAATAGAAATGTCTAAAAAAAATACTGGGAGAGTTTTGAGTTTAAAGATCCAATTTTTGAGAATCTGCGCCATTCGTTTTCCTAAATTAAATTAGGTAATTATCCATTTTCTTCTGCTCAGTTTTGCTCGTCATTAAGTCATGAGTTGATTTTTCTGTTTAATTCAAATTAGAAGCTATCTTTTAATGTTTCCCAAATATATCGCATCGAAGAGGCGGACTCGTAGATGTTGTAGATGCCTCGGAAAGGTTTAAAAAGGGAGAGGAAGATGTTGTTAAGGTAGCTCTTGACTCAGTCTCACTCATTCCTGATGTTTTGAAAAATTGAACGCAGTCTCTTTGATGAGCGTTTAAAAAACTTTGATGAAAATAAAACAGTTTTCTGGCTAGGTTAACTGTAATTCAGCCTTGGAAGTCGAGGTGGACCCTTATGGAAACTGCTAAGATTACAGCAGAAACACGTTAATTTGAACGAGAAAGGCTTTTTAAGCTTTAAATTCAGACTGTTAGCTAAAGCGGAAAAATTTGGAAAATTTAATAAACATATCATTTAAGAATCTTTACACCTGTTTCTCAAAGGTTTCATTGTCCAGTTACTGCCCCTGTCAATGCATTAGTTCCATTCAAGTGGTGCTGCAGTTGGCTCCAGTGGCTGGAAAAAATATGTTTATTAAATATATATTCGAGAAAAGATGCGCATATTGTTACCATAATTTTGGTTTTCAACAGGTAACCCATTTATTTAGTTAAAGCAAGATATTGTAAGAAAATAAATGAAATGTGTATTTATAAGTGGTTTTGACTCACATAGATGGGCCAGAGCCTCATTAAGTCTGGCTTCATAAATAAATTTTACTGGATACTGTAATTTAAGTATTCCACCGCTAATAGTGTAGGTTTTGTTAAAAGTTTGTGACAATTCTCCCGGTTTTCTACACTTTCGAGGTCCTATCTACCTCTAGTATTTCTTTTTTCGCTAACATTTTATGTACCTCTCTTGATCCCATCAATAAAACCTATTCTCTTTCTTCCCCTTCCCCGCTTGCCCAACATTCTTTCCTTTATCACAGTCCTGGGCAACCCTTCGCCCCTTATTACTTCCTCCAGCCATCTACCCTGCCTATCCCGAGTTTCATTTAGAAGTTTCCTTTCCTCGTCCACAATACTTAGAACTTCCTCATTCGTCTTCCTTTCCATCCACCGCACCATCTGCAGCCTTCTCCACGCCCACATCTCGAACACCTGCGGCCTATTCTGGTCCACTTTTCTGTGGGGTAACATTTCTGGCCCATACATCGCTACGCTCCATATCAAGCTCTTCGCCAGTACCAAGTATTACCGGTTCTATTTCTACAAAAGTTAGTTGTTTTATATCCAACTAACGCTTTACAAAATAATAATACTTACAAAATGTCGCTGGAAGCGAGAGATACATGAATTTGCGTGATTAACTATGAAAAATTATTTCTATTGCGCTTATTGATCTCACCTTTCTCTTCCATTAGCAGGCTAACGTGATGTGTAATGGTCTCCCGAAGTGAGCCCCAAATTTTTCCAGAGACCTTTAACATCTAGGCTCAGTTTCGTATCATTTTCAGGGCCTCTTCAGGAGTCTTTTACATGTTAGTGACTCATTGTATCTAATTAAGTATACGGTGCTTATCCCTCATCCTTTGTGCATATGCTCATCTCTTAATTAGGTAGTGTGGTGTCACCTCTATTTTTGCTCCCCGCAATATGGCACTTTTTTGTGCATTAGACATCCGTATCGTTTATCTCGTGTCTTGCACGCCGTTGTTGTTCTTAACCATTGTTTGTGCATTCATCGTTTTTTTTAAGAGTTGGCCTTGTGACTCATGAGTGATTCATAGTGCTAGTGTTGAGCGCGTGATTGTATGCGTTCGTGATGTAGAAAAAAAATTACGGTGAAATCGATATTCGTGTAGAAGACGATTTGCTGGGTGTTGCCGCAAAATTGTCGTCGGAGATGCAGATTCTTAAGGTGAGACACTGTCTAGACATCGATGTCGAAGTCGATGATTCCGATGGCAATATTATATTAGCACACACTTAACTGGCTCGGTTGAATTGGTTCCGTGGTGGTCTTGCGGAAAAATGATTTCTATAGCGTTTAAAGGTAAAAGAATGGGCGAATACCACGGGAACAGACGTTGCCACTGCTAAACTCGGCGAGTGAAAATATTTGCATCTTACGCGCTGTAATTTTCTAACTGCAGACTCATTCAAAAGCTGCACTAAATTGGTTGTGAGCCTATCTTTGGTTAACATTGTACGTAAAAATTCTTATAGCTCAATTTTGATTATTGATACCATTTACCATTAATGGCCATGCTGTGGTAACTAGATACTTCGCTGTTAGTGTTGGTGCTTTGATTGTAGGCGAGTCCTCCTCTCACTAATGAGCCAAAATATAGGAGGAAAATTGTGGTTAACGCGTTAAACGGAAAGACTGGTTGAACATTGTTATCTTTCGCAGGCCAGATGAAAATCGTTTAAAGGTACCAGAGTTGGGTTCTGGGAATCATAATTGTCGTATTTCAATCCGTGCGTCAATAGCTGACGCTGGTTGCTCTTTGTTACAGTTAGAGAATCGACCGACAGTGGACGGCGTCCGACGCCGTGGACGTCATGGGAGACGTAGCCGCTGTAAAGGTAGGTGCGGCCCAATCAAACGGCGTCAACCCGAAGGCACCGCGAAAAACTTAATGATCTTCTCCAGTCACTTGTGCTCTCAGATCTGGCTTCTGCTCGCACAAATTTTCCGCGATTGCCAATAACTTTGGAATCGAGGCATTTGGACCTCACTTTTTTAGCTTCTTCTACATTTTCTACAGCTTTTTCTCGGTTGACTCGTTTGGCCTGCTTACTTTTTAAGGCCATTTATTCTTTTTTTCAGGTCCCCTTAGCTCTATTTCTTGGGCGCGATCGTTGCACGCAATCGTAGGCGTGCCCAGTTTGTGGGGCTTAATGTACTTGCTCTTTTGTTCACTGGCTGTCTTAGAGGAAAATTGTCACAGGCAGATAGTCAAAAGACGTTCAAAGCCGCGATAAATGATCCCTATCAAACCCATTACCCCAAAACTTAACAAAGAATATAAGGCTTGCAGTGTGATGATGTGTATTTTTAAGGCTTTAGTGTGTAAACTTGGTTTGAATTAATCCGCGGGCACGAAGGTCAGAAGTCTCAGATCGCTTCCTCATGTCATCAGTCTTAATCTACGAGTCTTGTCTTCCCGTCTTTGTTGGAGGGGGGTATTCACCATCAACGGAGAACCACGCTTTCTGGATTCAGACTTTGCTTATGGAAGAAGAGCAGAATACTGGAAAGATCGCGAAGGAAATTATTTATGGAATTATAGTCTTTACCTGTGTGACTTATTTTTAACATCATGTTTAACCTACCTTTTCCGGTTGAATACTACAAAAATAATTAAAACTAGCTCCCGCAGGGCTCAGACCTGCCAGACCAGGGGAGAGGTAGACGTGAAGGGGGTGAAGTGGAAGGACGGAGGGAAAGAGAGTAGAATAGAATATAAATTTATTGTTCTGGGACAGAATGTCCTATGAACCATGCAGTTGATGCAGAAAAAGAAGCTCTGTGGTATGAAATACTTTACAAATAACCTTGCTTAAACCACATACATTTAAAAACCAATCCAGATATTATTGCTGTGCAAAAATAATCTGAAACTAATATAATGGCAGATTTTACAAAGAAAACTATCAAGTTAAGTTGCTTACAAGTTATAAGTCCGAAAGTACAAGAACATTTTTCATGAAATTTAAATAACATCCTTTGAAAGAATATTGTGTCCTGGATTGTCATCCAAACCCCTAAATCAATTAATTGTTGACGATCAATATACTAATTGATATCAGAAGATAATATTTATGCATAAAAAGAGTTTGATAGTATACATCATTATGAGACTTCAATGATTAATTTCAAGCGGTTCAACTTAACATAAAATAAAAAATATCTCCCGCAGAAATTCCTGAAAAGCTCAGACCTGCACGTTCGGGGGAGAGATAGAAGTGAAGGGGTGAATGGACGGAGGGAAAGAGAATAGAATAGAATGTAAAATTATACGGCCATACCTATTTACATTATGTATGTAACTCAGATCGAATGTTAGTATAATTTGTAATTTTTTAGGAAATTGACCTGTTATGTCAGCAGGTACTGACAATGGGTACACAGGTCAGTCAATGTAAGGAAAATTGATGTAATCAATCAATCACCATAACATTAATCAACCAGATACGCAAACATTTATAATTTTTAATTGTTTTTAAATTTTCAGCATGCAATATATAGTCAGGAATATCATTCCATACCCTTATACATAAATTAAGAGTGGATAATTGATACGCTGCTGTTCTAGATTTAGGAACTTTGAACCGTTTTCTGACTAGAACTGGTCTACTTGACATATCAAAGAGAGGGAGGAAAGAGGAGATAGTGAGGCAGGTGAAGCAAATAACTTTGCGAAATAAGCCAGATCGCTCTGCTAATAGGGAAGTGGTTATAATCACCCACGTTAAGCTAGCTTCGTCGTGTTAAAATAGCATTGAACTTCCGAGAAATGTAATCGTTAACATGATTTTTTTCTGGTTGATCACTACATATAACGAGTCAACGTACGTATGCAAAGTTTAATGTAAATCTACATTAAAAATTAACAATAATAACTTCACTAAAAGCAATTTGGCAGACTTGGCCGTTAGAAGACAGAATGAGGGTTCAAAGTGTCAAGGTTATTCGAAGAATTAAACTTTTTCAATCAATACTTTTCTGATACTTAGGATCAGGATTACAGCCTCGTTTATATTAAATTGATGAATTTTCACTGTGTTTTATTGTAGTAATCTGATAATCTCCAAAAAATTATTATGATTCTTGCTTTTATGTTTTTCTTTTTTAATTTCTCGTTTGTTTATTTTTCGCAAGGTTTTTCGCGAAAACAGAGTTATTTAAAAATGTCATTTTTCCCCATTTTAACCAATTCTCGCGTTCAGCATGTGATTTTAAGTTCACCTTGCAAAAATTAGCTCAAAATGGTAGGACTTTGTTATTGACATTAAAAGCAGGGAGGGTTTCTATATCAGTGGGCAATTTATGAATTAAATATCATTTTAGTTATTTTATGGTGAAGCCAAGAACACGTAAACAAAATCTATATACATTTTTCTAGGGGTGAAGCCATAATGGTGTTTACAACTGGATGGAAATATGGGTGATACCGTGCCATACTTGAGTCTGTTCCTGTTGAGTTGAGCTGTTGAGAGCCGGTTGGGCCTGCATTAGTTTTTGACTCGTAAAATTTATAATGATGCTACAAGTTCGACTTTAACTTCATTAAGTGTGAAGAAAATGGATTGCCATAGGTGATACGAGCAAAAGACTTTTAGCAATAGGAGGAGAATGACGTAAAAATGTGAAAAGGGAAGTAAGAATTGTATTTTGTGGGCGAAAGAGAGGTACACCAATAATGAGACAGAGAGAACCATGAATTTAAATATTCCATCGAGTTTTTATTCAATTCCACACGTGTAGATGTTGAAAAACACAGGCATATCATTTAATTTCACTCGACGTATAATTATATTGTTCATTATTATCCGAGGGTAATGATCAGCTTGTGGTATTTTATGGATAAAATTTCAACAATAATGACGATAATGATGATGATGTTCATTTTTCATCGGGACGCGATATTTATGATAAAAAGACCGCTGAATATTACGTACTCATTTTATCCACGTGATGAATAGCATATTCCTAACCTTCTCACAGTTACCTGCTGGTGTTATTTTTAGGGAAATTGAAATAAGGCAGATGAAGTTAGCGGATGAGATATCAATAGAATATGGACTTTTTAAATGTGATGATCGAAAAATTATTCCCTTATCCCATCTCGTCGGATGAGAATAAAGGAAAATAATAAGAACTAAAAACGGAGTGAAGGATAATAAGAAAGTGTCTTCGGGAACTGGTGTGAAAGCTGAGGTTTGATTGAATTTAATCAGCTGCTGTATATATAAGTACTTCGGGAATCTGCGAAGTTAAAGAATGATTTTCAAATGATCCCCATAAATCCGACCTTAGTCGAGAAATCATTTATAAGAATTTTTTATTACGTCTAGTTAAATATTTTCTCGGTTAAGCCTGAATCACACGATCATTTTTTCCGTCCCTTTTAAGGGATAGCTCCCATGATAGATTTTCAGGGACCGTGACAATGATAGCTCGAGCTATCTTTTCCTGAATCACACGGTCATTTTGGCCGTCCCTTTTTCCATCATTCTTTCCGTCCCTTTTCGCATCATTTCTATGTTAACTACTCTCATTCCATTGAAAGCCGAACGTGGCGTTAGAGTCGCTCTTTGCGGCCGAGCACTCTGATTGGCTAAATGGTGGAGTCAGCGATGCCTCCAGGGACGGAAAAAGGGACGTGCCCAGGGATGGAAAAAGCTATAGGGATCCCTGTCGCTGGAGCCATCCCTGACTTTGTTCGAGTCACACGATCGTTTTCGAGCGATCATTTGAGCTATCATTGGAGCTATCCCTTAAAAGGGACGGGAAAAATGATCGTGTGATTCAGGCATTAGGAAACCAAAATGATACTTCTTTCCATCAGCAAGGCTCACCTCCAACCGACAGTCTGATGTATACTCATACTAAACCAGAACTCTCGGTTTACATCAAGTTAGGGATAGGGCTATGTCCTCTTGCCGTTAGTGTTAGATAGAGGAAATTAAAATATTCAAATAAGACATGATAAAAGATTAAACAAGAAAGTGTTAAACGACAATTGCTTGATAAAGGGAAAAATACTAAACGTTACAAAGAAAATAATATTACATCCTTATCTATAATTTCTCGCTACGTTTACTCCTCCCTACATTTCTGTTATCACCAAGTTGTTTCGTCTCGTTTCGAATTCACTTTCACAGAAAAAAATTCCTTTATCAGGGATGAAGAACCAATTGTTAACTTTCCTCCCTTTCATTCTTGCTAAGTGAACTTTTTAAGGTGTTGAATGAGAGAAGTGGAGGAGCACGGGGAAAAATATAATCTAGTGCACTTAACTGCCTATTTAGTGGAAAAATATTCGTAAAGGCCTGGTTAATCAATACATTTGCCCGCACGAGTTAATGTAAAAATGCTTGTACGCGTAAATGAACGCCAGAAATTCACTGTGTAACCATACTAATATGTACGAATGCATTAATACGTGAACGGTAAAACAGTTTCCATTTGGTTCATGCATTCGCACATGAACACGTGCGGGTTAATAAATCGTCTAGCCAGGCCTTAAGAAGTGAAAACACCTGGGAAATTCTTTAAATGTAAAACACTTGCATCTTACCGTTTTATTTTATGAGTTATCGTTCAATGACTGCGATGATTGAAGCCAAAACTGTGGTGATTAATTGGAAATGGCGCTGCATTCGGTTTCTATGGATATAAAATGGTGTTAAATACAAATATTTTCGTGGAATAATCAGCATATTCTGGACCTTAATTTATGTTTTCATCAGCGAGTATATGTCATCAGCGGAATCTGGGTATTTTCAAACCGAGTCGGGAAAGAATTGCGGAATCTGTTGTTTGGATTGCCTCATATGATCGCGGTGAAAGAAAATGTCCTTGAGGTACCACCTGATGATGTCGCCTATGCGACGAAACCGGTCGACTAAGAATAAAACAATGTGAAAAAGTACCAATTAATTTTGAAATTTATTCAGAATGGATTTTCACAAAGTGAAGCATCGAATTTATCTCCTTGAGATAGTTTGAGCGATCGCTTCTCTTAGAAATCAACGAATTAGCTCTAATGTTAAAGAAAAATATATCGTTCATTGAAAGGTACCAACGTTATAGCCGCTCTCCACTCTGCTTCTCAAGATAGTTAACAAGAAATAGATGCGGTTCTCCATGGGATAGAATACGTGCATGCTCTCCAAGGAGACTTAATTTAAAAAAATGAGAAATTACTAACTACCCAGATCTCGTTAAAAATTTGACAATGTGCATTTTGGATGTTTTCTCTTCTAGTTTCAAAAATAAATTACATACTTATCAGCAGTTAATTTTTCAGTATCACCAAAAAAATCTTCCGCTGTGAAGGAGGTTTAAACGCACCGTTTGAAATAAATGAGTCAAGTTAAAGACTTACTTGGATATTACAAATTGATTACCCAGAATTTCAATCATATACAAGTATATAATCGCACTATTAATTATGTAGTATTTATTTCATGCTTCCAACAGCTTCTGAAATATAAACGTATAATTAGAATATGGTCTCCATTATAATAAGGGAACTATCATCTAGTTCGCATAAACCCCCCTCGAAATTCGCCTTGAAGGAAGATGGCTTGGTGGTGTAACTGGCTAACACACCTGACCGGCAATTGGGAGATCCGGGTTCGAATCCCCGTCAAGTCAAATGATTTTTTCATAGCGAATTTCAACCCTGGTATCTCGTTGAAACTACCTTAAACACCGCGGCGTGATCAATGTCTGCTATAGTGAAAGCAGCCCAGCAGATTTTAGATGGCGCGATCATCGGACTCAAACCTCGTAGGTGTATTTATTCAATTACTCCCCAAAGCAGAATGTATTTGCCTTTCTTCAACGGTTGATGCTAAGACGAAAAACTTCCGGCGAGTGCGGGCATTTTGGTAATTAATTCATCGTTGAGGTTTTATAGGTGAATAAGTGAGCAATTCACACATGATCAATTCTTTGTTTTTATTGAGCTTTGTAAATACCCTAATTTCTATAAAATACTTTCTAAAATTATGGATTTATTTTATAGATTTTTTCTAGTTTATACGATATCTTTCTGCAGCTCTCATTTTTGTTCTGCGATAATGTCGCGCCGCCGCTCGATGTTCTGCTTTGGGGCAATTACTGATGTATTAATCTTATTGCACCATTAATATTACAAAATTTACTTCATGCTTCTATCAGCTGCTGATATCAAAACGTATACTTCGAGTATGGTTTTCATTGTGGCCAGGGGAAAATTTCGCTCAAACACCCTTAAAAATCGTGATCTCTCCGATCGAGTCTTTCGTTCTGCTCCGATTGATTTTGGACATTGATTCTGACGCACTTTTATTGGCTTACAAATCAAAGCGGAAGTTCGTTGTTATTGATCCGTCACGGTTGTTCACCGGTGCGACGAGGAATCCTGTGCCCGCCTCCGGCTCTTGCATGCCGCACCTGGCAAATTTCGCACATTAGAAATTTGGACGGCTCTTTCAGCATCTACATACTACCCTGACAGTCACCTCAAAACTGCGGAAAGGAGGGGGGGGGGGCTAGAGTACTTGCTAACCATACGGGCGGCCAGGATTCAAATCCCTGCGGAGGAGGATGTTTTTCAGAGGAAACCCGATCCCTACTTGAGTGTCTTGTGGAGGAAACTTCAAGTATAGTACTCCGTCTATCGGATGAGACGTTTAACCGTGGTCCCCTAGGCGCCTTTCATTCAGAGCACGCTAATGCCGACGCCGAGTTTCTATCCACCCTACCTCCCTTACTTGTCTCCTTTGGCGCAAATGACCTTAGCTATCGATCGCCTCCCCAAATATCCTATCCAATCAAGACTGTGAGGTTGGAGACGAGATTTCTTCAAAATGCTCGAAATTATACTCTTTCTCAAGTTAATGCAACTATGGCAGTGTGAAACTCCATTAGGAAAATTAAATCGGGACGCTGCACGCTCGGCGTAGATAGTTTGAGAAATTCAGAACAGGTACGTTTCAGTTTGACGTAGAGAGGACAATTTTGACGCCGCACTACATCTTTAGGCCCAATAGAGATGATAATATACGAGAGATACATTTCCGAACTGATATGTGCAAAAATTCGTTTTTTACACGCGTAATTTTCCTCTCTAGCTGTCAATCTATGAGGATTGGTTTGCGACGGCTCTCCTCTTCTCACTACCCTTGTCATCCTCTTCATTTCCGAGAACTGTTCACATCCCATGTTCTCCATTATCTGCTTCCAGTACTCAAATCTAGATCTTCCTCTGTCTCTCATCCAAGTATAAAGTCCGAAGATTCTTGCGATATTGAGTGGAATTTATGCATGATGCAGAAATAAAAAATTGCAACTATCCACAGAAATAAATTTTGCTACGACCTAGGTTTCGATGTTTTCACATCACCTGATGATGATGTAAAAACATCAAAACCTAGGTCGCAGTAAAATTTAGTTTTGTGGATAATTGCTAATTTTTATCTCAACCTTCTGAGATCACCTTCAACAATCCCTCTTGCCGCAGTAGATGACCTATTTATCAGCCCTGTCTTCATTTTAATATTTCTGTAGTCCTCCTTCCTTTACCTCCTTCCTCCTTCACTTTACTCAGTACCTCTTGGTTCATCACTCGCTCCGTCCAGCTAATCTTACATACTCTTCTATAATACAACATGTCAAATGCCTCAAGATTTTTCTTCTCTGTTTTTCCCGAAGTCCATGTCTCGCGGACATACAACACACTCCACGCTAAGGTTTTCCCTCAGCAATATATCGATTTGGATTTATATGGATTATAAGGATGGAATATAAGGATTTGGGCAATAAATGACCGCAATAAAAACTGAGCTCCGCTCTAAACACTCCCGAAATGCATTGCATCATTTCGCCACCCAAAACCTTCTCCTCTATACCTCTACGCGGGATGGCATTTGGTCATCAAACTGAAGCCTGACAACCGAAATAGCAACCATATTGTTTAACCCTGCTCTCTCCATACTTTCCCACGGATAGCACAACGGATTGGACGAATTAGCGGAGGTAAAGCAAGAAAATCGTCCCTCTGCTTGAAATTTAAGGCAAGTAGCTCTATAAACATACATTGGTTACTTTGTGTTATGGATTTAACTCGATTTTGACATAGTTTTCCCTGGGGATACGGGCTAGTATTAATTTAAATAAATGAAAAATATATGTAGGGAGAAGAGACATTAACTCAGCGGCGGGCGCTCTTATTTTTGGCACACTACCGGGCGCGCAGTTTACAAAGGAAACATATCAGTCTGGATTTCAGATAACACATGCTATTCATGTATTACTGAATTGGCGATTAATGTTTTCAGATCATGTATTTAAGAGAGGTTTGAAAAGAGAGAATTCAGACACCTCTGCATCTTTTACACATATTTATTACAAGTCTATTACATATATTTCATCACTTTTATTGAGCATAAATCATATGTTATCACGCTCCTTTTCGCCTATGAAATTGGAACGAACGGAGCATTTCATGGTCGTTGCAGCATTTTTACTCACTACTCACATTCTCCTTTCTTTGTCATTATGTTACATATATTGATGCACCAAAGAGATCAAAGTGAACTCTTTATATCACTCTGCTTATGGTTTTTATTTCAAACTTTAAAAAAAAGCAGTCGGTCTCTTTTCTATCTAATCGCGCGCGTAGCAACCCGGCAAGACTGTTTTAACAATCACAAAAGAAACTACTATTTACATGCAACTACTTTCAACCCTTTCCTTTCATATCCAAGTTGCGAGTGTTTTTCCTTTGCATCGTAATAAATTACGTGATTATTCTTCCACTATTTTTGTGTGTTTTGATAACGAGGAAAGCTCGAGGATCGAGAGGTAGAGAGAAAATAGCAGCATGAGTAAATGCATTGCTGGTTTATAATAAGTATCAATGGAAAACATCGTAAAAGTGCTAAATTAGTGCATCAGCCCGTAAGCGCTGAAGGATAATCGGGGCTAACAATGATGGCGGACAGGCCACGCCCACGTTACAGCTTTTTGTATTGACCACCACAGCATGCGTCAAAAATCAACAAACTCAGATTAAACAACGTAAAAATCAACAAAATATTATTAGCATCTATTGATTTGTAAGAAAATTGTGGGTTGTTGATAATTTTTTAAAAACCTTCGTCTGCTATTCAATTAACACAAGACTGTTTTGTTCTCCTACTTTTTTATGTTTCCTCAACATGGGTTTATTTTTTAATTGTATATCTGGCAAGAACTTATTAAAGAATCTAGACAAACATATCCACTCATACGCACATGCTCTTATAAGGCTTGCCCTAAAAAATAAATTCTGTTTTAAATTATGACATGTGTAAGAAATCAAGGATCCAGTCTTAGTCAAACCAGAACTGGAAAAAATTGCGTTAAGGGAGAAAGTTATTGACCACCATCAACCTCAATGGTGGTTACGCATCGAAGTGACTCTTGTATGCGTCTCCTCAAGCTTCTGTCGAAGAAATTACCTCCATGTGTGAATCCACCTTTAACCCTCCCCTCTAACCTTCAGTTCATCCCACCGTTCCCCAGCAACCCCCACCGTCCCGGCTAACCTTCCCTCCCAACCCCTTGCCCTCGTACCCTGGCTAGGACACTTTTACGACCTACTAATGACCCTGCGTGTGTGTGTGGTGTGTGCATGCGGCGGAGGTCACCGGGTGCGAAGGTCGGATGCGTATTCCTTGCTCCCGCAAAAGTTCCTGTCGCAGAACTGCGTAGTGGGGGAGGGGAGATGGAATTAGAGGGGAGGTGAAGGGAAAGGACGGAGAAGTAATGCGGGAAAGTTCGGCAGGGAAGCTGAACTGCTTCGCGAAATAAACACGGGGCACTCACTCGCAAGGCAAATGTAAAAATCACCCATCAATACGACTTGACTTGTAGCTTATCGTATATCCCCAGCTATCCTGCAAAGAGCGAAGCCATACGAAAGATGATAGCGCTAGCTAAGGAGGCGTTTAGTCTGATGACGGGGACATGATGTAAGGATGTGAAGAAGAGGCTGGTGAAGAGCTTGATATGGAGCGTAGCGTTGTATGCAGGGGCGCAACAACCCCCAGAATCGTGGTTGGGGGGGGGGGGGGGCAAACTCCTTGAAAAATCTGTACAAGCTGGCCAAGCGGGGTTGGGGAGGGGAGGGGAGAGGGGGGAATAGAGTCTGCAAATAAATTTTCACCCAAATGGGTCTGAGAGTCTGCAAATTTCAACCTGTTAAGGGATGAAGGCGCAAATAATTGTGCAAATCGGGCAGTGTCCATTAAAAAGTGAGCCACAGTCCCTGATTTCTGAGGGGGGTAATGCCCTCCCTGCCCCCCCCCCCCCCGTTGTTGCGCCCCTGGTTGTATGGGACAGAAACGTGGACCCTCAGAAAAGAGGACAAGAATAGATAGGATGAAGACGTTTGAGATATGTGTTTGTGTGGAGAAGGGTGGAGAAGGTGAGGTGGACGGAAAGGAAGACTAACGAGAAAGTGCTTGAGGTGGTGGGCGAGGAAAGGAAATTTCTGATTGAAATTCGGGATAGGCAGGGTAGATGGCTGAAAGATGTAATAAAGGGTGATGGGTTACTGAAGAGTGTGATAGAGGGAAGGATGTTGGGCAAGCGGGGAAGGGGAAGAAATAGAATTGGTATCATGGAAAGGATGAAGAAGGGTAGATAGTATGCTGAGGCGGAAAAGGATATACTAGAGCAGGGGTTCCCAACCGGTGGTACGCGTTCCATTGGTGGTACGCGTGGGTGATACGAGCGATAGGCTAGTAAGGGCCTCTGTGCGGGCGTTAGCGCGCAAACTTTACTCATTATAATATAAATATATCTCTATATATTTTTAAATAAAAATTAACAAGAAAAAATTGAAAAAATCTATATTTATTTATTGTTGCCTTGATAAAGGGATTGAAAAAACCGAAATAAAAGAGCATTAATAATGAAATATGAAGTTTGCTCAGTAATTTAATTAACATAAAACAAGCCCCTGGGCACTTTTCCGACAATAAATATATGTTTCTAAAAAAATATAGGACTATCGGTACGCCAAAATTTCTAAAAATTTCAAGTGGTACGAAGTTGCTAAAAGTTAGGGAACCCCTGTACTAGAGGGAGATCGGCCCGTGAAAGCGTAGGAAACCTCACCTTCTCCATCCTTCTCCACACACACGTCTTCAGTCTATCTATTCTCGTCCACTTTTCTGAGGGTCCACGTTTCTGCACCATGCAACACTACGCTCCATATCAAGCTCTTCACCAGCCCCAAGACCCCATCATCAGCTCCCTCCCTTCAACGCCTCCTTAGCTAGCTCTAATCGCTCTACTTGCTCGAGTTTGTGTCTTCCAACTTCAATGACCAGCCATTCTCGCATAAACCTTCGTTACTGCGTCACTCCGTTTCAAATATATTTTTTTGATCATTGCCATCCAAGTTTCGGGAATCTTTTGTTGTAAAAAGCACCAGTTTTTATTGTGAATGAAACAATGTACAATGCAATATTTTCATTGCTTTAAAGACTAGAAATAATGGTTTTCAGGAAACCTATGTCTAGAAATATGCCTTGTGTTTCCTAAATTCCGCTAGTCTTTTCGAAATGTTTCGAAAATGTCAGTGGGAAGTCGGTGGTGAATACAATGGGAGGTCGTAAAATTTTCTGGAAACCTTTAGACGAGATGAGTACTGGGAATAGATAGAAATTTTTATTGAATCTACTCTTCCCCGAAGGATTTCTCTCGAAGTGGCGAATTATGGCTTTCTTGCAGATGAACAGTGGTAGTATATACATATTCAGCTTACGTCATCGATAATAAAACGCGTGCATTCAGGTTCACATAACAGACTTCCGGTTTTCGTCGGAGCGCATTGCCGACATATTTTGTGATCAATGTGGCAACGATGTCAAGGGAAACTTGTGCTGTTTGTCTTGTTTGCCAAATTTATTTGTCGATAAATATCATATTAAGGCATTTAATATGCGTTGTTAAATGTTTTAAGCCTAAAAATAATATTCCCTTCCCTCAGTTTGTTGAAAAATCATGATATCAAATCCTTGTGTTTTACGATTTGTTGGATAAGATTTTACTCAGACTAATATTTCAATGGAAGTTAAAAAATATCAAAAACAGCACTGAGTCTAAATTAAATAATTGCAGCGAATTTTATTCATCCTTTGTTGTATGGTAGTGAAACATAGGTAGGTATGTCAGGATAAACATAACAGTAGACTAAACGCCGTGGATATGCGTTATCTGAGGAGAGTTTGCGGAAAAAGTAGGGTGGATAGGGTCAGGAATGAGTGGGTAATAAATGAATGTGGTATAGATGCTCCAGTAATGGTCATACATGAAAGGGGTTTGCTTCGTTGGTTTGGCCATGTTGAGTGAATGGATGAGAGTCGAAAATCGAAACAGATACATAAGAGTGAAATGAATGGTGCGAGACGTAGAGGTGGGCCGAGAGAATTATGGTTGAATGTGGTTGAGGAAATTCTTAGGAGGAGGAATATTAGGAGTCTTAAACACAGGAGGGCGTGTATGAAGCAGTGTATGGGGGTAAATGAGGCAAAAAAGGTTTGCAAGGATAGGTCAGTATGGAGGAAATTATTGAAGAAGATTGAGTGTTCAAATATGTATTTATGAGTGAAACTTTGTGACTGTTCCTACCCTGGAAGGGAACGACTTGATTGGTGGGTATTTATAGAACAGTATTTCAAATTACAGGGTCCTCCTTAAGCGAAATTCTTATGTAAGTACGTGTATTTATTTCGACTTGATACCTTTATTTTGGCAAGGAGCCATTATAATGATATAAAATGTACGTTTTCGCGTTTAGGAGAAAACCTGTACATATACCATCGAAATATTTCGAAATCTGTATCACGTGACATAAGGTTACGTGTTGCAATAGCATTAAACTTCCCAGTAACCAAATTGGTAACTTTTAAATGTTTTCGCTTTAATCTATGTTGATTTATAATGTGTTCGGACGATACTGCGCTCACTTCCGTTTGAGGTCAGGATATCGGTTCCGAAATGATTGTCTTTTTGGAATCACAGAGTAATTTATTTGCTTTTCGATGAGAACAATTCTGAGTGACAGAGTGAATGACTTACTGATTGAACTCAAACTACTGCCAGGTACCTAGGTTTGCCTGGGTTGACTGCTCCCGAGTGTATGCCAGGAAGCATGCCGCTGGTCGTCTTCTCCAACGCCGCAGCAAACCCTCTCACGACTCCTTCCCAAAAACAGTTGAATCGCCTCTGGCGTGAACAATAAATGCATACATACAATTCATACGTAATAAGTATATGCAGCATACAAAATTTGACGCGAATCTACTCATACAAGAAAATCGCTCACACCACTTTAAGCATATCTCTTAATGTAGCGTACCATTCATGATATGATGATAATGTTTCAGAAATCGTGTCACATTTTTTGCCTCCAAACATGCTACGACTTGAGCTTTTGATGGACTACGAAGCGGTGTTCAAAATTTTGGCGAAAATAAAATTTTGAAACGACTTGAAGCTTCCAGTTTTTGTGTCGTATTTGTCTACGTGCCGTTATTTATTTATTCCAGGGTGGGAAGGAATTAAATTTACCATTATTTAGAAGAGACGTAAAAGTTGGAGCAAGTGCGTAGTATTTTATGAAATACGATATTCTTTTTGAATGAAAACTTTGCACTGTGAGTACACTTATCTTTCGTGATTTCCTGTACATCTGCAGGCTATCTATCGATGGACTTGGCATAACAACGCAGGGTCCACATCTAATGGGCGTAACATAAAGAACTTTCAATGCCTTTTATTGAAATTTCGGACCCTGAATATAGCAGAAAACTTCATTGATTGGGAAAATATGTTGGTTCCTAGAGATTCCGCTAATCAAGCTATCGAAGCACTTGCCACAAAACAACGCAGGTATCACATGTTATGGGTGTTAAGGCGGGTTTACACTTGGAAGTCACTTCCAATAGAGTAGCCTTGGAAGTCGCTAGCATGCGACACTTTGATGTGTAATCACGCACTTCCATGGCTGCAGGGGTCGATAGTGGTGGTAATCGACCGAGGTTGCTATTTCCAAGGAAAATAGATTGGTTTCAATTTTGCCTGCAAGTAGCATATCGATTCTGCGATAAATTCGCATCGCATCCGGTGGAATCTTGGTCACATGACAGCTAACGGAGATTTCAAATGTAAACAACGAATAACTTAGCAGGAGCAATACTCATTGTTGCTTATGTGAATACATATTTGTACTAGAAAATATTTTAAATGCTAAATAACCCCTAAGGTAAGCTTTACGACTTATCTCTTATTAGATTATAATTATTATTGTCACAATTGACGCACTTGATTCGACGTAATAATGCATTATTATTGAGATTTGTACAAATTTATATAACTCACGAATGGCAATGGGACTCAAACAGCGATATAATAATGCTAATATCGCCAAATTTGGGAGATTTTCGTAATATTCATATTCATTGTTTACTGCCGTCATCCATTTGTTTGGGAAATGCCGGAGTTGATGTGTAAGCAGAACGATGCCCTGCGAGTGGCGATACGATTCGAGATATCGCCATGCTCGCTGTTTCCATAGAAGTCAACTTCCATGTGTAAACCCGCATTGTAACGCTTCGGAATTGTTGGTTCGACAGAATTGTAACGCTTCGGTTTAAGTGCGTGGAAAGTTGCATCTCTTTCGACGGTTTGTCACACAATTTGAGTAGATGAGTGTGTGACGCTATTCACTGACGATGGCGTGCCTGGTGAAGCTCTGAAATAAATAGTTTCAGCTGTCGTAAAAAGAAAAAATTTGGAAATTTTAAAAAACGTACGTCATGAAGGTAATGTTGAAGTATGTCTTGAGTAAATATTACTATGTAAAGTATTATATTCAATTATATATGTACAATACAAGAACGTCACATTTCAAAATAAATGTTTTTAGCAAATAAATTGGAACTTTTTTAAAATGCTGAAATAGCACTTCTAAATAACTGACGTAATAGTAGTGTTTTTTTCTTACCGATGTTTCATAATTTCGTCCATAGAGGGTTAGCATGTAGAGCTTCTGCCTTTTTTTACATTTTGGACCCTGAATATAGCAGAGAACTCCCTTGATCTGGCAAATATTTTTGTTTCAAGAGATTCCGCTAATGACAGGCTTCAGTGTAATTTGTACATTCCACAAGCTAAATTTCTGGCTTCCGATCTGAGTGCGTAGGCTATAGACGTAATCCAATTCCGCTGATCAATCCTTCCTTTGAATCCATTGGCGTTCAAGAGGCTGTTAAGGACGTCTGGCTGTGGCCTGCACCGTAACGAGCACATGGCGTTTAATTACGGTGGAAGTTAATTACCGCCATCCGCTGGTCTAGCAAGGCGTGAGATCGAGCCATCGTCTGAACGAGCATTACCTATTGCTCTGAATTAAGCCATGTGATTTAATCGCCTGATTTGCTTTAATTGAGGTTGACTTTTTAGTAGAAAGGAGAAAGTTCAGAATGCTGGACGTTTTCTGACTTTTTTTCCTAAGCGGAGGGTTTATTCAGCGCATGGCAATCACTACATTTACCAATCGAACCCAGATCGATATGAACTCGGAGCGATCTGAACATTCTAAAGCCAGCCGACTCAGATCGCTTTGTTTACCTATACGGACTGCAAATATAGATATTGAACAATCGACTCCAATTGTTGACGCACGATTGACCCAGCGTATAAAATAGCGCGTATTTTCGTCTCTCGCCATTGTTGCATTCTGGTTGAAACTGCTTACAACACACGTCTTGAATAATTACGATTTTATTTTGTTTCCCAATGACAACCAAAAGAATGACGAGGAGCGCTACAGACCCGATGGTTCATATTGGTCTGAAATCTCTGACTGGATGGGAAAGTGGATCGAGATTGCCCGATTCTCATATCGATCCCACTAGCCCGTTGCGTTCACCATATCGAACTGATCCGGTCAGATCGATTTGGGTTCGAGTGGTAAACGTAGTGAATGAATTACTGTGCAATAAATACAAGACGAGCCCTTCAGTTATTGTTCCCTTGAATGTTGGATTTAAAAAAAATCATTCAAATAAACGTTAACAGTCTTCTATCGGGGAATGTGATCGGTAGTGAGAAGAATTTCAATAAAATGCTCTGATTTGCTTGCTGAAAATGTGTAATGCACAATGTTGTTGTGAAAAGGTTTTAAATACGAGTAGCTACTTTTAAAATATGGGCGCAAAGAAATATGTGGATCCATGAAAGCAAAGTAACCTTGCAAAACAGGTTTTAATCTGTGGTTTGTTAATTGAGAAAAATCCTTAATTTACTTATCTCAACCGATATCGAATGAGTAGGACGATAGGTGTATATAACGACCTTTGCGGAACATATTCTGGCTACCTAGCCTACCGGGAAATCTATATTTTATATCAATTACATATGGTAGTACGATATCTCATTATAAAATAATGTTAACAATTGTAGGTTGGAAGAACATCAGAGAGCGACCAAATCAATTTCGCCATTCCGATGTTGCTAAACACGCCTAGTTTGCACCCGACCACGTAATTAATTTTTAAATTAAGTAAAATCATCGCCAAGGAAAATTAGTACTTACCTCGGCTGGTGCGGGTGGCGGTCGAAATTCCGAACTTCAACAGGGAAGATGGCTATCCGCTCTCCTCTACTTTCAAACGGATTTCCAACAATCCAAGACCGTCCGACTCCTCAGCCAATCAGAGTGTTCCGGACCAGATCCCAACGGATATATAACGGGCCAGAGACCTATCAATTCTTCTGAAAGTTCGGACCTGATGATGCCGACAGGAATGTCGGCGAAACGGTCGTCCACAACAATGCTGCAACGCGGGAAGAACTCGAAAAAAATCTAATTTGCAGTAATACTGCGCAAGCCTTCGTAGCAATTTCACGATTTCTCAGTGCTAGAAAAGTTTTTTTTTTTAAATATCCTTGTCACTGTTTATTACCCTATTTATATTTGTTGCCTAGTCCACCGTAGATTGCCGTATGCCAAGTGTATTCAGCTCCGCAGGCTAACTGATCAATGCCCATTAAACTCTTATTAATTGGATTAAGATTGGTGGATTTTTCTCTCAGGTTAATGCTAACAAAATGGCCTTCTTCTCCATGGAAAACGGGGTATGCCTTTAAGGATGACGGGAAGTAATTAATGTAAAGGTTGGCCATAATGCAAACATTAACCCAGTGGGAAGTTCGCGAAATACTCACCATAATAAATACATTGGTTGAATTGCGTTGCCCACTAGTTTTTGTCCAAGTAATTTGTTGCTGAAGAAATATTAATTTTATGTCTACAGAATTCGTTCAAGCAGTACTTGATTTGGATTGCCTCGTTTACTGATTATTGTTTTTTAGGATATATTTTTAGTTGGTTTGAATAAATTAATCAATTCAATTCCTATGCTACGCTTAGTCTTTGGAAAAAATTAGGAGCACAGATATTTGTGTTTACACTTGAATGAACCTTTTCGGTCCTTAATCGCTGTGAACAAAGGCGAACTAAAATAAATCTGGTACATTTCCAGCCTCTTAACTTATTATATTTAGCATTTTGTGTTCTGCCGTACGTGGCGCTGAAGATTATGAGTTAGATTAAAGCGATTGCAACAGATTCTGTTAACTTCATAGGCCTAATTTCATTTTGTATTGTTGAAATTTACGGAGATTTACTTGTACGGATTCTTCATGAATAAGTTTGAATGGTGGAATTATCGTTGCACGCAAGTTGATGTGAGCAATTGAAAACTGTGCGAAACTAGACGGCGTCATAGCGAAAACTTTTCGAAATCCGCCGTTCTCCAACTAGTTCACTTAACCGCCCAGAGGTGGCATGCGCCTCAGCTTTTCTTTCTCCTAGAGATTTTCCTACGAGTCGCGTGACCGATGATAGCGCCATGTTAGATTTGCTGGGCCGCTGTCATTGAAGCGGACAATGAGCTCGCCGCGGTGTTTAAACGTTTTTTAAGCGAGATATCGCTTCACTTAAAATTAAGTGGTTTTATTGTAATTACGGTGAAATAATATCAAATTTCCGATGATACCATAATATTAGCGACACACATTAATACTATCCGAAATACCTGCCAAAAATAAGCTATTTTCCGTTGAAAATGGCTGGGCTTTGTACCGCAGAGATTTTATTAAAAATAACTCGGAAGTTATTATACATAGTTCGCGTAAGAAATTAATCTGTGTGTGTAATTAGCATTGAATATAACGTGTGGAAAATTAATATACTATTTCATTTCTATTTTTCTCCTAGTATTACCTTGTTCCCTTCGTGAATGTGCCTTTCCAATTTAAATATTAATATTCATTTATCTGGTGAAAACGAGAAACCACAATTTATTTTGAGTGAACTAGAATAATGTGCAGTAACTTTTAATTGAAAAAATGGTTTTCGTTAATTATTTGCGGTTCATTTTCATGAATCTGTGTGTGGATGAAATTTTTAAATATATATTAACGACATAAAAACGCCGACAGAATAGTGGCAGCTGCTTCTATCCAGTTTATACTTAGATTCCGACTCTATACTTTTTAATTTACTGTGTCCTATTTAGTTAGAGTGAGAGTTGATCTTTTTGGCTGGCGCCGGTGAAGACGGGGTGAAGTCCTCACCTACTAAGTCAATGGTCTTGAGTGAACTGTCATTTATCTAGTGAAAGCGAAAAGCTACAGTTTAGTTGAAGCAACTAGAATAATGTGCAGCTACTTTTAATTAAAATATTGGTTTTCGTTATTTTATTCCGGGTCATTTTCATGAATCTACATGTGGATGCATTATTTGAAAATCTACTAACGATATCTACTCGCTCACATATCCATTAAAGCTACTTTTCTCCAGTTTATGCATGCATTTCTACTCAACGCTTTCTACTTAACTCTGTCTCATGTAGTTAAGAGAGTTGATCTTTGCCGAAAAAATAGTTACGGCGCAGTTTTCAAATTGTAAATCTAGCCATGGTATTGTGCTCATGTTGGGCGCATTCAACCTCGACGTAAAAAAATTACTAAACCTCACTCCGCTCTGTGATTCGGAGAAAGCCGTTCGGATTTGGACGGTTTGTTTGAAAAAGGGAAATTGAAATCTTTTCGCATCTAATGGTAAAAAGTGAAAAACTCTTCTGTCCGTTTCAAAATTGTTTAACCCAGATTTGAAGCGCAAGATCTCAAAAGACCACAAATACCATTTCTGTCAACTTCACATCAAGTTAAAGCACATTAAATTCTACATTGATTAAATTCAACACTTTTGTTTAGTGACGATCTTTTGGTTGGCAATATTTATAATGATGATGACTTATAACTTTATTTTTCCACGTGTTTTTATTTGGGACGATCCGGGTTTCGACGTTCAACGGCATCTTCAGGCAACAAACTTATAAGTTGTCATCATAATGTTAACAAATTCCCTAAAGTTACGCCAAAAACCACCAATTTTGGCAATATTTAGTTAAGAATGGAAAAACTGGCCTTTTTCGCTCTCCTATTGGAGTGCAGCGTGTTTGGTGCGTCATTATAACGAAACAACTGTAGTGGGAACATTTCCCGTTGTATGCTTTACTGCTAATATCTTTTCAATTACTCATATGACATTACACGCCATTAAATTTATCCGTTGCCATGGTATACCTACAAACAAGGATTTGGTTTAATCTAAATAAGGCAATCTTTTTCGTATTAACAACCCTATTACTTATGTATGCTTTCTTGCTAATGTCTTTGCAAGTACTCATGTGGCATTACATGCCATTAAATTTATCCGTTGCCATGGTATACCTACAACCAAGGATTTGGTTTAATCTAAATAAGGCAATTTTTTCGTATTAACACCCTATTACTTATGTATGCTTTCCTGCTAATGTCTTTGTAGGTACTCATGTGACATTACACATAATTAAATTTATCCATTGCCATGGTATACCTA
Source organism: Ceriagrion tenellum (assembly GCA_963169105.1). NCBI lineage: Eukaryota > Metazoa > Arthropoda > Insecta > Odonata > Coenagrionidae > Ceriagrion > Ceriagrion tenellum. The sequence continues at coordinate 44,686,661 of OY720644.1, read as the reverse complement.
CAAACAAGGATTTGGTTTAATCTAAATAAGGCAATCTTTTTCGTATTAACAACCGTATTACTTATGTATCTTGCTAATGTCTTTGCAAGTACTTATGTGACATTACACATCATTAAATTTATCCGTTGCCATGGTATACCTACAACCAAGAATTTGATATAATCTAAATAAGGCAATCTTTTTCGGACTTACCACCCTCACCCGGTTATTTCATTCAAAACGGTGAATTTTCGCCATGAAAGTCGCCTGAGTTCAGCGAATTACATATTTTCGTGCTTCGAATGCGTTCGCGTGCACTTGACGAAATTGCGTTCGAGCGGATTTTTCCATTGGGCTCTCTCGTCAACTTGAGGGCGGATACAATCACCAAACGACGGACAGAGATAATTCAACGACCCGATTGAATTCAACCTGACTTTTCCGCCGGCTTTATCTCTTCTCTCTCAACTTTATATTTCCCATCTGTTTATTGAGCTGTTGTTAGCGCGGTGACATTTACGTGCGGTAGATCAGGATCTGGGCGACGAGGTTGACGCCCTTCGACGTGTTGTTCATGCACGAATCAGTTAGACTCCTGTGACTCACGGGTCAGCGCGGAAGATAAGATTATTTCGCGATCGTATCCCGTTGATTTCGCCATTTCCGTGAGGCGGAACGCATATAGAGGACTTTTTAATGTTAGCGTTGGAATTGGAGAGAATATTCAAATGGAAATTAATTAGAAGGTTGTGGAAACCTCATATAGACTGTGCATTTTCTGGAATAAATTTATTTGTTCTATTTTATTTATATTTAAAACTATATCCATCCAGGCCTAGTTGTATTTCTGTCGAATGATTAATGAGTACATTATAAATACGGAAGAGCACCCCGAAGTTTGAATAAGCCTTAGGTGTTTCTTATGGTTAGGATATTACCGTCGTGCCACGTCAAATTATCCTATGATGAGTGCACGACCATTTTTTTTTATGGCAAATGAAAATCGGGTGTGGCGACAATTGAGATATTACGCTTCTAACTCGGGTTAAAACACTTGGAAACATACAGTAGAGTTGTTCATTTTTTACCATAACGTGCGAAAATATGGGGAATATTTCAATTTTCATTTTCAAACAAACCATCCAAAATATTTGTGACTGGCTTTTCCCTAATCACAGAAAAGAGGAAGTTTTAGTTTTTTTTACGTTGAGGTTGCACGCGCCTAGCATTTAGAAAAAGTCCACTCCTAGCCATTCATCGAACTAATGGTCATTGTTGGACTCACCACTTCAACCACTGGGACTTGTGGTGATGAGCGGTAATTCATTTGATAATTTTGAACCTTTCTGTATCAAGTGATGTGCAAAATGCTTCGCTTTACACCGATCATTACAGGATTTCAATACACCGTTTTTTTTTGTCCACCATGTGCAGTCATTTCACATGTTACCCCACTCGTGGGAGAATCAAGAACTAAAAGTTACGAATGAGCGATATTTTCGTTGCCTAGCTGTAAAATTGATGTCACAAAGTCATTTAGACGTAGAGAACTTTTATCAGAGACATAAAAACTCTTCTCTATGTTACCTCGAGGTCACTCTCCGTGAGAAAAGGTTAAGTCAAAAAGTCTTCAACTGCTCATAATTTTATAACCCTGTAACGGTATTATTTTTGTGGAAAAACTTGTTTTAGACTTTCTAGAATTTTTTTTCGGTGTTTACGCCATTTAACAGTCTTCTTTTGTGAATTTATGTCCGGATATGATCGCCAGTTTCTTCCAACCAACGTATGAGGATAGAATTCTCTTTACTCAAGTCTCTAGAGGTGTTTTCTTCTATGATACCCCTTGTCCTGCCATGATTCCCGCTCCGCGCCATGAATTGGTTTTCATTTTGGAATTTATAAAATTGCGATCCTGTTCATTGTACATTTTTTTTATCACTCGCGAAGCATCTCTAAGGAGACGGTTCCCAAAATAAATATTTTGCCTTCTTCTTAATGTCTTTACCTTCGTCGTTGGTGGCACATTTTAACCCGTCAAGGCATCTGATTTGTTAACTTAATTTTATAAGTTTGTTAACGATTTTACGGTAGAAGTTAAGCAGTGTTTGACATCGGTTGGATAATTTCTCGTAATTTGGAATAAAGCTGTACAATTTGCTTTCAAACAGCATAAGGGAAGCAGAAAATTGTGATGTTTTCCTTTGATTGACCGAAAAGTGGTTCATGACTTCTCAAGGCATTGAGAAAGTGTTCTATTAAGTCCTTTCTTTTTTCTCATTCTCTCTGAGTCGTGTAGAAAATTTGCCTGTCTCTGATACTGGGATCATTAAGTTTTTTTTCCCTTACGTACAAATTAATTTTAAGTATTCAATACATCTCTCTCATATGTTTCTTTTTTCATCCATACACATTCGTAACTAATCGGTGTAATTTTATTTTTTAATTGAAAGCAACCTAAGCACAGGCAACTTCCCTCCTTCCTATTTGTGCTCAGCTGCGAGAATCTTGTTTCTGGTACACTAAGTTATTATTTCTATCCCGAAAGAGGGCTATCTTATGCGCCATTTTCTCAAGCCGCCTTGTGAACTCTCATTGACCCACACGCACCAATTTAAGGTGGAACGTGTGCTTCGAAGTACTGTTTCCTTAATATATATATATAAAATAATATAAATAGGTTAGGGGCTGATATGTTGGTATCTTTGGAACAATAAGACCTTTTTCTCGATAAAAAATGAATAAAGAATTGTTAAGCATGCTTGTCTAAAAAAATGATTGAAAAATTAAAAAAAAATAATAAATATCTTAACATCGTACGAAAAAAGAAAATAATAATAATTTCTCAAGTGAATGAAAGTTTGTCCTAGTACTGGAAATAATTCAATTAAATTCATGGAAATTAGCCACACAGTAATAACACCACAACGAAAAGTGTGAGGCGCTCTTTCTTATTCCATATCAACATAAATTCATTATATGTGAAGATTTTGGTATTTAATGGAATAGAGTGCTTCAATATACAGTTTCTAGAAAATCTTTGAATGAACTTAAGTGAAGTGCGAAATATAAATGAGGTCGCGCCCTACGCTTTTCGTTGTGGTCTTATCATTGCGTGGCTAATTTCCTTGAATTGAATTCAATAATTTCCAGTCCTAGGCAAAATTTTCATTCACTTGAGAAAATATAATTTTTTTCTGTTTTAGTACGAAGTTTTGATGTTTCTTTTTTTTGAAGATTTTTTAATTTTTTTTAGAAATGTATGCTTAAAATTCTTTTTAAATTTATTTAATTTTTTTTTTACTTTTTAGTCCTAGGTGATAAAATAAAAAAAAACAAGTTGTTTTATAAACATTTTATAAACTAGGCCTAAAAAAATAGGGGCTCTTCACCGAAGAAATTCGCCCGGTAGTGATCTCGATGCGCCGACTCTTATAGACCCGCGGGACAAGATTCGCATCCTTCACCAATGTTCTAACTCGATTCATAGATGTGAATAAAAAATACTACGGTGACAATATGATTTATTTCCGAAAATTGTGGAGAAAACCTACAAATTACGCGCTCTTAGTTTTTTGACATCTAATTGTTGGTAATTTCTCATTTTTTAATTAAGGCCTCTCTGGAGTTCGTACACGTACCATTTCCCATGTAAAAGGGCAGGTATTTTTTGGCAAATATCTCGGAAAGTAATGTGGTGATAGGGCTGATATTATAGTATCCTTGGAAGGGTGAGATATTTTCGTTAAAATGAGATTGAATTCATTGCTTTCTAGGTGGAATGATATTTCGCTCCAGCTACCTTAAACATGAATACACGTATTTTATGTTCAATGACCGAAGCTGAAGAAATGTATTAGGTACCTAAAAATATAGTGCATGTTGTACAAGTTTTAAACAGTACTATTCGGGCGGAAATTGGGATAAAAAAAGTTGCGTGAAAAGTGACCAACGCACGACAAATAAGACTGCATTTTTGTGTACAAAATTCATAATTTTTAAACCAATATATCTTCGTTTAATGACCGTCGACTGCGGCATGTTTGTGTTTGTTATTGTGGAATATTGTGTTGCTATTGACTTTGTTGCTATGGTGTTGATCAATACCTTCCCTCAGGGGAGGACACCCAATATGGTAAGGGAAAAAGGCGTGTAAGACCTCCTGTTGCATTGAATTTGTGAACTGGCAATAAGGTATATCTGACTTTATCTGACTGGATCGCTAATTTTTGAAGTGAAAAAAGAAGGAAAAAAGGAGATGTCACATGTTTGTGTTTGTCATCGTGGAATATTGTGTTACTATTGACTTTGTTGTCATGGTGTTGCTATTTCCTTAGTGTGGTTTTGGTTGTTGCGGCTAATAAATGTCAGACATGTTCATGTAATTTGAGAGGTATTAAGTGTTGTTAAAAAGCACTGGAAAGTGATTACAATAAACGAGAATCGTAGACCAAGTAATATTTTTACGCCATTTCATAGTAAAACTCTTAATTTATAATGTATATTAAAATCAAGGTAGGTGATCGGCAATGTTTAAAATGAAGAATCCTCCCTAAGCGGCTTCAGTCGCGTGATTAATTTACGTTTTAATGCTGATTTTGTGTGTGTCTTAATTCAGCCTACATTCACCTCTTCTCAAAAAAATGTCGAAAATTCTGTCATCACGCGTCACCGTTCGTATAACATTTTCCTTTCTATAGTCGCCTTAAATATACCATTAAACGTTATTATCCCCTTCACCCACCTGAGCTAGCATGCGGTTATATGCGCATATATTTAGTCATTTTATCGAGCCCTCATAATGCGGCCGTAAATAACCTCATCGTCCGATATTAGGCATTCCTCCTCTCCTCGAACTTTATCTTGCAAATTTTGGGGCTTTATTACCTTCCGTTTATCGCTTACTCATCCCTTCATGGCACTGTTCTCATCGAATAGCGAGGGGTGTAAAACTTTCGATGGTGAAATTATGATGGGAGTGTAGTCGTGTACCTGGCGATGATGAAAGTCTCCTATCCCGAAAGTTACTGTGCGTTCAAGTCATTTCGTAACACCTTCTTCCAGGCACGAGGGCGCGTGACAGGGAATATTTCGACTCGGATATTTTTTTTGGCCGTGTATAATGAAGTGATGAGTGCTTATGTTATTTTATCAGTATTATTAGTCACGTTCGGGCCCTATTGGACCACGTGCAGTACAATCTTAGAGGCGTTTTTCTTGATCTTGCCCATTGAGGTATAAGGAGAGGGCAGTACGTCATCAAACATTAGTCTGACTACCAGAATAACGACCATATTGCTAATCCCAGCTTTTTTTCTTACTTTCTTATGAATAGCACGACGGAATGGACGAATTAGTGGATGTAAAGCAAGAAAATCCAAACCATCTGTTTGAAATTTAAGTCAAGAAGAAAGTGCGTGCTAGGTTAATTATGGAAACTGTTGTAACCTTCTTATTTTTTGAGTTATTTGCAAACAACTGCTATTATTGCAGTCTTAAGTGCGGCGTTTAAGTGGACGTGGCGCTACTGTCACCTCATATGGATGAATACAGTTGCTCACTACAAATATTGTCGTTGAAAAATCTGTGGTATTGATATTTTAATTTTGCTTCATAACAGCTATTCTTTTGCCATGAGCAAAAACAGTACTAACGGAAATTAATTGGCTTAAAACAATACTAACGGAAAGAAGGAATTGAGTATTTGTTTTGACATACGCAGTAGCGGTTGGTACCGCCTTTAATGGCTGGACGGTAATCATTGGGGATTGGGTTCGTACTTTAATATATTTTAATAAGTTATCAGATAAAAAAGTCTTGGATCTGATTTCAAATAAGTGCAAATCTGTTTACGCGTTGGTACACCCTGGACCAATTGAAAATGGTTCAGGAATTATATTTTACATTTTTCTCCTAAATTTAAGCGTGTATTGACTATGGTTTTCGAGGCGGTATCGGGAATTTTGGCGAAATTATATCGGAGTATGTTTTTTCCAACATTGAGCTCGTCATGACATCTTTTTATGTGTAAGCATATAAGATACACAGAGATAATACACAGAGATAATAATAAAACAGTATTATTCAGCGTTTCGAAGAAGATCAGTATGAATGCAATCGGATTATTTAATGTATGTAATGTGCTACATGCTAAAAATACCTTTGAATATCCGAAACAAAACCGATACAATACAATTTATTGTCACTAATACATATATATATATATATATATATATATATATGTATATATATATATATTAGCGGAAATACTCGGTGATTCTCATCGGAAGGGATAAAGGAATAAAAAATACACTAGTTTTGCTCATACCGTGATGGCAGAGTTTTTGGTTCAAGTATTACGGTTTATTTCAGGTCTTTGCTATTTATCATACTTTCCTAATGGTAAAAACTTCTCAAAATTTCAAGTTATGAGAAAAGGCAGGCAGGCGACAGGGACAGTATGATGCGTAAGTGAGTGGGTAAGGGTCGTTGTGTATGGCGATACTTCCGCCGTTAATTAAATGGAAATCTATTTTATGGTTTAAGAGAGTGGAATGAAGCAAAAAGGTGGATGGAAGAATTTGAGGCCCACCCAAAAGTTCGGACATCCTTTGTGCCTTCTCACCTTTTAAGGTAATACGAGCGAGATACTTCCCAAATCATAATAGAGACCATATTCGAATTATACGTTTTAATTTCACCGACTGTGAGACACTCGAATTAAATATTGCATTATCAATTGTGCAATAATATCGTTTTACTTGACAGACATTGTAAGCAATCAAATGCAAATATCTAAATAAGTCTTTAACTTGACTCATTTTTTTCACGCGGTACGTTTGAAACTCCATGAAAACGGAAGGTTTATAAGGAGACCGAAGAATTTACTACGGTGACAATATGATTTATATGAAAATATAGTTGAGAAAACGCACAAACTACACACTGTTGATTTTTTGACGAGAGATAGGTGTTAGAAATCGCTCAGTTGTTAAATAAGGTCTCTATGGAAAGCATACACCCATTTCTATGTAAAGGGGCTGATATTTTCTGGAAAATATCTCGGTAAGTAATGTGGTAAGAGGTTGAATTTTTTACATCAATTTCAAATATGCTGTATTTAAATTTTTATAATTCTGAAATCCCCGGAAGCCAGAATCACCTTGAAGAGCATTGTATTAGCCCAGGAGCATGTCGGGAGTAGAGTCCTACTACACACGCACGCACAATCACACCACCTCCCGCTAAGCAGAGTGATGGCAACGGTACGTGCGTGACATTTTTTAAAAGAATCTGTTTGATATGGTATATAATACACGCGCTTAGAATCGATGTCCCCATTCCCCGCTGACGATAAATTGCGCGAGGTTTTGTCTATATACACGCGTACGATAACTAAAAGCATGCGAACGGGGAACGCGCGGAATGCGGGCAAAATCCACGGGAGGGGTTAAGGAATTCCGGTTGTCATTTGCGGACGCTATGGAGTTTTGCGAATAATATCACCGTGTCGCTCGAATTTCCAATTTTGGGATTGGGGAACGGTGAATTTTGTGGGGTTACGCGCAAAATGCGGGGAGTTTTTTTTTTTAATTTTACTCAAGTCTGCCCCTGTAAAATGGCGCCCGTTAAACCTGACGGAAAGGATGAACGGCTCTTAAACTGACAACAAATGGCCATAAATGTGGCGCAAAGGAGATCGTTTTATGCGAGGGTGTGTGGTTTCCCTATAACGTGTACTGATTACTTCGTCACCATAGGTGTATGCAAACAAGATGACCGAGTGATTATGAGATGAACGCGAAATGCTTGATTTTATATCGAGATAGGATAGATATCGTGTCGGCATTATTTGAAGTCCATACCCCTGTCAAGTGATGCCGTAAAAACCGATAGAAGGGTGGAATAGATGGAGCTAATCTGACAGCAAATGTTTACAAGCATGGGTCAAAGGAGTTTGTTTAGTGTGACACAAATGAAAGGTTGTGGTGACAACCGTAACGCTTGTGGGGATGAATGTTCACCGAATATACAAACAAAATGATAAACTGATAATGGAATGAACACATGTAGCCTCCCCTGAGGCCAAACATTTCAATCATGACACCCAGCTAGAGCCCCTTATGTATATATGTCCTATTCTTTACCTCTTGGACAAATCTTTTTCACTCATTTTTTTCTAACTTACGGAAAGGTGAGTCGTTTAAAGTTCAAATTTCCTGGAAAGAATTTGTTAACTCCTAATAATCAATCTTTAATTCAAAGTCGCATAAAATATATTAATTGGAAAGGGTTGGGCTTCAAAAACTAGTTCATCTACATCTACGAAATAGACTTGACGAAAAAAATATCTTAGTACATCCCCTCTCTTCTCTATATATTGACTTGCATATGTTGTAAATGTGTGTTGATAATGATGGCTGTGCCGTCGAAACCTGGGTCGACAAAAAGCATTTCAAGTGTGGAATATACTAATACATTGTTTTCGTCATGTCTGTGACAATCTTTCACAATGTTATGCCTTCAACCATTGATTTTATCTACGAAATACCTTGCAAGCCACCACTAGGGTGCGTGGTTTCCCGGGTGCCGGGTGCAGCCAAAAGCAGTCAGAACAACAGTGCGCGGTCAGACCAGAAACTAGAAGTGTGCTTGGTTGACGAACATGCTACCATACAGTACACCACTTAAGATATGACAACTGGTTAGTATAATTAATGCGACAGATAAATAGTACTGCAAGGTACTAAATCATTCAATAGCTCTATCATGCTAGATGTTAATTGCGAGTTTAGTAGCTAAAAATGATGTTAAGATATTTATCACTTCTGACGAAACGTATTTTACATAGGATCAAATTATCCTAGAACTGATCTATCGCAACTATCTTGGTCCCTTATTGTTCGTGGAAAAAATAACATTTTAAACTTATCGGTTGCATAGTCTATTTCCTTAATCTTATGCCTGCGATCGTTTCTACGGTAATAGTTTGTCTCAGTGGGTGGAGTGCTTCAAGACCATGTATTTATACTTTAAAAATACATAGTAAAAATAGGATTTATAAGAAAAAACGATTTGTCGTTTAATACATTTTTAGTTTACAAATTTAGTTAACTTGCAATGAAATTTTAGCATTGCAATTTAAATCTGTGCTTTTTGTAATGCGTCTAACCCAAAAATTTGCAAATTGTTTGTTTTCATTCGGGCTTGTTCGTAACGTTACGGCTTTTTTTTGAACGGATCTCGGAACTGATATTTCCGTGAGCGAGAACAATAATCGAGGGAAACGACTCCTTCGTGGAGGTGAGGATATGAGCCGTAATCGACGGTACAACTCTCGGATATAAACGCGTTACTAAATAATTAGCGTCGGCATTAATTGATTACTGTATTATAACCGGATGTGGGTCTTTGGATAAAATTCAAGAGCTTTATGTGATCGTGAAGTTTATTTAATTTTGGTAACAAGATTTGACGCTGACATATAGCTCATACTATGGAAAACCTTTAATAAACGCGAATTTAACTAATTATCGTCATATTGTCCCCGAAGTTGGGTCTGTGGACAACATGTGAGAGATTCATTCATTGGTTGTTCAATCCTAAGATTGGTTAACTGCAGCCCTCCATCTCTCCCTATCTACTGCTAGTTCCCTTACCTCCTGGATCCGCTATCTCGTCCTATAAACTTTCCTCTGTATTTGGTCCAGGAACTTATTCCTGGGTCTTCCTGTGGGGACTTTTCCTTCCATTTTACCTTCAATTTTGTTCTTCACAAACCCATTAGGACCATTTAACGTCAGATCAGCAGTGAGTTGACCCTTGGTGTCTGCGATTCGAACCAAAAGTTTTGTGTGGGTTCCTTTTAGCATTGTATGTAAAAGCGTAGAAGCTTTTTCTTATAATGCTAAATCTTATTTTGTTTGAAAAAGATTGTATAGCAATAGTGTGTGATCAATTTGATAAAAAAAACCTGAATTTTGTTAAAATTGTTTATATTTTAAATGTTTTAATTTTAACAACAAAAATACAGCCTTTTTAAATTTGAATTTTTTTCTGGTTTGACACTTTAGCCTTTTGTCTTACCTCAGAAATAAGTTTGGTCGTGGGCAGTGCGCAAACAACCGAGATATGAAGTTTACAAACTTGTTATATTGCGCTCTGCATAATACAGTATGTTAATTGAAAAAATATCTGTAAGAAGGTCTATTTATGAGCAAAAATACAGGATAGTCCTGCTTTTTCAGGATTTAAGGCAGCCCAGCCTGCGTGCAAACTTTGCCGAGGAAAAAAATAGCTATCAATTCTTCTCTTAACTTTCAACAAAAGAGATATTTTCTGAAATCATTCCGTTTTCAGCGGTGGAAGGGAAAGGGTGACATGATAGTCTGCCTACCGATTTTTAACAGGTAATTTTCATTTAAATTCTTCGGGGTAAAAAACGATTTTTCCTCTCTTCTGAAACGGATTTCGAAAGACAACGCCTTGCGGCGTTTTTCCTTGTCATGTAAGTAATTAAGCATCGTAAAATGGGATAAAGGAAAGGCAGCTCACACAAACTTCGGTATTAATATGTTTGGAAAAACAGGATTATTCGAATTTTAGAGATAGATTTTTTTGCCAGAGAAAAATAACATTCGGTGAGAACGTCTAGCTCATGCACTGAACATTGTTGAAAGCTGGAATTTTTACTTTTTACTTTGGGAAATAAAGTCTGTGTGAACCGATAATCTAGTTTTATTATTTTATCTTCCTAATCAAAACTGAATGTGGAAATGGGTGAAAAGGGCAAAAATAAAGTACGGTGTCTTATCGTGATGTTACTGTACTCATCATTGGTTGTTCAATCCTAAGATTGGTTGACTGTAGTCCTCCACCTGTCTAATGCTTGTTCCCTTACCTCCTGGTATATCTTCATATGTATATACTTTCCCATTTTATATGTTCCATGAATAAACTCATGTATCTTCCTCTGGGTGTTTTCCCCTCTATTTTGCCTTCAATTTTGTTCTTCACAAATCCGTTGTCTCTCAGGGTGTGTCCAATCTGTCTTGTTCTTCCTTTCTGTATTCTGTTCCATACGGTCCTTTCTTCTTCTGCTCTTCTGCACACTTCATTATTTCGTATTTTCTCCGTCCGTTTTATGTAAAGCACCCTCCTCCCGCACCAGGTTTCGAAGGCTTTTATTCTTTTCTAGTCTGCTTTTCCAACGGTCCATGCTTCTGATCCGCAGAGTGCTACACTCCACACGAATGTTTTCACATGCTGTTTCCTGGTTTGTACTCCTATCTTCTTTGAGCACAGCAGTTGTCTTTTTCCCGCGATCGCCTTCAGAGCTTGGGCTATTCCCCGCTTGATGTCCTTCGTACTTCTTCCGTCCCACGTGATGGTACTTCCGTGATGGGTAAAGGAATCCACTGGCTCTAATTTCTCTCCTCTCATGATAATGGTCGAGGAAGTGAGCATACCGTTCAGTAACAGTGTGAAAAATTTGGGGCTGACATTAACCATGAATCTTTCCTGGAAAGAACACACGATGAGGGTATCCAACAAAATGAATGCTATTTTACATCAATTTAAAACATGCTATTTTACAGCACAGCAGTTGTCTTTTTCCCGCGATCGCCTTCAGAGCTTGGGCTATTCCCCGCTTGATGTCCTTCGTACTTCTTCCGTCCCACGTGATGGTACTTCCGTGATAGGTAAAGGAATCCACTGGCTCTAATTTCTCTCCTCTCAGGGGGACTTCTACATTCTCTCTCTCTCTCTTCCGAATACTAGGATTTTAGTCTTATTTATTTTCATGTTTCATTCTTGGAGAACTTAGTCTAATACATTTACTGAACTTGAAGATCATCGCGGTTTCCAGATATGACTGCAACTTCATCTGTGAAACGGAGCATGTTTATTTCTCCTCCGATTATCTTTATCCCGATCATTCCAATTGATCGTGCTTCTCTTATGGCCTTGGAAGTACACGTTGAACAATGCTGGTGGGAGGTTCGATCTTTGTCGCACTACTTAGTTAATTTTAGCGTGTAATTGATTTCCGTCTATCGTTCGCATTGTGACGACTTGCTTCCTCTGTAGTTGGTAGATAATTCTTTTGTCGTCGTATCCAATGAGCTCATTCGAAAAATATCGATGACGCCACCGCACGCGGTATGGAGAAACAGAATAGTGCCCCAGGTGTACCTGAGAAAAGGAAAATTTAATTTTGAAAATGGTGAGAGATTGGACTTGAATTTAGAAAAGCAAATGTTTCTAGGGTTATTTCCGCTATAGTCGAGATTGTATTCTAAACATTTACTAATTATAACCATTGAAATATGTTGTATATCAATACCCAAGGATGCGAGTATCTATTTGACTCCGTTTCACCATTGCTAAAAATAACTATCGGGGCATTCATCCATTATTCTTACGCTAAGACCGGTGTTCATAGACGGGATAAATAATCAATGATCGCTGAATCTGCGATTATTCGTCAATTATTGATTATTTGATTTATTTATATTCATATAGTATTTATAGACAGTAAACAATCTCCAATTCATGAATCACTGATTCATGAATCTCTAATTATTTAGGATAATCTGTAATTGGTGAATTACAGATTGGATGTATGTTTATTTTTGGGTGGTATGAGAAATTGAAGAGGCAAAAAATATTTTGAGTATCGTTAAATTTTTATTCAAGTTGAGTGTATAATTTTATTCATTGCATATTGAAAAATAAAATAAAAAATGGATTTGCAATATTTTTTTGATAAACATGAATTAGCCAACGTTAGAATTATTTGTTATGATTATTCAACGTTAATGAAGGCCTTGCTAGGGAAAGTCAACAAACAGTAATCTCGTATTCCGGCAAGTGTTGATAATGTAGCGTGTGCTGTTTAACGTCAGGAATTGCCCGACCATAAGAGTGGTCTCCTCTTTTTTCTATCCTCACAAAGAGACACCTATTCGTAGCCTGAACATCGTAAGATGCAAGCGGTCTGATGGTGTCAACTATTTGGACGGCCAAAAGATTAGTTAGTTGAGCATAAGTGTGGTCTCCTCTTTTTTCTATTCTCACAAAGAGACACCCGAGAAACCGATTCGTCGCCTGAACATCATAAGAAACAGGCCGTCTGATGGTGTCAACTGTTTGGAGGGCCAAAAGATTAGTTATATGTTTCACAGTTCTGGACACCGTTGGCTGCAAAACAGAACTAGCAATCCCTACATATGTACGTAAAACACCAAAGAAGACAAAGAGTAGCAGTAGCAGTATTTATAACTGATCATTACCGATAAAGAAAATTTGAAATAAGTAATCGGTAGCAATTGATGATAGCTTACGAGTAAAACATTCATGACAATTTCGGCCGATGTCAAATTCAGCATGGAGATGTTGTAAAATACTGCGTGATTAAAAACCGCAGTGATATATTTTTTTAAATTTTTAATATGATTTCAACAATTCAATTTTGATGCCTAAGCGTAAAATCTCAAAGCAATGAGCCACAGTAGCACTAGAGGAACTGTCAGTCCTCGTGGAAAGTGTCGATATATGAACATCAGTTCTAAGAAGAATATACTCGATCACTACGGGTTTTGAGAATCGGTATCTTCTATAAAACTCTTCGTCTGTCAACTCTCACGTCTATTGTTACAGCAAGTTAGATTACGGATTTTAAACACAGATTGACATATATCAGAAGTGGTCCATCACCAGACCCCAGTGAGGGCATTTGCCGTTAAAGATTCAAACTGGAGTACGAATATTGTGGAAAGCATCACGAGAAAAAAAGCGAGGTGAAGTCCTATGATATGATATTTAACTCGGAGAAAAATTTCATTCCGGTCGTGAATATAAAGAAGGGAAAAAAACGGTTGCCCGAAGCTCATCTTCACGTCAGAATCCGCGGCGCTAACCACTACACCAACTATTCCACCAGCAAAGCTGAGCGATAATTATAGTCATAAGCAAAGTAGCTTTGAAGGCGATTGAGGCAGGCAATGTGATGTTCCGGACCAACCTAGCAAGGGTAAATTTTCCCAGATCTTTTACACTAAGGGCGGATATTGCTGATTATAGACTGATAAATTACAATACAACTAGGATACGTTTGACGAAGTCCAAGGCGGACTAGCCTTTGACATCGTGCAGGACATAGAAAATACGGCATTCAAATCGGCGAGTCAGGGTATGTGGTCTCCCCTTGTGAGTAATAATTCAGTGGAGATGTTGGATCCCTAATGTGTGTTTTCCGCAGCCCTTAGTGATTCGCTGATACATCGTCATCGGCAATCACATACGCCAATATATCCGAACGAAATTCCATTGCATGGAAATCCTAATCAATTCAAGGTAATCAATAATCCTAATCAATTCGAGACGGTCATATTGAGTATTCTATGCCTTTAGCACCGTATACAACTGTACATTTGGAACGTAAAGACACGAATATGTCGTAAACAACCATAGAACTACCGACATCCAACAAAGAAAAACACTAATTAATTACAGTCGAGAGCTTAATTCACGAATCGATGATTATTTGGCCAAATAATTACAGTTTGCTTGACTATGAATACTAGAACTATAAACAATGATTTTTTGACGACTACGGTCAAGAGTTTAATTCACGAATCGATGATTATTTGGCCAAATAATTACAGTTTGCTTGAGTATGAATACTAGAACTATAAACAATGATTATTTGACGACTATGAATACATATTAATTTGAGATTGATGAATCTCTGATTCAAGAATCAACGATTGATGAATCACTAATTCTTTAACGACTATATGAATAGAAAACAGTAATTAATTAGAGATATAATCATAGATTGAAACGAATCTGTAATTTTTGAGGACTATGAATACCGGCCTAAGTCTATTTTCGTCCGCTGCTTGTGTCATCCGTGTGGCGAGAGTGATGAGCCAAAATTGTGGTGGATGGAGTGGGCTCTTGCTATGCTGGCCAATGCTAGCTGACGCCAGTCCGCTGTCTTCGTTGACCTTCATTTTCCTACAGCGCTTGCGGGCTAACGCAATAATTTTGCAATTTTAATATGTTGTCCATCGATAAATTACCCTAAATCAGCATGCGCTTATCTTTGATATGCATTCTCCTAACATACAATATTTCTTCATTTAAATTAATAATTATCCGCATTCCCGATTAACATTATTGTAAAATCGAGTAGAATCCTTATTACTAAGCAGCCAATGTATGTTTCAAGAGTTACTGGCCTCAAATTGCAAACAGACGGTTGATAATCTTGCTTTACATCCGCTGATCCTTCCAACCTATCGTACTATCCTTAAGGGAAGCAAGGAAAGAGAGGATTAAACAATATGGTGATTTTTATAGGCAGATGGATATTTATTGCATCCAACAATGGTACAATAATATTGGCAAAAACATGAATTGGGATGTTTAGGTTATCTTAAAGGCTTGTTACCTTTTTAAAGATTACCTTCTTAAACAAAAACACACGTTGCTCTCGAAAAGAATAAAACTAAAAATATACATTTGGTCAAAGAAATTAACCTTAAAACCCCGACTTACAAACTAGTGATGTCAACAATAACCTTGGAAATTTTATATATGGATATACTTAAAAATCAATGCAATAAAATATTAATGCATGTACGGCAACCTTTCATACATTATTTTTAAAGAAGTTTTCAATATTGTGCTGAGTGAATAGCCATGATTTCACAGAACACAAAAATTTTCGGGAATTACTCTCCATTTTCTGTTTTTATGCTTCAGTTTAATGTTGTAGTGCCCTCATCATCTATCTCAATGTGCCATACGGACTCGTGTTGGCCGTGGGAATGGGCTACCTTGAATTATTTATTATCATGTCGTATTTTTGGACTACTTGGTGGAATTAAAAATATTCGAGATGGAATGTATCAAACTTTTGAGTCGTTTAGTAACAACCAAATACATTCTGGTAATTACATCGTATGTAGTTGGTATGCCTTTCTCATTAACCATTTTGTCCACACAAGCTCATGCTCGCGAATAAGCGCAGGAAAACCGAAAATCATGATATTTTCCTGTCATTTATGCATGGGATTCCGTACTCGGCACCCCACGTCGAAGGCAATTCTCTCTGCTTCGGAGAAATTACATTCGTGGACGGTGGTGTTGAAAGACAACGTCTCCCAATCCGCCGAAATAAAAAAAAATAAAAATTTAAGGCTGAAAAATATTTCATCCCCGACCGATTCGTCGTGCACACCGTTATATCTGGAGGCGACGCATATTTTTTTCCCTCCTCCTTCCTTCCCCCGAAATATCCCTCGCTTCTCCTCTCTCTTTCCCACCCGAAAAAAAACCCTCTTTTTCCCGCCATCCCGCGATGTCCATTGCGGCGTGAATCGCCGCGCTGCGCGTTTGTTTCACGGTCTCGTGGTTGACGAAGAGACGGAGAGGGCGTTGCGCGAGGAGCCTATATCCGCATTTCCCATTAGCGTTCCCGCGGCCATGCGGGCCTTCCTCTCTCTCCAGTCACATGGTTTCTCCTCCTTTCCCCCCCTTTGGTTTGTGACGCACGAGTTCGGGCGCGTTTGCGATATTCAAATTTCATCCCGTACTACAACGCGATTCCTACAGAAATGGGCGTGCGACAGGGGGTTCTGTGATCTGAAGGCAAAGAGCTTGGAAAAGGTCCAAAGGAAGGTACCAAGGTACGTTTTGGGGGGACATAAAAATACAGATAGTGTTCTACATCTACATCTCGTTCTTTGGAAGCATTCGCAATAAATGCCCGCTTCAGTTCCAAAGAACGATATATCATTTTCATGTCCATTCCAAGCTTAACTATGGCATTATCTGCTGGGAGGTACTTATATGAACACCTTGCGCTTACAATACATGCGCTAGTATTGCAGAAAAAAATAATAAGAACTATAACGTTGAATGACTACTATGCTCCCTCATATCCATTATTTGTAAGCCTTGGAATATTACCACTTAGACATTTGTATATCTATAAGGTCCTGCGAATATTTTATGCCAGAAGTGGAAATATGCCAGGTGTTGAAGGCAAATATCTAAAATATCCAAATAGTCAGTATAATTGAAGAAATGATATTATATACTACCCAACCAAGAATAACTTTGTATAAAAAATAATTTCTTTACATGGGACCTAAAATTTTTAATTCATTGCCAAATATAATAAAAAGTTGCAAATCTGGTAAAATATTTAAAAAAATGGTTAAAGAATGGCTGCTATCCCATAAAAATATTGAATCTTTTTTCTGATTCCTTATGTGAATTGTGAATCGTGTTAGAGATTATACAAAATTTTACATTTTTCTCCAAATATTATTATAAAATATTTATAATGTTTAAGATAGTTTCTTTGTTTAATGAAAATGTTGAATGTATTCAAATATTGTTGTTGTTCTTAGTTTTTTGTTCTTCACTCTTAAAAGTCCGTTATCTATCACTGCTTATATGAAGGGAAAATTGTACAAATGCTGGTGGCTCAGTTCAGGTTTCAACCTTGGAGCCCACCCAGAGCTTTCATTTCCATGTTACATTTTTTAATTATATTTCTGAATTTATTGTTATTTTTATGAAAGTAAATAAATTGTATATTATTATTATTATTATACATAATACCCCGCGAGCCGCCGTGTGGGCGTGTGGCGTGGACGTGATAATATTCTCTGTGTCGTTCTGAAACTCATCAGTTCTAAATTTCTCAAGCACGCTAAGCCTAGCGTGTAGCGTCCCGAGTCTTTAGGTGCTCCCACTATACTCCCTCTATAGGTTCTGAAACACTATATGTTCCTTCGTAGCAGTTTAAACGAAATGTGCAGCTTCTCTTGGTATATTATCAATGTTTGTGCTTATATCTTTATGACCAGGGAACCAAATGCTCGCGGCGTATTCGAGGTGTGGCCTAACCAGAGCGAAGTGGCATCTCTCGTTTACTTATTCATCCCAGGACCTTCCTATTATAGGCTTAACGAAACATAAGTTTCCTAAATACTGTGCTGAATATGTTTTGTACGATTGATAATATAGAGAGAAAAATTTTATTTCTTCCCGCGCATCATTCACGACAACAACACGATCAGATGAAATCGCTAACTCTATCAGAACACACATCATCTAATCATCCCCCGTATTCCCCAATTCGTTTCTTATTCTACCTCAACGTTTTGCGGCGGGTATTTATTTTATTATTGCATTAATATTGCAATTCGACATTGTCTGGTGGCAAAATAACATTTGTTTACCTGTAAATAATAATGACAAAATTTGTAAAAAAATACGTATACTTACATAAAACATCAGACACTCTCGTTTAATATGAGTAACATTAAAAAAAAACTATTTACATTCCTTGGTAATGGATTTGTGAGTTGTTCTGATAATTGGTTCCATTCAAGGACCCCGCGATTTGAGGAGTAGTATTTGACAGCATTCGTTTTTTGCCTCGTCAACTTTAGTTTCAGCGGGTGCTAATTTTCCCCCACAAAATTTGGTGGTTCCAGCCTCACTCCAATTCCAACCAGGCTGGATGTTTTGAAAAACATTCAAATATTCCCAATAACCTCTTTACATTTCTTCTATCTTGCAGTGGACTCCACCCTAATTCCTCTAACATACTGCTTACTTGAAGGTCCTTGGATGAAAAAGTCAAACGGAGATGCTACTTCGCTCTGGGGGGTCATTCTGTAACTCCGAACCGATCGGTACGGGAGGCTTTTCGTCGGGTGGGACGTCACACCGACTACCGTGGTATTCTGTATGGAACCGATCGGTGCGCCGAAGGGCTTCCGTCGGGAGATTGTACCGTCACGTAAAAGCTGTCGGTACCAAGGGGGATCAGTCGGTTTGCTTGAGAAACACCGTAACAAATTGACAACGTATTAAGATTTTTGTCTGAAATAGGTTTATTTGAGGCTTGCAATAGCGATATTCATTATTCACAGCATTAATAGAGACATTATATGCAATGCAAAAGTTGAAGTTATGATAATAAAAGTGACGGCCTAAAAGAAAAACCCGAAAACAACTGGAATTCCGATGTGTAGCATTGTATTGATCGCTTGGCTCCTCAAAATCTTTTTCTATTTGGCGCTATCAAGAACATTTACAGGCCAATATTTTGCCTATGATGCATGTTGGATTACCTTATTATATTATGTCCAATTAATTCCAGAAAATCCTCCGCGACAAATGTCAGTAATTATTGCGCATAATGAATATTCTCAAATTTGAAATTTTACTCATATCGTCTAATTTTGTTCATTCAGCCACGCAGGAAACCTACTTATTCACACTACAGTAGCTTATTATTTGATAAATAGGCTACATCGTGCCGCTGTGAGATATGTGCCTTTACTGACTTTTTTTGCGCTTCAGTACCAGTTTTCACAACAAAACAAAATAGTTTGAAGCACCTTTTAAACTGAACTGTCAATTATCACTATGCCTCACTTAAATTTGGATTATTACATAAATACTGCCAATAGTGAAACATATTTGAACGACAAATTTTCCACTTACACCACGAGAAACGTTCCTGTACGGCGTAATATGCTAATAACTAAGAATTAGGTTGTTACGGAGTAGCGACCGAGAAGCAAGCTTCAGCGAAACTTTCAGGGCTCCTGACATTAATTAATATATATGTGTACTGACAATGACATACATGCAACGACAGCAAAGCAAGGAAGTGTTCAACGACATACTTAGCGGCACCTCCAGTTCATTTCCTCTCATCAAAGTTTTTAATACTACTCATTCAAGTCATTTTTACATTTACATTCGTTCCACGAAGACGCTAAATGAATGTTTCATGGCACGAGCGCGCAACATTACCATTGCTATACACACGAATAAAGCAAATAAATGCGAACATTTCATAAGCACCCCCACAAATATTCTATATTCATGACGATACTGTACAATTAGTTTCAACAATTAATTCGAACCACCTTCCGAAGGTTTGCACTCCACACGGAGGCCAATTCTGCAGCTAGAAAGACCAAATATATACAACGCGATAAACTGTCTGCTTTCCATCACACGTGTTAATTTGCACATACAAATAATAAATAAAATGGTATATTTGACAAATCGTATTTCTACATACATAAATCACAACACATTAGTTCTCGTTGCACCAAAAATCTCTTTGGAAAACTTCATGTTCATAAATAAGCTACATGCAATGTATTTGAAATATGGAGCACTTTTTCACTGCACAAATATACATTGTCACGCAATCAATTCACAGAACTTTATTATCCTCCTCCTTTCGACATTACCGTGTGTCAATGACTTCACTTTCGACATTACTGAGTCTGTACATTATAATATTTGTCACTGGATATTGTTTTGGTTGATACCCATGGATACCCACGAGAGCACTAGGCGGCTTTATTTAGTCATTTGTTTGTTCTATCGTCTCTCTCGTCTCCATTGGTTGAAATGGGCCATGTGACCCTCAGCTTCGGCAACACTCGGAAAATTGGGAGGGAGGGGTATCTTGAAGGGGAGGAGTTATCAAACCGACTGGAACAGCGCCCGACTTGCTTACAGAATCGCCCGAGAAAGCTCCGTCGGTAAGTGAAGCCCGACGAGGACTATGTCGGTACGGTATTCATGCCGTCGGTAGGCTACCGATCGGTACGGAACCGACGAAATACAGAATGACCCCCCTGGTTAGGCCACACCTCGAATACGCCGCGAGCATTTGGGACCCTGGTCAAATATATTTAACCAAAACAATTAATAAAATACAAAGGAAAGCTGCGCGTTTCGTTAAAAAAAAACTGCTACGAGCGTACATATAGTGCCTCAAAAATTTTAGAGAGATTAAGGTGGGAGCTTCTAGAGACTCGGAAGCTACACACTAGGCTTAGGTTGCTTGATAAATTTGGAGCTGATATTTTTCAGAGCGACTTAGAGAATATTATGATGACGCCTCACTACATTTCTAAGTCTGACAGAAGCGATAAAATGAGATGCATAAATAGAGATGCATTGCCAAGCAGACAAGCACAAACTCGTTCATTCCGCGCACAGTAAGTAACCACATTAAAAACTGGTCATAAAGATATAACGAAAAAAATTATTAATTTACCAAGAGAACCTGCACGCTTCGTTAAAAACTGCTACGAACGAACATAAAGTGTTCCACTTCTTTTAGAGGGACTATGGTAGTAGCCCCTAAATACTCGGGAGGCTACACGCTAGGCTTAGCGTGCTTGAGAAATTTAGAACTGATGTGTTTCAGAACGACACAGAGAATATTATCATGACGCCTCACTACATATCTAGGTCTGACAGATACAATAAAATAAGAGAGATGCATTGCCAAGCAGATAAGCACAAACTCGTTCATTCCGCGCACAATAAGTAACCACAATAAAAACTGAACTCCATTAAATACACTCCCATAATACACGTCACCATTTCACCTCTGGCTAGAGGAAGTAATACGAGCGACGGGTAACTGAAGAGTGTGATAGAGGAAAGAATGTTTGGCTAGCGGGGAAGGGGAAGTAGGAGAATAGGTTTTAATGGATGGGATGAAGAAGGTTAGGTCGTATGCTGAGGCTAAAAAAGTAATACTTGAAATAGATAGGACCTCGAAAGTGTGGAAAACTGGGAGGTGTTTCTGTGAATTTCAACAAAACGTACCTATACAGGTTAATGATGATAATGAAAAACTCTGTAGGGAATACCTGCACGATTTCCCTTGAAAAACTCATTCAATTTTTTTGCAACAATTTCAATGAGTAAAAGAATATTCATTACTTGTACATTCATAAGATTAGTCGACTGCTGCCCTCCGTCCTTCCCTCTCTAAAGCTAGTTCCATTATATCCTGGTATCTCTTCCTATGTACTTTCCTCTTTATTTGGTCCATGAAATTATTTTTGGGTCTTCCTCTGGGGACTTTTTCCTCTATTTTACCTTCAATTATGTTTATCACAAACTGATTGTGTCTCAGGGTGAGTCCAATTCATTTGGTTCTCCTTTTCTGTATTGTGTTCCATAT
The DNA here is from genome assembly GCA_963169105.1 of Ceriagrion tenellum. Classification (NCBI taxonomy): domain Eukaryota; kingdom Metazoa; phylum Arthropoda; class Insecta; order Odonata; family Coenagrionidae; genus Ceriagrion; species Ceriagrion tenellum. The sequence goes on along the minus strand of OY720644.1, from coordinate 44,664,637 downwards.
TGTGGTCCTTTCTTCTTATGCTTTTCTGTACACTTCATTATTTCTTATTTTTTTCCGTTCATTTATATTCTTTCTATCTTTTGCATCTTCCTCCAGCACCAGGTTTTGAAGGCTTGTAGTCTATTATGATCTGCTTTTTCAATTGTCAATGCTTTCGATCCATAGAGTGCCACGCTAAACACGAATGTTTTCATGTACTGTCTCCTGGTTAATATTCCCATCTTCTTTGAGCTCAGCAAGGTAAATAATAAGTGACTGATATTTTGGTATCATTAAAAAGGTGTGATGTTTATCTTTATGGTATGACCAAAGACTTTGAATTTCATCTATAACCTTGCATCTTGCTCCTACAACTTCAAATGTTTCTGCACTGCGTCCAATATCTCAATACGATATGAATTTGGCAGCGTTTGAGAAGCGAGATGGTACGTTTCACTCATGGCATCGCATGCTGTCGGAATTCACCCGATGACAAATACCGCAAGATATCGCTTCCACAATTCGAGGAATAACCGAGGAAAACCAAGTGCGGAATGTTTCAGGAGCGAAAAATTGGAGAATATTGGGCTGTGAATGTTAGAAGGATGGAAAGCGTCAGGTCTGGTGATGAAGACCGACAAGGAAGTATCGTAAATCAAGAAAAGGCCGGCGGGAGAAATGCGAGGTTGGATTAGAACTGAAGATGGGGTGTATGGATATGAATTTGGACGGCATGAAGGGGAACAGAGAAATCAAATGCATGGTATTCACCATTCGAACTGCTTATGCAGGAATTACGTTAGTGTTGCTGACCTCATTGCAACATTTGGGATGGGAATCGCTCTGAAACTGCAAATTTAAACTTAGGCTCTAACTTTGATGCAGATTCAGAACCAATTTATTTTCTGACAAAGTTATTAGTAACTTAAGTACTCCACAATTCCACGGTAGACCAGATCATGAGATTAAAATTAGGAAAATAGACTGCAGAACAGACAGATTAAAAATTTCTTTTATCCCGCGATCGATAACATCATAATGTCTGCCAATAGGACTTTGAATTAGGTTTGTTAACAGTTAGTGTTGCTGATTGGTTTATTTGCTCTTTAATGCTTGTTTTTTAAATTTATCCTGTTGTACCAACATAATTCTTTGCATGTTTTCTTCATGAATCTTGTATCCTGTTTACATAGGTGCAGTATACATTAATTCAATAGTTTTGGTACCATTGGTAGAATACCTTTGGTGTAGTGCACATTGGTGAAAGCTACTTGTACATGGTAGTGTTTGTTGGGGAAAACTCACCCCCTGCCAAATATCCTTGAGGTGACTTGCAGGGTATAATGTAGATTAAGATGGATCTTCTGAAATTGCTCCCAAAAGTAACTTTTTGTTCAAGATAAATGCGCAGTTTACACTTCTAAATTGAGCCAAATTGTATATAGGTCGGATGCCGTTTAGGGTAGGGAATCATCATACCAGAGAATTCATGATAGTAGCCTGCGATTCAATCACGCGGTCGTGAAATCGTTGTTTACTTGTCATTTGTTTATGAGAGAAATCGGTATGCTCTATTTCAATTGCGCTTTTATCTTGGACGAACTCTAAAGAAGCTCCACCGCGACTCATAGTGAGTCAAGACCAATTCTGAATTTCAATATTTTGTATATTCGGTTTAAGAACTACTTTTGGTGATGACACACTTTGAAGGCAAAAATTAAGGTTCTTAACATTTAGGTTACTCCACGAATATATTAGTAATGGACAATTTTTTCTGCAGTTGGAGCCGGCTTCTGCGCCATTTCCATGGTATTACCGAATTTTGCATATAAGTATTGAAATTATTGGCTTAAGGCTGGGACACAATCAACGTGTACGTGTGACGCGAGACGTTAACGGGACAACGGGAGACGGGAAACGCAAGTCAGCGGTCACAATCGACGTTAACGCGGCCCGGAGTAACAATTGACTAACGCAGGCGCAGCTAAGAGATCAGGTGTAAACAACTGTGGAAGTAAATAAGTTGTCTTTGACAAGAGCAATCTTCAACAGTTGTATGTATCTGCCGACAGATGGCTCCCATTCCCGGATTCTCAGGGCTATTCTGATTGGTTTTCCGTGTACGGGACACGGGAAAAGATGAAAGTTGCCCATCTCTCGCGTACACGCACTCCCCGTTCACGTAGATTGTGTCCATTCGCTACACTATCCCGTCAGCCATCTTTTCGCGTATTCCCGTTAACGGCTCACGTTACACGTACACGTTGATTGTGTCCCAGCCTTTAAAACTTGCAATATAAAGAGGTAGTATCTCAGGTTAGTTTTCTTCTTATAACAGTTTTTCGCAAAATTAGCGTACCTAATATATGGAAAAATAACATTTACCCGCATTTCTGTCATTCTCCCATTGAGTTGCGTGTTATTTCAAGTTTGATTAGAGAATACAAAGGCGAGAAACGTAATTTTTTGTTCACGACTCATGGAGAGCAAGCATTATTTTTTTTTAAATAGAGGGGTTATGGAGGAAATGATATTTAAATCACATTGTGGTGAAGTCACCTTATTAAAATTAAATGCATTGTTGAAGATGGTTGAGTAGAGCCGTGTTCACACGATGCATGTGCCCGCGCGAGTAGATGGGTGAAAATATCCACCATTAAAATTGTCTCGTGTAAACACGCAAAATTGCATTGTGGTGAAGTGGTGTCTTCGAATTTGGAGCATCCATTCGCTCGTCAGCCCAGTTTTGTATTGGCGCGGGTACGTGCATCGTGTCAGCACGCCTCAAGGTAAGCACCCGCAGTTCAAGAATGGCAACAGCGTTTTCCAAAAGGCTTATATTCTGTCAACTAGATGTGGAACGATTTATAGTATACCTACCTGAATTTGCTCGCGACTGGAGCCTTAAACTTTGATATACGGTAGACGGTGTTTGCTTCTGTGGTGTAAAGGGAGTGCAAATTTGGCAACATTGTTCTTCGGAAGGAGTTATGTACGGTAAAGTCGAGGTGGAATGATCCACTGTATACGTAGCTGAATTTTTGTGCGACTGTGGCCTAAAACTTAAACCTACGGTAGACGGTGCTTGCTTTTTTGGAGTAAAGGTATAATAAATTTGGCAACCGTGTTTACCGGAAGGCTTATATCTAGCCAAATAGTTATGGAACGATGTATTGATTTACACAGCTGAATTTTTGTAAGCCAGAGGCCTAACACTTTAACATACGGTAGACGGTGCTTGCTTCCGTGGCGTAAAGGTAGAGTGTAAAATGTGCAACAGTGTTTTCTAATAGGCTTTTGTAAGGTCAAATAGATGTGGAACGGTCTATTGTATACGTTGGAATGGGGTCTAAAATTTTAAGTTTAGACCATACGTTCACTCTTCCATACTGCCATCTGTACTTCACCTTCCAGGTCCTCTCCTTCCTCCGCCTCTTTTCATTTATGTCTCCCATTTTGTCGCTGGCCTCGGCGTCCTCTCGATTCCTCCCCTTCGTATTGGTCGTGGTCCTTCTCCCCCACGGTGGTGCGACCTACATCGCGTACTCGTCGTCGCCAAGCCATTGAAGTGGTCGCTCCCTTTTGCGTTGGACGCCCTTTGTGCCACCAGGCGGCGCAGTGCGTCCGGTTAATTTCGTGTGATTAAGTGTCGGCAGAGGTCACGCTCGATCCCCGATCGTTTTTTCCTTTAAATTTTCTTCATTTTTTTTCTTTCGGGGTCCTTTATTTTTATTTTTTTGACTTGATTGGCGCACCCATCGAGACCAACCTTTAACTAGGCTTCCCCCCTCCCTTCCTGTTCTCCACCGCAACCGCGTCAAGCGACGCACCCCGTGCCATCTTTCGGGAGATTTCGTTCTTTTCGTCCGTCATTTTTTTGCTCCTCTCTTTCCCTCACTCCCTCTTCATCAAATAAAATCGACGTAATCACGAGTCTCTTGTCCCGTCCCGAGGCTATTTTTATTTTTCTACTTTTGATCGGGTTCGACCGAGCCGCACAGATTTTTTTATCTTTTTCCAGTTTCCTGGCTTCCTACGTGATGTTCGCAAGCTGTAGGTGCTCTGTAGTCAGTACAGAAACTCCGTTATACTTGAATATAAAAAAAATCTTTGGGGTATCGCGAGGAAATCTGATGGAAGTACATGCTGTTGTACATTGCAGCGGTTATTTGAAGGAGGGCGGACTTAAAATGGGGCATTGTATTTTAAATTAATGAAAATAAAAAAATCAGGATCATGCAGAGTAAAATGTTTGAATCTATTGTATCTCTCTGTATTCATTTATTTGTGGAAACATTGATACAAATAGATTCTTCATTTCCATACTGCCATTCGACCCGCTGCATGGTCCAGTGCTCCAGTAAACCAGTTTTGAAAGTTTATCGAGCTCATTTTATCGATTAATGCTGCCACCGTCCACCGAAGATTATTTGTGATGAATCCCAGCTACAGCAGCAGTATTTTATCAAAGCATTCGACTCACTTGGTTGCCTGTGAATGGTCGTTGGATCCTAGGATGGGATGGGAAATGTGTATCGTTCCAACTTCCATTTTCAACCTTATTAATTGAAATAGATAAGGGTCATTGAGATTCACCCAAAAATTTATAAATACAAAGAAAAGCTGCACGTTTTGTTGAAAACTACTACGAGCAAACATTTAGTGTCTCATAACTTTTAGAGGGATTAAGGTGGGAGCCCCAATAACTATATAAATATAAAGAAAAATAAAGAGAGGATGAACGTTAGGCTTAGTTTCCTTGAGAAATTAGAACTGGTGTGTTTCAGAGGGACATAGATAATATTATCATGACGCCTCACCACATCTCTATAGGTCCGACAGAAGCGATAAAATATGAGAAATACGTTGCCGAACAGATAGGTACAAAAACTCGTTCTTTCCGCGCACAATTTTTGACGAAAAATTTGAGCCCTTTTGCTTGGGAAAATGGTAGGTGTATGCACTTCAAATGGGGATTTTTAACACCTATATCTCGTCAGAAAATAGGTAGAGTATATATTTTCTCGACTATTTGTGAAAATCAACCATATATTCACAACAGACATTTTTGAGGATCGCAAAAAAACCCTTCCATTATGGAGTTGTAAACGTACCGTGTGAAAAAAATGAGTCAAGAAAAAGACATGTTGATATTCTTATTCAATTATTTAGAATTATAGAAATATAAAAGAATATTATAGCTGAATTAATAATACATTATTTTATCCTTTATGTACAATATATAGTTTTAAAATAATTTTATCCTTGATATATAATGTTAGGTTTCACTTGGAATACGCCGCGAGCATTTAGGACCCTGGTCATAAAGATTTAACCAAAAAAATAATTAAAATACCAAGGAAAGCAGGGCGCTTACTTAAAAACTGCTACGAACTAACTTATAATGTTTCACAACTATTAGAGGGATAAAGCTGGGAGCCCCTAGATACTCGGAGGCTGCACGCTAGGCTTAACCTGCTTGAGAAATTCAGAACTGGTGTGTATCAGAGCGACACGGAGAATATTATCATGATGCCTCACTACATCTCTAGGTCTGACAGATGCGACAGAATAAAAGAGATACACTACCGAACAGATAAATACAAAAACTCGTTCTTTCCACGCACTAGAAGCGACCACAATAAGAACTGAGCTCCACTAAATACACTCCCATGATACACGTCACCATTTCACCTCCCAAAACCTTACATCTTTACATGGCTGGTGACCTATTACCCCCTGTCACATGCCCATATGGTGGCTCGCAGGGTATCACGTAGGTATGTATATCATTGACTGCAACCACTTGGCTGACTGACATTGGCACAATGCTTGATCAGAAAAAGAATACATAGGTGCATGATTCAACTTGGTGCAATGTATGTGGGACTATGTGATTTGCTTTACATCACAGTTTTTGAGATGGTAACTTGATTAAAAAGTAGAAACTGCCAGTTTTGGTGATAGCTAGTGTTGGAGATGTAATAAAACATTCAGGGATGCATGCTGGTGAGAGACATTGAGAGCTTGAAAGCATTCCTTGATTACCCACATGCATGCCGCTTCTTAACATGAGGCACATGCATCTCCGAGGCATAATTTGGGATGAATGACCTATTACCTGGCTCGAGGGAGAGGAATGAATGATTTCGTTTTCTTCCTTCCCCTAGAAAAGCCGAGAAAGCTTGTCCCCCTCCCCCACCACTCACCCCTTCCTCCGCCACGCCACTATCGTCAGTCCGGCGACCAGTAAGGAAGCCTAGCCTGAAATCATGAGCAGAAATGTGCACAATAAGCGATCACAATAATACTGATCTCCACTAAGTACACTCCCATAATACAAGCCACATTTCCTGCTATCCATAAGTGATTAAGTGAAGAGTAGGAAAACCCAATATGGTTATTATTTCGGTTATCAGGCTATAATTTGATGGTGTTATGCTATATCCATCTACCTCAATGGGTGCAAGTTATCAATCCGGTATCTTGACTTGGACTTGTAAAGGATGGGGTAATTGTCTGAATGTACGGGGTGAATATGAAGAAAAGTGAAATAAATTTCAGGAAGTTTCTTTAATTAATATTGCCTCTATCCAGATGTGCGAGTCATTTATTAACATACCCTCGTGATTTTCATCTCTTTGGGCCCATAAAAAATCATCTGGGTGGTCGACGTTTTGAAAATGATGATACCGTAGTCCAAGAGGTTACTCGGCTGCTACAGCAAACAAAAGACGTCTTTGCTGCCGGCTATCAAGAGCTTGTAAAGAGATGGGATGGTTGTCTAAATACACGGGGTGAATGTGTAGAAAAGTGAAATAAATTTCAGGAAGTTACTTTGATAATTATTGCCTCTATCCATATTTGTGAGTTATTTACTAACATTCCCTCGTACATGCTGTATTGATATTCCCCCTTAATTCCAATATTTAGTTACTGGCTGTAAATAGAATCATCATCGGATAGAATTCCTTATTAAGGTGGATGGAGCGATTTTAGTTTTTTTTTTACCGATGTGCGTGAGCCTTCGTATTCGTGTACAGATTCACATTTCAGTTCAGATTCGCATTAGAACTATGTACAGATAAAAGCGAAAAGGAATTGGTTTTTACCTATGAGATTCCTTGGCATATGGCACATTATTTATATTTAGAAATTATTACACTCATTACCTACTGATTTTCTCCTAAGCGCGGAGGCATATTTTTCATATGATTATAATGGTTCATAATAAATACCTAGTTGTCTTCATCGTCATCATTATCAACCAGTGTTCTGCCTACTGGCAGGTTCCAAACACCATAACACATTTGAAAATGTGCCCACTTGAAATATCAGCCGGTCGTTTTCAGAATCGCAAAAAACCTTCCATTGTGAAGGTTTTTTAAACGTACCAGGTGAAAAATTTGACACAAATAAAGACTTAGTTGACATTTTTAAATTTTACTTAAAATTTCTGTCGCATGAAAGTAACTGCACCATAAATAATGCAATATTTTATTCATGCTTCCTACAGCAGCAGCAATTAAAACGTATAGTTGTTTGGCGAAGTCATGTTTCAAAATAGTCATTAAAGGTCGTAATTGGTGCTAGGAGTGTAAGTTTGGCAACATGGCTATCCGTAAGGCCTACGCCGTCCACTGATTTGGAGCGCTCCATAGTTAACACAGGAAAAATGAAGGTCCTGTCTAAGTATATAATTGCTCTATTAATTATGCAATATTTTATCCATGCTTCCTTCAGCTGCATAAAATTAAACGTACTGTTGTTTGGCCAAGTAATGTTTTTAAATAGTCATTAATGTATTAACGTATTTGGTGCTAGGAGTGTAAGTTTGGCAACATAGCTCTCCATAATTCCTGTTAAAATTATTGTAATATTTTTGTAACATGTGCTGCTCTTCATTATGTACATACTTCATGTACGTCACAATGCACTATGTTGTTTTTAGGGTTTTTTTTACCCCAAGCATTGAAATAAACTTATTCTATATTATGCCGTCGACTGAATGTGGAATGTACCAAAATCATAGGAAAAATATTAAAAACGTTCTTTTATATTTTACTTCCAAAGCAGTTGAGGATTCTTATCATTTTCGTCGAAGATCTGAGGAGTATTGTGGCAATGTGAATTTTACCAGTAAACAAGAAGCACAGATATAATTTAAAGCATCTTTTGAGATAGCTAAATTCGCGGAAATAAAAAACGGAACAAAAAAAAGTGTTTAAAGGAAGTTGATATCGCTCGGGGATTATATTGAAGCTCATACTTCTTGGAGACGATCGATCAAATGAACACACCATTGATAAATTCTTTATCTAATCTCTTTGCTTTCCTATCTCCTTCGACTTTTGGGAAGTGTGTTTACAAAACTATTATCGCTGCACTTAGCGTTCCTTCTCTTCACTGTACGTAGAATTGTCTTCATCCAGAAACACGTCAATCAAAAAAAAAACAGAAAAAGAAGTCAATTTAATTTTGTGGTTGGTCATTCCGTGCAATTTCTGATGGCCAGGTTACCATTTCTGTTCATTATTGCTTTGACGGAGCTAATGGAGTGAAATATTTCCGATCTGAAAAAGAAATCTTGTTATTTTAGCGGGCCCTTCGATGCATTTTTTTCATCGCATTGATGCACCGTACGGAGTGTTATTCCACTTCGGTGAGAGAGGCTATTTCTCCGGCATGGAACTTTCTGATCACTCTGTGGCGAACGAAAAAAATATTGCAAGTATGCGTGGTCGTTTATTCCTTCGCTTGTATCACCTCTTGCCTCTGCGTTTTTCGCTGAAATAACTGTTTCATTAGAGCCATGTTTTCAATACCTTTTGGCTGGTCGTAGTTTGTGATATTCTTTGTTCCGTGGAAAGGGCATCAGGTACCTATCTAAATCCTTTTGTGAAATTTTCAACAGCGCCTGAAATTTTTTTATCTCGATAGCTTTGGGGAGCTTTCATATTGATGAAGGAAATGAAAGGGTTAAGTAAAAACTATCAAGAGAAAATTTTGAAATTAACTTTCTACCTAGGGTCTCGTTTTAATCGGAATACCAAACACCGAGCCTATCCTATATACCTCCTGTAAAGTGGTGCTGTAACGTACGTTTTTATGCGCCCCTTCTTAATTTTAGCAATTATTTGTTAACGATCAACTATTCAAAAGGGTGCTCTACGCTTCAAACTCACAATTCCATCAATATTCATCAGTTAATGCAGGAACAAATAGTAGTTTGACGTCAGCGAATACGTCAATTACATTAAATTTTGAAATGAAGTTCTGCTTCTGCATTATTTCGCACGATGGATTTTGTACGAATAATATGAATGAACGCTTTTTGTTACGTTCCATTTGTATATATATATATATATATATATATATATATATATATATATATATATATATCTGCATGCATGGAATTTATCTGAAGGCATATCATCTAGTCCACAGGCTTTGAGGTGGATTTTCAGCCATTCCCACTAAAGTTTTGGACACCGGGTGTTGCGTTTGTACCTTCAAAATTATTCTACTCAGAAAAATCAACTGGAAAAATACTTTTCATATCAGTCACACTGCAACCAATTTTCTGGATTAGTGTATGATACCAAAACAAATAATTCCATTGGAATAGCTGACCAGCTGACGAAAAATGGTGCAGGAGGAGAATGCTGAAGATAAAATGGACGGACAAAATGAGAAATGATGAAGAGTAGAAGATGCGCAGAAGAGTAGAAGAAGAGAGGACCATATGGAGAGCACCATAGAAAAAAGAACAACAATATGGATCGGACACACCCTGAGACACAATGGGTTTGTTCATAACACAATTGAAGGCAAAATACAGGAAAAAGTCCCCAGAGGAATTCCAAGGAATAAGTTCACGGACCAAATAAAGTGGAAAGTAGAGATACCTGGAGGTAGGGTAATTGGTATTGGATACGGAAGAGTGGAGGGCTGCAATCAACCAAACGTAGGATTGAACAACCAATGATGAGCAACTGACTCCTGGAGCTGAATTCAATATGCGTTAGTTCAGTAAAATTTACGCTGCCCTATCGGATCCTATCCTCTGGAATACAAAGTAAAGATAGGTTTTCTCTGAGGTGGATCCGGTGATGTTTCGCACTCACTAGTTACTAGTGATGGGTCGTTCATGATCGATTCGTTCAAAATGATTGAATCACCAAGTGAGTCAAATGACTCATGATTCATTTCAGGAAAATGATTCGATCATTCAATCATTTTGTGTTTTCGTCTGCCGTGTGATTGAATGTGATATTAAGTGGAAAAACATTCACATGTACGTTATCCGTTATGTCTAGTCATGAAATTTCAGAGAGGTATCTTCATGGGCATAAATCCATTAATATTTGGTCAGTGAGTTTATGTTTGTATAGCATAGTTAGAAATAAGGCGCTCATTTTAAGAACGATGAAATTAACCCTTGTTACAATACCAGCGCATCATTACAGTTGGTAAACTTGATGGGAATTTTAATTACCTGCTCAGTTGAAAGCTCCTAATTGAATGTAATTCAATACTGCAGATCAGAAAACATTCATGCACATTAATTTGTGTAGTCTGAGCTAGTGATTTTATTTTCATGTACATAGTTTGACGTTATTCTTCTTGAATTCAGAGTCTGTGACAGTTTTGCCTCTCTAAATATTCTCGTGACTATAGTACTTGAAAGTCTCCAATTTAATTCGGATCCAAAATTTGTGGAATATGGAAATCAATCAGCCTTCCTAAATTTCTACGCACGATAGTAATTATTCGAAATCAATTATTCAAATAGATTAATTGCATCAATTAGCATCATTCGAGTTGTTGAGTCTCTTCAATCTTGATTCATTCGAGTCTTTCGATTCACGTGAGTCTCGTGATTCATCTAATCAATCTGACTTACGAGTCATAATGAATCAAATGATTGAATCAGTTGAATGACTCGAATCAAAATGATTGAATCACTAAAATGATCGACTTAGCCCATCTCTACTAGTTACTTTTGCTGATACTCTTCGCAACACGTAGCGTTGTAGGTGTAAAATTTGGTTGGAAAAAAATGAATTAAATCTTACAACTCAGTTTTCAGTTTTGAGTATTGTCCAGTATGGTATAGAATAGTGAATGTATATTGTTGTACAGTTGATAAAGCAGCAAAAAATTGTAAATTTTGATCTTTTGTCTGTATATTCGGAATTGGAGCCAGTTTGAGAATATTTTACCCCGCACTAATCCCGTTTTATATTTTTTCTATGACAGTAATAGAGAAGTATTCACTGTGCGGAAATAAAAATCATTCTCGTTCCATCTACCGGTGCTTGGAATAACTTCCCGGAATAGGCGGACACGTGATGACGAGATATAAAATTTGATTTGAGTCGCGCCGTGTGACCATATCGGATTTTCGTCGGCGCAAGATTTATTTGTGGTGCCGGTGCACACACATTTACCTCTATTTTTAAATAGGCGTAGGGTTTTTCGTTGCCCTGAAAATACTGAAAGCAGTTAGAGTGAGATATCACATCACCTAGAAATCAATGAATTTGTCGCCCTTCCAAAGACCAAAGCCCCTTACCATCTACATCTACACACTAACCGGCGAGCCGCCGCATGGGAGTGCGGCAGGGGGTGTTAGGACACCAGCCATGTAAATATGTAAGGTTTTTGGAGGTGAAATGGTGACATGTATTATAGGAGTGTGTGTGGTGGAGCTCAGTTTTTTAATGTGGTCGCTTCTTGTGCGTGGAAAGAACGAGTTTTTGTACCTCTTTTGTATCTGTTCGGCAGTGTATCTCTCTTATTTTATCGCTTCTGTCACACCTAGAGATGTAGTGAAGCGTCATGAAAATATTCTTTGTGTTGCTCTGAAACACACCAGTTCTGATTTTCTCAAGCAAACTAAGTCTAGCTTGCAGTCTCCGAGTCTCTAGGAGATCCCACCTTAATCCCTCTAACAGTTGTGAAACATTATAAGTTAGTTCGTAGCAGTTTTAATGTAAGCGCCCTGCTTTCCTTGGTATTTTAATTATTTTTTGGGTTAAATATTTATGACCATGGACCCAAATGCTTGCGGTGTATTCGAGATGTGGCTTAACCAGAGTGAAGTAGTATTTCTCTTTTACTTTTTCATCCGAGAAACTTCCTATTATACGATATACTCACCAGCATCAGTCGTAAACATTTCATCGGGAACGCTTGGAACATACACCGTACTGTCCCAACTTAGCCCTTGGTGATTTTCATCTGTTCGGGCTCCCAAAAAAATTATTGGGGTGGCAGACGTTTTGAAAATGAGGATACCGTAGTTCAAGAGCTTGCTCGTTGGCTGCATCAGCAAACAAAAGACTTCTTTGCTGCCAGCTATCGAAATCTTATAAGGAGATGGAATATGTGTCTGAATGTACGGGGTGAATACGTAGAAAAGTGGAATAATTCTCGGGAAGTTTATTTATTGCCTCTATCCTGATTTGCGAATTATGTTTTAACATAGCCTTGTATGTGATGTAGTGATTCTCGTCCTTACTTCCAAAATATGGTCACTGGCTGTAAATAGACTAATCGTCGGATAGAATTCCTTATTAAGGTGACTAGAGCGATTTTAGTAATTTTTACTGATTGTACGTGAGCCTTCGAATTCGTGTACTATTAGAAATATGTACAGATACAAGCGAAAAAGAATTGATTTTTACCTGTGAGATTTCTTGGCATATGGCACATGGCATATATTTCGATATAATTACCCTCATCACGTACAGATTTTGTCCTAAACGCGGAAGCATATTTTTCATATGATTATAATGGTTCGTAATAAATATCAAGTTGTCTTCATCATTACCATTATCAACTAGTATTCTGCCTACTGGCAGGTTCCAAACGCCATAGCTGCCTCCAATTCGTCCTGTTCCGAACCTCTTCCTTAGTTTCCGTGTAACATCTTTATATATATATATACTTCGTCTGTTATTTTCAGCCTTCTTCTTTCTCTTCTCTTTCCTACCTCCACTATTCCCTCGACAGCTGTAATTAAAATTCTCTTTCCACTTAAAATATGTCCGATCCAGTTTCCCTTTCTCTTCTCTACTGTTTTCTGTAGTGTTCTTTCCTCCGTAACTCTTCTCAGAACTTCATCATTTCTTACTCTATCCAAGCATTTCACTTTTTCTAGCCTCTAAAAGCTTTGATCGTTTCCTTTTCTCTTCTTCCTATGGTCCACCTTTCGGATCCGTACACTCCACACAACGTTTTACCAGTCTGTCTCTCAGTCCTAGGTCCACACCATTTCTAACAAGTTGTCATACCGACTAAAAAACATGTATTTACTTACGATTTTTGCATAAATTTAGAATTCCGTGTCGTAAACCCAATTCATAAAAATGCTTTAATTGGAAATTTGAAAATATAGTTCTTGCATAATTCATATTACAAAAAGGATGTTTATTTTCGACGCATAAATAGAGATTACCTTGTGGAAATGTGGTCTCTGATTTTTTTTCAACGTACGTAAAAGTTATTAAAATGTTCGCTCAACGACTCACGATTCGTGCTCCATCCTCCTTAATTAGGCTGCTCTGCTCACTCACATCTTTCTTGCTCTGTCCATCGCTTGTAGTCTTACATCTCTGTTAGTGGAACTACTTGTCTTCTTCCTCCAGTTCTTGCTGTCTTTGTCACGGTGACTATATCTTCCAAATCCCATCCGCAAGCCATTAAAAAATGTTTCTTAATATAATATCCAATTTATATTTTAAAAAGCGTTTTCTCTCGCCAGGCATTAACCCTTCGTCAAAATTGTTCTACCAACAACGGCGAAGCGTTGCGTATCGATTTACTGCTCGCTGTGTTGTTTATTTATCTTTTACTCCTCTGATATATATCGTATGGATAACACGTACAGAACTTATGTGGCGCAGCATTAAAGAAACTAGGTTTTGTTAAACTTATAATAGGAAGGTCCTCGGATGAAAATGTCAAAGAGAGATGCTACTCCGCTCTGGTTAGGCCACTCCTCGAATACGCCACGAGCATTTGGGACCCTGGTCAAATCGATTTAACCAGAAAAATTAATAAAATACAAAGGAAAGCAGCGCGCTTCGTAAAAAAACTTCTATGAGCGTGCATATAGTGTCTCACAAATTTTAGAGGGATTAAGGTGGGAGCCCCTAGAGACTCGGAGGCTACACGCTAGACTTAGGTTGCTTGATAAATTCAGAACTTTTTTCAGAACGGCATAGAGAACATTATCATGACTCCTCACTACATCTCTAGGTCTGACAGAAGCGATAAAATAAGTGAGATACACTGCCGAACAGATAGGTACAAAAGCCCGTTCTTTCCGCGAACAATAAGCAACCACAACAAATATTGAGCTCCACTAAATACACTCCTATAATACATGTCACCATTTCATCTACAAAAAACTTACACCTTTACACGGCTGGTGACATAACACCCTGCCACACGCCCATGCGGCGGCTCGCGGGATATTATGTAGATATAGATGTACTAGCAGAAGGTACCCGTTGAAATGCAACGGGTGTTAATACATTGAACTCATAAGAATACCACAAAGCCTGAAGAATACTGTCAGCGCGGTCATTTGTGGGTCAATAATCTGACTGTCAAGGGAATATGCTATTGGTGATTTCAGAGAAAAATGTGACATTTTCAGCTAAAAGCATGATTTTCATGCAAATATGAAGCGTAAAAGAAATTAGATTGAAAGAATTAGAAGCATAATTTATTCAGCCGTCCTATAATAAAATCCCAGCCCTCCATATTGTGTGAATGTACTTTGAAAAAGCAAAAAATGAAACCACTCCACCGAACCCAATTCTTGGCATGGAGCACCGGGGGTGGGCGGGGGGGTTTTCGGGAGCACTGAGGTCTTTTAAATATAGACTATGTTACTACCAGATATATTTGCTATCTACATGCGTAATTTGAGCTCAATCGGTCCAGTAGCTTTTGCGTGATGGAGCTACAGACAGACAGACAGCATTACATTTTTATATATTAGTAAGGATTTAACTAATTCGTTTTTTGAGTTTTCATCTCCTCAAATAAAGTCACAAGAGGTAAAGATGATGTATGATGTGTGCTCGTAATGAGATTCAAAAGAATGGCGGGAGATTATTTTATTACATCTTCATAAAATGTTATTTTTAGAAAATAATTACCGAAATATTTTATTTTCATTCTATTCTTTTCAAAGGGAACGAATTTAGCGGTTTTGAGGGCAGTTAATCTATTGAAGACACACGGATGAGAGGTAATATTGCTCATTTTTCGGTGCAGTCATCCATGCACCGGCAGTCTCTTATCTCGTCACTATCGGATTCTGCTCATATTTTAATGCGCGCACGTCGTGGGACGTCACTCAAGTCTTCTCATACCTCGCCGAAAGCCAGTTCCAGCCCGAGCTTTTCCATCCGTTCGTCCCTCCCACCACCATTCTCTTTTTTTGAGTCCCCTCCCCATATCACGTCATCCACAAACATGCACACACGCACTCGCGCACCCTCCCACGCGCGCGCGCGCCCCCGCCGACAGAATTTTCAACCATAATAAAAAATGAGAGCATCGGGATTTTCGGGCGATAAAAATCGGCGCGTACGCGAAGCGTTCGGACGTCAGTGTGTGTGTGTGTGTGTGTTTTGTTAGCCATCGTACTCGCTTCCTCATTTCCTCATTCTTTTGTTTTGTTGTATCTCTTTCTCTCTTCTCCCCCTCCTCTATTTTTCTCTTTTCCTGGAAGCGCTCGTCGACATTGTTCTGTTTTCCTCTGCCCGCGGAATTCTCTTACCCTTCCCCTCTCCCCTCCCTCCAGGCTTTTGTGTTCTACGTCGGCGTGTGTAGATATCCACGTGCGTGTTCATTTTTTTTCGTGTCTATATGTAACACACACACGCGCGAGAATGCGTTCGTTTGTTTGTGTGTATGCACGGATACGATCGCCGTGGAAGTCATAAAGGTTTCATTAGAGTTTGAACGATTCGCGGAGACGCGAACGAATCGCGATGACGGCCAGCGCGGAGTTACGGTCTCGCGAATTCTCGTGGAATGTGTGAATTAAACCGAAGAAATGCTGATGAATTTATAATAAGACGATCGCGACGCGTTGCCAACGCGTTGGTTGAGTTGGAATGCTAAGGAATTCCCAATTAAAAAACACGTTCGACATCCCTTCAGCTATTTCTTAATATGGCTCTGGCCTCAGGGTCACTTATTCCAGTTTTTCGGAAATCTTGAATATATATTGCATATTTCAAGTGCGATTTATATACCGAGGTGAAAATAAATGATGGTTTCCAGGCTTGTTTTAGTGTTATTCAGCCTTGAAAGTAGAGATTTTAATACGCGCTCATATTAAGCTAGCTCATATCTCAGCAGAAAAACGTATATTTTACCGAGAAAGCATGATGAAGATTTTGATTAAAAATTGTTCACTACAAGAAAAATATCTTCGTCCAGTCCATTTGATTTTGAAAGTTTTAGTATTTATATTTAATTTTGTATTTATGTTTGAATCACACAGTCGCGCGGAGGCTCCTTAATTTAAATAATTCTGTGGGCTTATTCCACCCAAGGTGAGCTGAAAATCTTTGTGTCTATAGAGCTACATCACCGTCTAATACTAAGAGCATGTATATTATGGAGACGCTATTATGGAATAAAAGTGTCTCCAAAGCAATCCCTCCGGTGTGTGACGTCAGAGAAGGCGAGGCTGCCGAGGCTGCCGAGGAGGCCGAGAGCGCCTCATCGGCACCATCGACACCATTTATTTCAGAGCTCCACCAGGCACGCCATCGTCTGTGAATAGCGTCACACATTCATCTATTCGAATTGTTTGACAAATCGCCGGAAGAGACGCCACTTTCCACACACTTAACCCTTTGAGTGCGGCATGACGTGATATCACGTCATGCAGCACCCAAAGGGTTAATCCGAAGCTTAACAATTCTGTCTAGCACTGCAACTAAATGGGAAAGACTCTCAGAAAGCAGATATTTCAATGATTTTGAAACGTAACTAATTTGACTCGCTCATCCATTGAGGGTTAACGGAGTCACCCGCTAGTGTTCTCGCATACGTACATATATACATACATACCCATCACGCCGTTCCCTTCCGGGGTAGGCACAGTCAAAATGTTTCACTCATTAATACATAATTGTACACCTAACTCTGCTTCAATGATTTTCTCCATACTGGCCTATCCTTGTAAACCTCTTTTGCCTCATTTACCTCCATACGCTGTTTCATACAAGCCCTCCTGTTTTTAAGACTCCTAATATTCCTCCTCCTAAGAACTTCCTCAACCACATTCAATCACAAATTTCTCGGCCGACCTCTACCTCTCACACCATTCATTCTACTCTCATATATCTGTTTCGTTATTCGACTCTCATCCATTCTCTCAACATGGCCAAACCAACGAAGCACACCCCTTTCATACACGTCCATTACTGGAGCATTTAACCCACATTCACTCAATCCCCACGCATTCCTGGTCCTATCCATTCTACTCTTGCCGCAAATACTCCTCAGATAGCTCATACCCACGGCGTTTAGTCTACTCTTATGTCTATCCTGCCATACCCATGTTTCACTACCATATAGCAAAGTGGGAAGAAGTACACTTTTGTGCACGGCAATTTTCGCTTCCTTAGACAAGCACTCATTCCTTGATATGCTCCACATGCTACCTACCACTTTCCTTCCAGCATTCGCACTTCTCTTTATCTCCTCATCTATTCTTCCATCTTTCGTATACATCTTACCTAAGTACACAAAATCATCCACCTGTTCAATTCCTTCACCATTCGCCCTCATCATACAGATATTCTCCCTATTCTCCTTATCAAAAACTACTACTTTAGTCTTGACCGCATTTACCTTCAATCCCATTCTCTCCGTTGATTCACAAAACTTATCTAGGAGCTTCTGTAATCCCTGTTGACTGTCTGAGATCAAAACAGTATCATCCGCATATAGGAGAACTCGCACGTTTACATTTCCAATCAAAACACCGTCGTTTTCACTGCTTGCATCTCTAACTTATTTATCCATATATACATTAAACAGCCATGGAGACATTACGCATCCTTGCTTTACACCCCGATTTATTACAAACCAATCACTCAGAACCCCGTTAACTCTTACACTTGCCTTACTATTATCGTACATCGACATTATAACATTGAATAACTGTTCATTCACTCTATAATCCTTCAAAACCTTCCACAACTTCCTTCTATTCACCCTATCATATGCCTTCTCGAAATCAACAAATGCACTATACACTTTCTTTCGGACACCCATACATTTTTCTATCACTAGGTGAAGTGCAAAAAGCTGGTAACTACATCCTCCCCCAGGGATAACCCCACTCTGCACACCCCATATTCTGTCGGAAGTAATATTCTTCAATCTTTTGATAAATATTTTACTGAACACTTTTCCCGGGATACTCAATAAACTAATGGCCCGATAATTATTACATTCGGTCTTTCCTCCCTTCCCTTTGTACAGCGGAACGATGATAGCATTCTTCCAATCCGCTGAAACAACAGAAACCTGTAAGCATACATTATAAAGTTCACGCAGCCTACAAATTAGTAATTTACACCCACACTTCAACATTTC
Source organism: Ceriagrion tenellum (assembly GCA_963169105.1). Lineage (NCBI taxonomy): Eukaryota > Metazoa > Arthropoda > Insecta > Odonata > Coenagrionidae > Ceriagrion > Ceriagrion tenellum. The sequence continues at coordinate 44,646,010 of OY720644.1, read as the reverse complement.
ACTGGATATTCCGTCTATGCCTGCAGCCTTCCCATTTTTTAATATTCTCACAGACGTTGTGACCTCCTCCTCACTGATATTCTTTTCCATCTTCACATTCTCACATGCCACTTCACAAGGCTCATCTTGAACGCCTGAAATATTATTGTACAATTCTTCAAAATACTCCCTCCAGCAGTCCCTGATATTGCTCTCGTCCCACATGATCTCTCCACTTTTGTTCTTTACCGCATTCATTCCCCTACCTTAACCAATCTTAGCCCTTTTTACCCACTTCCAAAACAGCTTTTTATTACCTTCAAAATCACTCTGCATTTTGTTAGCTTCATCCGCAAGCATTCTTTCTTTGCTCTCTTTCATAAAGATTTTGCATTCATTCTTTTTCTTCCTGTAAATCTCACATGCCATAGTACACTCTTCCTCAGATTTGGCAGCAATCATATCTTTGTACGCCTCTTTCTTTTCTCTGACTGCAATTTTCACTTCTTCATTCCACCTTTCGTTCTTCCTACCACTCCTTTTCCACATACCTTTTCAGCACATACCACAATCACTTCTTTTAAACACTCCCACGTATCATTTACGTTCTCGTTTCTGATATTCTCGTCCAATTCTCTCTGCTTCAACGATAGAGCATCCTCAAGCATGCAACTATACCGCTTTCTTACCTCGCAATCTGGCAACCTTTCCACTTTTACTCTCAACTGCTTACGCGCACCATTCTTCCTTGGTACCCACTTTCTGCCCAGATTCACTTTGGAGAGTACCAAATAGTGGTCTGTTCCACATTCAGCACCCCTCATCACTCGCGTGTCCCACACTAACTCTCTCAATCTCTCATCATACACAATAAAATCAATCATGCTTTTACAATCACCCCTTTTCCAAGTATACATTTTATATTCTCTTATGTTTAAAACATGTATTCGACACAAACAATCCTTTTTCCAAGCACACACTCGCCAAGTTTTCACTACTATCATTCACTCGAGGGTCACCAAAAGATCCAACCACTCTCTCAGATCTCAGATGCATCCCGCATCACACCAACCCACCCATTCATGTCACCTAGTAAAATTATTCTCTCACCAGGAGCACATTCATGCAAAACCTCTCTCAGTTATCCCCAAAACTCATCTTTCACACTGTCACTCTCTCCATCCACTGGTGCATAGCACGCCACAATCACAACTCTCCTAATACCTATTTTCATGCGAACCCAGAGCAATCTAGGGGGTACTAACTCGTACTTCCTTACTAGCAACTTAACTCTCTCATTAAGAATGAGTCCTACACCTTGACTGCCATGTACATTATCTTCAACTCTTGACCACAATGCCAGACTACCGCCATCTGACGTAACAGCATCCCGTCCCTTACGATTAGTTTCACATACACACAGAACATCCATTCGTCTCACTTTCATTTCATTCAGCAACTCATGCTCCTTTCCATTCACTCACATTCCAAGTACCGAGAATCCAGTTCGTTTCCAGTCCGTATCTTGATGAGCCAACCTTTTATAGTGTTCTCGCAATTGTGTGAAATTCAATTTGGGAAAATCATTCGCCTGGACTGGGAATCGAACCCAGATCCCAGATTACCGTCCCGAGTGCCCTAACCTGATAGGGTAGCTCTCCAATTAATTGGAGCACTCGTCTCGAAATCGAGGGATCTGGGTTTGATTCCCAGTCCAGAAGAATGATTTTTCCCACATTTAATTTCACACAATTGTGGTAAACAAACTTAGGTCCAAGACAAACTTACCCTATCCGCGGCGCTTCTCTAATATAATTAGCGAACGGAAACTCGTTGCGTGCCGTAGAAAAGAAGAATTACTCCCGCACATCTTCCTCAATCTTTATTTCCTCCTCAACTCTCTCTCTCCCCCTTGAGGGCCAATCCGTTGCGGGGAAAGGATTTTGTATTTGTAACGAGGAGGGAATCCTTGGGAGTGAAGGGTGGGTCGAAATTAATTTTTTCCCCTTTTTCTTGCGCTCATTTGAATTTCTTTGAATATTCACGAGAGGGGCCCTATCTTTTGCCAATTGCTTTGGCAATAGGAGATGAAGGAAAGGGGTGGGAGAAGACGGGGGGCTGGGCGGGGAAGGTTTAGATAAATATGCAGCGGGAGGAGGTGGTAGGGAGCAAAAGCATCTCTGAGCCGCCGCCTTGATGAAATTAAGTTGTTCCTTTCGCCCGCGAATGAGAGGGAGAGAAAGAGGCAGTGCTTGGATTTACGATGGAAAGAGCCGCGAAAAAATGATGGGCAAGGGATGAGGTTTCATTTACATCTACGAAATACCGTGCAAGCCACCACTAGGGCGTGTGGCACTGGGTGACTCCACATTAGGCATGCTGCACTCATCCCAGCTTAAAACAGAACCACGCACGTTCTCCCGGATGCCAGGCGTAGACTAAAACCAGTCAGGTGAAGAGTGTGCAGTCAGACCAGAAACTAGGAGAGAGACACGTAGAAGAACATACAACCATGCAGTACACTACTCAAGATACAACTACTGGTTATTTTTGATTTTTAAAATTTATCTTCACTATCCCGAATACAGCACAATGTGCCAATTTACGTCGGGTGGATAACAATAACAACGGACGAGACACATACACCCATGTCCTGGGCAGATAATATTCTACCCAGGTGGGACTCGAACCCGCGACCCTCGGGTTAGCATGCGAGGACTTTGCCCCGTCGCCACCGGAGCCGACAAAGTCGCTTGTAGTATTAATGCGAGAGATAAATAGCACTACAAGGAACTAAATCATGCTAGAGTACATCATGCCGGAGATTGCATGCGAGGATAGTAAATAATAATTATGTTAAGATATTTAGCACTACTGAAAAAACCTTTTTAACCTAGAAAGTTTCCTAAAACATATCTATCGCAACTATTATGGTCACTTATTGTACGCGGAAAAAAATGATATTTTCAATGTATCGATTCTGCAATCTATTTCCTTAAACTTATACCTGTGAATGTTTCTACCATAATAGTTTGGCTCTAGCAAAATATTTTGAACGTCCGGCAAAAAATAGTCTACATCAAACTGTCGTAAAAGATTAAATCAATATTTTTCCCCTCGATCGGATGGAGGTTCTTACCCTAATTCCCTCAACAATTTAGTAACACTGCTATTTTCATCGTAGCAATTTTTAACAAATCTACCTCTCCTCCGCTGTATTCGATCTATATCTGAAACTAGTCGTACTTCGTAAGGGTCCCGTCTACTAGCGGCGTATTCCAAGTGAGGTAGGATTCATCCCGTGTGTATTAAATCCTTGGCCTTCTCCTTGGGACTTTTCTCTCTATTGTACAGTAGGCATTTATCTCTATTTTACAGTCTGTTAATAGTACAGTATCCGGTATTTCTTCAGTTCTTCTTCCTTGGTCGTTCAATCCTAAAATTTGTACACTGTAGGCCTCCACCCTTCTCTATCTAATTCTAGTTCCCTTACCTCCTTGTAGCTTTTCCTATGTTCTTTCCTCTTTATTCGGTCCATGAACTTATACCTGGGCCTTCCTTTGGTGACTTTTTCCTCAGTTTTATCTTCAATTATGTTCTTTACAAACCCTTTGAGTCTCAGGGTGTGTCCAATCTATCTGGTTCTTCTTTTTTGAATCGTGTTCCTTTTACTCTTCTGTTAACCTTTTCGTTTCTTAATTTGCCCCTCCATTTTAACCTCAGCGGCCTTGGACTTATTCCTTTGTGACCTTAGCGAGTATATCTCACACGTTGCTGTGCGAGTTGGTTGTTCACGTGGAGTAATTTAACGCTTGGCACTTCCCACGCAAGCTTAGAATAGAATAGAATAATTTTATTTCAGCTCTTGATTTCCCCTTAAGAGCAAAAAATAAAATACATATCAAATTCTTCTTTTAACGGAAAAAAGGACAAAAAATTTACCTGCCCAATTTTTCACAGCGATGAAAAGCAAAAATGTCACTGCCATAGATAATTAACACTGAATACAATCTGGCAAATAAACATCAACCAGAAAGAGATAAGAAACAAATAATGATTTCTCAGATCATTCTGTAAAACATACAATTCAATAATAGGACACAAATTTTTGTTATAGACATGTATGCTCATTATAGTAATAAGTACATTGTTTTCCTTAAAAATAGGCGGAAAGGGAAATTTTTTAATGGATAGCTAGCTGTGCCCGGCATGCGTTGCATTGCCACTTTTTCTTTCTAACTAGGCACACACAGACAAAGCAGACACAAAATAATTTGAGATCTAGTCCAGTGAACTCCTCGTACCTACACGGAAATTCGTAACGCTACGTAACGAAACGTACGTAACGAAACACGAACGATAGCATGAGTTTCCATTCCATGCCTATGCTACGGTTTCTAAGTAAATATAATATTCTATTGTTGATACAGTGCAAAAATTTAATATTTCCAATCTTATAAATCCTACTTTAGGAGAAAGCGAAGCGTATACAAAAATAAAATGCTAGAATTAAAGAAAAGCAAACAAAGATACCTCGGCACCAAATCTTATTCTACGTACAAAAAATTACGTAACATTTATCACAAAATATGTCTCATTGATACGATTCTGATGCGCGTGATTGAGCAACTCGTAAGCGATCTGCTTCGTTGCTTGCTTGTCGTTCCTCGCTTGTTTGAGAAGCTCGCGTGCCAACACACAATTATTGAAACGACTCGCGCTCCACCTATTGTAAATGGATTTAATAATTAATAAACCTTCGCGGGCGCGCGGACAACAACTCGCCAAAGTATAAAATCCGAAGATTCTTGCAAAATTGTGTGGAACTTATGCATGATGCATAAATGAGAAACTTAGCAATTTTCTGCAATAAAAAATCAACTTCGACCCAGGTTTCGATATTTTCACATCACCATCAGGTGGTCACCTGATCATCACCTGATGATGATGTAAAAAAATCGAAACCTGGGTCGAAGTTAATTTTATATTGTGGAAAATTGCTAAGTTTTTCATTTATGCATAACTCGCCAAAGTTTCATCGTAATCTGACGAATGGTATTCGAACGCATAGAAAACGAATAAACGAGCATTCATTTTTATATATTAGATGGAAAGGAATTCCAGAGATTAGAACCAGAGATGAGAAAAGATTTAAGGCACCAGTAATATCGCCGTCTGTACAAAGTTTGAGGGAACAGGGTGGGGTATATCAACATAATAGTATTTGGGCAATGGCTGTGCGCAGACTTGAGATGTTGCGAATGAGTCAGTGTTTATAGTAGTTTTTTTTGATAGGTGTGTTAGTATTGAGCCGTAGAGTGGACGATTTTTGGAATTTCACAAACAAAGTAGCAAGTGACCGAGATCTAGCAACACCTGATTTTTGCATCGAGAATTGGAAGTCGAGCAAGGGTGAGATGGCCAGAGCGTGGGTGGCGGAGTGTTTATTGTGATTACACCCGTTCTCAACTGTTTTTGTTTAAACCGAAAGTAAACCCGCTGTTGTGTTGTGTAAGTTCTTGTATAAACATAATGTCACGGCCCGTTATTGTTGTTACGCGGGGTAAGAAGTTTGGAAAAGTGGAGACCGAGCGACTGAATTTGAGTTCTGGTGTTTTGATGATGATGTGGCATAAAAGCTATTAAGAAAAGAGGGTCTGTGGTATAGTTGAAAAATACTTACTGCATTATGATGGTGAATGCCACCGAAGGTGGCAGCATAAGCTAGTATACATATATTCAGTTGTGCGCATTGCGTTGCGGAATGTGTGAGCGTCTTTGTAAGCGGAATCGTAACAGCCCAGGGCAAACGAGGGGGCGTTGGAACGAAGGGGAATAGTATGTGGGACAGCGAAACGAGGCAAGAGATGGGAAGGAGCGAAGTTTACGACTCTTTTGAGAAGGATAAGGCCATACGGGTGTCCCCAGACGGTAGGTGCGGGACATTATCCAAATGAGCAAGCAGCTGCGTAACCAGAGAAGGACACACACCCACGCACGCTCGCTTACTCTTATACGTAGGAAGGGTGGGCGGGGTTTGAGAGCGAGAGGATGAGAAAGGACCCGGGGTGACATTAGGGAGCGCGCTAACGCGACATCCTTCACGTCATCATCCCGACCCCTGGCGCACACGCGGGAGAAAGAGTATAAAACGAACTTCTTTCTCGCGGCCCTTACGCAGTCCTGCCCATCCCTTTGCCTCAGCCTCAAGGTGGCCCTGGCCTGACACTGTAAGCCAAGACAAATATAGGTTAAAAAGTCAGGAAGCAGGTAGATTAAAACTTTTACGAAAGTTTGAAGTTCACTATCTCTTGCCGGATGATCAACATATTTTGCTAGAGACAACCTATTATGATAGAAACGATCACAGGCATAAAATTCATTCATTGGTCGTTCAATCCTAGGATTGGTATACTGCAGCTCTCTACCCTTCCCTATCTAATTCTAGTTCCCTTACCTCATGGTATCTCTTCCTATGCACATTTCTATTTATTTGGTCCATGAACTTATTCCTTGGTCTTCCTCTGGGGCCTTTCCCTCAATTTTACCTTCAATAATGTTCTTCACAAACCCATTGTGTCTCAGGGTGTGTCCAATCCGTCTTTTTCTTCTTTTCTCTATGGTACTCCATATGGTCCTATCATCTTCTACTCCTCTATACCCGTCATAATTTCTTATTTTTCCGTCCATTTTATCTTTAGCATCTTCCTCCAGCACCATGTGCTTCTCCTCCAGCACCACAAGGCATAAAATTTGGGTTGACTTCGAGAGTCAATACTTATTTGCAGTTGGTTAATTAAGAAGATCTTCACGTTCCTCAAATAAATTTAATACAGCCTTGATGGTATGCACGTTACTATCTCCATCCAACTCCTTAGTAACATCAACATCCTATTTATCTATACATCAACAGACCTCATCGGCTATAACATAAAATGATGGCATCATATCTGGTCACCTCACTTATATAGGTTATAAAGTCAGGAAAAATGTAGATTAAATGTTGGACGAAAATTTGATGTAGACTATATTTTTTATTCAACATATTTTGCAAGAAACAAACAACTATGATAGAAACGATCACATGCATGAAATTTAGGAAAGCATAAAATTTAGAATGACTATGTGAGTTAAGACAAATATAGTTGATCGAGTCTGGAAAAATATAGATAAATTTTTGACGAAAGTTTGATATAGAGTACAATTTTCCGGACGATCAACATATTTAGCTAGAGACAAAATATTATGATAGAAACGTTTACAGGCATAAAATTAGGGATGACTATGCAAGTCAATACCTATATAGGTTAATTAGTTAAGAAAAATGGAAAAATATCATGTGTCAAGAAAAAAATAAGTCAGGGAAAAAAGAAGAAAGATTAAATCTTGGACGAAAGTTTGATGTATAGTTTTCCGGACGATCAACATATATAGCTTGAGGCAAATTATTATGATAGATACGTTTACAGGCATAAAATTAGGGTTAAGCATAAAATTAGAGATGACTATGCGAGTCAATAATTATATTGGTTAATTAGTCGGGAAAAATGTAGATTATATCTTTGGCGAAAGTTTGATATAGAGTATAGTTTTCCGGAAGATCAACATATTTTGCTAGAGATAAACTGTACTGATAGAAACAAACACAGACAAAGTTAAGGATGAATATGTTAGTGAATACTGATATAGGTTAAAAATTCAGGAAACATGTAGATTAAATCTCTCACAAAAGTTTGATAAAGATAGTATTTTGCCGGACGATCAATATATTTTGCCAGAGCCAGAGATATTATGGTAGGAGCGATCATTGGCATCGATAGATTAAAATGGCATTTTTTCCGCGTACAATAAGAGATCATAATAGTTGCGATAGATCATTTCTAGGATTCTCTGAGCCTCACTTGGTAAAGTAGGTTTTGCACTTGTGCTAAATATCTTAACATCATAATTTGCGACCAACTCTGCATGAAATTTCGGGCATGATATAGCTCTTGAATGATTTACTAAACTGTAGTATTTATCAATGGAATTATTAATACTAACCAGTAGGTGTATCTTAAATAGTGTTGCATGGCACCATGTTCGCTTTCGTAGCACTCTCCTAGTTTCGGGTCTGACCGCGGACTGTTATCCTGACTGCATTTTAGCCTGCGCCTGGTATCCGGGCGAACGTGCGTGGTTCTGATTTCAGCTTGGTTAGGTGCTTCATGCCTAGAATCACCACCAGCCACACGCCCTAGTGGTGGAGGGCTTGCTCGGGATTCCCTAGATGTAGATGATATACTAAGTTACACATTTTTATTTATTCAGTGAAAAAAATCGTTTTCTCTGATTAAATGGATTTCCTATCGAAAACCAAAATTAAGGAACAAAATATGCAAATTATTCCCCGTATATATTTCTAAAGACTGTATTTGTCCTGTCATGGGAGATGGCGGTAGCGCCATTTGATTGGAACTACCTTATTTCGACTTCAATTACGGTAGTTATTCGCTAATAACTATAGGAAATATGTGGTTAAATGCCTTTGTATTTATTTTTATTGGATTTCCAAGGACTTTTCACTTCTCATGAAGAGATTTGTTGAAAAGCTTGAATATCCTTTCTCATTGAAATTAACGTTTTTCTGCTGTATCCATATCCATAAGAGCCCATCTCCACTTTCAAGGCTGAATTACAGAAAAATTAGCCTGAAAACGTTTTATTTTCATCTAAGTTTATTAACCGCTCATCAAAGATGCTGCGTTATTTAAAAAAAAAAATCTGGAGTAAGTGAGCCTGAGGCAAGAGCCACCTTAACAACATCTACCTCTCCCTTCTTAAACCTTTCCGAGGCATCTGCAACATTGCGAGTCTAACTCTTCAATGCGAGATATTTGGGAAACATTAAATTGTCTTTGATTTAATTTAAATAAAAATTAATTCATAACTCAAAACGAGCAAAGAATGAGCAGTAGAAAATGGATCGTTGCCTAATTTAATTTAGGAAAACGAATGAAGCAGATTCTCGAAAACTGGAACTTTAACCTCAAAACTCTCCCAGTAATTTTTTTCAGACATTCTTATTTACTTTAGTGTTAATTGTCTCACCACCATTCAAGATATTACAGACAAGTAAATATTCTGCAGCCTGGAGAAAGAAAACGAGAGCAGACAGGATCACGCTAATGCAGCGACTTTTTCAATATTTTGACGGCAAAGTATAAATTTTAGCGCATCGAGAAAAATAAAACTAATTTTCAGGAAATGTGGTGGTGGTTAAGTAGAGACGGCAATTCCACAAAAGAAGTATGCACTTATCTTTGACGACCTTGGCTGCATTACGTCATCTAAATCTGGCTCAGTTTTTCACCTGAAGATGGTGGTCAGCGTCGAATCCGCTGTTGGATGAGATAAGATGTATCTAATTATTGACGAATCAGGTACTGCGGAACAACAGCATTGCAATATTTAAGGCGAATGATAACGAAAAGGTTTTCATGGCCGATTTTTCGTTCCTTCAACCTAAAAAGTTGACAGGTTTTGTCAGGTTGTGATAAAATCAGCTATTATATCAGAAGGATGGAGTACTGTGTTCAATCAAGTCTAAGGTTAAAACGCTGTACATCAATCGTATTTAATTTTATTATTGAAATAGTGGTACTAGAACCCCTATTCTGTTAACAGCCATAATTTTTGCAGCCAGTTTTGCTGAATAAAATAAGGGAACGATTCATTATGCTACTCCTCATTTTTCGCTCGTTATCGAGTGTTATTTTTTTATGATTTTTCTGATTGAATCAAATTAAAGACAAAGGAGTTTTGCATAATTTTTCATCATTGAAGTGTTCTTCCCTCGGTTGAATCATGTGTTCAAAAAATGTTCGGTTAACGATCGTGAAATGCTGCTCATACCACGCATTTGTAAATCGGGGAATTGTGGTATCCTTGTCTTCTTTTGTTTTCATTCATTAGGTGGCGAATATTTTTCGTAGTTCGTCATAAATGAAACGGAATTGAGATATTCAATCGAAGCGATGTTGTTTTGGAATGCTTCAAAACAAACATCGCGATGGTTATGAGTTTCCTGCGTCGGGCCGCAGAATTCCAATTTAATTCGTTTTTCGGATAAACTAATGTTTAAACGAATTTTGTCCGTTCGTGTTTCATCTTCCATTGAGTTTTATAGTATTTTTTATTTATTTAAATGCATGTCAATCGAAATTATTTCATTTAATAAATTGTTTTTAACTTGAAGCTACTTAGCAGCTGAATGGCCTCTTACAGTCTCGCAGTCTTTTCAGCATAATGAGATTTTAATAGACGAAGAACCTAAAATCAATCGTGAAAGGAAGAGGAAAGAATCTGGAGCTAGTAGAATCATTTACTTGCCTAGGTGTCACTTTAGAGGAAAGCTGGTAAAACAGCAGGATTACAGATTGATTTACATGCCTACATTTTGCCATGGACGTTAACCCTACAGTAGTGACGTGAATCATTGGGGCATAAGTGGTGACAACGCGCTCGTGGACAGATTAGACCTTTAGTGTTTTTAAAAAGATATTAGTTTTTTCTTTAATGATCTCTACGGAGCAGCATTCAAACATGAACTAAAAACTATCTTTTCAAAATTCTCAACACAAAAAGAGAAGATACTCCATCTTTTATTCACTCTAGGTTCACTGTAAAATGGATAGACAAATTCATCATTTCTCATCTTTTGAGGAAAAAGGCCGTTACAAAGTATTGGTACGATAAAAGAGGATTAATTCCCATAGTATTTCAGAAATTATTTTTCCACATTTTTAGCATATCACGTTTTACATAGCAGGAAAGGCTGGTGAGGACCTTAATATGGAGCGTAGCCCTGCATGGGTCGGAGACTTGGTCATTGCGAAGGGAGGTTGTACGTAGACTAGAGGCGTTTGAGATGTGGGTGTGGAAAAGGATATGTAACACCTTGCTGCGTGGTAACGCCATTTATTAAGATAGTTGGTTCTCGATATTCTTGCTATAATTTATTTTTACAGACAGAGGAGAAGAAGTTTTAGCGCACACTGACTCGTTACGCATCTCTCCCTCTTTTTAAACAATCAATCTCCACCAAAACAAAAACTTAAACGAATCCTCAAAAACGTCAAAACAAATAAATACCATTACTCATGAAAAGTATTTAAACAAATGACCATTTTCGGTTAATGCAACCAACAAATACATGATATAATAAAACACATTTAAAAAATACATACAATATTTAACAGGAGCAAAATAAATAGGAACGCGACGTCACAAATGGAGAGGGTGAGCTGAATGTCGAGAGGGACGAACGTGTAGGTCATGAATATATATTTTGGATTTGGATATTTGGAATTGGTACCTAGGCTTCGTGTTGCCTAAATTTCCACTTTTAGTTCACCCAGTCCTTGGCGCCACTTCGATTAGAGTCTCTTCAGTTGTTATTGTAAATTGACGTAGTTAGTTGTTGCTAACGTGAGACTGTGGTGAATATTCAATAACGATCGAGGAGACATAAATTACGTAATGCTTTGAATTATATCTTGCTATTTTTGTGATCTAAAAGTTAACTTTGTAAATGCTAGAGAGGAAATATCTTTTACAGAAAATGTGTAAGAGGTTTATGAAAGGTCCATCGTGTGCCGACGACGATGTTTGCCAGACTCTGATTCTAATTTGAATGCATTAAGCCCATTCGGCTTAAATAAAGAATTTAAAATGTCTTTTTTAAACAGAACTTGCTTTGTACCAGGCTGTAAAACAGGATATGCGTCTACGAGGACCAAAAATAAGGGACTTGGATTGAAAAATCAGAAATTGTTCAAGGCGGCGGTAAGTGCATTCCTTTTTTACCTACACTTCAATGATGGCCATTGGGAATACTCATGAAGTCACGTCGCATTATTATTAAATTTCCGTATAGCGATATTCCGGAAGTGCTACAAAGTTAATTGTGCATTTGTGTAATTAAATTTGGAGAGAGAATTAAATATACCTATCTGTAGACCGGACGATATTAAAAAAGTATATAATTACGTCCCGCGTGTAGTAGTACATTTTTATCCATTGCATTATGATTAATTGTAAGTAAAACCCATTTATGTTCATGGTAAAACCAGTACAACGTGTTTATTTACAAACTATCGACTGTATTTACATTTGAACTTCCGTCTTTGATCACTAGGCGGCACCACTTTCCAAGAAGTTTTTTGTTTACGGAATTCTAGACATCAGTTTTTGGCGACGAGATCACAATCCATAATATATATTCATGGTGTAGGTATTGGATATGGGTGAAGAGGAGAGGAAGCTAGTGGTGGAGGTTTGGAGGAGGCAGAAGGGATGGTTTCTGGATGTTTTGAAAGGAGAGGGGATGTTGAAGAGAAATATAGAGGGGAGAACTATTGGGAAGAGGATAGGAATTCTGGACGAAGTATGAAGAGGAGGACAATATGAGGAATTCAAGAGGAATACATTGGCAGGCCATCATAAGTTATTTTTACGGATTAGGATAAGTACTGTCCAAAAACCTACCAATCAGTGGGTGAAATACTCAAATGAATGAATTGTACATAGCCCCACAAAATGGGCAGACACGAGTGTTGACGAACTGAGTGTGGCTGTTGATCCGAAAGTAGCTTCGAGTGACAATTTTTTTTGCATGAAGTGATTTTTCGAGTTGTATATCGGAGTAGCCGTATCGTTCCTGCAACTGACCATTTGGAGTACATGCAATAGTTCTCAAAGCTTCAAAGTTAATAATTCAGTCTTTATAAATATAAGCATTGAACCGGTGTGTCAGTACACCGCATATACCTCCTAGTGGTGGGTCGCGGGCAACGGTATGCTGGCTCTCAAGGCAGTCCTTTCAGAAGGAATCCTAGCTTGAGTAGAATAATAGTAGCGGGTCTAGGGTATTACTATGCTTTGGTTTTTCTTATGGCATACTGGCGAAAATGTGCCAAAACTGACCGGTAGAGCGCCGTAACCGTTAGCAGGGAAAGCTGCACGTGGTGCGGTTACTGCAAAGGCTGGTAACCTTTCATATCTTCTCTATTACAACTTACTCGTAAGAGTCAATGAAGTGGTGTATGGAGGTAAATGAAGCAAAAGAGGTTTGCAAGGATAGGTCTGTATGAAGGAAATTATTGAAGCAGAGTTAGGTGTACAAATATGTATTTGTGAGTGAAACTTAGTGACTGTGCCTACCCCGGAAGGGAACGGCGTGACTGGTATGTATGTGATTACCATTGATTATCATTTGTGTTGATTTTTTGACGTTACGTAATTTTGGTGGCGCAAATAGAAATAAATAATTGTACTCAACCCTATTGTACGTATAGCAGAGACTTATGGAGGGATTTTTTAGTCTTTTGCCACTCTATCGTCACGTGAAGGCTGGAGTCTTCTCATTCTCTCTTTCGTTCCTATCTCACCTTGTGCGAGCCGCGGCTGGAGTAATGGGCCGCGAGGGAGTGCGGCAGGGGGTGGAAGGGTGTCGGCGCGGGCGGGCAGGGTGTGAGCAGTCAGGGCCGGCAATCCATTCTGGGCATCTTCCCCAGCGCAGTTTCCCTTTTTAAGGCTGCGAGGAGAGCGTATGAGAGATAGAGAGAGTTGAGTGGCAAGGGTTCGAGGGGGTGACTGAGGGGTTGAGGAAAGAAAGGGTAAGGGGTGGTGAGTTCGGCGAAAGAGGGAAACATCTACATACTACTCTGCGAGCCGCCTTAATGGCATGTGGCAGGGGATGTTAGCACTCCATTCACGTAAAGGAAAAGGTTTTGGGAGGTAAAGTTGTGAAGTGTAATCTGGGATTGTTTTGTGTGGAGCTCATTATTTATAATTATCGCTTATTATCTACATCTATCAGTGCAAGAATGGAATACAACAGGCGTAAGTAGGGAATGGAATTTCATAGAGGGTTAGGAGTGCCCATGTTACCGCAATGTGATTTTCAAGTTCTGATGTCGCATTCCTTTATGTAGTTTCCTTTACGACTATGTGATTCAAACCAATTTCTTAAGGTGGTTCTGGCCTCAGAGTCACTCATTTCAGACTTGCTGAAAATAAATGACTGTGGCGTCTTTGAAGTGCGCTATTTAAACTGAGATGAAAATAAAATAGTGTTTCCTGGCTATTTTTACTGTAATTCAGCCTCGAAAGTGGAGATTTTAACACGGACTCTTGTGGAGATTGCTCAAATTACAGCAGAAAAGCGTCAACTGAAAACATATTCGAGGTTATGATTATAATTTTTATTAGATGCAAAAAGTCCTGGAGAATAGAAAAAGATAAACGCTCCTCATAACCTATCTTTTTTAGTAATTCGCAAATTACTGCCGTTACTGAAGACAAAATGCGGTATTTTCATGCTAATGGCGCTGCAGTTGGCTCTTATGCAAGGCCATAGATACTTATCTATGGCCTTGCTCTTATGGCTGAACGGATGTGACCATTGAAAAAATATATATGAGGAGTAATCTGGATATTTTGTACCTTATTTTGATGTTTAGTAGGTCTTCTCCCCTGAAAGCCTGATTTTTTTTAAAGATGAATGAGTAAAATTGTGTAATTTAATATTTTTCTTGACTCAAATAGTCTAATTAAGACAAAACAAATAACATAGTCCACATATTCCAATATACTGTGAAATATGCCAAGATGCGGAATTAAAAGTTCTGTCATCGGATCTAAACAACGTTCATTCGTGGTGCCAGGAGTGGGGTCTAGAATTAATTCTTAGTAAGTGCACCACAGTACACTGCTGGCGAAAGTCATCACGCAAATGCCATACCTATACTGTGGCTGGAGTAAATATAAAATCTTTAGATACAGTAAACTATCTTGGAATTGCCATGACTTCTGATGTATTGTAGGGAACACACATACAAAACATATGCGGCACTTTATAATGAATGTAATAGGAAGATCCTTGAATGAATAAGTGAATGAGAGATGGTACTTCGCTCTGGTTAGATCAATCCTCGAATACGTTGCGAGCATTTGGGACCGTGGTCATAAGGATTTAACAAAATAAATTGACAAATACAAAGAAACGCATCGTTAAAAACTGCTAAAAAGAGCGATTATATGGTGTTTCATAGCCTTTTGAGGGATTAAGGTGGGAGCCCCTAGAGACCCGGAGGCTACACGCTAGGCTTAGCTTGCTTGAGAAATTCGGAACTCGTGTGTTTCAGAGCGACACAGAGAGTATAATCATGACGCCTCACTACCTAGGTCTGACAGAAGCGATAAAGTAAGATAGATACATTGCCGAACAGATAGGTACAAAAAAATCGTCTTTCCGCGCACAATAAGCGACCACAATAAATACTGAGCAACACTAAATACACTCTCATAATACACGTCTCCATTTCACCTCCAAAAACCTTGCATCTTTACCGGGCTGGTGACCTAACACCCCCTGCCGCACGTCCATTCGGCGGCTCGCAGTGTGGTATGTAGATGTGGATGCAAATAAGTCACTCACTTGAAGTGTGGCGTTAGTCCAGTAAGCTCGCTTTCCCGTTCTACATTTTCAAAGTATTCGTCTCACCTCGGGAAGGTTATTTTTTGCCTAGAGTGAATTATCTGACGTATTGTATAATCCAATCAACAGATGGCAGTGCGTCGCGCCGGTCTCTTCGTTGAAAGGCTTGCTGAATCCTAGACCATTGTTAAGCACTGCGATCTGAGATCCCCTTCGTTTACCTCTCATTTTTTATCATTAAAAAATGAAAAACTTGTGTATTACAGTTCCGTTCGGCATTGAGCGTCGACGGGACATATTTTCACATTTAATCTTGCATAATTTTTATCAAATTTCTATTATAGTGCTCAGGCTCGTTATTAGTTTGTAAACATTCATCATTTGTCTCTGGAAATGATGAAATTGCATTTTCTATTACGTCCCTGTGGAGTGCTCTTTTAGCTTGTATATATACTTTACTGTAACTGTAGTAGTAAATAGTAGAAGAAAATAGTAGAAATATATACTTCATAGCAAATGGTGAAGACTTTCTCGACCATTTATATATGGGCCATTCCACCTCAGTTCATAAAACGATTGTCCCTTAAGGGTAGGTTCTGCGAATCACAGCTTGCACTCTTTCTTCATGATATCCTAAAATCAGGTACATCGAACTGCGTTCCATTAAAAGTGACAAGTCCCCAGGTCCAGAAGGAATACCTGCACGCGTGCTCAAGGAGTTAGCGCCACAGATTGCACCATTCTTAGAACTTATATTTAACAAATCAATGTCCGAAGTCAAGGTGACCCAATACTGGAAAATAGCCCGGTTCATACCGATATTTAGAAAAGGAAATAGAAGTGACCCAGGAAATTACCGGACTATATCGTTCACATCAGTGTTATGCAAGATCTTCGAACTCATTTTCATTAGCATTTTAATGATATTCCGGGATAATCGTAACTTCTTACATAGCAGTCAGCACGGCGTCCGTAAGGGCAGGTCCTGCGAAACACAACTTGCGCTCTTCCTTCATGATATCCTAAAATCTAGTGAATCGAAAAAGCAAGTCGACGCGATATTCCTTGATTTCAAGAAGGCATTCTATAATGTTCCTAACAAAAAAACTCGTTTATAAATTGCATTCATGCGGAGTAAATAAATAAAAAGGGATTTGGATAAGTGATCAAAAACAAAAGTAGTTTTTGTTGGTTTTAGCTCTGTTCTGCTTTTATTGGTTTTAGTTCTGCTCTGGTTTTAGCTTTAGTTCATACATGGTGCCAGGAGTAGGATCTAGAATTAAATATTATTAAATGCACCTCAGTTCACTTCCTGCGAAAGTCAACACCCAAATGCTATACCTATACTGTGGGTGGAGTAAACATGAAATATTCTGTTACAGTAAAATATCTTGGAATTACCTTAACTTCTGATATATCGTGGGGGAACAAACATACAAAACATATGGGGCACAGCTTTAAAGAGACTAGGCTTTGTCAAGGGTATAATAGGAAGGTCCTCGGATGAAAAAGTAAAAGAGAGATGCTACTTTGCTCTGGTTAGGACACACTTCGAATACGCCGCGAGCATTTGATACCCTGATCATAAACATTTAACCAAAAAAAATTAATAAAATACTAAGAAATGCAGCACGCTTCCTTAAAATCTGCTGCAAGCGAACATGAAGTGTCTCACAACTTTAAGAGGGATTAAGGTGGGAGCCCCTAGAGACTCGGAGGCTACACGCTAGGCTTGCTTGAGAAATTCACAACTGGTGTGTATCAGAGCGACACAGAGAATATTATCATAACGGCTCACTACATCTCTCGGTCTGACAGATGCGATAAAATAAGAAAGATACACTGCCGGACAGATAGGTTCAATAACTCGTTCTTTTCTCGCACAATAAGCGACCACAATAAAAACTGAGCTCTTCTAAATACACTCCCATAATACATGTCACCATTTCACCTCCCAAAAATCTAACATCTTTACACCGGATATGACCTAACACCTCCTGCCACACGCCCATGCGGCGGCACGCTGGTTATTATGTAGATGTAGATATAGGTACCGATCTAACTTTTTCTGGAATAAAATTCCATGGCAAATTATTAATACGCCTAAAATTTTTTTTTAGCATTTGCATTTTTCTCACGCCCGCCTCTGCGGGCTCAGCCTTAGAGCTGGCATATAGCAGACATGAAATATGTGCATGGGCGTACATGGCTCCAGCTCATTGAATTTAGCATTGAAAACAATATAATGAACAACTACTGGTATACATTTGTTATATTTATTGCTAAATAACTGCTATTAGGCATTTAATGCGTATTTAAAACTGGGGCCCTACTGAGGGGTTTGATTATGTTTAGCTAATTTTCATTTACTACATTGTAAGTCATGCGATGGTGCCCTTAAATGTACTAAAAGATGTCTCTCAACGAACAGAAAACATTCAAATATTTATTTATATATTTATTTGTGTAAAATAAACATGAAAAAAGAATTTTATTTTTTTTTCGAAGCCCGGCTCCGTGGGCTAAGCCCTTGAACTAACATGTAGGGGATCGGGTTGGTGTGGTTGCTAGAGTACTCGCCTACCACATGGGCGGCCAGGGCTCAAATCTCTGAGGAGGTGGATGTTTTTCAGAGTGAACCCGATCCCTACTTGAGTGTCTTGTGGAGGGGGTTTTCGAGTACAGTACTCCGTCTGTTGAATGAGACGTTAAACCGTCGTCCCCTTGGCGCCTTTCGTTAAGAGCAGGCTAATGCCGGCGCCGGGTTTCTATCCACCCTTCCTCCCTTACCTATCCGCTATGGCGCAAATGACCTTAGCCGTCGGTCGCCTCCCCAAATATCCAATCCAAACTAACATGTTGTGGACGTATAATGTGTGCATATTGGTACACGGATAGCTCCAGCACATTGAATAAAGTATTAAAAGTCTTGCCATGCGCAACTTAGTTTCGTTTCGCCAATGTTTTGGAATCATCCGGGTATTGAAATCAGAATAGTTAAACCTTCAAGCAAAGTAAATGTCAACTATAAGCAGTTAAGAAATTCAGTTACAATTCCGGAAGCTTAATATCTTAACTGGTAACTATGTCTTTTCCGGATTCATCCCATGCTTTTTCCTCTCTCACTATTTTATACATCCCACATAGCCTGATCCTTTTCCTCCTGACCTCTCCGATCTGACTCTCCCATCCCAGTACTCTTCAGCATCTCTGTAACACTCTCTGTTTTATTGTGATTCCCGATTACATACCTAGCCGCTTTTCTTCGGACCTTCTCCATGTTCATCACCTCTCCTTACTTGTGTGAATCCCATAAAAGTGATGCGTACTCTAGTGTTCGTCGAACCAGGGTTTTATAGGCGTTCTCTTTAGTGGTCGTGCTGCTCCCTCTGAGGTTTCTCACTACCCAATGTAACATTTTGAAAGCCTTTTTAACAAGGTATTCCACGTTTAAACCCCATCTTAAATTCTTTGTTAAATAGACCCCTAAGTATTTACAGCTATCCGATTTTGAAATTATACTACCGGAGAATTCGTAATTTCGATTTCCGGTCTTTTTTTATCGCTGAAGTTCACATGTTTGCATTTCTTTACATTTTTATCCATCCCATTTCTCGATACTCAATTACTTCATTTATTCACGTCGTCCTGAAGGGCTTCATGATCAATCTGATTTTCAATCTTCAGATAAATTATGCAGTCATCCGCGAAAAGCCTTATTTGGAACTTATTTTTTCCGGGAGATCATTCAGATGAACTTGAAACAATAATGGTCCAAGAACGCCTCCTTGAGGAACACCCGACTCTCTCGTTGTCTCTGAGCATTCATCTCCTACTTTATCCCTCTGTGTTTTGCCTTTGAGGAATTCGTTGACCAACAAGAACACTCTGCCATCTATTTGTATTTGTAACTGCCTCCTCTTAAACATAAATCGTTCGTGATCAACTCTATCAATGTCTGTTGACAGATCGACTATTACTGCGTCTTATTCTATTCCCGCATCGATAGAGTTGGCAATTTCATGACAAAAACCTCACAGCTGAGTTTCAGGTGATTTTTTTCTATATCCATGTTGACTATTAAACAACCTATTCCCGCGCTCCCATGCATACAAAAGGTAATTTGCCACTGTCTTTACAAACAACTTGCAGAATACGGAAGGCAAGCTAACCGGTCTGTAATTTTCCACAAGATCCTTACACTAGGTAAGACTAATAGAAGTAAGAAGGCTAATGTCATTTGACACGGCCAAACCACCCAATTTCAGTAAATCAATAGAAATTCTATCGGGTCCGACTGACTTATTCTTTCGAATTTTATCAAAAATTTCTAAGTTTGATATTTTTTTGAGGCTATAGTTGATATTTACTTTGTTTGACAGTTCAACTATTAGGATTTCAATACCCTGAAGATGCCAAGGAAAGTGGCGAAACGTCGGATTTGAGAAATATATTTATTCACCTCAACTGAATAGTCTTGCTGTTGGAAGTATTTTTTTGCAATATATTTTATCTTTTAATAATATTTCAGCATATTTTATTTATTCACATTATAGTTTTGGAGGAACAAACTTCCTTTCCTCCTTCACCATGCTGGTTTAAAATTTTTCGATTTTCTAAATACTTTGCTCTAGTATTGTACATAGTTTCCTCAATTTTTGATAAGCATTCATCGTCATAGTATTTACATTACAGTTTTAATTTAAGTGTTAGAGTAGCAGGAGGTAATAATGTAATAATCCAATGAATATGAATTCAATAGATCATCGCCGTGATTAGGAATTTTCACACGTACGCTCTTCTGCGTGACATAAATTTTCATTATATAGCATTGAGATGCAAATTACTGAGCTTCAATACCAAATCTTGCATCTGATTCGAACAAGGGTAAATAGAGATTTATTCAGTAACATATTGAGATCAACTGGAAATTTCGACCAGGCTTCCTGAGGATTGCTGCGCGAGCGCCGACAACTGTCTTAAGGTATTTCATGGGATATGTGGTGCGGTTGCCTATGACACTTAGAGCTTATGAATCTTAATTCAAGATGTAGCAACCCATTACTGCTGGTAAATACTTCTTTGGGCGAAATAGCTCCTTATGGGGTGCCATCGTGGCTGAATAAGTCTAAAAAAATACCAAACTCCCTACTTTTTGTTTTACTGGGTGAAAGACATTGCTTCCTTCGATCACTGGTGATAGACAAAAAATGATTATAAGATTACCAAAAATAAGCTTATAAAATGTTTCGCTTCCAGCAATTTCCATTAATACACCCCATTTTGTCTTTAGTATCGCATTAATTAGCAGATAGCTCAAAAATGCGAAGACAGGTTCCTTTTTTTTCAATTTTCCGTGATTTTCGAATCCCGTTTACAGTTTCTAACGGAAATGACATTCATGTTTAATGGAAAAATACGATTTTCCTCCTTTTCTTCTTACTCTCGTGTTCAGTATCGTCTAATTTAGAGTTTGATTTGCGAGAAAATTTCGTGAAATGGTGAAATTTTGTTTACCGAAGTTACGAGTGCACGTTTTTCTACAGGTTTCTAGGATAAGAATTCACATGAATTTGCGGCCTTTTTCTCTGAGAATATCCTAAGAAGGATTTTGGGAGTCAAATGGTGGGGGTAAAGACTAGGGTATGAATGGGAAAAGGGTATGAGGGATTTGTCGGAGTGAGGTTGAAGGGTATAATAGGGTGGGGGCGGTGTGGAGGAAATGAGTCCATTTGTTTTTGGCAGCCCTTCCGGAAAACCCTTTTCCTTCAGCCCCGGGCGGGGGCCCCCTTGGCCGAGTGCGGGGGCAGGTGTCAGGAAGGTGGCGCTAAAACGGGAGGGATGGGGCAGGGAGATAAAGCGGGGGTATTGTGGAAGAGAGGGGGGGGGAAACGGAGGAACAGCTGAGGAGCAGCGTGCGCGGGTGGTCTGAGACATGTTGAAATATACTAAAGGAGATGTCCGTCTAGGAGATTTTCGCGTGCCTTGTTTCCTCGACGCCATTGAGGTAAAGAAAAGGGGCGATAGATATAATAATAATTACAATATAATATCTTTTTATTCCATAAAAAATACATTAACAACATTAGCTGGGACATTTTAAACAATATGATGGAAAATAGGTACCCCAGAGGAAAACCTGTTTCGGGGTTACCATTATGAATTATTTTTACGAAGGCGGATCAGGTGCTAATTCTTGATTATCAGTTACATTTTAATGAGGTGATACAGTGGTTAAATTGTTTAATAATTTTGTGCGTTCATTTCATAGAAAACACCACATGCAGAGAGTTTAATCTCACATTACTACTCAAGTATGACACACATATACAGACGAATTTAAGTATACATTTGTACAGAGGGGTATGTATATATTCACATGTAAAGACATAATTACGTATGTATAAGACCATAATCGCATACTTGTAACCCTACATACAAGTTAGCATCATTTTATAGCATTTATATATATTATGGTGGCCAATGCTTAAAGCTTTAACCTCTGAGTACGGTCGGCCAGCCATTATCGTCCTTCCTGAGTCACAGTACAACGGATTAATTTTTCAATTTTACTTGGTTTTCCAACGGCGATTCTCCTGAAAGTATCAGTATTGCTTTCTTGATAATGCCCTCTTAATATTCATATCTTAAATGTGAGCAGATTTACCACTTCTATTAACAAAATTATTTTGGAGGTTTGGTCTTGACCATCATATTAATATCGTGCACGTGATGTTGGTACTACAGGGAAGTTTAATGAAAACGTGTATTATGGAGGAAATCAACTGCACTGGCTGTCGACTAACGTACTTCAAAATCCTATGCGCAGCCGTTATAGTCTCTTATCGAACGCAGTAAAAACATTTTAAACCTGTCTGTTCTACGGTCCATTTCCCTAAATTTACGAGTTCGTAAGATATTAATAACCTCTTCATAAAATACATTGCTTTTGATTTTACTAAAAATATTGACTATCTACTATTTTAATCGACGATATAAAAGCGTCGTAGGCTTTCCCGGCGAATACTATAGATAAATATTTCTCGGGTTTGGCACCGGGTAAGGCTGTTTAAGGCCAACGTTTCGATGAGAAACTCACTCATCGTCGTCAGGGCTAAGACTGACTCACTGATGGAAATTCTTAGGAGTCAGTCTTAGCCCTGATGACGATGAGTGAGTTTCTCATCGAAACGTTGGCCTTAAACAGCCTTACCCGGTGCCAAACCCGAGAAATATTTATCGATATAAAAGCGATTCCCATCCAAATTGTTGCAAGGGGTTAGTAACAATAACGAGACCATCATAACGGCCTTTTACGTATTTTGCTGATCTTCTCTGCACCAGTTCTCTGTTTTTGAACCTCACTCATTCCAAATACTGGAATCGTATTCCAAGTGGGGTCCTACAAGGGTGGAGTAGCTGATTTCACTTTACTGTCGCATTTGCCAAGTCCTCTTTTAACAAATTCCAATTTAAAATTTACTTGACCAATTATTTCCAGAATATGCTTTCCCCACGAGAGATCATTAGTTTGTTTAACTCCGAGGTATTTCTTGAGTACGGTGTATGTGATAACTATTCGCCGTTCTGGAAACGATTCACATCCTAGTTATTGCAAAAGTTTAGGAACGCTTACAAGATTATCATGACAAGTATCGTCAATTATTATTTCTGCTACTCTTCACGATTTCAAACTCTGTTTTTAAGCTACCTCATGAGGATCCCAAACATGATGCCCAAGTATTGATATCCGGTTTGTGTAATTCTTTTTTGATCATTAAGGGAAAATCGCCGTGTACAAAAGTGTACTTCTCCTCGCTTGGTTGTGTAGTAGTGAAACATTGGTATGTCAGGATGGACATAAGAGTAGACTAAACGCCGTGGGTATGAGTTATCTGAGGAGTGTTTGCGGCAAAAGTAGGATGGATAGGGTCAGGAATGAGTGGGTCATGAATGAATGTGGGTTAGATGCTCCAGAAATGGACGTGTATGAAAGGAGTGTGCTTCGTTGGTTTGGCTATGTTGAGAGAATGGATGAGAGTCGAATAACGAAACAGATATATAAGAGTGAAATGAATGGCGTGAGAGGTAGAGGTAGGCCGAGAAAGTTGTGGTTGAATGTGGTTGAGGAAATTCTTAGGAGGAAATATGGGAGTCTTAAAAACTGGAGGGCGTGTATGGAGCAGTGTATGAGGGTAAATGAGGCAAATGAGGTTTGCAAGGATAGGTCAGTATTTAGGAAATTATAGAAGCAGAGTTAGGTGTACAAATATGTATTTATGAGTGAAACTTTGTGACTGTGCCAACCCCGGAAGGGAACAGCGTGATTGGTATGTATGTATGCGGATTGTTAAAGTTAATATTTTTGTGTTAATAGGTAGATTAGTTAATAGGTATTATTTTATTTATAATACATTTAGTTCACACACAAATCACTTCTGTCCTGTTCCCTCTCCTTTTCTGTATTCCCTCCACTTTCATGGCTGGTGACCTGACACCACCTGCCACCTGGCTCTGCAGGGCAGTATGTAGCAAGGTCGTTCAATATCAATTGTATTCTTCCTTCGATACAGGTCATCGCCACGGAAACGAGTTCTCCATTTATGTGCGTATTTTACTGTATTCTCTATAAGCATAGCAGAGGATGGCCTATATTTTTTTGATGATTTGGGAGTGCATTTGTGTTCGAAATGATGGCTGTCGCCGCATATTCGTAGATTTTCTTGGGTGTGCAATGGTGGTAAATGCTCCGTTAGCACATTAATGGCGGCCGCGTGGTGGAAAAGGGTGCGAAGACCCATCTCGATATAGTTGCGGATAGTTAATAATAATCATGTTTATTACTCCAACACAATGACAAGTTGCGAGTAACTTTAGATAGTCTTGAAGGAGAACCTGTTCAAGGAAGTACCATTAAATGATAACGTTATGCTTACACTTAAACGTACATGTACCTCATAAATGAGACCAAGGTAATTACTTAACAATGTAAGTGCGTACGTTAAGAAGCTACTAATTGACAGTTTATGGAGTTATTCAAAATACATTTACAGTAATATTTCCTCTACAATCACTTTGGCGAGATCCCAAGACAGCCCATTTCTCGATAATATTTATACAGATTTATAGACAATGCATGAATATGGTAATAAATTGGTCCCACACACAAAAATATCGTTTAAATATCGTCAAATTTGGTTTGAGTAAGGGTATACAATGGTTTTACGCAGGGTAAAGTGAGAAGGCAGGCACAGAAATACTCCATAGTTACCACTTCTAATGTAAAAACGCCGTAGAACCTTATTAATACATAAATGCCTCAATGGAAGCAACCCTAGATGGAGAAAGAGTGGGAAGGATCTCTCGAAACGGTTCTTTTATCGAATTGAACGACCCTGGTATGTAGATATGGCGTAAGTAGCGGAGCAGCTCTGTCTTCCAATGTATGTTTTCAACTTCGTACGGTTTGAGATCACGCCGCTGGATAATGCAGGGCTCGCGGAAATGGTGATACGAGAGTAACAAAATGCGCCTCGGCCAAAATGAATTGGGGATGAAATGTGGAGATGGAGTGTTCGCCTCACAGCGTCCTCCCCCCCTCCCCTCAGCACCTAAGGGGATGAGGCTACTGCGTTGGAAGGGGACGCCGGGGGAGAAGTGGCACGGAGTGTCAACGTGGTGTGGGCGGGTGAGCGAGGACTGCCGTGGGCGGAGGACCGCAAGTTTAAGGGCGACTTTCTGGCCTCGCGGAAGATAAGGAAAATGTTGAGGAAAACTCTGGGGGAAATTACGAGAAATGGGTCCTGTGGTCGCCAGCAGTTGGAAGCTACGGTTTTTGAGGTAGTGTTATTATTTTGGTAAAAACTATATAAATGAGATTTGACGATCGATTCGAAGACAAGGAAAATGGGAATCAACAGTCTAGGGTCGACTGCTAGCCACCTTAAATGGTGTGTAAATACGGGGCTAATTATCATCAACATGCAATACACTACACCCTAAGTGAATCTGAAAAACTATGACTATTAATGCTTCGGTAAAAATCTGGAAAAACATTTTA
Source organism: Ceriagrion tenellum (assembly GCA_963169105.1). Lineage (NCBI taxonomy): Eukaryota > Metazoa > Arthropoda > Insecta > Odonata > Coenagrionidae > Ceriagrion > Ceriagrion tenellum. The sequence goes on along the minus strand of OY720644.1, from coordinate 44,620,490 downwards.
TGAGTTGAAGTTTCACCAATATACGAGGCGTATTTTTTAATTAAGCACCGTTATGAAATATAAACAAGTGTACTTTTCTTAGCAATTTTATTTTTACATGAAATCATGTACCTTCCCTGCTAAAAAATTCATTAGAAGCTGTTCTGTAGAACGTAAGGAATTCTACAGAAATGACTCTTTTTCTTCAGAACTAGTTCCTTTTCTAATGATTTCTAATGATGATAAGAATAAGTTCCTTTTTCGGAACATGAGATAAAATAGCACTACAGAACATATGTTCCGTAGAGTTATTTTCTGCCGAGCAAAATAACTCCTTACAAGCTGTTCTGTAGAACTTCAGCATCTCTACGGAAATGTGTGAGGGTTCCGTTGACCCAGTGCCTTTTCTAAGGTCCTATATGGAGAGTCGCAGGGAATTCCATAGAACGTTCTAAGGAATTCTGCAGAGCGTCCTAAGGAATTCTGCAGAGCGTCCTAAGGAATTCTGCAGAACGTCCTAAGGAATTCTGCAGAACATCCTAAGGAATTCTGCAAAACGTTAAGGAATTCTGCAGAACATCCTAAGGTATCCTGCAGAACGTTGTAGGGAATTCCGTAAAATGGCGTTTCAATACTTTAAGGAATATCTACTGAACTTTTTAAGAAATTCTGTAGAAGTATTTATAAGGAAACTATGCAGAATTTTTTAGCAGGGTAGCCCGAGCGAGATAGTTGCATAGTCATAATAGAGACCATATTCGAAACTATACGTTTTGATTTCACCAGCTTTAGGACTCATGAATTTAATATTGCATTATTAATGATGCAATAATACAGTTTTATGTGATAGAAATGGTTAGTAATGAAATGAAAATATCTAAATAAGTCTCTAACTTGACTCATTTTTTTCGCGCGGTGACTTTGAAACTCCTTGAAAACGGAAGATTTTTTATGATACCCAAGAACGTATTGCGGTGACAATATGATTAATTTTCAAAAATAGTTGAGAAAACATACAAACTACACGCTGTTATTTTTTTACGACATCTAAGCGTTAGGAATTACTCATTTTGTAAATGATATCCTTCTGGAGTGCATACACATGCTATTTCCCATGTTAAAGGGCGGGTATTTTTTGGCAAATAACTCCGAAAGCAATGTGTTAAGGGGTTGAATTTTTGGTTTCATTAGAAGGGTGAGATATTTTTCCATAGAATGAGACCAAATTAATTGATTTCCAGGTAAAATGATATTTCGCTCAAACTACGTTAATCTACTTTTCTAGATAATTTCTACTAATTTTAAGGCACTTATCGCATCGTAGAACCAGCTTTTGAATCCCATCCTCATAGAAGTGTGCCGCCTGATTTGACAATCACTGCAACACGGTCGTTTTGGCCTCATCATCGTCGTCGTGGGGCTGACCACCCAGATGCATCTTAAGATGTAAAAGCAGATGTTAGTCACTGGGCGCTAGATCGGGACTGAACGGAGGGTAAACAAGGTGTTCTCAGCCAAATGATCCTTTGAGATCTTGAGTTTGATTAGCCTCTTGTGGACTGACATTGTCTTGGAGCAAAAGGATCTCCTTACTCAGCATGCCACGCCTTTTGTTTTGGATTCTCTAAAAGCTCTATTTCATTTCCGGACCATTTCATCGCTCATAATGTTTTTTCCATAAACGTCACTGATCTGACGGTGATATTCAGCCGCTTTCACGCCTTCAGGCGACGCATCACACACGCTCGACAGGTCGGATTTGTGATGATTTCCGACCCCAGATTTTTTGTTTAAGTCTTACGTCATCAGCTTGAAAGTTTTATTGTATAAAGAATAGACCTTTCCCTAGGGAGACTCGTATCTGAAACATGAAAATTTTGTCCCGGAGCATAATTAAACCATCGGGAAAACGGCAAGATGTAGGGTATATTTTTATAAAAACTATTATTGTTATTGACATATCTAAAACTAATGGAGATGTAGCAATTCCTCCTCTATCGGAATGCTAAGTAACAGCCGTCACGGTTGTAAGATATAATCTGTGATTGGTATATTTCGACAAGCTACCTGAATGGTTTTCGGCCATGATGTGCTCGGACGGTGATGCAATTAGTTCAGTCTTCTTTCACAGATCTTATATAAGCGCTGCCTGTACTTACGCGTCGGAGACTTGGCTACAACTTACCGACGACTGTTGCCTTGTGCGAGAGTTATCCTGGAGTAGGAGACTCCTGACACCAAAACGCCTCGATCGGGTGCGAGTGACGCCATCTTGTGGATTTTCGACAGAAGTTTTCCTTACCGAAGGGTATGATGCGTCCTCTTAAGCACTATGAAAACGAGTCGCGTCGGAAACGTTCGAAATACTTACAAACAAACGTAAAAACGGTCGAATGTTTCCGCAAAGGCGTCTGTGGCTTCCTAACAGATGTAGGTAAAAAGCGCCATATTTTTTTAGGGACATTGGTGTGCTTCACTTTTTAATATAGTAGTAGCTAATGAGGTAGCACTAGGTACTTCAGTGTTTAATAGTGCTGTTGGCTTTGGATTCGAAGGTAGTTCTAGGATAATTCGGAATTTTAAAATAAGGTTTTAGGCTTATCTAGTTGTCAGAGAATTCATTTAAGCTAATTATCGCCTTCTAACTCGCGAATTTAATTCTTATAAAACAGAACATCTGTGCCCGAGGTTGATTATAAACCAACGGCCTTATTGACGATTCAGAGAGTTACTAGCCTTGCTATCAGGGACAAGTGTGAGGCCAGCCATAGCATGCATGTATTTCCCCCGGTTAAAGAAGCTTCAGGTATTGGTGTCCCTTCAGAATTGTATTAAGTATACTGAAACGGAAATGTTTTTCTGTATGTGTCCCAAATATTCTATGCATAATCAACAATTAATGTATTGCTCAAGTACCTTGGTTTATGGAACATATATCCCGTGCGTAATTTTCAAACGCCGTGGCATAAGATACAAAAATAAATTTACCATACTGAATGCAATCAAGAATATGTTACTAAAACATTTGTTTCTATAAGAATTAAGTTTGATATGCTTTTTGCACTAATAATCTAAAAGTATACCGTAACAATGAAGCCAGCTTTTTCAGTTAAACAATGACGAAAGACATCAAACAATTTCAGTAAAAAATAAACAAGATCAAATTTATGAACGTAATACATTGATGTGAATAGGGAGAAAACAATGTTAATAATGCTTCTACCTGAAGGTATAATAAACATCTCTAAAACTGAATTGTCGAAATTTTCAATTAGTATTGATTTACTTTTTTTGAATTTATTATGTGGTCCGTATTACCCTTCCATACCTTCATGGTAGAATTGAGTGTCAATTATTTATACACGGTCCACACAAAGGTCGAGGCAAATCGTGGACTTTTTTACGGGTATCGCTCCCTCGTTTGTTAGAGTCACAGTGAAAAAATTCAGTTCCCTTTTCTCTGTCAAATTTTTCACTCGTGTGGAATCATTTGTGGATAACTTCGTTGAAGTTTGTACGCATAAAGTTGCGTAGTTCTTCGAATTTAGCAGATCCTGAGCATGTCATTGAAAATATATAGGTCTATTGAGCATGAATTAATTCATAACATCACCTACTCACTCCATTGAGGCGCCTAGCCTGGTGGAACAGGACTTTAGTGATGGTATACTCTGAGCAATGTCTCTCATATTTATTTAAAGTTTGCACGGTTTTTCCGGCGGGTGGAGAGATGTTTAAAGGAACGGCTCCAGATGGACTTTGGCTTTGACCGAACGTATCTTTTTTTAAGCCCTTGTGAATTTTCATCTGCCTCGGAAGAGGATCTTGATGTTTTTACTCTGAGCCTGGAGCACAGTCCCCAAACTTCCCGTTGTCCTCGGCGTCCGCTGCAGGAAAATGTTGGAATCGGCCGGCTGCGGCTTGCTTTAGGTCAGGTCCCCAAACTCTTTATCCCGTCGGCCCCTTCATAGAATATTTGCCTTATTATCGACCCCCAGATTAAGTATTTAACAAAAACATTAAATCATTTTTTGCATGTCTGATTTTTAGTAATAAGGAGACCTGCATAACAACCAAACGAAAGCCTTTATAGTTCTCAGCATGAATATATATTATCGGCCGTATTCATAGACTTCAGGTAAAAAACGCTAGTAGGCGACTAACTTAGTCAGCTACTAAGAGCACTTAGTCGCATACTAAAAAATGGTATATAGATCCTTTCCAGTGAGCTACTAACCTAGTATGCTACTATTGCCACTATCGTTGCGGAGTACATAATAGTCGGTAGCGACTGCCCTAGAAACAATGAAGCTACGCTTGGCAATGCTGCCACTGGCTTCATTGTACGTACATTCGAATGTCATACATCAATATTGCTACAATGAGGCCATCGTTAAATACTGTAACTTCCCCATATTTTAGCATTACCATCATAATTCCGACAAATCTTCCATCGAAATTGATTGTTATTGTATAGAAAAATCGGGAATACATGCTTGTCATAAACTTTATTTTTTGCCTCACGTAGTAATTCACCTCAAACTGGCGCAGATCGGTCATAAAATCATTTGGACTCACTGGAGCTTCAAGACATGAAAGTTGAACTCCATCTGAATCTCCATCCAATCGAATCAAATTAAGGTATCAGTTATATTCAAACAAACACAGGACCTTCTTGAGGTATCCACCGTTCCATCAATATAAAAACACTCAAAATAGAAAATGTTTGCCTTCAGTTAATGGATAATAACTGGTATTTACATATAAAATGTAACAGTACTAACATTCACACACTAACCATGATTTGTAAACGAAAAACGAACATGCACACGGTACAGCGGACTTTTTCCTTATTTAATCTGAATACCTATTTGTCCCTTCACGAATCCTTTCTGAGCATTAAATAAAACGAAACTGCTTTCACTTATTCACTTAGAAGATAAAACATAAAATATGATGCGGTGTACTGCTGAAGCACTGGAAGAAGTTTCTATTACTCTGTGAACCATAACAACGTTCTTCTACCAAAACAAAAACCAAACGAAATAGAAATTGACGGCAGAATGTAAACAGACCAGCCCTATGATGTAAACAGACTCACAAGCCTGTGCAAAATCATTATAATTCATTAAGGTAACACATGCTTAAAGCGGTGTAGGCTACGACAAAACTCAAGTTATAACTAGGGTAGTCAGTAATTGATCATATCCGTATTTCGAATTTTTATTGGAATATTCTAACTTTTTCCTAGACAGTTTAATTGATGCTCTATGGTATTAATCGACCCCCCCTCGACCATCGTGTATTAATCGACCCCTGGAGAACTGTTATCGAACGCTGGGGGTCGATATCGACCACTTTGGGGACCCCTGCTTTAGGCAGTTTGAGCGAGATAGTTCTCTAGTCATACTGTAAACCATACTCGAATCATACATATCAATTTCAGCAGCTGTAGGAAGCACGAATTATATGTTGCATAATTATTGGTGGAATAATATACTTTTATTTGACTGAAATTCTAAGTAATTAAGTATAAATTTCGGTACAAGTCTGCAACTTGGCTCACTTTCTTGGCGCGGCGCGTTTAAAACTCCCTTCCGGGCCCAGTGGCGACGGGGTAAAGTCTTCGCCTATTATACTAAGGGTCGCGGGTTCGAATTCCGCCTGGGTGGAAATGTTATCACCACTCAGGGCGTGGCTGTATGTGTTTGTCTGTTGTTATTGTTGGTCACCCGACATTAATTGCCCAAATGCGCTCTATTCGGGATAATAAAGATAAAATAAAAATAAAACAACGGAATGTTTTCTCGTGATTTAAAAAAATACTGCTGTGGCAACATGATTCGCTCTCAAAAATAGTTGGTAGAATATACAAATTACTTACTATTAATTTTTTGACGAGATCTGGGTGTTAGAAGTTCCTTATTTTTAAAATACAGTATCTCCGGAGTGCATTCTCGTGCCATTTCCCATGTGGAAGGGTTGGTATTTTTATCATACTTTTCGGAAAGGAGTTCGGTAAAGGGATAGTATTTTGATATTTTTGGACGGGTGAGATATTTTTCCCTTAAAATGAGACCAAATTCAGTATTTATAGGCAAAATGATATTTCGCTCAAACTACCTTAAGCGGTGGGAGAGTTTGGGTCAATTTTATGTCGGTGTTTAAAGATGCAATGTGGTCACCATGGTGGAATATTAATTATACTTAATATTATCGTTTTTGTTGTATTGTTCTTGGTTGGAGGAATGTTTCCGTTTAAGCAAAAGTCGTATGTGAATATGTGTTTTTTTTATTAGGCATGATACCTTGAGATTTATGAGGGACCAGATAATATGAAACGTACGTTTTCGCGTAAAAAAAAAGAAAAGCTGCCTTTAAGGTAGTGCAAGCGAGATAGTTCCCAATCATAATTGAGACCATATTTGATATATACGTTTTAATTTCAATAACTGTGAGACACGCGAATTAAATATTGCATTATTAATGGTGTATTGAAATAGTTTTATATGACAGAAATTGTAATTAATCAAGTGTAAGTGTATTAATAATTCTTTAACTTGACGAATTTTTTCACACAGAACGTTTGAAACTCCATAAAAACGGAAGGTTTATTCCGATCCCGAAGAATTTACTGCGGTGACAATATGATTAACTTTCAAAAATAGTTGATAAAACACACAGACTACACACTTTTGATTTTTTGACGAGATCTAGGTGTAGGAAATACCGCATTTGTTAAATAATGTCTCTGGAGTGCATACACGCAGCATTTCCCATGTAAAAGAGCTGGCATTTTCCGGCAAATATCTCGGAAAGTATTGTGGTAAGGGGTTAAATTTTTTATGTCAATCCAAGGGTGATATATTTTTCTTTGAAATGAGACCAAAGTCATTGATTTCTAGGTAAAATGATATTTCGCTCTGACTACTTTAAGTCATCGATTTATTACGTAATAAATGTAAAGTTCCATTAAGTTACGTGTTAAATTAACGTTAAGTTGCCAAGAAACCAATGTGATAAGATGCAATTTTTTTCACTTTTACAGATACGTACTACGAATAAGAACCCGCATGTGAAGTTTAACGTAAACGTTCGCTCCAACCACCGCAAGACTACTTCCATAGAGGTAACTTCCATCTACATGGTCACCGTAATATACGCACGCATCTCGCTATCACCACGCACTTTCATGTCACTGCCTCATATTACTCTCGCGCAAAAAGAACGCCCGCATAAAGTGTCTTATTATTTTACCTTTTTTCATTCCAAGGTGTGTTTCATGCATAAATCTTGTTCATTCCATCGCTGAAATATTACGATGCCATTCGTACGCTACGCTCTTAGACGACACGTTTTTTTTTCCTCTCTCCTCGGGAACATTAAAAATTTCCGCTCTCTTCCCCATTCTCTTTTCTATGCCATTCGTGGGAGGACTTGTTTGTTCCTCTTCCGCAGTAAAAAAATCTTGGTAAGGGAGGGAGAGAGAGAGAAAGAGAGAGAGAGAGAGAGAGAGAAAGCCCTCATTTTCCCTTCCGCAAAGCTTTGTGCGGAAATGAAGCAGTTCGTAAGGGCGCAGGAGGGCCTTAAGATTAACCAAGCATCTTTTTTTTTACGAGCCTCGCGCGCGCAACATGAGATTCCGCGTTCTAAAAAAAGTAGAAGTCCATCTCTCCAGGATGAAGCACTGCGCATTGGAGCGAGCAATCTTGAGCACGTGAGAAACTTTTACGCAGAGACAAATTTGCGCGAGAAGGTCGAAATGACGGGTGCCCATCCTAATTAAAAGCTCAAAAAATCCGACCGGAAGGTATTAGGCGTGCGTGAACGATGGCTCTTACAACGTCTGCACTCTCATTACGGCACTCTAAAAGGGCCAAATACTGTCTCAGAAGCAAGGCTCTCATGTAAACCCTGCAACAAAGACCTGCACATGATTGTTTGATTGTCTTTGGCGGTCGACTAGGGTATTGAAAGGTATTGAAGGGAAAAAGGTGTTGAGTCGAAGGAACTAACGTTTGTCGTTTGCTCGTCATTACCAATTTTAAGTTTTGACGTTCTCGTGTCCAATGGGAGTCCGTCCTGCGCATAGCGTCATCCGGATGACACAAGCTGCTTAGGATTCGTGAAATAGCATTGGAATTATGGATGATATTTCGTATAATTTAAATATTAGCAACTTTTAAATTAAAATTTATGTTTTTGAAACTTTCAAATATTAGGTTGTGATGGGAAAGAAATGGATTGACGATACAAAATCAAGGGAAGGATCACTTTTTGGTATTTTGAAATATCGTTCCCCTAGATATCAATGAATATGGTCTCATTTTATGGAAAAAATCTCACATTGCCAAATATACCAAACAGTCAGCCCCCTGCCGAACTACTTTCCGAGATTTTCGACCATAAATACCAGGTCTTTTACATGATAAATGGTACGTGTATACACTACAGAGAGACATTATTTTTAAAAAATAAGAGAATCTCTAACATCTAGTTCTCGTCAAAAAATTAACAGTGAACCGGTCGTATGTTTTCTGGACTACTTTTTAAAATAAAGCATACAGTTGCCGCAGTAATATGTTCTATATAGTAAAAAGCCTTCCGTCGTGAAAGAGTAACTTTCTTTCTTTCTTTCTTCTTTCTTTCCGTGTAGAGAAAAGGAGTCAAGTTACAGACTTGCACAAACATTTTTATTTGATTACTTAAAATTCCAGTCACGTAAAGCTTTTCGAGAACCATGATGAACTATAAAAGATCGTAAGCATTCCCGGCGAATAATATTAGTAAAATCTTCTCGGGTTTAGCACCGGGTAAGGCTATTTAAGGCCAACGTTTCCACGAGAAACTCTCTCATCGTCATCAGGGCTAAGACTGATTCTAATGACCTTACCCGGTGCCAAACCCGAGAAGATTTTACATGATGAACTATATTCCGAAATTATTCACGAAAGATACCTGCCCTTTTACATAGAAAATGATTCGTGTGCCGAGTTTCTCCAAAATGCTTGGCCCTCGGAGGCCAGAGGCTCTGGTCGATTACACCGCTTGCCCAGCGCAAAGGACGGTATAGTACCTAAGTTTCGTATGCTCAAAAATGAAAAGAGAACCAGCGCTTTTTTGAATTCTGAAATGTTTGTATCTGAACTGAACTACTGAAGGAAGGTACATAAATGTACTTGACTCCATTCTCTCATTGATAAAATTTGAATTAATGTATACATGCTATGGATGTAGCATGTACCCATGGAATTGAGGGTAAATATGTGCAAGGCTAAAGTAGTAGTTTTTGACAAGGATATAGGGGAGAATAATGTATGATGAGGGCGAATGGTGAAGTAATTGTACAAGTGGATGATTTTGTGTACTTAGGTAAGATGTATGCGAAAGATGGACGGATGGATGAGGAGACAAAGAGACGTGCGAATGCTGGAAGGAAATGCTGGAAGGATGTCTAAGGAAGCGAAAGTCGCCGTGTGCAAAAGTGTACTTCTCCCCACTTTGTTGTATGGTAGTGGAACATGGATATGTCAGGATGAACATAAGAGTAGACTTACATCGCCGTGGGTATGAGTTATCTGAAGAGTGTTTGCGGCAAAAGCAGGATGGATAGGGTCAGGAATGAGTGGGGAATGAGTGAATGTGGGTTAAATGCTCCAGTAATGGACGTGTATGAAAGGAGTGTGCTTCGTTGGTTTGGCCATGTTGAGAGAATTGATGAGAGTCGAAAAGCGAAACAGATATATGAGAGTAGAATGAATGGTGTGAGAGGTAGAGGTCGGCCGAGAAAGTTGTGATTGAATGTGGTTGAGGAAATTCTTAGGAGGAGGAATATTAGGATTTTTAAAAATAGGAGGGCGTGTATGAAGCAGTGTATGGGGGTAAATGAGGCAAAAGAGGTTTGCTAGGATAGATCAGTATGGAGGAAATTATTGAAGCAGAGTTAGGTGTACAAATATGTATTTATGAGTGAAACTTTGTGTCTGTGCCTACCCCAGAAGGAACCAGCGTGATTGGTATGTATATGTATGTATGTGCACATTAAGGAATATCGCTCCAACCACCTTGAATGGCTTTTCAGTCATTTGACGGAGGCGCTATCTTTGGAGTGGGGCGTAAATGATGGAAATCGACGGAGTTTGAAGGGGATCTGTTATTTACGGTTCTCTTAATGGAAAAAAAGGAGATGATCGTAGGAATAGGAAAAGAGTGGGCGTGTGTCCTTCCTTCCTCTTTCACGTCACTCGTAATTCCCGGATCCGATATTCTCTCACGTGACGTCGAGAATGATTTCCGGCTTCGAGTCGCACACGGAACGGCTGCCAATGCCCGGAATATAAATTAGGCGAGGACGGACGGAATGGCGGCATTTAAACCGCGCGGAATCACGTGAATACTAACTGAGTTCGCCATCGTGCGGTTTCAAGGAAATTATTTTCATCGAGCGAATCCTATTCTTTTGCTGCTTTTTTCTTTGTTTATTTTTATTTTAATGAGAATAAATACTTAAAGGTGAAATATATATTAAATGTTAATGCATGCTTCTGCTTCACGTGTTTTTTCACAAATTAATGGGCAATGGACGAGTTTGTCTATTTATGAGGCGCGATTTTGCTGCTGTAAGTGAATGTGGTCTCTTGAATTTGTTTTCAAGTAATTTTTCTCTGACAAAGTTTAAGCTATCCGGGACTAGCCACGGAGTTACACTTTTACGGAGTCACCCGCAATGCACAAATGTGCGAATTTCCACAGAGAGAAAAAAAGTGGCGCTAAGCGCTCAGTAGCGACTGATTGTTACATTAGCATGTCCGGCAGTCGAGATCATCTAGTCGCGTAAAGGTCACAAAAATCCACAGGGGAAGAGGACGCCTCGGTGGCCTAACTGGCCGTACCCGTAAAAACCCGAGAAAAAACCATTTGGACAAATTATGCAAAGTTGAAACACTGTATCAAGGAAAAAGTGTAATGTACGAAATTTGCAGTGATTGTATGGTAACGGGAGATATGAAATACAGACTTGGACTTTGCGATAGCCCAGTATGTCCTAAATGCAGAAGGATAGACAATGTAGTTCGCAAAATACTAGGTTGTAAAGGACCAAACAGGGAATGGGAAATAATTAAAAACATTTTTAGACACTTCGACACATTCGGAGATGGAGATATTGGAGAAAAGAATCTGTTAACACTAAATTTTAAATTATTTCCTGCCAAGAAAAGTATTATCTTAACAGAACTAATAGCAACTTTCGTGGAAAGTCAAACAGGTCAGAAAAATATAAGATCGGCTTTAATCGATAAAATTAAAATAGTAAATAAACAGTTACCCTCCTCAGAGTATGAAAAGGTATGGCTGCTCAACGTCTTTTAATAGTATTTTATGTAAAAAAGAGATAAAAAAACTAAAATATGTAAAATAAATTCATGTATGTGTCTAAAAAATACTTTAAACAAAAAATGTATTATAAATGTATGTGTCTTTGGAGCGGATCTTTCTTTTTGCCCTGTATGCTAATGAATGAACTGTATTTTGATATTGTTATAAAATAAAATCATTGGAACAAAAATAAAGCACTCGGCCGGAAATCGAAGGATCCGGGTTCGAATCCCGGTCAAAGCGGATGATTTTTTCTCTCTGGAAATTCGCACAATTTTTCTCTGTTTCTTTTTGATAAGGTTGGAATATTTTATCTCTTAAATATGTTGCAGTCTTATGTTGCTTCAGCGTCACCTTTTTGAGGGAAAATATGCAGAAGAGTCGTCTCTCAACTAATAATGGGTCAGGCCTTGTCCGGACTTCTCTGTTACACGGCCTATAAACTAATTTTTCAAAATCAATTCATATATCTTTTTTATTTTTGGAGGGTAGATAGTTCATGGTTAAGTAGCCTGCATTTTTTTTGTTGGCCTTTAAGTCATATTCTTGAGGCAAAAAATATGCGGTAGAAGACAATTGTGTGAAATTCATAGTGGAAAAATCATTCTTCTGGGTACCCCTGGCATTACAAGCACGGTACCTTCGAGGACAAATTGCTCCTTAAAGCCCACGTGAGATTCACAGCGGGAGAGCACGCCTGGGTAGCTTAATTGGTTAGGGCTCTCGGCGCGAAATCGAGGGATCTGGGTTCATACCCAGACCAGGCCAATCATGTTTCATCCGTGAATTTCCCAGAATTGTGTGATCACTAGCGGTTGAATCCTTAAATGTTACTGCGTGGCGAGTTCCGTAGTCCTTTGAAAATGCGGTAGAAGAGTCTGATAATGAATCAATGCATTTATTTCCATCGATAAATACGGCTACAACATTTATTTGGTTTGGAAATTTACTGACCGACGTTATCCAGTAAATGCGGTCAGTGTATGCGTAAAAAAGCTTTTATTATAGAGAAAACAGTCATTACTTTAAAGTTAAAGTAAAAAATACAAAAGGTATGGAATAATCATTCTCATTAATGGGAGGGCTCTTGTCCTCCTTATTTTATTATGTGCTATCTTAAATTAATTTTAAAGAAATTTTTATCTACTTTTTTGCATTTTTCCTTTCTGAAGAGTAAATAGTTGGGAGGTGAACAATGAAAATTTTTGCATTCGTCTTCATTCGCTTGTTTTTTAGGAAAACATTGTCAAAATAAGAGACTGAGACTAGGCCGGATATTGTCCAGCTTTATTGCTCATGAGGTGTGTTCTATTATTTTTCAAGTGGTCTCTTTATTTTCGTTATCTTTTCTTTCTATTTACATAGCATAAATCGAAACGTATATTTTAGTGGCTTTTACGATGTCGCGTTTTTTCTGGGATAGAAATGCGCTACATTTCGAGTGTGAATTTAATTATGGGTCAGAAATTGTCCAGCCCTATCCCTGGGTAAACGTGTACCCTCTAGAAACTCACTTATTTCATCGTTACGTGTGGGATATTTTCGTGCGGGACTCTCACCGCACTTATTTTTTGTATTGCCAGTCCACCTAATGGAACAAGTCCAGTGATTACGGTCCAGCGTGGCCCCGATGTATTACTATGTAAACATTTGCCATTGAGAAACGTACCTATGTTGTGAAAAGAGCAGGATAGGTCGCTTGTAGATTAAAAATTCCATGGATTAAATGTTCCCTTTAGTTGCTGCTGGAACTGGAACTGCTGCTGCTGGAACTGTTGGAACTGGTGGAACAAAATATATCATTTTAAAATTTTTGTTGGACATGATTTCATGATGTGGTCGACGCTATGTTCTCAGTTAAAATACAAATTTTTTAAATTTGAATTTAATTGGATGTGTTAGCGTATTTCCCAGGTTTTTACAGGAGGAGAGAATTAATAACCGCAACGTTTGGAGATGAGCTGCTAAATGCGGAGTCAAATCATCAACCAGAAATTACTCGCAGAAATATCTCTTTATTCTTATTATGTTTATCTACATCTACAATATCTCTAACATCACCTTCAGGCAAGATTTTCGAACATATTGTCTTTAGTAATATTATAACATTCTGGATAATATTAACTTCTTACATGGCAGTCAGCACGGCTTCCGTAAAATCAGGTCCTGCGAAATACAGCTTGCGCTCTTCCTTCATGATATCCTAAAATCAGGTGAATCGATTAAGCATGTCGGCGCGATATTCCTCAATTTCAAGGAGGCATTCGACAAGGTTCCTTACAAAAAACTCATATACAAATTGCAATCATGTGGAGTTAATAGAAAAATAGTGATTTGGATAAGTGACTTTCTCAGTGATCGAAAACAAAAAGTTATTGAAGGTTTTAGCTCTGATATGGTCGAAGTCACATCCGGTGTTCCTCAGGGAAGTGTGATCGGCCCTCTATTTTTCATTGTCTATATAAATGACCTAGGTTCTAGAGTTATCAGTAAATTAAGATTATTTGCAGACGATACAGTTATCTACCGTGAAATGAAAGAAGACGTGGACTTTGAAGCTCTGTCATCGAACCTTAACAACGTTCATTCGTGGTGCCAGGAGTGGGGGTTAGAATTAAATATCAGCAAATGCACCACAGTCCACTTCCTGCCAATCACAAGAATGTCATACCTATACTGTGGGTGGAGTAAACTTAAAATCTTCAGATACAGTAAAATATCTTGGAATTACCTTAACATCTGATATATCGGGATTACACATACAAAACATATGTGGCGCAGCATTAAAGAAATTAGGTTTTATTAAGTGTATAATGGAATGGTCCTCGGATGAAAAAGTAAAATAGAGATGCTACTTCCCTATGGCTAGGCCACGCCTCAAATACACTGCGAGCATTCAGGACCCTGATCATAAAGATTTAACCAAAAAAATTAATAATATACAAAGGAAAGCAGCACGCTTCGTTAAAAACAGCTACGAGCGTACATATCGTGTATCACAACTTTCAGAAGGATTTAAGCCCCGTTCACAACAACTTAACTTGGCTTAACTTGGCGCGACTTAGGAGTTGAGTCCGTGAGAAAACAACACACTGGTTCACAACAACTTATGTAGCTTAACTCGACTTGGCGTAGTCTTGGAGTTGAGCATTCTCAACTGTCTCTCAATTCTAGCCAATAGTAAGGCCTGGTTTACTATCGACAGTGCGAAAGTAATTGATTTCTACTGTCGATATAGGATACATTGATTACGCTGTTTGTGTTGTATGAGGAGGCTTGCTGTGATTGGTTGGAAATTTAAGGCCCCGATTTGCACTCGGGAACAGCTTAAGCCAAGTTAAGTTGTTGTGACCGGGGCTTAAGGCTAAATAGATACGGAGGCTACACGCTACACGAAAATGAGGGTCAACGAAAATGACGGACTTGTTTAAGCTTCTAGCATTGGCCAACACAACTACTGACCTCTCCATTTAACGTTACGACTTTTACCCCCATGGTTCTGGTACAACATCCTCGAGCACCCCTAAAAAAGATCAATTTGAAATTAAAAACACAATTCTGAATGATGAAAAAACGAGAACTGGATGAGAATCCCAAGCTTATTCAATTGTCAATAGGTTTAAAAGATTAGTAGCACACGTTACGCACGCCTTCTAAGCCATTGAAAATACAGAGCTTAAAGTAGCCACTCACGACATATTCATGCTTTTAAAACAGTCATCGGTAGGAATGTATTTCAGACAAGATTAAATTAAAGTTTAGTTAAGATTTTCAACATCCCCTCCTCAGAAGAAGAGGAATAGGGTGTGTTAATTTCATTATGACTGAGAAAAAGTTCTCAAAAAACTTTGGAATAAAGACCATTATCTCAAAAAAATAAAAAAAAACAACTTGAAAATTTTCCACAGTCCTTCCGCATGATGGCCTCAAGGCTCAAGAATTTGTCCGACCGCCCGTTTCGCTGTGGATATTTTAACAAGTTGAGTTTTGGAAGGAAGAGACGTGTCCTAAAAGGCGGTAGATTTTATTTCAACAGGCGTGCCTCGGCGGTGAGGCGAGGATCCGTAAAAGTTCGCGTAGGAATGATGTTTATTTCTTCACTGCGAACTCATTGCGTCAAAACCGTCAACTGTGGTTCAAGAAGTGACTTGGTAAAAGAACCAAGGAAACGTCATAATCATTGTTAAGTTTGAATGAAAACACATATTCTCCAACGGCAACCACCAAATTCTACTTTTTTATCACGCGCGAAATTTCTGATTTCTGAAATTTTACGTTTTACTTTGTGATTTGAATTGAGAGATGGTAAACAACCACCTCTCAATTAATACGAGGAAGAGATTTGTAAAGACGTTCGTGTAGAGTATACTCTCCTATGGTCGTGAAACATTAAATAGGCAAGAAAAAGAAAGGCTCCAGGCAGCTAAAATGTGGTTCTGGAGGAGGATGAGTAAAACAAGTCGGGTCATGAGGAAAAAAATAAGCAAGCCTTGAAAGAAGTAGGTGAAATAAAGAACGCTTTTACAAGCAATTTAATCCATGAAAATTAAACTTCTTGGTCACTTGTAAGACATGAAGGACACTTGTAAGTACACGCTTGTAAGACATCACACTTGTAAAAGTTCATCAAGAACGTAATTGAAAGAAAAGTGCTGAGGAAGAAAAGGAGAGGACGACCTAGAATATTCTTCGCAGTATGATGTCAATCATGAACTGCAACTCCTACGGGGGCATGAAGAGAACAGCCTTAGAAAGGACAGGCCTAGTTGCTGTCTACAAAAGACAGTAAACAAAAAAACTGTAGCCTGACTTTTGGAATTACAACTATATTAGTTATCCTTGCTCTTCCCTTACTTTCGTTTTAATAGCTGGCGGATTGGACGAATTGGTCGATGTAAAGTGGATATACCTGTTAGAAATTTTAGGCTAGTAAGTCCTGAAACGCATATTATCTAAATTTCTCGAGCTCGCCACCGGGTAAGAAATTCATAGGCAGCCGACGTTTCGGGTTTCGACTCGTTACCCATTCTCAAGGCTACTGGGAAACGTCGGCTGCCTATGAATTTCTTACCCGGTGGCGAGCCCGAGAAATTTACACAAATGTTATTCGCCGGGAAAGTGTAAAATCATGCATATTATCTACTTAAGTGCTTTGTATTCTACTCCAGTTTACCATAGTTTCCACCAGGAGTACTTATAATTATTAATTTAAATAAATTGAAAATAGAATGAATTAATGAGGTAAATAAACAACTCACCTAATCAGTTTTATTCAAATGGTCGGGTAGAATATCATATACTTAGAATAAAATAATAAAAAAATAAAAAAAGAATTTTTGACCATGCTTTTCTAAAAATATATTAAAAGATCTAAAAACATAATAAAGGGTATGCGAGGAAAATGGGATAGGGGAAGAGGAAAGTAGCATTGGAAGTTTAAGACCGAGCGAGGTTTGTCTATTGTTCTCCGAGCACGGCCGCTGGTGGGCCCATGGTCGCCCCCGCTGTTAAGCATGTTGTCGCTAATCCTGGATTCTAAAGCGACGGTCACTTCAGTGGGAAGCAAATGGCGAATGACATGGGTAAAGGGAATCAAAGGGTCGGTATACAGTTAAAATTGGCGAAAAGAAGATGGAAAAGGAAGCGCGCTGATGAGATCTGTAGAACCGACTACTGAACGTACGGCGCGAGAGCCGGACGCCGCGGCGGGAGGCCAGCGTTACGCCTTCACTCAAATTTTTTTTCTTTCTTAAATGAAATATTACCTCTACCAATTTTTTTTTAACTTGTAGAGGAGGGTTGTATCTACAATATAGAAAAAAATGAGGAAAATCGAAGGCATAGCTACATCGTCAAAGATCGATTTGAGAATTTGAATGTTATAAACTTTATTTAATTGTTTAAATTTTAGTGAAGAATCCATTAATTATCTTTCTCAATTCAAGACATACAAAATGAGTCATTGCATGTATTTTTATCTTCCTTATTTCCGGAGATATGTCGTCAAACGCGAAGACGCTATTTTAAAATGCTAGTTTTACTACATTGCAATATCTCGTAAACCGTTGCATGTATTACAAAATGGCTTTTGGGTTTTTGTTTTGTAATCTAATTAAGACGATATGCAAAATTTGGTCAAAATCTATTACCCCAAGGGCAATCACCTGGTCGAATTTGGATGGTTTCTTGCGAAGATTCCACGAATGTGGCAAACACAATATAAAACTTCGTCACAGGGTGACACTAAATATAAAACATATAAAAAGCAAACTCACAAGTTTAAATATTTCCCACAAATTAAATATCAAGCGGTACGTTTGTATCTCCTTCACGATGGTAGTTTTTTTCGCAATGCTGAAAAGTTAACGGGCTGACTATATAATATGTATATATATTTTCAACAACAGTCGAGAAAATATTCAGACTTCATACTGTTAATTTTTTGATGAGATCTAGGAGTTAGAAATTCCTCATTTTTTTGTATGCTTTTCTTTACCTCGCATTTCCCTGGATCCATTGTTCCATGGTTACCACTTCACTTTACCCTACGTAGTTACCACTTCATTCAACTTAAACTGGAATCGAGTTAGACTAGTGGTAAAGTGTCCAACTTTTGTCCCGTGGATTATTTAGAGGAGTCGCTTCGAGTCTACATCCAAGAGAATTTTTTTTCTTGTAAACAGCCATAGTTTATTTAGTCCTAGTTAGTAAAATGTTTACAAAACAACTTGTTGCTTTTAAACATTTGGTAAAATTTTCTCTCGCACTAATGCTGCATTGAGAATTGCGTTTATTCTAAGCATTCATGAACTTACTTTTGTATTTATTGGCTTATTGTTTTAAATTAATTAGTTTGTATTTTTATTGGTTTTAAATTCCTGCAAAACGCAGGCAGTCATATTTGGTAACTCCAGAATACTCAGCAAAATTAATTTTTCACTTCTGCTCAACATTTAAGAGGGTGACGCCAATATTGGATTTAGTAATACTGTTAGAGACCTCGGCGTTACATTAACTGGCAATCTCTCGTGGAATCTTCACATAGAGGAAATCTTAAATAAGGTCAACAAAGCTTCATGTCAGTTAAAATACCTCAAATATATTCTTGCGATTAACTACCCGTAAAATACTTAGTTCGACGCTCATATCCCATAATTTGATTATTGCGCTTTATTCTATAATGATCTTTCATTATAATTATTATATAAGCTTCTGTATCTCTTAAATTCCTGTGCGTGATTTGTCCTTGACCTTCGTAAAGGTGAGGATATCTCCCACCATCTTAATAACTTGCCATGGCTTCAGACCTCTTCCTGGAGTAAATATTTTACTTGGTTCAATTATGTTCACCCTTTTTTGCGATAATAATATTCTAACTATTTCATGTTTAAAAACTGGTAGATATCTATTTTTAGACCCACGATTTAGATCCTCGGACAAAACGTGCCTTAAATCTTTTCTCATATCTGCCTCAAAACTCTGGAATTCCTTGCCGTTATCTATAAATAATTCTTCCTGTCTGTTTAGGCGAAACTATTTAATTGTTATTATAATGGTTATGTTTCTCTATAACCTTAATTTGTATCCTTTCATAGTATTTTGTTTTACAATATGATCTGAAAAATGGTTTCTTTTTTCTTATCCTTCTCTGATTAATGCCACATTTTTCATTTTTGTATTTAGTGTTATTTATTCTGTTACTGGTTTTTTTTTTCAGGGAAATTTTTGTTTTCATTACTGTGATTTGTTTGTTAGGTATGTTTATTCTTCTTTTTTCGTTGATAGCAGATCTTGATGTGTCTTTTCTGTTTTGCTCTTATAGGGAAACCTAGGGCAAAAGAAAACTCATTCTATTCTACAAAATCAGCCCACATTCAAAATTCTCATTGAGCTGAGATAGCTTTGTAGTGTCACTGGCAATTAGGAGGTCTTGGTTTGAGTCCTGATCGAGTTGAGTAATTTTTAATGGCAGAATTTCATCACTTCGTTAAGAAGAATGATTTTTTTCTTCGACGAACCTTTGATTTTCTTTCCGTTGGCCGGATATTTGCAAAAGGCGAAATGAGATAATGAGACACACAGATCTTTGCAATAAAGTCTTAGGTAGTCGTAACAGCGGAGCATATTGGGGAATGATATAGTTGGAATAATATTATCGATTTGGGAGGTATTTCCTAAAAATTTGAATCCGAAAGCTTCAAGTCGCAAAAGGTGGACAAAATTTTCGTTTACAATTTTTGTTGATCGGATGATCGGATAACTGAGGAAAGAGCGAAGATTGTCTTTTGAACACGCATACATTTTCAGCATTTCTTTGTGCGTAATGGTGTTTTATCACGCGCCCTATCTTTAACCGTTACAGTAAAATTGGCTGAAACCAACGGCTTGAGGAATCCTTATTTGCCATTGACTAAAGACACCTGCGTGTGTCTTGCAACGGGACAAAGTTTCTTACTAGTGTCATGTCATTCGAAATCATGCAATTGAATTCTTATGAAAATAGGCTGCAATCGTATAGCAATGTGAGGTAATTGACGTGAAGGGTAGGTTTTCTACATTTTACATTGCTTGAAGTACAGTGAGATGCTTCCATTGATCGACACATCTATCCCATGGCTTACGGTAAACGCAAATACCTCTCTGTCAAGGCGGCGTAGACTGAAATTTCCTCGGAATCTCATGGCTGGTATTTGGTGAAATCTGTCTGAATTGCATCTCTGGGCTCTAAGAAAGTAGTGGTGAGGTTAAAATGAACCGCTAAAAAGATCTCGATAGACATTGAAGAAGGGATTTTCGGATAGTGCCATTGGAAGCACCCTTGTTCGACTACAGAGCCAGGTTTATCCGTGAGTTACTTTCTCTTTACACCCTCTCAGAAATATTTAAGGGAACTCCTAAAAGCCTAACCTTTCTTTCTTTTAAGCATGAAGTTTTTTGTCCATTGAACAACACATCGCTGTGCTGACTTACAATTATGCTGACTAACAATTATGCTGACAAGTTGATGTAATTTTAAAAATGGCGACTTGAAATTTACGCCCTTCTGCATTTAATTCGATTGGTTCCTCCTGTGCCTCATTTTTTTTCTTTTTTTTCCTTAAATTACTACCCTCTTCATACTTTAAACTGGCTCAAAACGTTGAGAACGGTAATAATTCTTGTTCCATAGACAGTAATATGGGTAGTTATACTGCTGGGTTGTTGTGGATACGGTGATTGTTTTAAGCTCCCATAATTTACAAAGGAAGTAATATCTCTTAAGTAAGTTCTTGGACTATTACTTAACTCATATAAACTGCTAGTATTCGAAGACAAAAGATCAATCTGATTTATCAATTATTCACAAATTTATTCTTCTTTAGACTGTAAAACATTATGGAAGTTAATTAAATACATCGATCAACAAAAAACTTAGATAAACAATATCTCTATTGATTCGTCAATATTGCCGTATCTTAAGGTTGGCTCGGTATTAATACGCTGATGCTTAATTTTTTCATTTACTCGTTGATAATAAATTTAAGGTCAATCGCTCAGAAATTGTAAAGTTCTTTGAAAATACATCTAATCTCTTTCTGTGTAGATTTTTTGGAGGCATCTTCAATATAATCCTTTTAAGTCATAGGGGATCTAGTTCTTGGCTTTCGTTGCTTGCCGTATAACATTGTTTAAAAGCGGTCGATCGTAATGAGCAGTATCTCGCCAACCATTGGGTGAATCGATCCCAAATTTAATTCAAACTCTTAGATTTATAAAATACTTGAAACCTTCGTAATATAATAAAGAAATTAGCATGTGCGACTTGACAATGGTTTTGTTGACTACCCTACGTTTGAAATCTACAATTTAGATGGTTCAGCAACAATATCTCTCACGAATATCTGCACATTAACGAAAATCGCTCCAGCCACCTTGATGCTTGTGATCGGGGATGGTTACCAATGTGGAGCTGGGGGGCTGGCAGTATGTTCTTTAGGTAATAGAGAGGTGTTATGTGAGGTTGGCGTGAAGAACTTCTTACTCTCCAGCCCGCCGGTAATAAAACGCTGGAATGATATATAAAAAAAAGAATGTGGCCGGCGTGATGTGCGAGATCCCGTGAGTCTCGGAGTGTACTCATTGTGTGTAGGTATCTGTGCATGCTCTGCATATGTTACCCGTTTCACGGGCGTACGTTATGGAGGAAACCTGTTGAAAACGGCCGTGTCACGGACGCTGGTTTTGCATATATAAAAAAATGGAAGCTCGGTAGCCCTTCAGACAGAGCAGCGTGTTTTAAAACAGCGTTTCGGGCTTGTTTGGATGGTATTACCATGGTGCTTCTGGGGGCAAACAAAAAAAACGAGGAAACGTCACGTCAAAAAGGGCATAACGATAAGGTTCAGACGTCCAGAGAGTGAGGGTAAAATTGTGAATTAAAACATGGGATGGGAGCACAGAACTACGAGAAACGATAAAGCATATCCGATTGCATATTTTTGTGATGTTGAACTTATAGATCCGTTGGAAACTGAATACGTGACTGTCGTGTTTTACCCTCTTTAACGCTTTACTCACCTTCAGACGGCGGTGCTAGCCGGAAATGCACTGGGTAATTTAATTAAATGTATAACTTCAGGAAAAAAATAGTTAAGAAGTTGTTGTTTCAGTTATCCATTTGCTGTTTTTAAAAATTTCTTTATGACTATAATTAGTTAATAACGATTCTACTTTTTACATCATCTAAAAAATATTTTTTTAAATTTATGGTGTCGTCAAGTTTGATATTTGAGCTAATATATTGGTCCGCCGCACTTTTTTTTACCGAGGTACAGATGGCTATTTATGTGTTCGTGGCACTAAGAGACTATTTAAAAAAATTATTTTCCTACTCCGAAGTTGATGATATTGGTAGGACTGGGTTATCCGAATGGAGAATTGGGTTATTTTGACCAAACCCAGGGAGATATTTCTGGGAAAAACACGCTCCGATTCTAAGTAATTCCGGGATATCAAGTTAAAAGTATGATTATAATTGCCGTTGGGTCGGTGGAATCGTAACGCTTGATCTCTGTCAAAATACCTTTCTCAAGTGCTAGTTCCGTTCCAGTCAAATCTCATTCAGTCTCTCTCTTAGGTTATTCATTTAAGTCACGAAAGTTTTCTTGTTGAAAGAAAAATATTTCTCTAAAATTTCACTAAAAAAATGCGCTGAAGTATAAAATGCCCAAACCAAGAATGTCCTTAAAAAATGACCATTCCTAAACATGGGGTGAAAACGTTTCAAAGATTCGGTTTACTTCAAAGAATGATAAAACATGCATATGAGGCGCAAAATGATCGTTAATTGTTCAAGAGTTTTCGTTCGAACATGCTAAATGTTTTTATGGATTTTTATTTATTACTGTGAAATTTCTATTACTATCATCATCATCTGGTGTTCTGTCTGCTGACATGTCCCGTACACCACTGTCGTCTCCATCCGCTTCTGTCCCGAGCTTCCTTCTTTGCTTCATCATAGCTGATGTTCTTCACCTGATCCACCAATTTAATTCTTCTCCTTCCTCTCTTTTTCTTTCCTTCAATTGAACCCTCAAGTGACACAGTTATTATACTTTTCCCTCTCATCACATGGCCCAGCCAGTTTCCTTTCCTTTTCCTAATTTCCTTTAGGAGCGATCTTCCTTCTTTTACTTTGCTCAAAACCTCTTCATTTCTCATCTTATCTACCCATCTTACTTCTTTCATCCTTCTCCACATCCACATTTCATACGCTTCTATTCTATTCCTTTCCCTCTTACCTAATGTCCACGCTTCACATCCATACATGAAAACGCTCCATGAATAACATTTAGCTAGTCTCTTTCTCAGCTCCAGATCCTGGCTTTTATTACATAGCAAGTTTTTCTTCTGGCTGAAGGCCTCTTTTGCCATTGCTATCCTTGCTTTTATTTATGCAATACTTCTCCAGTCGTCTGTCACCATCGTTCCTAGGTACCGGTAGCTTTTAACTTTTCCTATTACACCTTCATTTATTTTCACACTCCTATTACTATGCGAACATAAAAATATGAGTGTAATTTATTCTGACTCGATGTGTTACCACTGTTCCATATTAAATAGCAAAATGTAGTTTTCCACTCTTTAGGTTCTGCACAGTAATGGACGCATCAAATTCTGCCTTGAAACCTATTTATTTCAATTCATCATCGATGATCTGCTGGTTGAGTTGGCTGGAGCGCGAATCGCGAGTCGTTGAGTGCACATTTGAGTAACTTTTCAAATAAGTCAAAAATAATTCTTGGACCACACTTCACTAAAACTTCATCTAAAATTGATTTGTCCCGCTGTTTTAGCTCTAGGCGTCGTCAGAGCTCTGAAACCCCTCCTCCACTTTACGATTGCAGTGCATAGGGAGATTTCGCCGTTTTTTTCTTCCAGTCTGAGTGCAAAATTGTAAATTTCTTACCGACCTTTGGTCTGATGCCAGCTTTTTTTCTCTCTCGCCGCCTGGAGTAACGTTCATTAAAATTTGAGGATAAATCCAACCCGCTGAGATTAACTTGAACTGCTTTCAAGGCGGCAAAACAAAAAACATTCAACCACATTAATGTGTGTGCGAAGGAAAAAGACCCTCACATGTTTTCAAGCAAACGTATTTTTTCAATTTCAAGTGCCTGTTGCTACGGTAACATTTCACGCTCAAAGAGATGGAGAAAATATCTTGTTACAAGTTTTTGAAGCAATATTGTAAGAATGTAGCTCGCTCATTGCAGGCCTTTTCTATACTGTGGTAAAAGTTAGAACAGTCTCACTTACCTCCGCTGAAACTACTACTCTTATCTTTAATTTGAACATTAAATATGGGAAACCTCTCGCCATAATAATCTAACTTCCACCATCAGAAAGTAATGCATGACAGTCCTATTTTTTATGTAAGTACATTAAAGAAGTTTCAAGGTGATAAATAAAAATTCACAGTCTCCTCAACAATCCGCATACATTTTGTTCCTCATCTTTTCATTATTTTATGAAATAAAGTGAATAGTTTTCACCCCACGTTTAGCAATGTTCTTTTTTTTTAGAGGCTATTCTTAGTTAGGCCAGTTTATGATGCAGATAAGTTTTTGGGGTTGAAATTGATATTTGTCTTCAAAACCTGACAAATCTCCAATTTTGGTCAAAAAATTTATGCAGCCATTAAAACGTACCGAGGTATTCGTGGTGGCCTAATGAGGTGGAGTAAACAACACGAGTGCGCACAACGATCTTTCGACAGTACTACCCAAATTATTTTTTGCTAACAACTTGGGTGCGTGTTATGATAATGCGGTTTATTTGATGTTGGCGATTAAGGCAAGGAGTTTTACAAGGATTAATATATCGCTAGCATTGTATATAATTTACTTGGAAGAGGTCATCAGAAAATCACAATTATAGTCAATGAACGGAATTATGTTTTACGCAGACGGAATAAACTTTATTGATCGAAGTAATTTACATCGTAGTCATAGAAACGTTCAGATCAGTGAACGCTTTTGATCAAATACTTCATGATTTCAGGCTGTGACAATGAGGCGTAGCCAAACTTTCAGGGCGTATTCCTCACGTGTGGATGGGGATATTATGTTGTGGATATTGGTTCGGAAACGCTTTATTCCCATGTTGGAACTCATTTTCTACAACTAGTGGTTTTACATTATACATGGTAAACATACACGAACAGAACAATACCAGGGTCTTATTTGACTTTTATCTGTGGGAAATTTGGAAGCTCTTGCGTATCAAATCCCGGTAGGAGATGAATATGGTCTTCGTGTCCGTATACTGAAGGGCTGCGAAAACTTAAGCAGTAGGTACTCCAGGGATACATAAGCACATCCGGTATACAAAGAAATGGCGGGTTGATGCATGATAAAGGAACTGCGTTTTGAACACGTAAGAAAGAGTCATGTGGTTTACTTTAAAACTTGATCTCCTGGAATTTCTTATCATTGGAACACTTCCTAGATGTATTTCTCAAGGCATTAGTCAAAAATGTCTATGGCTGGCGTTCTATTGTATCTGTTGAATACAGAAAGTGATGAATTGAGTATATCAACAAATATCTTTTTGCAATTAAAATTACATTGACTTCAATAATCATGAGGAACACTCGTACAAAAAATGTACGGCACAGCATTAATTAAAACAAGGACTTATCAAACGTATAATTGGGAGGTTCGCGGATAAGGATTGAAAAAGAGATGCTGATTTGCATTCGTTAGCCCACACCTCTAATTCACGGAGAAAATTTGGTACAGAAGACACAAAGACTAAACCAAGAATTAATTGAAATACGAAGGAAATCTGACCGCTTCGTTAAGGTAGTCCGAGCGAGATAGTTTTCTCGTAATATAGAGACCATATTCGATTTGTACGTTTTAATTTCACCAGCCGTAGGACACATCAATTAAATATGGCATTATTAATGGTGCAATAATATAGTTTTATGTGGCAGAAATTGTGAGTGATTAAATGAAAATATCTAAATTAGTCTTTAACTTGACTAATTTTTTCGCGCGGTGCGTTTGAAACTCCTTCAAAACGGAAAGTTTTTTGTGATACCCAAGAACCTACTGCGGTGACAATATGATTAATTTTCAAATATAGTTGAAAAACATACAAACTACCCACTGTTAATTTTTTTACGACATTGTGGTATAAATTCTTCATTTTGTAAATAATGTCTCTCTGGAGTGCATACACGTATCATTTCCCATGAAAAAGGGCTGGTATTTCCTGGCAAATATCTCAGAAAGTGATGTGGCAAGGGGTTAAATTATTGGTTTCATTAGAAGGGTGAGATATTTTTCTTTAAAATTAGACTAAATTCATTGGTTTCTAAGTAAATTGATATTTCGCTCAAACTACCTTAAATACTACTACGAGCGAACAGAGTTTTTCTCACAATCAGCTTTTAGAGGGATTAGGCTGGTAACTGCGAGGGACTCGGAGACTGCACGCTGGGGTTAGATAGTTTATGAAATTTCGGACAGCGGCATTTTTGTGCGACTCAGAGAATATAATTTTAACGTCGCACTACATCGCTATGACCGAGAGACGCGATAACAAAAGAGAGAAGCATTTCCTAACAGATAGACACAAAAATTCGTTCTTTCCGCGCACAATAAGCGACCACTTTAAAAACTGAGGTCCGCACATTTCACTCCCATCATACACGTCTCCATTTCACCTCCAAAAACCTTATATCCCTTACATATTTATACGTCTGGTTGAAATTTTGTTTTATCAAATGGCTAAAATAACGAAGCTTTAAATTATTTCAATCAGCTGTATTATCCACTGCGTAAATGTCTGAAAATCGCGTTTTAAGCTGCAAAAACACCAATTTTTTTTCCAAAAACAACAATACCATATTCGCTTGACCACCAAATTTTGGCCTTAAATGCATTTAAAATTCATTTTGTTAAGTCATGCTGATTAGGGAATCTAAGTATTGGGTTTTTGTGCAGCGGTTTATTTGTTTTGCTTTTTAAAACTGCTTTCACTCAATATAGAGAGTAAAAATTTATTTTATCAGATATCCAAAAGCATGATGCTACTATTCTTTGTAGTATCATGCCCGAAAGAATGAAGTTTCTCACTTTTTCATTCGATAATCTTGTGCGCATTTTCCTTGACAACCAAATACACAAACAAAAATTATCATCATAATCGTTATTGATAACCGCTAAATGGAATAAACATCCTAATTATTGTATAAGAATAAGGAATAATTCTTGCATAATAATGGACAATAATTGTATCCTCTTATATGATGATTTGTGAAGGAAGTATGATCGCAGGCAACGCCGGGTATTTTAGCTAGTTATAGTGTATATTCAAATGATCGAAACGTCACCACATACCCTTAAGGTGTCTTACAGCGTATTATGTAGATATAGATGTATTTATGTCAATAAACTCATTAAAAAAAACTCTTGCGCGATAAAAAAGTATATTATTGCAACGCATACCGGGTACAGCTATTGAAGAATAAAATCAAGGCTCAGTTAACTTTCAGAGATTTCGGAACTGTAGAAAATGAAAAACGTCGAAATTTCACAATACCTAACATACAGTTACGCCGGAAACCTTCGCTTTGATTTTCTCTCTTTGACGCTCACTCGCTGACTTGTCTATGATAAAAAACGACCATCGGTGGTTTCACTCCATCTCTTCCGCTTCCTTATCTCCTCACACCCCTGATACATTTCCCCGATGCCTCCCGGCTGTTGCGAGTAGGCGAGACTGGGGCACCCTGACTCCCCAGTTCCATCCGAGCAATCTAAGGATTCCCCACCCGTTCAATCACCCGCTCCGCTGCGGGCATACAGCCTCTCAAGCCGCCACCAACACCTCGGCCTCCTCCCGTCGCTTATTATCACTGCACGAACACACCACCGCCAGCGGGGCCGAAGCACTTTCCGGCACATCGATTTGCTTTTGTGTGTAGCGGTTGCTTCTTTTCATTTTTTTTGGTCGCTCGATAATCACTCGAAGTAAAAAAAATTGAAAAAGAAACAAATAAAAAGGCGAAGAGGTATAGCATGGTACGGTTTTTTTTACGCGTTCCGATGGGCAAACGGGGCCACGACTACGCTGTGAGAACCGCAGGCCGGTCTGGATGATCGCCAAAAAAAAAGGTAAAAAAATGGAAGAAGGGTGCATGAGAGAAAATAAGACAACTTTTTTTTATTACTTCTCCACCTATCCCTCTTTTTATAGTTTGTTCATTTTCCGAGATGTAGATTCAAAGACGAACGCTCAGGGAATCAAATCGGCTCAGCGGGGCAGGGAATTTAAAAAAATAACAATGTCTTTGCATGGCCAAGAAGTTGGTCGCTGATATTAATATTTGAGGTTATCCACCGGAAAAGGTAGGACTAGGTGAAAGTACCTATCTTTTACGGCTGAAGGCTATTGGATCTAAAAACTATTTATTGTGAAAAAATAAACAAAATACTTATTAGGAAAGAATTATTGCATTCTTTCCCGGCGTATAACGTCGATGAAGTTTTCTCGGTTTTTCTGACGTTTCGATGACTGTCTTCTTCTTCTTCTCATCTTCCTCAGGGCAGTCCGCCATCGTCCTCATTCCCTGAGGACGTTGGCGCAGGCAGTGTTCGAAACGTCGGCCAACGAATACCTGACTTGGTGGACAGCACAAGGAGACTTCATTAAGACACAATTTTACACTACACTAGCTTGAGCTGCCACCTTAGGGGGCAGTTAAGCCCGCGTTCATATTTTACTCTCAAATAAAGGTTCGCTATCTTTTCTCTTTTCATTACTTCTTCGGAATGCAAGTTGTCTAATTGAAACAATTAGAGCAATTAAAACTTCGGATTTGTACCTGATGACTGCTAGTCAGTTGAAACACATGTAGTACGCATTCCTTTAGTGTTTCATATTTAAAAATCCTCAGATTAAGTCAAATAACTTTCAAGTTTTTACTTTTTAGCGCATAAGTAACGTATAACTTAGGTGATTGAATAATGTGACAAACAATTTATAGTACTATAAATAAGGGATGATAACTTTGTCGCATCCATAACATATGTTGAACGACTAACCAATTTTTCGGAATAACTTCTCGTAACTTAAATTCATATTGTTGACTGAAAATAAAATTAATTTTCCGTGTAGGTATTACAAACAGTTATTACCTCTTTAAGCCACACAATGATAAGACCAAAGCGAAAAGCATGGGGCGCGACTTCATTTATATTTTTCACCTTAACTTAAGTTCATTTAAAGATTTTCTTGAAATTGTATATTGAAACTCTCAATTCCATTGAATACCAAAATCTTCATATTTAATGAAAATATGTGATATCGATTATGAAAGAGCGCCTGACGCTTTTCGTTGTGGTCTTATCAATGTGTGGCTAATTTCCGTGAAGTAATTTTAATTATTTCCAGTACTAGGCTAAATTTTAATTCACTCGAGAAAATATTATTTGTTCTTTTTTAATGCGATGTTAAGATATTTCTGTTTTTGATTTTTGAATAATTTTTTAGAAAAGCATGCTTAAAAATTCCTTTTTCGTTTATTTTGTTCTATTTCTGGTCTTTCAGGCAATGTAAAGAAAATATTAAAAAAGAAATACACTTTTTATGAAGCGTAAATTTAACATCCGTTACATATGGGTAGAAGCAGAGACATACGGAAGAGAATTGCGCTAGCTAAGGAGAAGTTTAGTAATAGAAGGG
Source organism: Ceriagrion tenellum (assembly GCA_963169105.1). Lineage (NCBI taxonomy): Eukaryota > Metazoa > Arthropoda > Insecta > Odonata > Coenagrionidae > Ceriagrion > Ceriagrion tenellum. Next base: position 44,590,898 of record OY720644.1, on the reverse strand, counting down.
AGCTGATGACGGGGACCTTGGGTAAGGATGTGAAGAAGAGGCTGATGAAGAGCTTGATATGGAGCGTAGTATTGTATAGGGCAGAAACGTAGACCCTTAGAATGGAGGACGAGAATAGGCTACAAGCATTCGAGTTATGGGTGTGGAGAAGGATGGAGAAGGTGAGGTGGACGGAGAGGAAGACTAACGAGGAGGTGCTTGGGATGGTGGGAGAGGAAAGTTAACTTCTGAATAAAATCCGGGGTCGGCAGAGTAGGTGGCTGGAGGATGTAATGAGGGAAGAGGGACTGCTCATGAGTGTGATAGACGGAAGGATGTTGGTTAAGCGGTGAAGAGGAAGAAAGAGAATAGATTTAATAGACAGGACGAAGAAGGCCAGATCATATGGCGAAAAGGGATATACTAAGGCGAGATAGGCCCCAGGAAGTGTAGAAAACCGAGAGGAGATTCTCTGACAATCAAAAAAACCTACCATAACCGGTAGAATACTTCAAGGCAGACATGTGGTTTGGCTTTTGTATTGCTGAATATAAGCCTACGTTATTCCGTCTTTATTCTGTGTCCTTTCACCCTCCGCTGGACACTTTTGTCCGGTTTTATGATCATTAGCAGTTGCGGATTGATTGATACAATATGAAGATTGAATTGCGGCAGCAATTCGCTGCCCTGTTTGTATTCCTCCTTATTTCTACGTTGGCATTCACTATGAATTCCTTTAAGCCTTGCATGATGTATTTCAGTCTTAATCCTTTTCTATAGTTTTTTCATTTTTTTCTCCATCAATATTTGTTTTCAATGAAATATTTTGTGGTGTAATTCGTACAATAAGTTTGTCTTTCAATCGCTGAGTTTTGATTACTCTTTTCTCCTCTTCCTTGCTGTTACCTGTTAGTCATTCTCTCCGTCGACTATATCATTCTTCGGTAAAACCACTTTCCAATGGCTGCTCATACCCTTTGAATTGCTCCTGTTATCGTTCAGGATTTATCTTCATCTATAAACTACCTTGCGAGCCGCCGCACGAGGATGTGTCAGGGGGTGTTAGGACACCACCAGGACATGCAAAGGTGTAAAATAAGAGATTTTCGAAGGTTAAATGGTGAAGTGAATTATGGGAGTGTTTTAAGTAGGGCTCATTTTTTATTATGACCACTCATTGTGCGTGGAAAGAACGGTTTATTGTACCTATCTGTTCGGCAATGTATCTCTCTTATTTTATAACTTCTGTTGGACCTATAACTGTAGGGTGGCGACAAAATGATATTCTCCTTTATAGAATTATAAATATTGGATCGTACCAGGAATCGAACTTCGAACTTTTCGCTTAACAAACCCAGGCACAACCTTTTAACCACTCAGAATTTTATTTCTTTCTCCTTGTCTAGCCGGACTACGCTCCAAACATTTGTATTTCAACCAATTGTTTTTTTTCTTCTTACAGGCGTCACTTTGATCCTTCCAGCAGAGCAGCAGCATTCAGTATAATCCCCACTGTGGGGTTTGTGACGGCTATGCTGCTCAGCAATATCGCACTTCTTCTATCGCTGGTGGTTCTGCTTCTCAGATGACGGGATTCTTTCGATTGGGTGAGTTTTGACAGTGATGCTATTTTCTTGATTTCTTGTGCAACATTCTCTTGGTTTCCTTAAAATCACTCTTGACGTTGTATTTGTTCGTAATTTCGTCCATGCATTTCAGCGTTCTCCAACGTACTTTCATCTCTGTGGGCATTGCTATGCAATCAGGTAGGCGTAGCATGCCATTTTTGTTTTGAACACTCACGATGTTACTTTAATATGGATTCCAACTCTTATTTTGCCAAGTATCTGCTAGATAATTATCACGCAGGTGATTTTATCCCCAAAATTTTACGTGTTCTACCAAAAGTCTAAAAGATGAATGCTTTGGAAGAGATGGAAAATTGTCAGACAATAAAGCAACCTTATCGACGTGCTACTTTTTCCGCACCGCTCCCCACTCCTTTCCGAAAATAATCTCCTTCTCAAAAGCCCCTAATCTATTCCCTCCCTTCCCCTGCCTTCCCTATAAAAAAATAGTTTGTTCACCTAAGCCCCCTTCTAAGCTTAATGTTACTATGGTAATAATCAATAAATAAAAGGTAAATAATTGTATCTGAAGATGCATCAAGCTGCGAAACGCGTTGTACGATTACAATAAATAGCTCTGTTCAAGTACAATACATATTTTCAATGTGGATTTGACATATGAGCGTTATAAATAAATACCATTTTGAGTTCATCCTTTTCGAAATTCAGCGAAATTAAGGTTTTTTGCGTATGATATTATATTTTTTCGATATCGTCTTAGCTTGGGGTCTTTTAATTCTAAGTTGCGAAATTAAATAAAAAATAAAAATTAAAAATTAAAGAAATGTTTAAGAAAATCTTCAATCGTTAATATTTACCCGGAAACATGGAGCTGACTCTCGCACAAGAAACATGGAAAAATATATTCTCGAAATATATCGTGAGCATCATATAAATTATACTTGGATTTGATTACGTTCGCCATTTTCACTGGTAAGCGTTTGGGTTTTTTACAGGAATCTGTAAATAGTCCACAAGTCTGTCTTTCGTTTTCAGTATGAAATACACTTGTAAGTCACACTTGTGAAATCCGACTGTAGACTTGTGACTGGGAGACTTGTTACTAATAGGTATGTGACTAATAGACTCGTGACTTGTATACTTGTAACTTGGAGACTTGTAACTTAGAGAATTGTGGCTCGGAGACTTGTGACTGGGAAACTTGTGATTTGGATACTTGTGGCTTGTAGAGCTGTCTCTTTAGACTTGTACTCTGAGAAGTCGGTCCGTGATGTGCTGGCGCTCTATTGTGGCCAATGCTTACGACAACTAACTGATAATCTGATCTATCTATACGGGCCCGAACTCTCAGGTTGGAGCATGTAAATGTGAATGATACATCATTTAACGGTTAACGTCGACGGGACATAAAAAATATATCCTTAACGTGATGTGGAATCTCGCTGAGTGAAACGTAGCTTCAGATCTATCGTGGGTGGACGCATAGGAAACATGTTAGGTGCCGCTTTGAAGAAATTATGATTTCTCTAGACCAAAATTGGAAGTGTACCCGATGAAAAAGTGAAAGAGAGATATAATTTTGCTCTAAATTTAAATACGCCGCGATGATTTGAGTCCCTGCGCAGAAAAAGTTAATTCGCGAAATGTATGAAATTCAAACAAAAGTCGCACTTTCACGAAGGGCTGCTATGAACGAACGGAAAGTTCTGAAATAAATCAATCGGTTAAGGAGTTGAAAATTACGTTAAGTTCAAGATACTCGAGATTTACTCAGATATATTTCAATGTAAATGCTACAAACCCTTGACTCCTTGTCGGACAGGAAGAGTGTACAAAGAACGAGGTACTCAAAGCATCAACGATACAAATTAGGCGTAAAATAACTGCCACTAGGCGGAGCCACCATCTCCAAATGAATTTTAAAGGCATGAAAAACATTTGGTTGGCCTAAAATAACTTTTATTCCACTCTGTTACCAACTTTAAAAAGTATTTATTATAGCCCACTAGTTACGCTCTACTGTGGCATCATCGTGTAGTTATTACACACCTGATAATGATGCAATAGTGCGGTGAAACTAGTTGACTAAACGTAATGGAAAGTTTTTAACATAATGGAAAGTTTAATCACTTCTACATACACACGTATTTTCACAAAGCATCTGCATCATCCACCAAGTGCGAGAAATCGGAAAACAAAAAATAATGTTAATTCTTACTCAAGGATGAAATATTTCTGATCACAACAGAGATAATTGCAAAGCCGATGAAAGGAAAAGGTTAGTATAAGCCAGTGACATGGAAATTACAGACCAGGCTTCCAATAATAGACAAAATTGGATCGGGCGAGTTTCCACATGACGCGGGGGATACCATTTTCATCCAGCGCTATATCTCTGGAAGTGATAGTGGCTACACCATAAGCGGGATACGCTTCCGAGCTGATAGATTTTAGGATTACTTTTTATTGTCCTCTGATTATGAGACTCTCTGCTCCGATTATGAGAATTGGTGATTAAGAGAAAAACAGTTTGGCAGTTTATAATAAGATACTGTAGCAAGGTTGATATTCGCTATGAAAAAATCATTTGACTTGACCGGGATTCGAACCCGGATCTCCCAATTGCCGGTCAGGTGTGTTAGCCAGTTACACCACCAAGCCATCTTCCGGTATATGTACCCGTGCGAGTGACTTCGTACCACATCATTTTTTACATGCAATGTTTGTAAATACTGTAGCAATATCGACCTACAGATCACTTTTGTACTCTTTCCCTTCTTTTTCACTATTTTATTCCAATTCATCTATTGTGTCCTTAAACTTAGTTCCAAACGACGTGCAGAGTAGTAATGTAGACTTTTTTGCTGGACGTTCAACATATTCTGCTAAAGCCAATCTATTATGGTAGAAATGATCACTGGCATGAAATCGAGGAAATAGATTGTAGAACCAAGAGATTTACAATGTCATTTTTTTCTCGTACAATAAGGTACCATAATTGTTGCGATGGATCAGTTGTGGGAAACGTTGACCCTCCCTGGGTAGAATAGGTTTTTATCTTGTGATGAATGTCTGAACATCATTATTAGCTACTAACTCCCTATGAAATATCGGACAAGACGTAGATCGTACTCGATTTATTACCTTGTAATACTATTCATCACTTGCATCAATAATACTAATCATTTGTTGAATCTTTAATAGTATACTGCATGATAAAATTTTCGTCTCCGTTACACTCTACTAGTTAGTTTAAGGTCTGACCGCGTATTGTCATCCTGACTGCTTTTGGCCTGCGCCTGGCATCCGGGCGAACGTACGCGGTACTGATTCCAGCTGGGATGAGTGTTGCATGCTTGGTGTGGAATATCCTCCATATAGTAGTATAGTATAATCCATCCTCCATAACATAGTATCCATATTTAAATAATGCTTTGGATTTTTCTACACTTTTTTAAATTTGTACGATGCGTTTCACAGCTTTGCTGCATCATCTGGTATAATGGTTGGTATAATTTGTTTCTCCACACCCCCCGCATCATGTTTCTGTCAAAACAATAAAAAGAATAAATATGGTACAAACCATTGAGGTGTATGGAGAGGGCACTTGCTATGCTGGCTATTGCTAGAAGTCCGCCATCTTCGTGAACCCTCATTTTCCTAGAGCGCTTGCGGGCTGACGCCCAAATTTTGCGACTTAAGTATGTTTTCCATGGATAACTTACTGGAAATCAGCATGCCCTTACTTCTTATGTAGCTATATATCGTTTATTTAAATGAATAATATCCGCATTCCCGATGAAAATTATTGTAAAATAGAGTAGAATTCTTTGCACTAAGCAGCCAGTGTATACTTCATGATCTATTTGCCTTAAATTTCAAACAGATGGTTGATATTCTTCCTTTACATCCGTTAATTCGTCCATTCCGTCGTGCTATCCATAGAAAAGTAAGGAGAGAGCAAGGTTAAATAATATGGTTGTTATTTCGTTTGTAACGCTTCAGTTTGATGACGTAGTACCCTCTCCAGATACCTCAATGATACAAACTATGGTACCTGACGGTGCAGTACAGATGTGAACCGCGTATGAATAAAAAAACTCAAAAAAAAGTTCAATGCATTCATTTCAATGCGGATGCTACTGATGTCAAATACTTGCACGAGGTGACGCTTGATTTAGTCAGGGTTATGTGGATGTCTGCATGAAGATGCCCGACACAACCTCGTGTCGTCGCATAATTTCTCAGGAAGACAGGAAACGTTAAAGAGAAAATTAAGAAATACTGAATGTAACACGCTGTGCGGGGATAACTTGCGAAGGGCGGGGTGTAAAAGTCATTCGACTGCTTCTGTTTTTTTTTTCTGAAAAAAATTTTTTTTTTTTAAGAGGAGGCCGGGTTGCCCCCTAATGAAGGCTTGCGGCCGCTCTTTTTAACAAAAAATCGAAAAAAAAGAGAAACCTTACGCCCGCGCCCCGTCCTTACAAGCCCATAGCCCCTTCACCTCACCTTGCATCGCCTGTGGAATGGCGCGGCGAATAGTAAATGCTGCTTCGTTAGGGGCTCACTGTTCATTAAAATTTGATCACCGTGCTCGCTCTTTTCTTTCATTCTCTCGGCCTAGCGCGGTGGAAATTGCTGAAAGGTTCGATGAAAAAAAAAGGAGAAGAAAATATCCAGCTGGAATATGGGATCGAATGAGGTTTTTCGAATCGGGGAGACGTTTTCAGACGACTCTTTAAACGGAACCATTACATGCGCAACGAGGAAAAATAGAAAAAAAACATACGAGACCACATATCGACGTATCAGGAAGGGATGTATTGGGTGTTCAAATAAGAATACCGGAGTTTTAAGGCTTTGTAGTATTTACATCATTTAACTTACAATTGTAATTTATACATCAAATGAAAAAACAGCTCCAACTGGTTTTGTTTTACCTACAAGTGTTCAATGTGAGCCCTATTCGTCACACGGCAAACATCCAGTCGATAGGCGAGTTCTTCCCATACCTTGATCAGTGTGTCCGGAGAAGGTGATGCAACAACTGATTCAATCCTGTTTCTTAATTCGGGTAGGTCAGCTGGTAGCGTGAATATGAGGTCAAATGAGTTTTTCGTTTAGGGGAGACTTTTACAGATGACTCTTAAACGGAACCATTATATGTGCACGAGGGAAAATAAAAAAACATGCATGACCACATATCGATAGATCAGGCAGGGATGTACCTGTTGTTTCAAAATGAATATCGAGGTTATAAAGATATGTTATATTTATAACATAATTTAAAATTATAAACGATGCATCAAATAAAAGAACAACTTAAATAGTTTTTGTTTTATACTTACAAGTGTTCATTGTGAGCATCATTCGTCACACGGGACACATCCAGTCGTTAGGCGATCAGGCAAGACCTTAATCAGTGTGTCCGGAGAGATTGGTGCAACAGCAGATTAAATCCTGTTTCTGAAGTCACGTGGTGGCGGGAATATGGGATCGAATGAGGTTTTTCATATCGGGGACACGTTTTTTACGTGAACGAGGAAAAATTGAAAAAAAACATGCATGACCACACATCGGTAGATCAGGTAGGAATGTACCGGGTGTTTCAAAATGAATATCGGGGTTTTTAGGATCTGTGGTATTTATTCCACTTAACTTAAAATTATAAATGGTATATCAAATAAAAGAGCAACTTAAGCAGTTTTTCAAGTTTAATGTGAGCAACATTCGTCACACGGCACACATTCAGTCGATAGGCGAGTTCTTCCCCTACCTTGATCAGTGTGTCTTGAGTAATTGATGCAACAACTGATTGAATCCTGTTACTTAAGTCGGGTAGCTCAGCTGGTAGCGGAGGCATATAAATATCATCCTTCATGATCCCCCAAAGATAAAAATCGCGTGGCCTCAGATCGGGTGAACGTGGAGGCCATGCAAAACAAGCCCTGTCATCCGGCCCCTGTCGGCCAATCCAGCGGTTGGGAACAACGTCGTTTAACCAATCGCGTACTGAGTTACGCAAGTGAGGAGGCGCACTCTTGTTGCCAAATAAAGTTCTCTGGTTCATCATCTTGCAGTTGAGAAAAGAGCCATTGTTGTAGCGCATCAATAGTATAAATAATACATAGCTTTGAAATCCCGATATTCATTTTGAAACACTCGATATAAATGAGGCACGCGAGGAGTTTTTTTCTCTTCACCGGAAAAGTAAGTTAAAATTTTATTTTCATTTTTTTGTGAAGAGCACAGGTTTCGGAATTGGCTAAGTGGGATATACCACGTGAGTTTTCCTCTCCCCGCTCTGTGGGAAAGATTCGCTGGTGATAGCTGGGTAATTTGCGCATTTTCACCTTCGCGTAATATTAAAAAAGAAAAGTGGAAGTGACTTCATTTACTGATTTGGTTTTGGAAACGATTTGGGTTCAGTTTTACGTTTATATTTCTCTTTTACTCTACGAAGGCGATGGAAATCGATTTCTCTACGAAGGCGATGGAAGTTCGAAGACTGTCGAGTTCAATTACTGTCTCATCATCATTGGTCGTTCAATCTTAAGATTGGTTGACCGCAGCCCTCCGCCCTTCCCTATTTAATGCTAGTTCTCTTACCTCCTGGTATCTCTTTCTATGTAGTTTCCTCTTTATTTGGTTCATGAACTTATTCCTGGGTCTTCCTCTGGGGACTTTTTCCTATATTTTGCCTTCAATTATGTTCTTCACAAATCTATTGTGTCTCAGGGTGTGTCCAATCCATCTTGTTCTTCTTTTTTGTATGGTGTTCCATATGGTCCTTTTCTCTTCTACTCTTCTTTACACTTTTCCATTTCTTATTTTATCGGTCCGTTTTATCTTCAGCATCCTCCTCCAGCACCAGGTTTCGAAGGCTTCTAGTCTGTTCTGGTTAGCATTTCCAGTGGTCCATGCTTCTGATCCATAGAGTGCCACGCTCAACACGAATGTTTTCACATATGTTTCCTGGTAAGTAGTCCTATCTTCTCTGAGTACAGCAGGTGCCTTTTTCCCATGAATACCCTGTTAGCTGAAGCAATTCTCCGCTTGATGTCCGTTTAACTTCTTCCGTCCCACGTGGTTGTACTTCATAGATAGGCATAGGAATCCACTTGCTCTAATTTCTCTCCCCTGAGGGTGACTCTGCATTCAGTTTTTCTCTTCCGCATACTGGGATTTTAGCCTTTTTATCATGGTTAATTTAGACTAATATTGCTGGCTATCCAGTCGAAAATCGCACTCTCTTCCCTGACATAGATTTGGATATATATTTTTCATTCACTATTTGACGTGATCAACCGATAAAAGTGAGTTTAATTGGAGGAGGGAATAATTATGCTATTTTTTCTAGCCCCAAGCCCTTGTTTTCTGGCATGATTTTAATGGTGCAACTGAATATACGTCCATACGCTTCTTCTTTCTTTTCTTGTTTGGGCCTGAAGCCTGTAACGTCATTTCTTTACCACTTAAATCTTGGTCTTCCGTCACTTCCTCTTCCGACGGAGTCATACTCCGAAGCCTGCTTTGGAGATCTTTCCTCGGTAAATCCAAGTGCGTGCTCTTCCTACCTATTTTTCTACAATACTAACCTATCTGTTATAGGCTGAACACCTAAATGTTGTCTTATGGAAATATTCCTTCTTTTTTTTAACACTTCCACACCCTTTCATATCCCGAAGAAATTTCATTTCTGATGCATCTATTTGAGTTTTTTTCTTTTTCTTTTGCTGACCAACCTTCTGAATGGTACAGCACTCTGGGAACTGCCGTCCATCCATAAAACTTGTCTTTCTCCCCCTTCTCCTTTTTACCGATCGTCCTCCGCTATTTCACTGCCTTAATCAACCCTCCGCCTCTGATTCCCTGCTTCAATCAAATACAATGCCTCCACCTAATCTCCACCAAAAGTTTCCTCTTCTCAACCGCCATGCCTAGCCACTTTCTCGATTATCTTCCACATCTCGAGCGCCTGCAGTCTTTTATCATCATCCCTCCATAGTAAGTTTAGAAGATTCTGAACATGTAGAGGAAGTTCGTCATAAGAAAAACAATTACACTTTTCTATAGATTTATAATTACAGTTAATATGAGCTTCAAGCATCGAGGTGGATAGAGAGGGCGCTTGCTAGGCTGGCAAATGCCAGAGGCCGAAGAAAGTCCGCCATCTTCGTTAACCCTCATTTTCTTATAGCGCTTGCGGGCTAATGCGCTAATTTTGAAATTTTACTGTATTTTCCATCGAGAACTTACTAGAAATCAGCACGCACCTGGCCTATTTTGTTTATGTATTTAAATCAGTAATAATTCGCATTCCCGATGAAACCTATTGTAAAATCGAGTAGAATCTTTGGCACTAAGCAGTCAATATATCTTTCATGAGTAACGTGCCTTGAATTTCTGACAAAGGGTTGACATTCTTGCTTTACTTCCACTGATTCGTACAGTTTGTCGTGCTATCCACAGGAAAGTAAAGATAGAGAAGGGTTGTACGATAAGGTTGTTATTGCGGTTGTCCGGCTTCAGTTTGATGACGTATTGCCCTCTCCATGTGCCTCAGTGGTTTTAACTCAGTGTGTCATCATGAGGTACTCACGTCATGAAGTCAGATATATATTGAGAACCCCTGCGTATTATGCTAGGTTTGATCATATTAACAAGATTAGAGAGATAGATTGTCGTACCGATAGATTTAAAATGTCATTTTTCCCTCGTACTATAAGAGAGAACAATAGGCAGCGTAGCAAAGGGATAGGTAGGTGAAATATAGTTAGAGTAGTCTGTAGTGTATGATGCATGTAATAACAACCAATAGTCCCTTCCTTATTATGTAGATACTAACCATCTAGCTCCATGTGACCCTATTATCTAGCATATCTCCCTTAAATATCCTACTTGCAAGTCAATAGTGCATGTTTGGTGATCTTCACCCCCTGCCACACACCCTCGTGGTGGCTCGCAGGGTATCACGTAGATGTAGATGTAGATGTACTAGACTATTATAGTCCAGTTCTAGGACAGTCTAGTGCCTGGTGATGACTATGAGTTGAAACGCGTTCTATTATTTTGTAAATATTTGTGGAAAAGTGCGGTTGTTGCACTCATTCTCTTCACGGTGTCCATGTTTCTGAGCCACACTGTGCTACTGCACTCTATGATTGACTCCTCGGTAATATTCTTTTTATTATTACTCAGAGTCCCTGTTATTAATTCTTTATTGTTAGTGAATGTCTTCTTTGATAATACAATTATCCTTGAATAATTTTTACTTTGCCCGTCGTCGTCCAACATATTCCCCACTTTTCTTCCTACTTTTTAATAAATATGTCTCACTTTTCCACTCAGTGTCTCTCCTTTCCGCCTGAATCTCCTTTGCTATGAAGTATTCCACATGGATATTTTTATCTCTGTCATTTCGCATGATAATAATTTTGTACTATATTTTTTATATTTTCACACACAGTGGATTTTAACAGATAGGAGCAAAAACTCGTTCTTTCCGCGCACAATAAGCGACTGCCATAGAAAAAGAACTAAGTAAAATACGAAAGAAAGCTGCGCGATTCGTCAAAAACTACTACGAGCAAACATTAGAGTGCATCTCAGCTTTTAGAGGGATTAAGTTGGGAGCTACTAGAGACTCGGAGACTGCACGCTAGGCTTAGATTGTATAAGAAATTTAGGACACGTGTGTTTCAGTAAGACACAGAAAACATAAATTTCACGCCGCACCTCATCGTTATGGCCGAGAGAAGCGATAACAAAAGAGAGATACATTTCCGAACAGATAGGCGCAATAATTCGTCCTTTGCGCGCACAATAAGCTAGCACTATAGAAATAGATCTCTACTTAATACATTCCCATAATACACGCCACCATTGTCCTCCCAAAACGTTATCCCTTACATCTTTACACAGCTGATGTCATAACACTCCTGCCACACGCCCATTCGGCGGCTTGGAGGGTAGTATGTAGACGTAGATGTGTGACAGGAGTAGATGTATTCTTGCTTCACATCAGCTAATCCGTCCATTCCGTCGTGGTATTCTAAAGAACGCAAGGGAAGAGCAGGGATAACTAATGTGGCTGTTATTCCGGTTGCTTGGCTACAGTTTTTTGACATAATGCCGTCTCCATCTACCTCAATGTTTTCTAGTTACGTGTTGCAGACATGCGCAGTGAGCCGCAGTTCCCCCTGGGATCATTTTTCCCGTTGCGTTCTCTCTCGCCACCGCTTTTCTCACTGCCGAACTTTATCCGACATTTCCCGCACCAATTTTACCTCTGTCCAGCATCCCCCACCCTCTCTTTCACATACTTATGTCTCTCGCAAAACTCCCACCCACCTCATGCCTATCCACTTCTTTCCTCGACTCCGTTTTCTTCCTCTCGCGCGCCTGGATTTCCGACCCAATTAGCGAGAGCCAAAACTGATGAAGGGACGCGAGATGGCTGGAGAAAAAAGAAGTGGAAACTCGCGGAATGGAAAAGACACAAATGGTTAATGAAACGGAGCAAATCGTTGCGAAGTGTCCGAACACACGTTGGTACATTAATTAAGAACCCGACGCGTATCGATGCACGCCGTTGAAACACAGAACCGGTCACGGATTTCTTCCAGTTTTTTCTTTTCCCTCCTCCCTCTTCGAATGTTTTTCCCATTCGTTTCCGTTCATTTTTTTGTTTACTTTCCTATCCACCGGCTTGAGAGAGAAAAATTTAAAAAATCCCGAGCGGGTCTTTTTTTCCCCGCCGATAAGAACCAATAGGCCGCGCGCGCGATTGTAGAAGTTGGGGAATAGTCACGTGACTATCCCTCCTGCTCCGTTTTTTCTCAGGAAATTCCCGCTCAGTTAGATTCATTAGGATTTAGAACAAATCCATAAATTAAAAAAAATGTATAACATATATTTCACTTCGACCTGCAGTTATTTGTGCATAACTTTTTTTTTACTTCTAATCATCCTTTCGCTGAACTTATTTTGTTTGGCTCATCTATGCTTTGTTATGTGAATTTGTTCATTCTACAGCCGATTTTTAGCTAAAGTTAGCCTAAACATTGATCAATTGTCTTGTAAGCTAACTAATTTCCTTGTTTTTTAACAGAAAATGTATTTCTTGTTGAATGGAAGAATGAGAGTATAAATATTATCATTTTATACTGGCCTTCTCCTAGTATTTATTGTCTTCAGTCCCCCAGCTTGCCTTATTTAAATCTAGTTACCGTTCTCCTAAGGAGTTTTTTTGAAGTACTTTCCTCCTCACTTGTCCCTTTGCCATCCTATTGCGGCTTCCTCTCCATTTTCCCCCAATTTTTTTTTCTTATGGAGGTTTCACGAGACTGTGTGAATCAAAACAAATACTGAATCCCATCTTTTGATTCTGCTTCCCGGCATATACCTATACGCCATTGTATCAAGCTAATGGGATTTCATACCTTTCTGGATTGTAGATAGTGCTGTTGACAAGTATTAAAGTAGTTTGAATGTGATAGTTAGCCTGGTCATAATGGAGGATATTATCGAATTATACGTTTTCATTTCAGCAGCTGTAGGTAGCATGAAAATAAATATTTAATTATTAATGGTGCAAAATATAGATGGCTGACATTTAAGTAATTAAGTGAATACCTCTGTGCAAGTCTTTACGTGGACTCGTTTTCTTCAAGCGGTTCGTTTTAAAGTCTTCACAACGGAAAGTTTAATTTCGATACTGGAAAAAATACTGCGGTAACTATATGATTTATTTTTAAAAAGTGTTGAGGAAACAGACAAACTACACACTGTTAATTTTTTGACGTGATCTAGATTTTATAAATCGCTCATTTTTCTTCTATAAGGTCTCTCTGGAATGCGTACACGTACCATCATTCACCATTGTTCATTCAAACCTGAGATAGGTTGACTGCAGTCCCCCACCCTTCCCTATCTAATGCTAGATCCCTTACCTCCTGGTATCTCTTCCTATGTACTACTTTTCTCTTTATTTGGTCCATGAATTTATTCCTGGGTCGTTCTCTGTGGACTTTTCTCTCTATTTTGTCTTCAATTATGTTCTTCACAAACCAATAGTCTGAGAGTGTATCCAATCCATCTTGTTCATCTTTTCTGTATGGTGTTCCATCTGGTCCTATCCTCTTCTACTCTTCTCTACACTTCATCATTGCTTATTTTGTCCGTCCAACACGCACCATGTTTCATGTAAAATGGTAGGTAATTTTCGTCAAAAATCTCAGAAATTAGTTCAGTAAGAGGTTGATCTTTTGGAAGGATGAGATATTTTTCTTTAAAATGAGACCAAATTCATAGTAATCTAGGTGAAATGACATTTCGCTAAATTTACCCTAACCTGATTGGACTGTATTTTGTCGGTTATTTGGAGTGATGACCGACAACGGAGGCCATTTACGGCATTTACGTCCTGTGGGGAGTCTGATAAGGGTTGGATAGAGGGTTGGAGAACTTGTAAAGTGCGGAGGGAGGATGGATTTAAACCAGGCGTCGGCATTGGCCGGTACCTGCCTTGCAAAAGGCGCGAGATTTATTAAACATGTTGGGCGAATTTTAGCTCAAGATGTGTTTCCGATATGAGAAACGAGAAACCAAACAATGTTTTATTATTGAATTACGCGATCGTATCATTGACACACTAATTATTCTATCTAATTTAAGAATGTTAAATTTAATTATATGTTGCACATATAAACTTTGTTCTCAACTATGAATTTAATTAAAAAATGGCAAATAAAAGAGACATACACTTAGCTTGAAATTTCAGTACTTGCAATAAAAGAATCTGATGTAAATCTGATGTAAAAACTAAGCAAAGTGTAGGGCAATTTAATAAACTTATCACTGTTAGCGCCCTTCAATTGGTATGTTAATTACGTACGTATATGTTTCACAGTTCATGTATAGCTAGCATTGTTATTGCAATAAAACTATAAACGTCTAAAGAGTACTTTCAAGTTCTATGTTAAATGGTGGCATCTGTATTGAGTAAGGCCACAAAAATAAATACTCATTGGAACTAAATTTTGTAAATTTTTTAATCCAATCTTATTGAGGCGGGTGTATGTGTGATAGATTATTGGCATGTAAATAAATATCGTATAGAATGACCGTCATGTCCCGTGTGTTATTGTTCTAGCCCTGTCGATGGAAAAAAATATATATATTTAGAAACGTCGGCTTGCAGCGGATGACGGGCTGACGCGCTAATTTTACAATTTTACAATGTTTTCCATCGATAACTTACTGTAAATCAGCATTTACAAACTTCCCAAGGGTCTTCTCTCCTTACACCTATTTTTCATTTGTTTAATTTAGTACTAATCCGAATCTCCGGTGAAAACCTACCCAAAATCGAATGAAACCTATAATACAAAGTACCTAATGCTTGCTCTAGGAGTTACTTGCCTTAAATTTCGAACAGACGGTGGATACCCTTTCTTTACATCCGCTAATTCGTCCATTCCGTTGTGGTATCTATAGAAAAGTAAAGAGAGAGCTGGTATAAGCAATATGGTAGATATTTCGGTTGTCAGGCTATAGTTTGATGACGTAGTGCACTCCTCATTTCCTCAATGAGTCGCACCAACTGTGAATGTAAACAATACTAACTGGTAAACACAAATATTTTGTATTTTTACTGTTATTTCCTTTGATAACTTGATAAAAGTCATCATGAACTTGTCATTATAACACAAATTCCCCTTATGTAGTTTGTTTATTTATTAAATTAATAATAATAATCCGCATTCCCGATGAAATTTCTGGTAAAAACAAGTAAAATCCATGGGACTAATTAGCCTGTATAAGTTTTTCGAGTTACTTTCCTTTAATTTAGAACATATGGATGTTATTCTCGCATTACATCCGCAAATTCGTCAAGTCCATCGTGCTATCCACAGGAAAGTATGGAAAGAGCAGGGTTGAGCAATATGGTTGTTATTTCGGTTGTCAGGCGACAGTTTTGCGACGTAATGCCCTCTCCATTTATCTCAATGAAGGTAAGTAATATGGGTGATTACGAACTAAGTGAGATACCAAGGTCAGGGTCGTGAAGAAGTGATTGAGATGTATTGAGCGGTCGAAGGGTATTTTCTGACCTAGTTCCTTCCCCTCCACTATCCCTTGACCATGACCCTGACTTTAATACCTCTTATCGTTCATAATCACCCGTTTTACTTCCTTCTTTACCTTACCACCAATCCTTCCCTCTTTCCTCATCTCGTTCATTGGATAGTATAAGAACTGTCTGCTCCTTGTTTGAGTAGACTCTTGAAAATCACGTGAATACTTTGAAAGTAACAAAGGAGAAATGAATGTTGTGGAAAATTCCGTTGAGATTTTTTCTTTTTTTTTCAATGGATGATTTCCTCAAATTTGGCTCATCAGTGATTGATTTTATGGTTGTTGTTAAGTTTTTCTCTCCAAATTAAAGATTAGCAAAAATAAATCATGTATGTTTTTTTAATGGCCTCTTAAAAATTACGTGAAAAATTTGAAAAGGACAGATGAAAAATTAACGACGGAAAATTACAGGGTTAATTTTTCTTTTCAATATTTATTATTTACACAATTTTTTTCAGCGATAAATTTTATGGCTGTATTGATGCAGATTAAAGAAAAGGAAAAAAATAAAACCATGCATCCTTGCCTTTTAATGGACTCTTAAAATTTACGTGAAAACTTTGAGAAGGGCAGAGGAAAAATACATGATATGGAAATTGACAGAGTGAACATTTCATTTTACTATTGATAATTTCCATAGATTTTGCTCGTCAGCGATTAATATTGTGGCTTTAGTAATATTTTTCACCAAGGATTAATGAAGAGGGTTAAAAAAAACCATCCGGTACGATAGCACAGGGATAATTGAAGCCATTAAAATGCGCAATAGGCCATATTGAATGTATCAGTTGATATGCCGAAAAAATCTTGATATTAGAACTATTAGGTATTGCCGCGGTACCATAATGAAATGCATTAAATGGCATTACTTTGCCTAGTCAATTGCTCAGGTAAATTTCAACGGGCGGCTTTCGACGTATATTGTAGGTGTACAGCTGTACGTGGCTCTTCTAATATGCTTGTAGAATTTTCAAAAGTTTCGGGAAGTCTGTTTCAGAAGCTTTTTGTTGTCAGTGTAAACAGCAACCAATGTGGCTGGGCTTTAACTCGTGAAAAAGGTTTTTCACATTGAAGCCCTACACAAACACTTGCAGAAGAAATTTGTGGAAGTAACCTGAAAATGTAAATCAACCCATACAGACATAAAAACTGGAAGTAACAAACCGAAATTGCCTTAGCATAAATCACAAAATAAATGGATCGATTTCGCGCGACAGCTATATTATGTGTATCATTTTTCGCAAAAAAACGGGCTTTAACACCCTGCGGAAATGCATCGGCTAATCGCGTCATTAATCTGTTTTTTTTCCCATTCTCCGTCAATTTTCGTATGCTGTGGTCTCCAAAGATGTCAAATACGACGTAATATTCTTTCTTCGCAACTCTTAAATCACGTCAATTGACGGGATTAGTACTGAGAGTGTAGGAGTCAGCGATCAGTGAGAAAAAATGATCTCTTATCAAAATGAAAAGTATTTAGTATTATGTGAGTTTAGTATATATTAGTAATTTGTCCGATGTGTACTTCATTGAGCCCAATTAAAAAAATATGGAATATTAATTCTAGTTCAGTTAAGTGAAAAGGACGCTCTTGGTATTTGATTAAGTGCTTCAGTATACACTTATGATATAATTTTGCAATATTTCTCGAATGTGAACTAACAATTCTTGTTTACGTCCATTTCTGTTTATAATGTAGTTCATGTTTCTGATTCTGATCAACTTTTCACTTTACGTAGGTATGAAGGCCCTGATGTTTGGTGAGAAAATATTTGCTAGATTGCTGCTTATCATGATGATTTAATGCACGATATATCGAAAATACTGAACTACCATTTTTCAATTGGTTAAGCTGCAATTCTGCTATTCGTTAAGCTGCAATTTTCTGGAATATTTTCATGATTTATGGCTATATCTACATTTACATACTTAAATGCGAGGCGTTTTGAGTGCTTATGCGATAAATTGTTGAATATTACGCTAACAAGGAAAGTAAATTATAAAATGCGTGTTAGCGGAGTGAAGTTATTTTGTAGCTGCTATTTAATCATGGTCTGTGTTCAGAGAAAATTTTTCTACCATCATATTGCCAGCAAAGCACTCATATATTGCTATACAGTGCAGAGTTAATAGTACAATACGATACAATTGACCTAAGTGGCTCATTAATACGTAGCGTGACGTTTGATGACACGCCATGTGATCAAATCCAGTGTAACGAGTATCGTATACTGTATTTATAGCTTGTGTGACTTAAATTCGCCGTCCTCTGCGGTAAAAGATTATCATGATTATTATAAATAAAAATTAACAATCAGCTTCACATAGTTACCGTTGTTTTCTCTTCATTTTCAAGTTTCCTTGACAGCTTTATTAGTACCATTCTTTAGATGGAAGAAATTGAGCTATCTATTTGATTTTGTGCTAGAAGATTGTCATATAATGGATAAGATAATTTTAGCTCTCTATTGCAAGACAATCTTCCAACAAGTTCCTGAATTGTTTCAAATAAACAAGTCAAAATATCAAACGTTGTTTAAGTAGTGTTGGAAGATAAAATCAACCCAGTATCTACTTCATGTACATTTGATCAAATTCATCGCATCCTATTACATGAACCGAATAAAAATATAGTTATTGCTAGGAATTCCATCATCGAATCAATTCATCAAATTCAAAGAGTAATATCACCTAAACTAAGATTACAATTTATTTCAAATTATCCAGATATTGACTTATACTTACGAGATACAGTAATGTAAATTCAAATAAGACAATGCTCCACAAATATAGTAAGACAATAGATGGCGGTTCACACAAGTCAATATTTAATTCTTCTGATATTACTTATGAAACTTTTTAGACTGAAGATAAGGAATGAGTCTAAGGATAAGAAATTAGCCGATTCCATGTTAGTAACTAGTTATAATTCAAGTTCTTTATGATTCGATTTATATTCAGATGCAAAAGTATCACATGAACTATGCCTTTAACTGTGATTTTTAAAAAAATTATGCTTCTGGTAATCAATAGTTGTCAATTACTTGTCCGTGACTTAAGTGAAGTCTCGAATAATTACGGATATGTCGTCAGATCAGTATAATATTGGGCTACTTATGCCACGGAAAGGCGTGAATCAAGTGCGAATTTAAGTCACGCAGTGCTATAAAATATGTTCATTATCATTTTCAAGTAATTATTGCTCACCGTGTAGTCTTTGGGTTTATGGCAGCTATCAAGCAACGTCCAGCGGTGGTAAACTCTATGTACTGTCGTAGCTGTTTTAACGAAGCGTTCGGCGGTTAAAAGAACATGAGCCAGTGGCGCTCATATAGCTCGTTCAAGTGAGTCTATTTGCTCACCCGAAATAGTGTTGCATGCTGATAAGATTGTCGGGCACTTAATACAGTAGCCAAGGATTTTCTCGTCTTGTTGCCTGCACGGAGCGGGGGTTGGGTACCGTATAGGCGAACTACCGTGATCTATCTCAGATAGTCTACGCTAGATCAGCATCGTTCGCGTCGAAAACACAAGGGAGCACACGTCCTTAGGTTAATATTTCCTTTGGCGATTGCTTTTTTTTGCAAACCTATTATCGTGTAAAGCTATTACTAGAGTCCTGAGTTTGCGATGGTCAAGATAGCGTGCATCATATTAAGATGGCCTCGCTATACTCTCTTATCCCAGAAATTATCTGCTCGACGAAATAAAATACTTTTTTCCGAAGTATAGTAATTTCAACTCGAGGCAGCTTGCATGGTACCATGTACATGTCCTTATCAATACTTTAAAACTCGTTTTTTGTTTCAAAACATGATAAAATGCAGACATTGGCTGAATTCAAAATGCATCCTTAACCTAGTACCTAATTATTTACTGCTTACTGAATGTCTCGAAACCCAGTGTGCGCGGCCCTGATGAGAAGCAGTTGTTGATGGGTGCTTTCGTGTTTCACAAACAAGTTGTTCATGTCCGCCTGACGTTTGGTGTCATTGTTGCAATCCAAATGAGTGCGCATAGCACCACTGTCCTCGAGATTTAAGCCTAACTTTGAAGTGTTCGAATTTAAGTGCGAAATTCCACTGAGGAAGTCTTTCAGGCGATCACAACGAGTCCTGGTCTAGGCCAGCGACTTTTTTCCAACGTGTAATTTCCCACGCAGTTGTTCTCGCGGGTGACCATTTAAGGCCATACCGCGGTTAGTCCCAATATCATCAAAGTTAACTATTAAATTCAAAATAACCTGCGACTGAATCTTGAGATTAAATTGCAACTTGCCCAAGCCACTTTGAAAAACGTTCTTGTTACGCAACCTCACGTGAGTTTGTAAATTGCGCGTAACTCAAATGCCTACTTTGATATTAATTCAGTGGTTTCGGGCTTTACTCTGTGAAAATCCATAATTATTTTGGTTTATTTAATTATATTATTATTAATATAATATTAATAAATTAAATATCAAAATGACTTGGTAATTTTTCGCGCAGTTTATTCTTAACGACCGGCTTCATCGCATAGGAGACACCTTTGGCAAGTGGACCTGAAAGATGTTTTCTATGCGAACAAACCAGTCGTTCAAAAAAAAAACTGAAAAAATTGCCAAGTCATTTCCATTTTTCTACTGGTTTAGTTCCGCATTGTTGTCGAGGATTTTTGGTCCCTCTGTGTTTCTTAACTATTTTGTACCACCATTTATTGAATTATTAAAACCCCATACATGAATCTTTTGGTTATATTGTTTCTTTCTATGGACGCATCACAATATCTGCTTTAAATGCAAATGTGAACACGTGCAGATTTGCGCATTCCGTAATTAAATCAACCCGGATTTCTACAACTTCGTCAAATTTTGAGTTTGAGAAAATGACAAAACTTGACTTAAGCGTTAGAGGTTTCATTTACCTCCGAAAACTGTTGGAGGCATGATAAGTTTTGACAAGTAACTCGGCGTTTCTCGGCACTGGTTACTGTTTTTTTTTTAGAAATTATCCACGCAATACACCATATTTTCCGTGATATTCAAGGTTCATATTACTTTGAAAATATCTCCATTTTATTTTACAATACCATCATATTTTTGATAGCTGGGTGGAGTTTGCCTCATAACCTTTGAACGTAGTTCGATAATTTGAAAGTAGTTCGAGTTGACATTGTCCTAAGCACTCTTTTTATACCAAATTTAGTTTACATCCAGACGTTTTAGCATCTTTTTCAAGTTTATACTTTTTCTTGCAAAACAATCTGTTGCAATAGTGAGCTCAGAATATCAATTGTTAGTCATTTTTGACTTCTTGTCATTAGCTGTTATTTATTTTATGAATAAAAGACTGTATGAAAGCCTTGCATTCATGCTCGTAAGTATCATTCCTATGTATAATCTTGGAAAAATTCTCCGTTTGTTCTACACTTTTAATCATTCAAAAGAAAATTGTGAGGAATGTACATATTTTTCCTCAAAGGTATCATTAAACTAATATATCTTTGCATCGCTTGTGCTACCATCTCTTTAATATTAGTCGATTTCCTATTGCTGTTTTTTCTCAAAGTTAATTTGTACGTTCGAGTAATCTTATTGGATAGAATCGGGATCGAGCCTTAAATCTATGCAACACTAGGTATTTTGTATATTTTATCATGAAAAAAAGTTGTTTACCATACGAATGTCGCCATTTAAATCGGAGAGAGCTCCAGTTCATTGCATTTGTGTAAATTTCTGACTCAGGTTATCGACTCTTGGAAGGAGAGTGTATCGCCTCCATCAATTTCGGCGTGAATAATCGAGAAAGATGTTCGCCACTAGGTATTGTGTACATTTTATTATTAAAAAAAGTTGTTTACCATGCGAAAGTCGCCGTTGAAATCGGAGAGAGCTCCAGTTCATTACGTTTGTATAAATTTCTGACTCAGGTTATCGACTCTTGGAAGGAGAGTGTATCGCCTCCTTTAATGTCGGCGTGAAGAATCGAAAAAGATGTTCGCGCTCATTTTTCCAAAGCACTCTTTGTAGTCTCAGCCTCGCCTCCTGTACCTATTCACACTTTCATGAGAGCGCTCCGCATCTTTCAACTTGCGGTGGGAACAACGGAGGGGCGTTCGTGTGATTCCTGTGGGTATATTTCAGGATAGTAGAATTCTCCTCGTATCTCTCTCTCTTCTGGAGAGGTTTTATTAAAAATTTCAAGGACGACAAAGAGCGTTTCCCGTCAGTCGTGTGTGTATTTAGAAGAAATATAAAAATAACTTCACCGTTGGACCAAAAATGAATCCGTGTTGATCGACCAGCTAGCTTTTTGCGAACGCTTTGATGCTTCTTTTTGTTTTAAACCTTTTTTTTATTTTCCTCTAGCCTTCCTACCAGTGGTTGGGGATATAAATCAACTCGCTACCCAAGCGAGCCGTCGTAGGGTCATTTGGATAGGGGTGTTTTTTTTAATAATAAGTGAACAAACACGGTCCTTCTAAGCCATATGGCTCGTCAGAAGGATCCAACACGTATACATACAATGCGGCAAATAAAAAAATGGTGTATACAAAAAACACAAAAAAACAAGTTACAACACTTTATAATATTACAACTTGAGAACATTAAACATAGCCAGATTTAGGCATTCCACATGTTTGAATACATACGTCTAAAAGGAAAGGAAAAGTATGAGAGAGCACTAAAAATTTGTATTGTAACTAAGGTGGATCTGTTCTCCAACTAAAATGTAACTGGACTGGAAGTGTGCTTATGACTGTACTTCAGTTGAAACAAACAGCACAGTATTTTTCTCGTTCAGTTATTTCAACAGAACTGTGATACAGCTCAGTTGCAGTACAGTTTAAGGTACAATACAGTTCCTGCACAAAGTACTTTCATGTGATGTGGCACATTTTCAGTAGAGCGCTCTACACAGTTCCGTCACTACAGTACACTTCCAATGCAAACCATCCTTACCAATTCTACCGCAGTGCAGTCCATTACCTACCATGTAACTTCACGTTCGATTTGTGAATATATAGCGAGGAAAAGTATAATATTTCGCTGTTCGTATCAATCACAGGATAGTTAAGCGATATTTTGCCAGTACCTTTAGAGATTATTTTCAAATTTTGTATTTTTCGGCACCTGTAAGGAGCATTATGACTAATAGCACCACTAATAGCAAAAAGGCTACTTATTAAAAACCGAAATTCTTAGTTGGTGATAAGATGAATATAGATATCTCTATCGTTTCACATGTGGGTGTGGAGGAGTGATCCGTGTGACTAGGAGGACAAAAGAAAAGGTATTGGACTTGGTTGGAGAGAAGAGTTCGCTAGTGGCAGATCAGGACGAGAGATCAGGCAGAAGAGAGCAGGAAGTAGTGAAAGGAGAGGGAATGCTGAGGAGTGTTATATAGGGGAGAACACTGGGGCAGCGTAGCAGAAGAAGGAAGAGAATTCTGGACAAAGTAAGAAGAGGGAGACGATATGAGGAGTTAAGGAATGACCGAACGGCGGATCACAAATTGGAGGCTATGATTTATCAGCTATTTTTGAAAATAATGTCTATTTTCACCGCAGTTATTTTTTTCAGAATCGTGAACAACCTTCAATTGTGAAGGATATTTAAAGAGTAATGAAGTTTTATATTTGATATAATTGCCATTTTCGTGGAGAACTGCTTTTTAGAAGAAAAAATCCCGGTAAATAGAATAAAAATAAAATGGATGCATTTTACAGCCTTATTTTTAGAGCGATTACCTAATTAGTGTAAAAATTTACGTCAAAATGTGATTATTTCATGGAAATGGCGCTGTACAAGTCTGCTGCCTTCTATGTATATGAGAATGTGTTCATTAAACTAATTTCGTGGAGTCATTGGTATTTATTGTGCCATAATTTTGGTTTCAGTAGCTGACGCATTCCATCATCGAAGGCAGAATTTTTCAGTGTCATTTGGAAATGAGTTGGAACATTATTATTTTTAACTCACACCGTCGCGGTGAAAAGTCCTTTGTGTAGTTCTTGCGAAATATCATTGCACTTAGAAATAAATTGATTTGGTCTAATTTTTAAGGATATACTTCACCCTTCCAAAGATACCAAAATATCAGCCCCATACCGCTCTGCTTTCCGAGAAATTTGCCGAAAAAAACCGACCATTTTACATTGGATTTGGTACGTGTATGCACTCCAGAGAGACATTATTTTAAAAATGAGTAATTAATTACGCCTTGATCTCGTTAAAAAACTAACGGTCTATAGTTTGTATGATTTATCGACTATTTTTCCAAAAATAAGTTATGTTATCACTGCAGTAATGTTTTCAGAATTACCCGAAAAAACCCTTCCATTTTGGAGGAGTCATAAACGCACCGCGTGAAAAAATGAGCCAAGTTAATGACTTTTGTAGTAATTTTTATTGAACTGTTGAGAATTTTAGTCACATGAAATGACATTTATGCACCATTCATTTCACAATATTAAATCATGCTTCTTACGGCTGCTGGAAATGAAAAAATAAATTTCAAATATGGTCTCTCTTATGACTAGGGACATACCTCGCTCAAAACTACCTTAACGAACGCCCATGCCAACAGCCATGATGCGGATAAGGGGGAGGTGCACGAGGGGGGGGATGATGAGTTGCGGGGGTGTAGGATGCGAAAGAATAAGGGAGAGACGGGGAGGAGGTCGGGGAAGCGGTGCCGGGCCGGGAGAGGGAGGTTTTTTGGAGTGGATCGAAGCATTAAATTCGGCCATAAACAAGTGGCTTCGTGGCTCGGACGAAATTCAGGTCAGCTCGGTCAACATTTACAGCCAGGGAAAGCGGGTTTCGTTACTGGAGAGGTTGGAGGGAGGCGGCGGTATCGACTAAGGGTACGACTTGCTATCGAGGGGTGGAGAGAGGGAGAAAGAGAAAGAGAAGACAGTGGCAATTGTAACCGGTGCCAGACCGATTCCATACCCTTAAAAAAAAAAATAACAGGCACGTGGATGAGGACTTGTTTTGATGGGCGTGAAGTCGGTCGTCCGCTTTCTGCGGCGCTGAGAACCGTACTGCATTGCTAAAGGGGGACCGTCATGATTTTTTTGAGGTGAAAACTTCTTTAGCGGGGCCTGATCAAACACTTTTTTTCCGGATGTAATGTAAAAAAAATGTAGAACCTGGCGATAGCATTGGAATGTGTCACGCTTGCTCGCTTGCGGCACTCTTATCCTTTGAATTTTTGAATTAGAAAAACTGGTCGTACAAAAAATATAGGGAAAATGTAGGCCTATAACGAATCAATTAGGAATGATAAGTAGCTGTTGACTTCATTAGTTTATGTTTTCATTTAAATGTATTAATTTAATTTTTACTCCTGTCGGCAGTCCCCGTCTACCACCATTTATTTAAATTCGAAGAATTGTCAATCGCTGCATTACCCTCCGTAATGGTCCTCATGACATCCATCTGAAATTAGAGGAAGTTCTGGGCCAAGATGAAAAGAAAATTCTTTCCTTTCTCATGAAATTTAACTGAAATAAAATGAAGCTCAATGCCAAGGCGCAAGTTGTTGGCAATAAAAATCAATCTGCCAAGCAATTGGAATGCATCACGCTTGTTTGCTCGCGGTCTCCTTACCTTTTGTATTTTTAAATTTGAAATAATGATCTAACGAAGTGGAAACTAACGCCAATCGAAAGAAAATATGATGAAGATTTTCATTCCTTCAGTTGAATTTCGTTTTACTCTCTAATTCTTTTAAGTTTTTGCAAAAATACCATTAAATTTGTTCAAAATTGCAAGTTGTTGATAAACCGTCCCCTTGACGACCGATAGTATTGTTGAAGCATTCTCAGTGGAATATATGAAGAAAGTATAGGCCTATAATGAGTCGATTGAGAATGGTACCATGTGCACAAACTACCAATCCAACTCTTAAACCACAGACTATAATATGCATTCGCAACAAAAGTTGCAGTAAACTCGCGGCTAGGAGCTGTGGCGCTGGGCGGTGGTGAGCAAGTAAAAGCTAATTTTTTTATATTTATCAGACAAACTCCTACTGAACAGTCTTTTCGAGAATACTAAGAGTTATCATTTTACCTCAATTTCGCATGAGATGACTGTTTCTGGTGATGGATATTGCGGTGCAATGTGAAATCACATCCTGTCCTGAGTACTTCTGGAGGAAAATAATAATATTTTGGATGAATAAAATCACCTGTAGTAGAATTACTCGCTAAGTAGGTACCCTAATATTTCTGTTTTGAAGCAGTGTAGTTTATACTCAACTAAAATGAATAATCTCTGACAGATATCTTATTAAATCCAATGCATATTCTTAGATTACCCGAATGGGCATGTTAGTTTTTTTACTTTCTGGTGGAAAAAATAAAGCGATGTCCCTATTAGGCCTTCTTTACCGCTTCACAGAAATTAAAGATCCAATAGCACTTCATTCCTACTACTCAACAATTGTCCTTCCCATAGTGTCATATTGTTCCCCAATTTGGTCTATGTCAGCCCCAACAAATCTTAAAATCCCTCGATTGCATCTCTCACTTCTTTGCCAAAATAGTCAAGCACAGAGTCCCACATTTCCGTAATATGTCCTCAAACGCTGTGCTGTCCTCTCTTTCCATTTCTAACCTCGAAAACCACGGATTTAAGATTGATTTAAAACTCCTCCACAATACCCTTAACTCGACCATTGATTGCCCCGAACTGCTTTCTCTCTTCAACTTCAGGATACCAACTCGATCCACCCGCACCCATATTCTACTCCATCTGCCTATTCCAAGGATATCTCTCACCAAGCGCTCACCTTTATTTCGCCTCCCATCCCTTCTAAATTCACTCCCCCACACTATCGATCCTTTTTATTTACCATGTAACTATTTCACCAACCAAGCGATATCCCACCTGTCAACAAATTAAACATTTTCCCCTTTCCATGTTGGGCTCTCGTTGCTTATTTTGATGCTGTTATTGTGTTTTTGTCCTCTTTCTTGTTTTTTGTTATATGTTTACTATAAATTGGCGCTATTGCTGTATGTGAACAATTTTTTAAAATAAATAAATAAAACAAATAAAATAAATAAAATAAATAAAATAAATAAAATAAATAAAATAAATAAAATAAATAAAATAAATAAAATAAATAAAATAAATAAAATAAATAAAATAAATAAAATAAATAAAATAAATAAAATAAATAAAATAAATAAAATAAATAAAATAAATAAAATAAATA
The DNA here is from genome assembly GCA_963169105.1 of Ceriagrion tenellum. NCBI lineage: Eukaryota > Metazoa > Arthropoda > Insecta > Odonata > Coenagrionidae > Ceriagrion > Ceriagrion tenellum. The sequence goes on along the minus strand of OY720644.1, from coordinate 44,563,978 downwards.
AAATAAATAAAATAAATAAAATAAATAAAATAAATGAAATAAATGAAATAAATGAAATAAATAAATAAAATAAAATCGATAAAATAAATGAAATAAATGAAATAAATGAAATACATAAAATACATAAAATAAAATATAGGCGGATGGCAAGTAGTGTCAGCGCCAGCTGTAACTTAACGTAGGGGGACTAACAGCTGGTGTCGGAAATGGGAAAGGTGGGCTCGATATTACTAGACTGTGCTTACACCCAGGGGCTGTTTCCTACTCATTTACCCCTTGTTTTCGAACATGTATCCGACCCCATTATTTTCCTTTTATTTCAAATTGAATGTGAATATGTTAATATATGCAATAAAGAGCCAAAGAGTAGAGTATGTGGAGCATAGGAAAACGGGTAATAACCAGATATATTGGGTACATGCTGAGACAATGCATTTTTCTAGAACTTAATGGCCCAGCTGTATGTATCTAAAGCTGATAGAGCTATTATTTTAAGTATATTTCATGTTCCGAGAGCTGCGTGTTGAAATAGCGTTAAATTGCCATGATGCCAAATCGGTAAAATGCGAGTTTTTGATTTTTATCTATTTATATTACTAAAATGACACATAGGCATAGTTAAACGTAAATCTTTACTTAAACGCAAATCGCCCAAACCGCCTTAATTGTATGGAATAGACCTTTATTATACTCTGGGACAGGTCCCAGTGAGGTGGAATATTTTACGTCCTTAGGAATACAATTCTCTAACCTTGCCCCAGCAACATGAAGAGATCTTTGGTAAGTGGTTGTTCTATGATAAGGGGCGATTAAATTGCCATTCTGGTCGTTACATTTGACTTCAATCTCCCTGATAGGAAAAAATTGCAACAAAGATCCAGGTTGTTCAAGCTCGAAAAGACAATTGAAACGTCCCAAGCATATATTTTCTTCCAGTTATACCTTCATCCATTCAAGGTTAATAATATGAGGGGCCATTCACGTAAGACGTTTTTGGGGGTGGAAGGGTTGGGATCATCATACTTTGTTTAATGAAGAGGGGTGGCGGGGGGTCGGGAACCAATTTACATAAGATTTTTGTCCGTTTTGAAACATTATATCGTTTCCAAATATCCTGTGCTTGTTTCCAAAATATCCCGTGATTGTTCACAACTTCATCAGCTGAGGTAATGTTTCGATCTTGATGTTAATGAATGAGGTACTCCTAAACTGCATAATTATACGATATCAAGTGCTCAAAGCTGTACGATGGCTTCTATGGAAAGAGGAAACTGCAGTATTTAACGAAGAGTAAATACAAATATCTAATCAACCAGCTCCGCTAAAGTAACAATAAGATACAAGGAAGTAACAGCGAGGTAATTAAGAAATAAACAAATGGTCGCGCTCAAATCAGAAAATAAATTGAGCTTAATATCAGAGAAAATGAATGACAGAAACAACTACCCTCAGTGATAGACAATAACTGTACATGTGTTAAAATTGAATTCAAAAATAGATATTGATATTATACAAGATAATCGATGGGTAAAAATCCTTATGGTTACAATATCTATGAGATTTGAAAAAAACACTTTAAACAGCTAAAACAAAAACACATGAATGGACCATGAAAAAAAAACAATTTTTATCTAGGAGAAATTAGTAATTAATTGAAGTAGTATGGCAGGCACTGTCAAATGAGACACGTCGATATTATACGATTCCCCCATATATATTCCCGAATATTAAGGTCCCCCATTTTTTACTTCTTATGGGCAAAGACTCCACAATGTAATAATTCCTATTATCTTAAATAGACTTCCATTAGAGCTACAAAATATGAAATCTATGTATGAAGTTAAAAAGAAAATGAAATATTGGCTTATGGATGATGTTGGCGAGGATTACATGTGATTGTGTATTTCGAGGGGTGTGTCTACATTCCATATTGTTAGGTGTTGTGTGGCTTCTATAAGTACTATATTGTACTGTTTTTTAATTGCGGTTTTTACACACTCCTCACTGATTTTGTAGCATGCTGTTAAATATTTTAACCTAATGTGACAACCGCTTTTTACATATTATGATTTTATGAAAAAAACTTAAAGTAATATACCGGTATATGTTTATTTAAACTGTACTTTCAACTATTTTATTTATATTGACGTTGAATTTTTACTGTTTTAATATTTGTTCATATAACAAGTGTACGTTTTGTAATGGCACCTCCAGCCAGGCCTACGGCTTTGAGGGACCAGGTGGTCTATGTATTCAAATAAAGAAAATCCTCTTCCCCCTCCTTTTTCTACTTTCTCCCTTTCCATTTATGGTATTCTGACCACCCCTTGCCACATGCCTCTTCAGCGGATAGCGGGTTATTATGTGGATGTAGATGGGAGTCAGAGGTGCTTTGTTGAAATCAATGGTTCGAGGCGCGTATAGCGTTTTGATCGACAGCCAGTGAGGCGACTGATGCATTCAAATCAGCGCAAACCGTCTCGTCACATGCCTCCGCTGGTAGTGGCATTAATGGGCCTATGCAGGCACGGGCCGTGACTACACAGGTAGTGTTGAGCGTGTATGTAATAGGGTTTGTGTGAAGGTGCAAATCAAACAAAACTCCCAGCATACGCTCCGAGAGATTTCACCGATAGATGAATTAGGTGCCATTTTAATCATATTCTGGCTAATTATGGAAAAATCTACCTTTCTTATATGAAAAACGAAGTTATCCTTCCCACACTATTATTTTCTGTAAATTTGTTAGGGGCCGTTCAAGTATTACTTAAGACAAATTATGCCTTTTTTGACCTCCCCCCCATTTATAAGGCACTTAAGATTTTCCTTAACCCTCAACTCTCCCCCTCAGTCTTACGTAAGACATTAAATATTTGTATTTACTCTGCGTTAAATGCTCGCTTTCTGCTGTTTCATCTTGCCATGGAAGCCATCGTACAGCTTTGAGCACTTGATATCGTTTAAATTGTGCAATTTGGGAGTACCTCATTCACAAACATTAAGATCGAAACAGTACCTCAGCTCATGAAGTTGTGAAAAATCATAGGGTATTTGGAAACGTTATAGTTTTTCAAGACGGACAAAAATCAAACGTATATTGGTTCCAGACTCCCTGCCCCCTCTTCTTAAAACAAAGTAAGATGATCCCAACCCTCCCACTCCAAAAAACGTCTTACGTTACATGAATGGCCCCTTATTATACTAATCTTGCATGGATGAAGGTCATTACTCGAACAAAATATATGCTTGGGACGTTTTTATTGTCTTTTCGAACATGAACAACGTGGATATTTTTTGCAATTTTTTCCCATCTGGGAGAAGAAGTCAAATGTAACAAACTTTAAAAAAATGTATTCTACCAGTAAAGGTAGGTTTTGTTGAATGTCAGAGAATATCCTCCCGGTTTTCTACACATTCAGGGGCTCTTCACCATCCTCTTCCTCACATCCTTACCCAATGTTCCCGTCATGAACTCCCTTCTCATACTAAACGCCTCCTAGCGTTATTCTCTACCATATGTCTTTGCCACTATGCCCTTTTTCCTCCAGCGTGCTAACTGTTCTACTTGCTCGAGTTTGTGTCCTCCAAATTTAATCACAAGCTTCGCTTTCTTTGGTTATTAATTAATTTCTTTGTCTTAATTGCTATTCAATCACCCCTTATTTTAAAACGACCTCTTACCAAAGACCTTTTCCTGTTGCTGGGGTAAGATTAGAAAACAGTATTCCTAAGAACGTAAAAGATTCCACCTCACTGTGTATTTTTAAGAAATAACTTTTTAAACATCCCTATGTCCTAGAAATGGAGGAATAAGAAATATTCACCCCATTAACTACTGTGTGATAATTTATTGTTTCTCAGTTCAATGTGTTCTCACTTTTTCAAAATAATTTTATATATAATGTATGAGCCCCATTACTTTATTGTATTTTTTATGTTCTTAGTGGACGACCAATGTCCAAGAGGTATGCATATTTCATTATTCAAAATTATTCTGGAAATTTCATGCTGTCAGAAGCGAGAGGAGGTGTAATGCGGAGGAAGAGCGGTATTTTGGTACGAAGTATTAGTTCCATTCTCCAAAAAAATTGTTCGAAAGACTAGTATTATCACAGAGAATTAAAAGGTGCGAAATTTTGTTTTAATTTTAGCACCTTTGAATTACTGTTTTGGCACCTGTTCGACTATTTATTTTTTTGTGAAACCTGTATTAATACACTGATAGAAGTGAAAATGCTTCAATTCTGTGAAGTGTTCAGTGTTTTTTACTTAAATATTATACCAATGATTTTAACTTGAATGAAATTAACTTATTTCTTCATAGCGTTTCAAGGAAACTAACTTCCAATGCATTTGTATACCATATTCTGAAGTTAACGTGAATGAGTCTGAATAAATGTTATGTGACGGGTAACATTAATACATTCTCGGATATAAGGAGGGAAATAAAAGGAGATGTAAATGCAATATATGTATAGGACTATAAATTTCCAGGAACAATATTTCAACCAAATATTTGGTTGAATATGCTGCGGCTATACCAAATATCAAATATTTGGTTGAAATATTAGGTACCATGACCTTAGGTGGTAAGGGATGGACTTTTGTTTACCGACCACCTCATTAGAAACTTACTGATTTGTTTTCTCGAATTTAATAAACTGATACATGTATGCTGTGCATGAGACGTTTCTTTACTTGGAGTCATGTCTTTCGACATTATTAACCGCATAATATCAACGCAATTTGATATAGAGGTTATCTAATAGAAAAACTTTTGTTGAAATAATTACAGAATATAACTTCCGAAGATTAAACAGGAGTTTTTAAAAATATTTTTCGTGTTTTGTATTTATTTTTAGCCTACCATTCCGCATTATTAGAATTTTAATCTCCAAAGTTCGCCTTACACGGCCCAATCCATTGATTATATGCGTTATCATTCAAACTTTAGTAACTAGAACTTATTACGACACATGGATATGCTTGTCTATTCCCGGTATGGTAACTTGAGCGCGTTTTGAAAGCAAACCTAACGTGTTTTTAGTGACGTATCATTGCACATAAAATTCTGTATATTTTGCTCTAACTTCAAGGATACAATTTCAACTTCTTTACGCTACTAAAATTCATTCATTGGTGGTTCAATTATATGATTGGTTGACTGCAGCCCTCCACCCTTCCCCATTTAATTCTAGTTCTCTTACGTCGTGGTATATCTTCCTATGTACTTTCCTCTTTATCTGGTCCATGAAATTATTCCCGAGTCTTCCTCTGAGGACTTTTCACTCTATTTTTACCTTTAATTGTGTTCTTCACAAACGTATTGTGCCTCAGGGTGTGTTCAATCCATCATGTTCTTCTTTTCTTTATGGTGTTTCATATCGTTCTTTCCTCTTCAGCTCCTCTATAAACACCATTTCTTATTTCATCCGTCAGTTTTATCTTCAGTATCCTCCTCCAGCACCAAGTTTCGAAGGCTTCTGGTGTTTTCCGGTCAGCTTTTCCAATGGTCCATGCTTCCGATCTTTAGTGTCACTCTCCACTCGAATATTTTCGCGTACTGTTTCCTGGTTTGTAGTCCTATCTTCTTTGAGCACAGCAGTTGTCTTTCTCCCATGAGCGCCTTCTTAGCTCAGGCAATTCTCCGCTTGATATCCATTGTACTTCTTCCGTCCCACGTGATGGGACATCCGAGATGTATGTGCTAGTATCTATGTTAGCTCTTTAAGTCCAGTTGAGATGAAATAAAATCACTTTGTATAATCCACATCAACTTAATCAAATTATTCAAACTTTCGCGGTCCATGTTCGGCAAGCAGTGATGGTTTTTTTTGGGATAACCCGCGTCAAGATTTAAAAAAGTCAACGTTTCTTATCCTTTGCCGGAGACCTCATCAGGGCTGAATGACCTAATTGCCTTTATTTTGTATCAATTTATATCGACACGGTGGTGCAAGAGGGGGAGAGGGTGGGTGTTGGTGGAGAGTCTTCTGGACGTTGCTCTTCTTTCTAGAAATTACTGGAAGCCATGATTCACTTATTTTTCGTCCCTGGTCTCTATTGAAATTCTTGTTATGCTTTTTAATTTCTAATGCTTCCCGGAAGATTCTCGTCTTGAAATGTTTTTCTCTGGCGATAATTTTTGGGTTCGTGACGTCAATGGTGTGCTCTAGGGCGGCATGTTCTGCAACTGCTGATTTATCCGCGTAGCCCAGTCGAAGTGCCGCACTGTGCTCTTTGACTCTTGTCTTTATTGTCCGAGCAGTTTCACCGACGTACACTTGATCATATGAGCTGCAGTTCAATTGGTATACTCCCTCTTGTTTCCATTTTATCTTTTTCTTTCACATTTCTGATAATATCCCTTATTTGTGTGCGTGGCTTAAAGATGGTGCTTATTTGATGCCTTCGTAATATTCTGGATATTTTGTCCGTGATTCCTCTGATATATGGCAGGAAGGCTTTTTTCCGCTTCTCGGTCTTCTCTTCGTCAAGTTGTCTCGATTCTCGTAGTCTTAGTTTACGGGAGATGGTCATCCTGATTTCTCTTTTTCCATATCCATTCTTCATTATAATTTCCGTCAATTTGTTTAACTCTTCGTCCCTGTGGTCTTCGTTAGTGAGAGTGATGGATCGGTGGATCATTGTGGTCATCACTCCTTTGATTTGTGCTGGATGGTGGTGTGATCCGGCAAGGAGATACCTGTTGGTGCTGGGTTGCTTTCTATTTACCGAACGTCCCAAGGTTCCATCTTTTTTTCTTGTAATGAGGACATCCAAGAAGGGTAACTTCCCGCCGCTTTCCTCTTCCTTCTTAAATGTGATATCCTCGTCAATACTGTTTAGATAATTGCACTTGCTCTAATTTCTCTAAAATATTAACTTCTTCTTGAGCTACTTAGCGATATATTTTCCTAAAATTAAAAGTCGTTTTACGTAGGATATTGTGCGGCTATATTGAAAGAAATCCAAACCAATGATATTGTTCCGACGCATACATCTCGAACGATATGTAGTGGACGGTTAATACCCAAATTCGTGCATTTAGTTAGTTACTGTGGATTTCAGTCGGGAAAACAAAGGTTTTTCGTAAATAATAACTTTACATTGACTCCGTTCCTCTTAAATGTGCTCGATTTTTCTTGGTGAAAGTCAAATGGTTTATCCAGTATGACTGGAGAAATCTTCCCTTCTAACAACTTGAATTATTGTCAATGACTCCCATTATTATGTTTGAACGGTGCAGTACCACATCTTATTCACATCACTTCCTTAAGCAACCCTGCACAGTGTATGAGGTCATAACCGGTCTTCTCGATGAAGTGCTCATTGAGGCCCGATTTTGTTGACATTAGTAGTTGATAATGCATGTTTCTCTATAGCTAACACGATTAGGCGGGCTTAATTGTGTCTAGGGATCTATCCTTACCCATATGTTTGTTTTCTCGCTTGTATGCTCGCTAGCGCCACACGTCTTGGTGTCGGGGGAAATGGGAAGTTTGACGGGGGCTGGGGTCGGAGGGTGATGGAGGGGGGGGGAAAGTGGCTCAGTCCATCTGCAGTAATTGGACTCATTCGAGTGTCACCCTCCCCCTCCTCCTTCCATCCCCCCTCCCCTCCCACCCCCTTCCCTATATCCCCCTCTCACCCCCTCCCCATCTCCGCACTGCCTCCCCACTCCATGGTGGTCCCTTTCCCGAAACCCATCAGCTGAACACCTTGCTGTGAAAACCCTTACATTTCACAGCCCTCCTACTTGTCCTCAGTTTCTATAAAATATTAGGCCTACTGGAGAGTGAATAAAATAAATGAGCATTCATTGGTTGTTCAATCCTAAGATTGATTGTCTGCAGTCCTTCACTCTTCCCTATTTAATGCTAGTTCTCTTACCTCCTTGTATCTCTTCCTAGGTACTTTCCTATTTATTTGGTCCATGAACTTATTCCTGGGACACAAATGAAAAAACGACTTCGTTTTCTTCCAGGGAGTTTTCTCTGGGGACTATTACCTACATTTTACCTTCCATTATGTTTCTCAAAAACCCATTGGGTTCCTAGATGTGTCCATTTCATCTCGTTCTTATTTTCCCTGTGGTGTTCTGTATGGTTCTCTCTTCTTCTACTCTCTACACTTCATAATTACTTATTTTGTCTGTCCATTTTATCTTCAGCATCCTCCTCCAGCACCAGGTTTGAAGGCTTCGAGTCTTTTCTGGTCAGATTTTCCAATGGCCCATGCTTCCGATCCATGGAGTTCAACGCTTCACATTAATTAATTAATTAATTTAATTTATTTGTTTATCTTCACTATCCCGAATACAGTCCAATGGGCCAATTAACGTCGGGTGAATAACAGTAACAACGGACGCGACACAAACACCCAAGTCCTGGGCAGATAATATTCTACCCAGGCAAGACTCGAACCCGCGACCCTCGGGTTGGCAGGCGAGGACTTTACTCCGCTGCCAGCGGGGCCGAAAATGCTTTGATGCTTTCTACTAATGCTTTCACATTGAAAATAAATAAGACAAAAATTAAAACCCTTGTATACGGAATACAAAATTTTGATGCAGGAGTCGCACTGAGAGGAGAGAAATTTGAGCAAGTGGATTTATTCACCTATCTCGGAAGTACCATCACCATGGATGGAAGGAGTACAACGGACATTAAGCGGAGAATTACCCAAGCTAAGAAGACGTTCATTGTTAAGAGGCAACTGCTTTGTTCAAAGAAGATAGGATAACAGACTAGAAAAACCGTTTGTAAAAATATTCGTGTTGAATGCGGCAGCCTATGGATCTGTAGCATGGGCCATTGGAAAAGCAGACTAGAAGCCTTCGAAACCTGGTGCTAGAGAAGGATAGAAGGATGTTGAAAATAAAATGGACGGCCGAAATAAGAATGATGAAGTTTACAGAAGAGTTGAAGGGGAAGGACCATATGAAACACTAAACAGAAAAGATGAACAAGATGGATTGGACACACCCTGAGACACAATGAGTTCGTGAAGAATATAATTGAAGACAAAATAGAGGGAAAAGTCCCCGTAGGAAGACCCAGGAATAAGTTCATGCACCAATTGAGGAGGAAAGTACATAGGAAGAGACTCCAGGAGGTAAGGGAACTAGCATTAGATAGGGAAGGGTGGGGGCTTCAGCAAACCAATCTTTAGATTGAAATACCAATGTTGATGTGATGATAAAATTACGCCTTGAAAAGTACTGTCGAACTCTAGGTCGGTGTGTGGTTTTAAAAAATTGTTTGGAATTATAGCAAAGATTAATTTGTTCGTGATCACGATATGATCTGGGAACAATTTCCTCAAGATGTCGCCTGATTCGTTAAACTTGTATTACCAGAGAAATTAGCATATTTCCGACTGCTTTATGCAGTAAATTAAACAGCTAAATAACTTCCAACGTGATTTATGAATTTACATTGAAAATATATTTCTTCTGTCTCTTTGACTTATTCCATATCACCGGGGTGAATTTTATATCTATTATTCTTCTCCTCGACAGATGTCTGACTAAAGCCTCTTCTTTTCTCCAGCCTTTCTCCCTTTTGCCCCCCTATCATTTCGTCCTTGCTCCTCATCTTTGTTTCTCCCTTCTTTATTTTCCCAACTTATTAACTTCGGTCAATTTTTCTGTACAAGAGCTTTAAGCTCAAGTATCGGAAAAAATATCATAGGGGATTGTAAATTAGTTAAGCCAAACATATAAGCAGCCATGTTTTCAACTAAATTAGAGAGCTCTATCGCAATAAATAATTTATAATCTTCGGAGTTAATACTTTCCTTGTAGTACTCTGAAAGAACAGCTCTGAAAAGGAAAATTTGCCATAGAACTAAAAATTTTACAAAATAATGACTGTCCCCATATTGCTGTATGTGTCTGAGCTTGGGAAGCTAAAAAATGAGGACTTCAGATAGATTGAACATCAGAAATGCATTTTCTTAGATCTGTAAACGTCTGTGGACGTCTGGAGCGCGTTAGAAGTGAAGAAATGAGGCAGAAGTCAGAAGTACAACCAATATCTCGTTGCCCTGTGTAGAGTTCCCTAACATACCTTAAAGGAGCAGTATGTATCGGGAGACCGAGACTAGAATGGTGAAGCCTGAACAGGCAACGTGACTAAACGGGGGAAGCTAAAAGAAGAAGAAGATTATTTGACAAAAGCGAAGCAAATATTTAGAACGAATGTAGATTATCAGAACATACCATTTTGATCATCCAACAGTGATAATTCTAGTCTTATATCACGGGTATGAAAATTATCTAAAAGAAAATGGCACACCCCTACATCCGGTTCAATGTCAGTCTTGTCGGGCTCAAGGTTAAAAAATGCTATGCTACGAAACCCTTTCAAATAGTTGTTCCTGAGGTGAAGCTGGAACAGACTACATCCCTTATCCTTGGAGGCTAGGAAAAGAGGAAGATTTAAACACCAGCAAAGATGTTAGTATTGAAGAAATTGCCAAGAGGAAAATTCGGCCTGGACCGGGAATCGAAACACATACCTTTGGTTTGCCGGACCAATGCGCAGACCACTACGTTATCCAGGCTTCCTAAACTCCATGGCAATTTTGGTGGATGCAAGGCAACTAGATCTTAGGCCCTTGTGGTCCATCAAAGATGGCAACGCAAGGGAGAAGAGGGCTTCAAAGAAGCCACAACCAAGCGACAGTATCCTTCACCAGCACTTACGCCGCGCTTAGCCATTTGAAAATATTCCAACGTGGCGGGTGAATTTTTTTCTTTGAAGCTCTCTTCTCCCTTGCGTTGCCATCTTTGATGGACCGCAAGGGCCTAAGATCTAGTTGTCTTGTATCCGCCAAAATTGCCATGGGAAGTAGGAAGTCTGGATAGCGTATTGGTCTACGCATTGGTCCGGCAAACTAAAGGTCCGTCGTTCAATTCCCGGTCCAGACCGAAGATTTCTCATGGCAATTTATTCAAAAAATTTCACCCGCCATGTTCGAATATTTTTAAAGATGTTAGTAGGTTTTCATTTTTAAAAATCTTCCATCTATTTCCTTGAATATCTGCCTTTGGGAGCTTATACTGCCTATATTGCTTGACGTTAAGGTGGCTTCGTCATTTATTCTTCGGCAGGCCGATGGCTTAGCTTTGTAACATAGGTATAATATTGGATATGCGACGCTCAACATTGAACGTCTCATATCCAATTGCAGAAACATGGAACATTAGGAAGCTGGTACAAAGGATTGGGAAATAAAAAGATGGTAAATTGTATTCTTCTGGCCCAGTAATAGGCACAGTCAAATATTACTAATTCTACATTCAATTAAATTTTTTGACTTTAAGTGACTCGGAAGGAAATAATTTTGTTATATACTCACTATCGCTTATTAAGTGGCTCAGGGTGTTCCGTGAGAACAAATTATTCGCCTCTCTGGCTAATTATTATGTGATCAATCATATGTTTGTTGGCGCATGATGCATATAGCTTGGATAAGTCGGATATAGTTGACGGTGACAAATGATTCTGCGAAGCGAGATTGCGTCTTGCCGAACTGAAGAACTGGAGATTTCTGTAGATGCAACTGGAGAGAAGCGTCTTTAGATAACGGAGAGAGAGGTGAAAGACCGTGCTGCCATCTCGGAGCGTGTGCATACGCGTTCGAAAAATAAAAGAATCAAATTTGGCAAATAAATATACCAATATACCATCCATTCTTCTTCCTTGCATGTGCGAACCTCGGTCAATTTCTACCGCTATCTACCCCTACTGCCAAGAATGTCCGTGCCTAACCATCGAATCGTCAGTTGTAAAGGGAGGTTGACACATGTAAGTCACTTCCATGGCAGTAGCCGTGGAAGTCACTCGCAAGCGACACTTCGATGTGTAAGCACGCACTTGCGTGGCATTAGTGGCTACTTGCAAGGAAAGTAGACTGGTTTCTATGTTGCTTACGAGTAGCATATCGATTATGCGATAAAATCGCTATACATCCAGTGGAATCTTGGTCACATGACAGTAAACGGAGATTTAATATGTAGACGAATGACTTGATAGGTGGAGGACTTAATGTTGCTTATGTTAATATTTATTTCTACGTAAAAATATTTTTAATGATTAAGAACCTCTAAGGTAAGCTTTATGACTTATCTCTTATCAGATAATAATTATTTTTGTCGCAATGAACACACTTGATATGACGTAATAATGCATAATTATTGTAATTTATAGCCCATGAATGCCTATGGGACTCAAACAGCGATAAACGAACGTCATTGTTGCCAAACGAGCGTATTTCGTAATTTCATATTCATTGTTTACTTTGGAAATAGCTGGAAGTTGTGTGCAAGAACAACGATTCCCTGCAAGTGGCGATACGACACGAGATATCGCTACACTCACTACTTCCATAGAAGTCAACTTCTATGTGTAAACCCGCCTAAAGTGACTTACAAGGCTACTTTCATGGATTTTCCTGTGTAAACCCGCCTTCAGGCGTTGAATTGCACCACTCGATATATCCGGAATGCAGCATACTACAGTCGATACATCGCAGGTCGATATATCGCATTTCTCAGACATGATATATCGCCATCCTATATCTCCAGAATATTACGTACAGCAGTCGATATCTCGCAAGTCAATGAATCGCATTTCTCCGACGTAATATATCGCCATTGTTTATCTCCAGAATATCACGTACAACCGTCGTCATATCGCAAGTCGATATATCACATTTATTAGACGAAATATAGCGTCATCATATGCCTCAATAATATCACATACTGCTGTCGATGTATCGCTGTGCCGGATAGCCGGGTGATTTGCTCGGAGAGTGCGGAGTTACGAAGCCGTAAGGGACGCTAAAAAAACATAAATTTCTCGCCCTTTACTCCCTTCAGCGCTGCGGGGGAATGTCTTGCGTGTCGACGGCCAGTGATTGGATTTCCTCGCGGCGTAATCACTGGAGGGCGTGGCCATTTCGAAAATTTCGATCAACCTCTGCTTTCTTTTTTTTCGTGTCGTGAGAAGCTGGGTCGATTTCGTGATCTGGCGAGCGATCGGATTATTGAAAGACCCCCATGAGCGAAGAGTCATTATCTCCGTTAATTTTTCTTGCACCTTGTTGAGATTATTTTTTCTAGAGGTCGCGTCCAAGATATTTTTTTTCCTAGAGAGAGAGAGAAATTTTGGCTCCCATTGCTGAACCTTAATTGTGAGTCCTTTTATTGCTCTGACTGAGATTCTCTTAACAGTGGGCTGCAGTTTTTGCTCGATGTGTCTTCGTTTCTCTTCTTTGCTGTTCAACTCGTTATAAGGTCGATTCCATGTCGATGTATCTGCGAATAAAGAAAGGTCAATTGGGTGTAAGGAGGAAAAAAAATCAATATTTTCAATGTTGGCTCACCTTAATAACTATGGAAGATTATTTCAAGATGACTTCAGCGAGTAGAGGCTTTAACACGTTAAAAATGGTTTTATTTGTTTACTTAATGATTATAGTGTACTAGGCCATGATGAGTAGTGAAAGACTACATCAGGTATATATATTTCTTTCATTCATTGGTCGTTTAATCCTAGTATTATTTGAGATCAGTCCTTCACTCTTTCTTGTGTAGTTTTAGGCTCGCTTACTCTTTTTCAATTCATTTTAATCTGGCCTATGTACTCAAACTTGAACTTCTTGACCTTCCTTTATGGGCTTAGTCAATTTTTCCTTCAACTATATACCTCAAAAACGCATTCCTTTTCCAAAATTTCAGTTAAAAATTATTTGTTTTAGGCTGTAACAATATATTTTTTTCCGTATTAGTTTTTAACGAAGCGAGTAGCTTTCCTTTGCATAATTTTATAATGTACTTCATGAATTTTTTTGATTAAATCTTTCTGTCCATGTTCTCTATTGCTCTCGACGTATTTGATAGGGCACTGATTAAGTAGGATAGCTGTTTCCGTTGGTATTGATCCCCATAATCAATAATTACACACCGAAATACTACTTGAAATGACTTACAATGTTACTGCATAGATATACTTCCCATGTATATATTCGCCGTTTTGGTCAATTGTGAATTCGCCGTTTTTGGTGGTGAAATAAAATAAATAAATAAAATAAATAAAAAAATCAGAATATTTTTTAAGTCTTTCTTTAAATCATTTCCAATTCCCTCCTTAGGCTTGCAACGTTACACTGGAATATAGAAATCCTGGCGAGTGCTCAAAGCTCTCAGCTATTGTAAGTTTGTCTATTGGACCGTGGGTTAAAATCTAAATTCTTTTTACATTGAAATGCCAAATTTATATTTTGATTTAGTTGTTCATTTGTTCGCCATCGATTTTCGAACTATGAATATAATAATTTTACTAGTGTGGTAGGTATTGAGGTGAAAAGCGTTCGTTCATCATCAGGTATTCATTAGTTTCGCCACCCGTATAAATTAAAAGCTCCCATTTGCGAATAAATTATTTAGTTATTGTAATGCTTAATATCGTTGTGAGGTTAATCATGAATTATATAGATACCCACATAAAATTAAAAACAGAAAACAGCAGTACAATTTGTTTCAAGAATTAAATTAGCTTTTTTGTAAACTGACCAGAAGTCTAATGATATAATATGCATTTGATTGATAAGAAATCTCACGTACTCAATTATGGGATACAGCTTGCCATAATTGAGTTCCACAGCTATTGACTCGTTAATCGAACGAAAGTAATTACATTAAAATATTCTACTCTGTGAAATAATGCCTTGGAAATTAGATTTTAAATGCCGTATTTTATGGAATACTGTAGTTGATTTGAAATTTTATTTAACAATATCATTATAAAATATCATTTTATCATGTCATTGCTTCCGTTTGCTTCCTCCTCTGCTTTTGAATTATAAAAATTGTATTATTCAGTGAAATACCGCACACCTGTCGGGAATATTCAATCTATGCGTTGCAGTATCATTTCTTCGGTGGTAAAATTACAGCAAAGTATTAGAAAATAAAAGTATTTTGATTTTATTGGCATTTACTTTTCACTATCGAATTAAATGTTATATACTAATTTCTTTTTCGACTCCACTCTATAATAAAAAAGCCAATTTTTTGGCCATGTAAATTAAATTAAGTATTCATTCAATTTCACTCCTTTGTTTCTGTTTCTCGAGTTTTTTGGCGTGAATATTAATCTTCGCATTTTGTTGAATATATAAAAAAGCTGAGGTAAATACTGCGTATTGAAAAGTTTCGTTTTTCCGAAGAAAACCTATTTTATTATATGAAACAACATTTTTCAGCAAAACACTACACGCGGGCCTGAAATTGTCATTCTATGCAGTGCAGTGTCACGTAAAGAAGAAGCCATTTAACTGTCTTTATTTTCACCTTTGAGTTTTTTGGTGTGATTCTTAATCATCGCATTTCGTTGAATTAATCAAAAACAAGCGGAGTTTATTACGGCATATTTACAGGTTTCGTTTTTCCAAATAAACCTGGATCATTGTTATAAAATTAAATTTTTTCAGCAAAATACAATGATTTAAATCTTTATTCAACGCGGTGTAGTATTACTTGTTTGGCATATAAATTTGAGCTAAGTATTGTAATGTAAAAAAAGGATTCTTTTATCTCATTTTAGTGGAATTTGTTTTTCCTTGTCAAATTAAATTAAATTTTGGTGTGATTTTTAATCGTCGTTATTTTGTTGAATTTAAAAAATAGTTGAATTAAATATTGTTTCTAAAAATCTGACGTTTTGTTTTACCAAAGAATTTTAAATATTCTCTGTCTCAGCCAAAGTTTTTCCTTTTTAGATTCGTTATCGCATTTTTTTCTCGATTTAAAAAAAAATGGCGATAAATTCCACCGAAAAGTTTCGCGTGCTAATGGAGCGTTTTATTCGCGCTCGGTGATTTTTTTGTCAGAACGCGAGACTTTTTACTGGAATTAATAAGTTAAGATAAATACGATAAGATTTGAAAAAGAGATGTATTCAAATGGATTTTTTACCTTGATTTTCGAATTGTTTTTTAATTGTTCCAAGTCTTAATTTTCCGTTTTCGTCCCAAACCGTATCGATTGTATCTTATTTTTTGTGAGGGTATTCTTGTCGCATAAATCTACATAAAACTCTGAGAGCCGTCGCCTTGATATTTGTTGCGTGGCGTTAGGACAGCGATTTGGATAAAAATACCGTGTTTAAAGGAAATGGCACGGAAAAAGTGTAAGTTTTCCATTCTTCACTGTTATGCTGCTTGTTAATGTTATTAGGTAATAGGCAAAAGGTAGAGGAACAGGAAGAAAGAAGGAGGAAACAGGAAGAAGCTGCACACTATGCAAAGTATTCTAACGGGTCAGCTAGTGTATATTACATGCCTAATTACAATATCCATTGGGAAAAAATTTGGTAACTAGGTAAACAGTCGAAGTTTTTGTTGGCGACGTTGCCACATCATCACAATGTGACGACTATGGGCTTCGAGGAAAACCGGCAGTCTCTTATGCAAACCTAAATACTCGTCTTTTACGATCGATAGACTAAGCTGGAAATAAATGTATTAGGGGTCTCAGAATATTTTTCATGGTTCAAACGTTTTTGCGCAATATTGTTCGTGCAGAAAAGATACCAGTTTAGAATATTTATTCAATACAATTCAATTTGAAACGCCATGTGTGTTCAATTTTTGCAATTCAATACATTATTTTTCATAAATTTAATTCAATACAGTATTGTTCCTCCTACTATATATAACAGATAAACTCCTGCTAAGCCTATGCCTTGTCAGAAGGTGCTCTTTTTTATAGTGTCCACCGGATTGCCAATCAAGTATTCACACAAAAATAAAAGCAGATTTAAAATAATATAATATTATAGATACCGGTATATCAGTCAGAAAACATATTAATAAAATATCGAAGAAAACATTTAAAACCTAAAACAAAATGAAAACACTTGAATATGCACAAAAAACACAATTTGAACATTTCTATCAAATCATTAATACCTTAGGATAATCACCAAAAGTTTTTTAAATATAAATATTATCATTTTTAATTTCTGACGTACAAAATGTTTGATCAGTTATACCTGCTAACCTGTCATCCAAGTTTGTGAAAGAGGTTCCCAGTCGAAAAATAATGGCCTGTGGAAATGTGTTTGAACCACCCGCGATTAACTCAATGACATAACTGACGAGTCACGTGGTACAACAACGGACGGTGGTAGATTCTGATGAATTTTACCGATTGAGATAGACGGAGAGGGCTCTTGCTATGGTAACCTATGCTAAAAGCTATAACATGGTCGTGGTAATGCCGCCGTGGCATGTCCGCCATATTTGTTAACCCCGATTTCCCCTTAGCGCTTAAGGGGCTTACGCCCTAAATTTGCTATTTTACGATGTCTAGAAATCAGCGTGCTTTTGCTTCTTTAGTATGCATTCTCCCTGCGTGTAGTTTGTATTTATTTAAATTAATAATAATTTTCTGCATTCCCGGTAAAAACTGTAGTGGGATCGGTTAGGATCTATAGCAACAAGTAACCAATTTACGAATAAATAGTCGCTTGCCTTAAATTTTGAAGAGATGGTGCTAATATTCTTGCTTTTAAATCCGCTAATGCGTCCATCTGTCGTTGTATCCAAAGGAAAGTAAGGAAAGTGCAGGGATTAGCAATATGGTCGTTATTTCGGCAGTCAGCCTACTAGTGTGATGACTAAATGCCTTCTAAATCACCTCAGTGGCTTTACTCGTGTGACAGACTTCAGAGTCTGATGTACTGTTTAATGCGTTCCTAATCGCCATAATCAATTCCGTAAACGATATTTCAAACGAGATAAACTCAATGTGGAAGGCTGAGGGAGTTAGTTTTTTTACGAGCGGTTTTGGAAACACCGAAATCCCTAACCCTTCATGATTGCAACACGTGACTCCTTAGTTACGTGATCGGAATTACCTCGGACGTTTCAAGCACAATCCCCTTCGACTGGGACCTTCCAACCTCAATTTCGCATCGATTGCTCCTGCTAATTAAGCAACCCAGGTGTCCTCATCCACTGTGAATCTCATGGCGGCTTTAAGGAACGGGATGTCCTCACCGGTACTCTGCGTGTAATTCCATAGGTACCATTATGCGAGCGCTAAGCGCTGCAGTCAACGAAGTAGAGACCAAATTTAAACAAAAACGTATTTATTTTGGACATTAAACAAAATTGAAATGGAGGGGGTTTGGGTTCGAATCCCTGTCGAGGCGAATAATTTTTCCATTTGAACTTTCACTCAGTTGTGTGACCACAGGCGGGCGACTCCGTAATAGTTACCGAGCGGCCCGATCCGCAGCTCTTGGAAAATAGTAAATCAGAAACTGATAGTTTGGGAATATCTAGTTCACAGCAGAAATAACGCTAGCAACAATTGTTTAACGAATAAACGTTGGAAATATTACCGCTTTAAACATTATAGTTTTCTTATCTCCCGATCCACACCTGGGGGGCTATGCTCGAAACTATACGAACTCGCATACGTAACAATTCCGTTTCGTATGGTTGATACGTATGGGGCGAGTTCGTATGGGAATTTGGTATGCTCGAGGCGTGTGCGGGTTCGACCGTGCGAGTGGAATCGATCTACGTATAGAAAATGTGGCAACAATGGTGTACGAATCCGCATGTGATACCTAAACCAATCACAGCCTTTCTTCGACGCGGTTTCAATAATCCCGGCGGGAATTTGACAATGGCTACTATAATTAATAATGGCGAAGCAAATTCTTTGCTAGCAAAAAGCGCTTTGGTAATTAATTAGAACACAGTGAGAACTGATTCAGAGCGCCGAAATCAATCAAAGCTAAATATCAATGCTAAATTAAAGAATTACAAATAACATCTTAAAGTCACACACAACTTGAAAGGGTTTTTAACCAGTTGCTGCCATACTCCTTACATTAAAAGATCACCTTGAATACATAAGGATAAAGTATTTGAACCCATACAAATAATTGGACACCAAACAACATCAATGGTAAAAGAAATTTGATATTTAATTAATGAAGAAATAATTTCAAAATGAAACAAGAGGAAAATTCTGGTAACATAACCATATACAATCAATGAATGGCATACAATAAAATTCAACAAACAGTTGTCAGTGCTTCAAGATATGATGTCATCACACAACACTGTCCTTAATCCATATATCCACAGAGTAACAGTAGATTAACCAGTATGCTGAAAAAAAGTTGAATATTTATCAATATTAAAAAAAACAATAAGTAAGCAGTGGTCTCAAGACAATAGCAAAGAAATATACACGTCACAAGATAAATAATAGTTAATCACAGATATCGCAGAAGATCACAAGATAGATAATATTTCACGTAAGAAGTTAAAAAAACACCATCTTAACGAAACGCCTTCCCACAACTTATATTATTATATTGATAAATTGTTATGATTTAATATTTCAATGCAGGTCTAGGTAATAAATAAGAAATGCCTCGCTCACATAACAAGCTTGCTACGCATGTAATTTGCAAAGATTGTGATGTAAACACGGGTACCTGCTAACCGCTGTAATTATTTTTTATGTCAGTTAAGTTACGCTCGTTACTTCGCGGAGGTTACATGCGTTAAAATGCTTGTGATGTGGACAATGCAAACGTTGGATAATAACTGAAATGATAACAGTTGTTCTAATTCACTACATTTACCTTAGTTTTGATTGTCAAAGCTGACGATCGTGTTGGTGCTCGGAGGAAAGGGCTCAGTTCCCTTATTAGATCGCCAACTAGGTCTTTCGAACAATTTTACGAACTTCCTCTCCTCCAAATGAAAAGTCGAAATGCGCTCCCGAAGTAACTTTTGGGGTTTTTCCGCTTCCATTTCCTCTTCAACGTTGTTTAATAACAGCAAACGAAACATCGCCGCCGCCATCTTATCAACAATATCCTCCGAAAGTATACGAACTCGAGCGGTCGCGAGCGTACGAGCAACAAAACCCTTCGAATCGCCCGCCCCTACATTTCGAGCATACCAAATCCGTCCGCCGTACGAGTTGGTACCACGTGACTCGTATGAAATCGCCTATTCGTATACGAATCCAAATTCGAGCATAGCCCCCCTGGACCTGTTTCGCTCTTATAGATGTGCGAAGGTAAGTCAATAAATTACTCTCAAAGTTGGATTGAGGCAATAGTAATCAAAGTAAGTTACTGACATTTATGTCACTTTTCTACATGTTCACCCCGTATATTCAGGCACTTATTTCATCTCTTTACAAGTCCTCGATATCCGGCGGCAAAGAAGTCTTTTTGTTTGCTGTCGCAGCCGCCAGAGTAACCGCTTGGACTAAGGCATCATTGTTTTCAAAACGTTGGCCACCTAAATGATTTTTTAAGGGCCCCGAACAGATGAAAATCACTTGGCGCCAAGTTGAGACTGTACGGTGGATAAACTCCACTTTCTCCGGCGAGATATTGTAGAACAGCATATTTAACAATGATACTCAAACGATATCTTACTGTCTACCAAATTTATTTCAAACTCTTACAACACGTGTTTCAACTGTCTAGCAGTCATCTTAAGAGTCTTATTCTCCTCTTAAGAGTCATACCTAATGATGACTGCTAGACAGTTGAAACACGTGTTGTAACAGTTTGAAATAAATTTGGTGGACAGTACGATGTCGTTTGAGTATCATTGTACGGTGTATGTTCCGTATTGAAATGTTAACGACTGATGCTGATGATGAAATGCACAGTTTTGCGACTTGTTTTTTGTCTTACCCTCGTGTTAATGGTTTGTCTAAAAATGTCATCCCCTACAGTTTTCCTTGCATTGCCGTTATATCCAAATACCATAAAAGTATCAAATACACTATACACTCTGTTCCTACTGGGGCTTTATGTGATCCAAACTACGCCGCATCGTAAAATCCAACATGCCTTGGATATGTAGAACTATGAACAATAGGAATTGAATCGATTCAAAATTAAGTAGTTCCGCGCATTAATACTCTTTCTCCGAGTATAATTTTGCAATGGACGACGATAAAAATCTGTTGGTCCTCTCATGGTTCTGATGCCGAAGTATCGGTGGATTAGTTTTGAGATCGGGATTTAAAAAAAAGGTTTGCATATTTATGACGCGTCGTTTTTTCCCCTCGGGGATACTAGAATATTCCTTCCGCGAGCATTTTTTCCATAGAATAAATTAGTGAGATTGACAAGGATAAGTTTGAGAAACTGCCGTATCCAAATGACGAATTCTCGTGCTTGCTCTTAAGATTTTTAATGATAACTGCCTTCCATAATTAAGCTCTACTTTTTTCCTTAATGAAGTGTCCCTATGGGGCAATAGGTTGATGCTGGATGAAAAGAGATGGGCATCACTTCGACTAGGGTTTCTGGATCCGCGAAAATTTGCTAATCCCAGGATTTTTAGGACAAGAATGGGGCAGGGTTGTCTCCCCACGAGACAGATCCTGGGATAGACTACGATCTACTTAGAAAATGGTATAGACTTAATAGATTTAAAAAAAGTGGACAAATCTCCAATACGGTCAAACAACATATAATCACTGATTTCGAAATGATTTTATTGGAAACGGTTTTCGAGCCAAAACAAAGAATGTCTAACTGCTACATGCTCTTGACACCAAGCCCTCAATTAACTTTTAAATTTCTCTACATTAAAATTGAAAATTTCACTATTTATTGTACTCGTTTAAAGAAAAAATATCTCCATTTGGATAGCCAACCGGCTGATTGGCTGGATTTTGGACAGTTTTTTTCTCAGGGCAAATCGTTCCGTTTTGTCTCCTATGGATGAATGTTCATTAGATCCGTCTTGAATATCTCCTATCCTCTCCCTCTTTTTATTTCGTCCTTAATTCCTATCCTCTTCCTTCCTCTTTCTCATTGTTCTCCCTTCTATCATTCTCAAAAACATTCCCTCTTTATTCAAAACGTCACTGCAAGTATGCGTGTGCAAAAATACTTTTAAAAGCACGAAAACTTGAATTAAGAAGTAAATGAAACGAGATAAACGGCTTCGAATCTCTTAGAAAAATTCTAAATAAAATTAGAAATTATCTTTAAATATAGCATGGCGATGGATGAACCGTATTTATTTTTAATATTCTGTTATTTATAATATTAGGATAATGGAATGACAAATTTTGGTCGATACTCATTTATTGCTCAATCTAGTCGTCATTTCTGGTCCAGAAAAATCCAGGAATATTGAATGCACTGTCTGATTCCATTTGCGGTGATAGAATTCTATTTAACTCTCTATGGCGCTCCATTATGTCCGCTGTACTAGCGAGTAATACAAACTATAATTTGATGAAATCTATCACTTGACGATTGTAGTTATGCATTTATTGTTTAAGATATCCATTTGCAGTTTTTTCTTTTAAATAAAATGAACGAATTGAAAATGATCCTCTTCCTTTACATTTTCTGAAGTTTTCTTTTAATTTTACATAAATTGAATTAAATAAATGATCATTTTTATTTGAATCATCTGAAAATTAATTGAATTATTTCTGGGCTAGAAAGTTGAACAATTTCTACGTATGTGCCGATATATGTGCCCGCCTCACTAAGATGATTTGCTTACGTAAGAGAAAAGACCTTACTTTAGTTCTGTTGCATTAAAAACCATGCTGTGAAAACTCTTGATAACCAAAATTAAATTGAAGGAGAATTAAAAGAAGAAAACTCCGGTGTTTCCGGGGAAAATTATATCTGTCAATTTATACCGGACTGCCTGGAGAGAAGCCCTGGTTCTGGCAGTCTCAGTTACCCACTCTCTGTTGACTAGGGGTCACGGGGGTGATGGCCTGAAGGGGCGTAAAGCAGGGGGGAGAGGTGTGTTGGTGGAGCTGATGAATTGCTCGTTGTTACGGGCGGCTTAACCAAACGACGATCGTATACACTCCGATTGCCTTCCTCGCCTTCAGGGTACACGAGGGGGTGGGGTTGGAGGGGAGGACAGGAGGCAGGGCTATAGGATAAGAGATGGGGGTGGTACGGAGCCGGTAGCCTCCAACACGGGGCGGGTAAGGCATACCCTGACAGAGTGGTAACTGTGAGGATCGAGAGGTCTCAGGAGGCGACATATGAGCCTCTTATGCAATATCTAGATGTTTTTACCTCGCAGAAATTAATACATCTCAACCCTTTCTTTCCTGGTGTACAGTATACTGTACATAATATATTCTGCTTAATTTGGACAGATTTGGGCGAAATATGCTAAAAAGTCAAACTTATTTAGTAATAAGTTTTGCGTTCACCTGTGCATAAAGAGAGGGTACAATTTTTTTGAACAAACGAGACTGTTTCATGCGTTACTTTGTGGAAGTTTTGGATATTCATGATGAATAGATAAAACTTTGTTAATTCCACTCAAATTTATTAAATTGAAACCGACTCGGTATTCAGCGACTGAGCAATCTTGAAAATTGCACCCAGTTGCTGAAATCCTGTGCGGTTTTAATTTAATAAATTAGTATTGAATTAACCAAGTCGTATCTTTTCATCATGAATACAATTTTTATTGCAATTCTTGCCAATGTTTATAGAATCAAGCTATGAAAAAATATACTATTTTTCAGTTTCTGCAGCCTATATGTATCACTCGAATGACCATCAATAATCCGTTTAATAAATTCCCAAGCATTTATAATGCCATAGTTACTAAATAATGTGAATAAATTAAAGTTTTTCAATACACAACAATTTCGTCAAATCGTGCATGATTTTTTATTTTGAAATATGTTTTGTATGCATCTTCAAGTATCAAAAAAAAATGCGGCGCGCGGTTCCGCATGTATAATTTGCTGCACATCCTCGAACTAGGTTATTTATGATGGAAAATGTATCAAACTTTCTGTAAATCTTCTAGAGGGAACAATGATACTCAAAAGATATCGTACTGTCTACCAAATTTATTTCAAAATCTTACAACACGTGTTTCAACTGTCTAGCAGTCATCATCAGGTAAGACTTCCCTCAGACTAAAGATCTCCCCTCAGAATAAAAATAAATTTGGTAGACAGTACGATATCGTTTGAGTATCATTGTTCAACATGCTGTTCTACAACATCTCGTCGGAGGAAGTGGAGTTTGTTCTAGAGGGACCTTATGACTCGAATATGAAATGAAAAAAAATTTTGCGCTCCTCGACTAATTCAGGTCAGAAGGAGTTCCATGGGGGGAAATCTGGAGAAGCAAAATAAATGTCTAAAGAATAAAGCGAGACTGCGTAAACAAAGAAAAGTAGGTGAATTAACCGTTCAAAAATTTCTAAAGATAATTATTGCCATTTTATTGATGCATAAAACATATATTTCGCGGATAAGGTACCTATAACAATCAATCCCGCAAACAGCAAACCCTGTAAATGGCTACATTCCGTTAAATCAGATGACAAGTTTTCGGTGACATCATTACATAGCAACAGAATGCTCTGATTACGGCAGAAAATCATCAACTTGGACTAGGAAGGGCATTCAAACTTTTGATTTAAAGCGTTTAAGTGAATTATTCCAAGCTCACTACTGGTTTCACTGTAATTGCTTTCTTGTTGAATCAACGTTTCGCGTAAATACTAAATTATTCAAATTTTTATTTCTTTATTATTCTTTACTATTCAAATTAAGTGAAAATGTCAGCTATTCCTGGATTTTTAAACATTAAATATATATTTTATTACAAATAAATAAATCACTTTAATAACGGCTAAAATCGGCTTTCTCGAAAATGAACAACAGCAGAATTATGTTGCAATCGTCTTCTGCAAAAGTAGTCCCGTCGAGTTGCATGCCTTCCATGGTGAAATCTGAAGATGCAAAATTTGAATACCTAAAAAGTAAAGCGTGGCTGCGTAGCCTAATAAAAGTAGGTGAATTAGCCGTTCTAACATTTCTAAAGGGAATTATTGCCATTTTAGTGATGCATAAAACAGCATATTTCGCGGATAAGGTACCTATAGCAATCGTTCACTCAAACAGCAAACGCTGTAAATGGCTACATTCGGCTAAATCAGATAACAACTTTTCGATGAGATCATTGCATAGCACTGGTTAAGATACAAATTTAGTTAACCTTGTTGGTCAATTCTCTCAACATGACAAAATCAATGGAGTAAGCTCATTTCATACATCAATGTCCGTCACTTCAGTGACCATTACACAATGGTCATCACTTCATCACTCCACGTTCATTTCTGACCCTATTTTTCAGGCCAAACATTTTCTTGGAAAATAGCCGGAAGAGAGCCCCATGCAAAAAATGAAAGACATTGGAGTTAAGATAGTGTGGGCGAAATATCATTTTCCTAGAAATCAATGAATTTGGTCTTATTTTAAAGAAAAATATATCACCCTTCCATTGAAACAAAAAATTCAACACCTTAATACATTACTTTCCGATATATTTGCCAGAATTTACCAGCCATTTTATATTGGAAATGGTACGTGTATGCACTTCAGAGAGAGTTTATATTAAAAATGAGGCACTCCCTACTCTTAGATTTCGTCCAAAAATCAAGTGTGTGGTTTGTGTGTTTTCTCAACTATTTTAATGACAATCAATCATATTGTCACCGCCGCAAATTCTTCTTATCACATCACAATAAACCTTCCGTTTTGATAGGCTTTCAACCGTACCGCGTGAAAAAAATGAGTCAAGTTAAAGAATTAACCAGATATTTTCATTTGATTACTTACAATTTCTGTCATGTAAAACTATATTATTGCTCCATTAATAATGCAATATTTTATTCATGTGTCCTACAGCTGGCGAAATTAAAACGTATAAATCGAATATAGTTTCTGTTATGATTAGGGAATTACCTCGCTCGCACTACCTTAAAATGGGCTCTTGACGTGGCCCAGGCCTCAGGGGTCACTAATCGCACATTTGCTAAAACTTGAATGCAGGATCTTTGAATTGCGTTTTATAAACTAAATTGAAAATAAAATAGGTGTTTCCACGCTAGCTATACCGTAGTTCTGCCTTAAAAGCGGAGATTTTTATATAGGAACGTATTGATATTGCTCTGGTGACGACAGAATAACGTTAATTTGGACTAGAAGGGTCGTCCAAAGTTTTCATTGAAACCGTTTATGAGGTGCAAAATGTCTTCGGTAATATTTAGAATGAAAATGTATGCATTTTACCGCTTAAAGTTTATAGTTATTAGCAAATTACTGCCCTAATTGAAGTAGAAATACGGTATTTATTGGTATTTTTCGGGTACTACACGTGTTTTCGCCATTTATGTGGACGACCGTTTCGCCGGCATTCCAGTCGGCTTCACCAGATCATAAACGGCAAGCGAGAGGGTCGTCTACGAAAATGGTTCAACGCGGGGAGGACCCGAAAGATACCAATGAACAAGAGAACCACGGCAGCCGTCGTAACAATCGGAATGCAGTAGTTCCATGCAAATGGCGCTGTAATCAGCTCCTGTGCCTCGACAAATGTGGTCGTCCATCGCCAGTTGTCGTCGCAAACCTGAGGCAACCTAAAAGATTGTACTCGTTGAATTTCATCGGGAAGAAAGAAAATAAGGTGGCCGGTTTGGATTTAAGTAATCCTTACCATTTTTCTTCAAAACGCATTTGCCAACGAGCAATCCTTAACCTTGTATGGTGAGTGAAAAATATTAATACAGTTGTCTGCATCTACATATGACCCTGCGAGCCACCATTGGGACGTGTGACAGGGGGTGCTATGTCACCAGACGTGTAAAGATGTAAGGGATATGGTTTTGGGAGGAGAAACGGTGACGTGTATTATGAAAATGCATTTAGTGGAGCGCAGTTATTATTGCGGTCGCTTATTGTGTACGGAAAGAACGAGTTTTTCTACCTGTCTGTTCGGCAATGTATCTCCCTCATTTTATCACTTCTGTCAGACCTAGATGTGTGGTATGGCGTCGTGATAATATCCTCTGTGTCTCTTGGAAACACCAGTTCTGAATTACTAATGGAAGCTTAGCCTGGCGTGTAGCCTCCGAGTCTCTAGAGGCTCCCTCCTTTATCCCTCTTAAAGTTGTGAGACACTGTATGTACGCCCGTAGCAGTCTTTAACTAAGTGCGCTTCTTTTCTTTGTATTTTATTAACTTTTTTTGTTATATCTTCATGACCAGGGTCCCAAATGCTCGCGGCGTTTTCGAGGTGCGGCCTAACGAGAGAGAAGTAGCATCTCTCTTTGCCTTTTTCATCCGAGAACCTCACCTCCCTTTAATACGCTCAAGAAAACCTAGTTTCTAATATGCTGTGACGCATATGTTTTGTATGTGTGTTCCCCACGATGTATCAGATAAGGAAATACCAAGATATTTTACTGTATCTGAAGGTTTTATGTATACACTATTATGATGTTAATCGATTATTTTATATGAGATGTAAATGCCTTGGGTCTAAGTTTCTGTTCGTAACTTAAGCAACAGTTTCCAAGTAAATACGAAAAATCTATTCCTGGAATAGTGCAAAAATCTTCCATGGCTAAAAACTCCAGTTTCAGGAAACAAATGGAGCTTAGAAAAAGTTAAATACTTCGCTCTTTCAGCTCTCCGATGCTAAAAATCTCTAAGGCTTTAGTATCATGAGTGCATGTGGTGGATAGAAAAAATATAAAACCCCTATTACTGAGGTCAGTGCAATGCTAAAGGTGGATTTACACTAATAAGTTTCTTGCGCTAACTTGTAGAACTTTTGAAAAGTTTTGATAACTCCCATACCGAAACGGTATTGTTTCCAGGGTAAACGGGAACCTCTATGGTTGTATACTAACTTGTGAAAAAGTTTTAGACAAGTGAAGTATCCAGCAAGCTCCTGCACTGCAAACTTGCGGAAGTAACTAACCAGTGTAAATTGCCCTTGTGGAAATAAAAGATGTCGAAAAACTGAACCACGCAGGAGGCCCTTGGGCCCATAGGGTTTTCTAATTAGGATTATTTATCCCTCTTGATCCTTAAGGAACACATCTGAAAAAATATTTTCGAATCCGTCGAGGGAGAAAGCTTTCGAAATGACGAAATTTCAGCATGTAATCATTCATTTGAATATTCTACGGTCTGATAGATAGGTTTTTGGACAATACTTATTCTAAAGTTTTAATTTTGGTGTATCGTACTGTCTGCCTTCATATGCGTGATCCGCCTCCCTGTTTAAGTCTTCATATCGTCTTCCTCTTCTTATTTTGTCCATAATTCCTATCCTCATCCTTCGTCTTCCACGCTTCCTCAGTGTTCTCCCATCTATTATAATAATTATATATAATAATATGTATATTTATTACACCATAATTACATATACACAGTGTTCTTAATTTACAATTTTTGTATGGAACTTCAGGCAGCCTCATCGGTCACAGACCTGTGGGTAGGCTGCCTTCAATACATGAAGTGCATTGCTGCTAAGAAACAAAATTTTTTATATACAGCAGACATGGTAAATTATCATAAAGCCATTTCGTTTTGCGCCAATTATGAACATAAAAACAAATATATACAGACTACTTCATCTAGCTTACATGATATACAACTTTATAACATCAGAACAAATTATTAGTGTAAAACATCAATGCTATCAAGTGCCAATATCCATGCCTTTGACAATTTCAATAATTTTCTCTCGTTCCTTATGCTTTTAATAAAATCCGGTAAGGCAATAAATATTACCCTCTTCAGCAATTCCTCTTCATTCAATATATCCTCCATCCATATCTTCTGCCTCCGCCGAACCTCCGCCATTAGCTTCCTCTCCTCTCCAGCCATATGCGATACCTTCTCGTTTGTTCCTCTCGCTACCCGGCCCACCCTCTCAATCCTTTCCCGCACCCATGTCTCAAACGCCTCACGTCTACATGTATCCTCCTTTCGCAGTGACTACTTTTCACGACGAGTTCACTCAGTAGTGCGGCATCTCACGTCATGCTGTCACGAAAAAAAGACTATTGAGATGGCCACGGAATGCTAACTCAGTTCGTCACTATAAACCTTTTATTAATGGAGTTTCATAGTAATAGATTTAAAATGTTTGGCCTTTCTCTATAGTAGTAGCCCGCATGTAATTGAGCATGCTTTTAACTTGTTGAATTTAATTTTCTTATAATACTTTTAAACTTTAGGTATGAATTTTTTTACATTACTATCATATAAATATAATTTTTATTTACTTTTACCCACACTGAGTCATTTGAATTGTTTTGGGTTTCTGAGCCATTAGAGCATTTCAATTTATGCGTCTTTCGAACACATATTGTCATTTATAGTTATTATTGGGAGGAATAAATGGAATTTTTCGTCTAAAATGTACTTGCCATCTGAATACAGTGCTTTTAAACACTTCGTGACTGGTGTTTGTTTAATAACATTTCATATGTGAAATGGTGTTAAGTTGTTTATAGAGCAAAAGCCTATAATATCATAACAAGTTGTTTTGAGCAGTTGTATGTGATAATCCTCTTTTGTCGATCATCGCGGGACGGCTGACAAAAGACGATCACTGTTGTATCACTATGGACATTGCTGGTAGTGGAGAGTAAACAGTACAAAATATTAATAAAATTAATAATTACATTAGTATTTCTATTATAGCTGGTATTACAATTGCTTTTAATAGTTTTTTAGAATAACAAAATGAAAAAAATATGTGAATACAATAGCCTTATTTGCACACAGTTGCGTAAACATCTTACAGTTGAGTAAAAAATTATATATATATATCCCTCTAGAGATAGTATTGTGAGTTAGTGAGGTTCCAAAGCGACTATTTGAGGCAAAAGATGTGCTAAATTC
This sequence comes from Ceriagrion tenellum, assembly GCA_963169105.1. NCBI lineage: Eukaryota > Metazoa > Arthropoda > Insecta > Odonata > Coenagrionidae > Ceriagrion > Ceriagrion tenellum. The sequence goes on along the minus strand of OY720644.1, from coordinate 44,534,184 downwards.
CAAATTTTGCTTCATCGGTTAAAAAAATTCCGCTTCATTAATGAGAGGCGTAATTTAATGAACACCAAAATAAGCTACGCATTAAGCAAATTACTTCGTAAAATTAAAATAAATTAAGCAAACTTCCATCGTCATAGAAGCAGATTTCAGCGTCATTTTTACAGGACTACAACGTTTTGACTTCAATTTTCGCTATAATTAGCTGTGATTTTAAGAATAATGCGGCATGATGAATCTCTTCAACCAATTTTTCGGAGTTGTCGTTTCTTACTCGCGGATTACCGTGAAAATGGTATGTGAATTAAATGGAAAATTACTGTATTCCCCGTGTTTCCCTTACTGTGAGATGTCACACTATAATTTCTTGCTCAATTACCGAGATAATGAGCGCGGAAAAGGAACGATATATTGTTCATCTCAATTAGAGGAATAGTTTTCCTATAATGATATTTCTTCTTCCTTTCAAAAAGAACTACTTTACATTTTTTATAAGGTTCTTATTCTATTATAAAAATATTCTACGAAGCTATGTCTGAAGTTGTAAAGTTTATTTTTAACTACATTTTCTGTTATATCAATGGAAAAATTTTGTTATAAGATTCATAAGCTATGTCTGTAGCCGTAAATTTATTTTTTCCTACATTTTCCGTAGTATAACAATGAATTTAGTTAGCCTTTAAGGAGAAATCAAGTTAGAGAAGTAAGTGTCTGCTGTCGGTTGTCTAATAAGAATATAGTAATTTAGTCCGTAAAACACTGTAAAATTACAAAATTCGTGGGTAAGTTCCTAAGTCCTAATGGAAAATGAGGGTCAACGAAGATGGCGGACTGGCTTCAGCTTCTAGCATTTTCCAGCATACGAAGCAAAGTTCATACCAAGTTGAAGCTCACAATAACTATAATCGAAAATTTATGGAAAAGTGCGGTTGTTCTCACAATGACGAACTTCCACTGCATTACGCCGGAATCTATTGAACTTAGTATGTGAAGAGGACGAGAAAAGGTTGCTGGTGTTTGAGATGGATGTGTGGAGGAGAATGGAGAAAGTGGAATGGACTGAAAGAGAGACGAACAATGAAGTGCTAGGCATGGTGGTTGAGAGTAGGAAGCTTCTAACGAAGATTAGGTGGTGGAAGAGTATGTGATTTAAGCAGTAAATGAGAGACTAAGGATTGATGAAGGCCGTGGAATCCTCGGGGATGTTTGGTAAGACTTGAAGGTGAAAGAAAGAGAAAAATCCCGAATGAGAGTCAACGAAGATTTCAGACTGGCTGCAGCTTCTAGCTCTAGACAGCATAGAAAGTGCCCTCTCCATATACTTCAATCCTTTTGCCAGATTACCGGTCTTTATAAAATGTGTTCCACGTCAAAAACAAATATTTATTCGTTGTGATTTGTTGATTTGTGTGGATCGATGTGCTGGTGTTTTTTGTATATATTTTTCAAATTTTCCTACGGCTGTGTCACTCTGATTCAGGAATGGCCAAGGGGGGGACAGAAACTTCGGGAAGGCACGCGTTAAATATGCCGACCGAATGCGGAACGCACTGGAATAGGAGTGTTCCTGCGTGACGTTTGGCTCGTCAGCAGTGTGGAGGGGGGCCGGGGCGGTGTGTTTTATACAAGGGGTCATTGGGGCTTGAAGAGACAGAGAGTTAGGTCGATACGTAAAGGGCTAAAAAGGTCAGTCGTGCGTGAGTTGTGTCTCGTTTGCGCGAGAGAGAAGTGTGCGGAGAAAGAGTGGTGAGAAGAGTAGTGAGGAGAGGATTTAATGCCGATGGATGGATACCCTTCGCTCTCACAAAGAGGGGATGGCCCCGAGTTTCAGTTGACCGGACGGGAAGTTGACGCTCACAGAGTCAGATCGTTCTTACTGCCTTTGTGACCCCCATAGAGTGATAGGATTTTTTTACACAGAAAGAGGCGGCCTCTCTCTCTCTATGTGCCATTTATTTTTTCCCTCTCAGCTTGAACAGAGGTGAACGGAAGGAAAGTAGAGTTAAAATTTTTGTCTCAAATAAAATCGAGTAATTTTTTGAAATTTTTGTTAAAAAATTATTTTGTAAAATTATATTTTTTATTTGCGAAGTGCCATTTATTTTTTCCTTCGCAGCTTGAACAGAGATGAGTGGATTGGTATTCCTGTGAAAATTTTCTCTGAAGTGCACACAGGTAAAAAAGGCTTTTTTTAAAGACTTGTATTATGAAATATTACGTTTTATCCGCAATGAGCCATTTAAATTTTTCGTGTAAGCTTGAGAAGAGCGGATAGCGTTAAATATTTTCCTCAAATGAATACTGGTAACATTTTTTATTTTTGTGAAGAAATGCTATGTAAAATTATGTTTTTTGTGTGCTATTTATTATATCCGTCTCAGCTCGTACGGAGATGAGCGGTTTGAATGTCGTGCTAAAAGTTCTCCCCGATGTAAATACTAATAGAATAGGTTTATGTTTTGAAGAATAATTTTATAAACTACTATATTTATATCCGCGATGAGCCCTTTATTTTTTCCCTCTTAGTTCAAACAGAATGTGCGAAGTAGCGATAAAAGTTTTTTTTCTGAAATACATACCTACTCCGAAAAAAGTTTTAATTGGTAGAGAATTATTTTATATAATTTCAATTTTTATATGCGATGTGCCATTTATTTTTTCCATCTCAGCTCGAACAGAGATGAGTGGAAGGAAGGTATCGTAAAAATTTTTTCTCAAATAAAATCTAATAATTTTGTAAAAAATTTTGCTACAAAATATTTTGTAAAATTTTATTTATTTACATGCGAAGTGCCATTTATTTCATCTGTCTCAGCTTGAACAGAGATGAGCGGATTAAATGTCGTGCTAAAAGATTTCTCTGAAGTAAATATCTACTGCTAAAAAAGTTCCATTTTTTTGAAGAATTATTCGATAAAATATTATCTTTTTATCCGCGATGGGCTATTTATTTTTTTCGTCACAGCTTGAAGAGAGATGATCGGACTGAAGGTAGTGCTAAAATTTGTTACATGAAGTATCGCTGAAAATTTTAAGTTATTAGAAAAAAATGTTTTATTGATATAATTCTTTTATGCGTGTAGAGCCATTTATTTTTAATGTCTCAACTTGGACAGAGATTAGCGCGGACATTAGTGCAACAACTTTTTTCCTCAAATACTTACTACAAAAAAGTTTTATATTTGTTGAGAATTATTTCATGAAATATTGTTATTTCATACGCGATGAGCCAATTATTTTTGAACCATGAAGTGACATGGTGTTAAACGCTAAACTAGGTTAACTGTCAGCCGTATGGTGACGGACACGCCTTTTTTTCTTCTTTTCTCCTTTCTTTTTCTTTTTACACGTTCCATTATTTTATACGAGTCTCTAACCTCATAATTATTCTCTAATTTTACATGGAGTGTGAGTAAAATTTTCCATTCTTGCGTCATTCATGTGGAATTTTCGAACACGTTTCTACTACGCCTAGATGTCATTTTTCTTCCTGCTTAATATTTTATTGTTAAAAATTTGATTGAGTTTCACTTCTTTGCCTGGGTCAAATCTTGCAATTGAAATTTAGGCCCGTATCGTCAGATCCTCCTTGAAGGCGACCTTCACCTCCTAACTCTCCTTAAGGAGATATTTCAGTTCAAGAGACTCATCTCTCCTCCTGAGAGGTCGAAAGAGTGCTGTTGATCAGAAGTATACCATGAGGTCTGCTTCTGTTGCTATGGGATACAGAAGACTTCTGGCTGTTTAGAAATGGCGTTTGAAGGAGACGAATACGACCACCTCGATGATTTCATCGAATATATTTATGATGATCCTTTTAATTTCTTGCCTCGGCGGTACTTGAGAGATCGGCAAAATCCAGAGGAATATTATTCAGAAAGGGAATTTATGGCTAGGTACAGGTTATCGAAGAGGACAGTGACGGATGCACTCCTTGCAATGTTAATGGGATGTACCAACGACAACCGTGGAATGCCTGTTCCACCGTTATTATAAATGTTGACGGCCCTGTGATTTTTTGCCACCGGCAGCCTCCAAGTGGGTGAAATAATGTTATTTATAACATAGAATGCATTTATTTCAGATTATAATCGAATTTAATCATAAAGTAACAACAAAGCCATGAATGAGGGAAGGAAATAATGAGTAATGCACCACGTCAAAAATAACTTGATGATTACATTTATTACGTGTGAATTCCCGTTGAATTCTCCTTTAACTTTGATCCGGAATCGTACTTTTTCCCCAGGCGTCACAGAATCTGTCTTCTTTTTTTCAATTATGTCCCTATATTTAACAATTAAGCTAACCAGCAAATCATTTTCAACTCTCGACATTCGCTCCATTTTTTTGAATTGTTGACTGCTACCTTAGTAATGCTTCGCATTTGTTTGGGCGAGTGAACGGCTCAGTACGTGAACGACAACAAAGGCTCCTCCTATTAGGAGTTGGATCAGACTACTGTGAAGGCCGATCTCTCGATCGCAATGACGCAAAATGGCTTCTCCTTCATAACAGGCCTCCTTTGTGAAGGAGACAATAGGAGGAGAGACTGACGATATGGGCCTTAGTCTACTTACTGATAAGATAGAGCTTCAAAGTTTGTCTTGTGGTGAAAATACAGTATTCAGTTAAAATAATGGCAGTACTTAATTAACCACCCGTTTGCCAAAACGTATTTTTAAGTACGAGCTGTTTGTGCGCGTCAAATCTTGTGACAAATATTTAACCAACTTCCCTATAACATGAAGCTATGAACTTTATTATATAAACCCATTTTTGGCGACAGTACTGTCATCGGTTGTAACGATTATAATTAATTACCTACGTGTTTATATTCCAGAAATGAACCATCAATAACGGTTCACCTCCTCTCCACGAATGAGTCATTCTCCTCTGTCGTTATCCTCGTTCACGGACTGATCAGTTCCAAGATCCGCTCAAAAAAGCGTAAGGTTGGTAACGATCCCGAAAACAAATAAACAGTTTACAAGCATTGATGTTGGGTAACCTTTGATATAGTTTATGAAGCTAGAATTTCGTGTGAAGTAATTGAAAGTGGATCATTGGGTTAGATATTAAAACTATCTTCCCTTTAAAAGTTAGTTTTTACTATTATATTTCTCATAAGGCCGCCTGGCGTTCATTAAAAGAATAAAAAGTAAAATGAAAAACGTCTCCGGTACAATAATTCGTTACAGCGGGAAGTTGCCAGATTACCGGTCTTTATAAAATGTGTTCCACGTCAAAAACTAATATTTATTCGTTGTGATTGTTGATTTGTGAATGACGTGAAGTGTAAGGATATGTAGGATTTTTTTGAAGGGATTTAAATGCATACTTTTTTGTAATCAATACTTTATTTCATCTTTTTTTTCTTTATTGATTTTTATAGTTTTCTTATTTTTGTAATATATCCCAAAATAATATACACGTAAAAAATCTCTTGGGCACGAAAGGCCCTCGATAATAAATGAATTGAAAAATTGCATATTTTCCATAATGGCCGCCGCGGTGAGCGGCGGCATATTCGATATCAACATAAAATTCATTAAACATGAAGATATTCGTATTCAATGGGATAGAGAGCTTCATTATACAATTTATAGAATATCTTTAAATGAACTTAAGTTAAGGTGCAAAATATAAATGAGGTCGCGCCCCATGGTTTTCGGTTTTTTCGGTGGCTAATTTTGTTTGAATTGAATTTAATTATTTCAAGTACTGGGCTAAATTTTCATTCACTTGAGAATATGTTTTAATTTTATTTTTTGTACGGCGTTAAGATATTTCTTTTTTTAGATTTTTAAAATATTTTTATCAGAAAAGCATTACCGAAAATTCTTTTTTAATTTTTTTAAAATCTTTTACTTTTTAGTCCTAGTTAATAAAATGTTTAATAAATAACAAGTTGTTTAATAAGAATTTTACTAACCACGGCTTCAAAACTAGAAATGTTTATTAGAAAAAAAATCGCAAAGATGTGGACTATGCGACGACTTCGATTGACCCACGGGAGGAAAGTCGAATGCTTTACAACTAAACTAACTCGAATCATATATTTGAGTGAATGGAGTGGTAACTTTGTGGGGTAAAATGAAGTGGTAACCATGGAACCACGGAAAAGCGAGTTAAAGAATAGCATGTGAAAAAAGGAGCACTTTTTCATGCGAAATGGTACGTGTGTACATTCCAGAGAGACCGTATTTAAAAATGACGAAATGTTAAATCCTAGATATCGTAAAAAAATGTAGTGAATTGTTAGTACGTTTTCTCAACTATTTTTGAATATTGATCATATTGTCACCGCAGTAATATCTTCGCGATCCAGAAAAACCTTACGTTTTAAAGCAGTTTCAAACGTACCGCGCAAAAAAATGAGTCAAGTGTTTGTTTGCATTTCAGACGATTCCGTTGGCCCGTATGTCCCTGGAATCCCTATTGGCTGCTAAGCCTATCATCAGGTTTTCCAGGGACCGGACCAACAGAACTTGACATACATCCATGGGTGGTGAAAAACCCAACCAGGTGGGAATATAACCCGCGAACCCAGGAAGAGCAGTCGAGGACAACAAGGGCCGGTTAAAGACTTATTTCGATATTTTTATTTAATTACTTAGAAGTAGTGCTATATTATTGCTCCATGATATATTATTGCTCCATTAATAATGCAATATTTAATTCAAGTATGCCACAGTGGCTGCAATTAAAACGTATAATTCGCATATAGTCTCTATTATGACTAGGGAACTATCTCGCTCAAACTTCCTTAAACAATGGTGACCATAGAATAATGGCTTTTTACTTTGAAAGTAGGTAGCGTAAGCATGTAATTCGAACTTTTTCAAATTTAATTGCATTAAGCGCTCTTTGACTGAAGGGAAGCCGTGAAAAATCAATTTTCACGATGTCATTGACCCGCGAAATCATATTCTACCGAAAAAGGAAGAATTGGAAGCATGCTGAGATTCGGTGTAAATGCTATCGGAGCAGGCTGTCATTCCATCGAGTGAGCGCTTGCTTATCCGACTCATCGCATCAAAACATTTTATGCACGCGTCATTCGCCGGAGCGAAACGTCATCAGACTCGCATTACGTGCCTTTTTTGTGATTCGGAAAAAATATATATAAAAATATACAAGCTTTCCGATCGGGCGCCGAGCGTTTTTACATGGTGTTGATTCGATTCCATCAAAAAAAAATTCCTCGGCAAAAATCATCCGTGAGAGGTTCAAAGTCGTAATTTCAAGTGCATTGCTTTTCTGGAATGAGCCGAAGTGGGGAGCTTCATCGATCTTCCACCTTTTTGCTCATTTTTTCAGCGAATTCTTTTTTATTAACACGAGAACGTTGACTTCTTCGGTACATATGAATACGCCGAAATGATACGGGACGTTGAGGTATATGGAGAGGGCAATACGTCATCAATCTGAAGTCTGACAACCGAAATAACATATTGTTGAACCCTGCTCTCTCCTTACAGCTTGACCTTCTTACTTCCCCATGAAATTTCCTTAATTAAGATGCTTTCGTTATTACTGCGATAGCGAGTGCTTTCATTATGGCAGCATTTTATGTATTTCGATTGTCAAAAATATTGAGGAAGTCGAGTTGGTTCGTCTCTTTTCAAAGTCATCAAATGGACTGCGTACCACCACGCCCTATGATTTCTCTGTCCGTGTCTCTTCCCGACATGACATTTATTCAGTGACTGATCAAAATTTATCACTAGAAGTCAATTAAGCTTCAACCTTCCATATTTTGGAGCTTTTAAAAATAATTGGTTGAAAATTATTTTTTCGAATCTCGTCGCAGAAGTGCCTCCCAGAAATCGACCGTAATTTTTCAGAGTCAACCCATCTACCGTTTTGACTCTTTTTCGATGTTAAAATAAAAATAATCAACCCACGGGTACACGAAGAGGGTCCGGTTTGGGCCAGTGGACGGAAAAAATTTTCTTGGCTGGCCACCACACTCAGCAGAGGGTGTTGATGGCGCAGATTAAGAAAATCGGACCGGCATCAACAGTCACAGCTCAGGGCGAGAGTGAAGTTCACGGGATGGGCCGGGGTACTGCGATGTGGGAGGCAACGGGGAAACCACCAAATTAGTCTCCCTGGGAGATGCAGCCCTGCATTCTATGTATGACATAATGGAATCCCTCCCGGTAAAACATTTCGGAGATAAAATTTTCTCCCGATCGGATCTCCGGCTGGGGAGTACTAGGAGGGGTGCATCAGTCAGGAAGGACAAGGGTGTACGAATCGATTTCGGGATCGTATACCTCTGTAGTTTTTAATTTCGTTTTCCGTGACGAGCCGAACGGTATGGAAACTTTATTGGCGAATAAAATTTTCAAGTTCAATATTTTTGTCGTAAATCACTCATCAGGTCGCTCACACAGGTGGATTGAAAGCGTAATTAATTCAACCCGTGGGTGAACGAAATTAAATTTGGATCTCGGCTTTATCTCGCCCACTGTATTTTTTCTGACACACATTGTATTGTGATTACAGCATTTCAAACATTTATTTGAAGTGTATTCTGATTGAAAGTGATAGGATTATTTTCACTCGAATTTTTGTTAGGATCTTAATTAAAGCCACGTGGAAATGAATTTATGTCAGGTGACAAAGATTACGTGTACCGTTGAAACCACGATCGTTATACATTTAAATGACTGTGGAAAAACATAGTATAACCCTTTTATTCGAAATATTTACGAATTCCGTAAAGTTACGCCGGGGACCACCCACTGTATTGAAACATGTTCGTGAGGGGTTCATGTTTTGAGTCAAGCTCCAATCATTCCCGTCATCATTCCAACATGTTTAACTTTTTATGTGAAGGTTGCTCTGGCTTCACTATTAGAGTCTATACCATTGAAGTATATGAAGAAGGCTCTTACTATGCTGGCCATTTCATCATATATATCCAGAATGTTAATAAATTGACGTATATATCCTTTCTAGGTGGAAATACCCTTAATACCCTACGTGCCAACGTGATATTTTTTTATAGTTATTTCCTTGCCAATACATCTGCGATATATATCATGTAACATGTACTGTTCATATACTAAAAATGTAACGACGTATGTTTCCTACACCTAACGTGCTGATAGTATATTTGTGGATTGATATGCATTTTTATGACATCCGCTATGCTCGTTTGTTAGAGCAAGTCACGGCTGATTCAAGGTGGGTGGTTCTCGTACACCCATTGAGTTACATGGAGTCCGCACTTGCTGTGCTGGCCAATACTTGAAGGTAAAGTCAGTCCTCCATCTTTGTAAACCCTCATTTTCATGTAGCACTTGCGAGATAACGCACTGATTTTGCAATTTTACTATGCTGCCCATCGATAAATGACTAGAAATCTGCACGCAATGACTCCTTTAATGAGCATTCTCCTCTTGTTTATTGTTTATTAATTTCAATAAAATATAGCCCGCATTCCCCCTGAAAACTAGGAAAAAATTGAGTGGAATCCATTGCACTAAGTAACCAATGTATGTTTGATGAGTTACTTGCCTTAAATTACAAACAGAAGGTTGATATTCTTGCTTCACATCCCGCTAATTCGTCCATTCCGTCGTGCCATCCACAGGAGAGTAAGGAGAGAGTAGGGTTAAACAATATGATTGTTATTTAGGTTGTCAGGCTTCAGTTTGATGACCTAGTGCCCCTTTCGGAATACCACAATGGTTTAGACAAATGATAAGAGACACATTATCATTTATTATGCTAAAAAAATCCTGTTTTTGCTTGATAAAGTGGTCACCAATTGAAAATCAAAATAAAGGCACAAAGTGTGGAGATTTTTCCTCAGATATATTTTAATGACAAAATTTTGCAAGCCATAGGAGCCGACTGCAGCGCCATTTGCATGGAACTACCGGTTTTTTGACATCAATGGCGGCGGTAATTCGCTATTAACTCATGAAAATTGGGGGTAAGATGCCCAAGTTATATTTTGTAGTCTATTTCCCAGGAATTTTTGCTTCTTATAAATTGTTTTAATTAAAAGCTTGAATATTCTTTCCAGTTTAAATGGACATTTTTCTGTTGAAATCGGACCGATCTGCATAAGAGCCCATATTAAAACTCCACTTTAAAGGCTAAAAAACGGTAAAACTCGCATTGGAAACCTATTTTATTTTCATTTTAGCATATGAAACGCACTTAAAATATGCCAAATTCTCGTTTTCAGTTAATCTGGCATTAAGTGATCCCTAAGGCTTGCGCCACCTTAAGATCCCATTTTAACTCCCATGTTTTCAATATTTTTGGTATGGTGCTCTCCTCAGTCTATTTTTCAGGAAATTTTTGAAGCTTGAAGAATGGGATCAGAAATGAGTGGGTGATGAAAGCATTGTGTAATGGTGGCTCAAGTGACGGACACTTTTGCATGAATTGATATCATTTGATTGGTTATGTCATGTTGGGAGAATCGACGAATGATCGTATCGAAAAATGATTATCCGATCTACCCGAAGGTTTGGATTTGGCAGTTTCGATGAGTCGATCCTGAGACAGTTAGTAATTGTGTATCCCTTGCAACGCACTGATGAAAATATCGTTGTGGCTATGCGGAGCATTATAGAAAATAGCTATGCGGAGTTTACCGCTGGAATTTTATAGTGCGAGCGAAGTTGAAAACTTGCACCAACAGTGGGATTCTCTCCCATTTCCGCCTGGAGCCAAAGGTAAAAATATGGGTTTTATTAAAAACATTTTACATTTATAACCATGATAAAATATAACACAACAATAGTAATATCCACACTTTAATTACTACTTCAACACCGACCATGGTTTCGACATACTATGTCATTTTTTTCATTTCATATGTCATTTTGCCTTGAAAATGACATAGTATGTCGAAACCATGGTCGGTGTTGAAGTAGTATATTAAAGTGTGGATATTACTATTGTTGTGTTATATTTTATCATGGATATATCGCATTTCCACCATGTAAAGCCTGAAACGATTTCATATGTTACATTTATAAATTTACAAATTTAAAAAAAATGTTGGCCCTTAACGTGTATTGGTTGATTCGATCCTGAGACAGTTATTACTTGTACCTTGCAATGCACTGATGAAAATATCGGTGTTAAGATAGGTGGAGTTTACCGCTGGAATTTTATAGTGCGAGCGAAGTTGAAAATTTGCACCAACAGTGCGATTCTCTCCCATTTCCGCCTACGGCCAAATGTAAAAAAAATGGGTTTTGTTAAAAAACATTTACATTTATAAATTCTCAAATGTAAAAACAAAACTGGGCATAAACGAGTATTGGTTTAGTCGATCCTGACACAGTAGATACTTGCACCTTGCAATCAACAAATGAAAATATCGCTGTGAAGCAACGTGAAGTTTATCGCTGGTATTAAATAGTACGAGCGAAGTTGAAAATTTGCACCAACAGTGAGATTCTCTGCCATTCCCGCCACTCTGGGCACCTATGCGATTCACCTCTGGGTTTCGTTTCGCGGAAAACCCTGGTCGCAAATCAAGGGTAACCTTAATTTGTGGGTTTTGTCTTCGTTCCCCTCTCTCTCTCCACCTGAGAGGCTGGCGGGCTCGGCTCGGCGGTTTCAAGATCCGAGACTCCAGGACGACTAATGCTCGCTAATGTCGGTCTTGCGCCGAGCGGAGAAAAGGCCGTGAAGGTTTAGGGGCGGGAGGGGGGGGGGCGGGTTGGAGGGAAGGACCCAATTAAGGAGATTAGGATTAAGCAGAATTCCGCAGAGATTCGGGCCCTTCATTTGGGGGTGGGGGAAGGAAGAGGAGAGTGTGTTGAAAAGTGCAGTCAGAATTGGGGGAAACTTCTTTAAGGAGTGAGAACAAGACGTAAGAAATTGGACGGGATTGAAGAGTGGTCCAGATTGGGATTTGTTTGGCAGGGGGATGAAAGTTGATTTTTATTTTTTTTTGGCTTTCAGTAGCTACCCACCCTTGAGCGTTGAGCTTGGGAAGATTGCATGAAATGCATTTGTTCCATTCATAGCACATCCTGTTCCATCATCTTCATCTGCATCCACAAACTACCAAGCGGGTCGCCGCATGAGCGTTTGGCTGTGTTTGTTAGGTCACCAGCCGTGTAAAGGATAATGTTTTGGGAGATGAAATGGTGAAATATATTTTGGGACCTTGATGGTGAAAAATAAAAATTTTACTATTTCACACTTTTGTATTGTTCACTGACCAGGATTCAACTCTGAGTGTCATTATCATGGTCTTGGTATTCCTTGATAATGGCACTTTGTGTTGAAAGCTGGTCGGTGAGCAATTAGAATGTGTAAAATGGTGAAAGTTTTATTTTTCATCGTGTATATACGTAACAAAGTTTTAACACAGTGACGCCTGATGTTACTTCTTATATATTTCGGGAGTTTTTTGAGCGAAGCTCAGGTAATATTATGGCGACATGGGGATCGGATTGGTGTAGTGGCTTGAGTACTCGCCTACCACACGGGCGACCAGGGTTCAAATCCCTGCAGAGGAGGATGGTTTGCAGAGGAAACCCGATCCCTACTTGTCTGGTGGGGGGCATTTCAAGTACAGTACTCCGTCTGTCGGATGAGACGGTAAACCATGTTCCCCTAGGTGCCTTTCGTTAAGAGCAGGCTAATGCCGACGCCGGGTTTCTATCCACCCTTCCTCCCTTACCTGTCCCCTATGGCGCAAATTACCTTAGCCGTCGTTCGCCTCCCAAAATATCCAATCCTTATGGCCACACATTGTGCATGAAAAGAGCAAACGATTTTTTTACCTATCAGGCATCGCCATTTTTCGGTTGATATTTGGCTGATCTGCTATGTAAATAAGGAAACTGTTAATGAAGCAACGCACGAGAATTACTTCTAAATATCTAGCCGTTTTCCGGTGATGTCTCATGTGGATATCAATCATTTTCTGGGTAATTAAACCTACATACTACCCTCCGAGACTCCGCATTGGCGTGTGAGAAGGGGTGGCAAGTCATAACTTTCATTTGAAAATTAAAAAAAAAACAAATATTACGCGTGTTCAGCTAGTAAAAATTAATAGCCATAGAAATTGTGGGCAAGATAGTTGTTGACATATCTACATCTACCTCTACCTCTTACGTCCTATACCTCGGACAAAAACATGCCTTAAATCTTTTCTCATCTCTGGTTCTAATCTCTGGAATTCCTTGTCACTATCTGTAAAACATTCTTCCTCTCTGTCTGTTTTTAAGGAAAAACTATTTAATTTTACTATAAGCAGCATGTATGCCAAAAATTGAAATTTGTATCCTGCTGTAGAATTTTATGTTTCCAAAATTATCTGAGAAATTATTGCCTGTTTGTTATCTCTCTGTGATTGATATTATATTTTCCATTTTTATATGATATTTTCCATTGTATTTAGTGCTAATTATCTGTAACTTTTTTGTGTTTCATCACTGTGAGATATTGGCCAGGTATATATTAATTTTGTTCTTTTTTCGCTAAAATCAGAATTTCGTATGCATTTTCTTTCTTGCTCTTATGGGGAAACCCAGAGCATAATAAAACTTATTCTATTCTAAAAAACATATTCTACATCTACATACTGCCCTGCGAGCCTCCGCATGAGCCTGGGGCAATGGGGCGTTAGGACACAAGCCGTGTAAAGGATAATGTTTTGTAAGGTGAAATAGTGACGTGTATTATGGGACTGTATTTAGTGGATCTCAGTTTTTATTGTGGTCGCCTAGTGTGCGTGGTACGAACGAATGTTTGTACCTATCCGTTGGGCATTGTATCTCTTACATCGCTTTTGTCGGATCTAGAAATGTAGTGGCGTCAAAATCGTATTCTCTATGTCGCTCTGAAACGCACCTGTTCTGAATTTCTCCAGCAAACTAAGCTCAGCGTATAGCCTACGAGTGTTTATGTGCTTCCAACTTAATCCCTCTATTAATTGTGAGACGCTATATTTTTGTCCGTAGCAGTTTTTAACGAAGCGTGCGGCTTTTTTAAAATTTAATTAATAGTTTTGATTGAATATTTCTGTTCAGGGTCCCAAATGATCGTGGCGCGTACTCGAGATGTGGCCTGGCCGTAGCGAAAAAGCATCTCTCTTTTACTTTCTCAGCCGAAGACCTTCCTTTTATACCTTTAAAGGTTTATGAAATGCATTCGATCCATCCGTAACCCTTCCTGTTTCACCATGCGTCATTGTGGGTTATTAGTCAAACTCCTTCACTTTTTTGTCATTCTATGTTTCCTATGCGCATTATTCCTCATAGGAAATGTACCTTTTAATCAGGTCTTTTTCAGTTTATCTATCGATCGTTTAAGTAGTCTTCTCATAGATTGTTTCCAATTATTTCTCACCTCCACCCGAATATTGGGAAATCTTTTGTTCTCTTTACTTGGCATACTATCTTTTTTTCTCGATTCAAGGGTATCAGGCGAAGCTTGGTGAAACACGCTTGTTGGCATAAATACTAATCTTACGGATTAAAACGACGTGAAAATAACGCCGCAATCGGATTTAGTGAAACGAAGTAACACAAGTGAGATTAAATACTATGTTTTTTTTTAAATTGTACATGCCTTTTATCAAATACCTACCAAATGTTTCCGCCAACAAACGAATTTTTGATTGTTACGAAGGCTTTCGCGGTTTTCTTGCAAATTTAAATTTTTCGGGTTCTTCCCGCGTTGCAGTATAATAATGCACGACCGTTTCACCGGCATTCCAGCCGGAATCATTAGATTCGGACCCGATGATGCCAACTGGATTGCCGGCGAAACGGTCGTACGCAAAAATGCTGCCACGCGGTAAGAACCCGAAAAATTCTAACAGTCAAGTTTATGATGGAACTTTTTCATGATTATTTAATAAGGAAAGGCACTGGGAAAGTTTTGCAAATATCAAGTCTGATGATGATACTTTGTATTGTCAATGGAACTTTGCCAGTGCATTTTTTTATTGAGTAATTATTATTATTTTCTATCTTGTTTCTCAACCCACCTACCCATGCATGAATATATATTATGGATTCGGATGTTTGGCATTGTTGCCTAGGCTACGCGTTGCCGAAATTTTCACTTTTAGTTCACCCAGTCTTTGGCGCCACTACGATTTGAGTCTTTTCTGTTGTTATTGTAAATAGACGTAGTTAATTGTTGCTAACGTGAGACTGTGGTGAATATTCAATAACGATCGAGGAGATATGAATTAATTGATGATTAGAATATACCTTGCTATTTTTGTTATCTAAAATTTACTTTTTAAATGCTAGAGAGGAAATATCTATTACAGGAAATCAGTAAGAGGTTAATGAAACGTTCATCGTGTGCCGACTACATTGTTTGGCAGAATCCGATCATAATTGGAATGCATTAGATCCGTTCGGCTTAAATAATGAGTTTAGCATGCCTTGTTTTGACAGAAATTGCTTCGTATCAGGCTGCAAAACAGGGTATGCATCTACGAGGATCCAAAATAGGAGACTGGGATTAAAAAATAAGAATCTGTTCATGGCGGCGGTAAGTGCATTCCTTTTACCTACACTGCAATGATGGCCATTGGGAATACTTATGAAGTCACCTCGCATTATTATTGAATTTCCGTATAGCAGTATTCACGAAGTACTAAGAAGTAAATTGTGCATTTGTGTAATTAAATTTGGAGAGGATTAAAATATCAGTAGACCGTCGATATTAAAAAAGTGCATAATGACGTCCCGCGTGAAGTACTATATTATTATCCACTACATTATGATTACTTGTAAGTAAAAACCAATGTATATTCATAGAAAATCCGGTAATACGAGTTTATTTATTTATAATCTGTCGACTGTACTTACATTTGAACTTCCGTCTTTCATCACCAGGCGGCACCACTTTCCAAAACGTTAATTGTTTACGGAATTCTAGGCAACAGTTTTTGGCAAAAAGAGATCCCAATCCATAATATATATTCATGCACCCATGTATCATTTCCGATATTTATAAGAGTGAATGGTGCGAGAGGTTGAGGTAGGCCGAGAAAGTTGTGGTTGAATGTGGTTGAGGGAGGTCTGCAAGGATAGGTCAGTATGGAGGAAATTATTGAAGCAGATTGAGTGTTCAAATATGTATTTATGAGTGAAACTTTGTGACTGTGCCTACCCTGGAAGGGAACGGCGTGATTGGTATGTATGTATGTATGCATGCATTTCTTCCACTATCCACTGTCCTCTCTCCTGCTACACTTATCAAGAACTTAATATTCTCAAATTGCAGTCTGCTGTATCCTGTCATTCATTCCCACGTTTCTTATGAACGTGTTACTATTTTAATGCGACATACCTTTTACTTTATTGGTAGATATCCCTCTCTCTCTCTGAATGTTAGCGGTTATTATATTCCCACTTATTAAGAAATAAATTTACTCTCGCATTTGTATTCCCTCTTCGCCTTTCTAATGAATTTATCATTACCAAAATATGTAGGGTGCTCTTAGAATGAGTAATAAATAGTACTAGTTACGTTGAATATAACGTTACCTCGACTTTAACTGCGACGAACGTCGCGGAAAGACGAATTGACACCGTGGGAAAAGAGTCAAAAATGACCAAAACGGATTGATTTCCAACAGTCACACTATATTTGATGTACTAAATTACAATCATGATTACACGACAATGAGGCCCGCAGGCTAGCTGCCGAAACTTGACGAACGACGCCTGCTGACGAGTTACACACTTCGGTGGCTGGCAGAGGAGAGAGTCGCTGCGATGAAACGTCCGGTCAGCGCAGTCAAACGGAGGGGAGGTAGCTCTGGATCAGTGGAGAAGGGGGAAGTAGGGGAACTGTCCGTCCAGCCATTGGTTGAGACGGCGGCGTAGAGGAGCACTATTGCCACAAAGTTCCGAAAAGAGGTCGCCAGATGAGAATTCACTATAAAAGTAGAGCACCTTGTTCTTGTCGCGCAATATCGCCGACAGTGCGCACTTTGAAATCTCCCTACCGCACTTAGAACATCTCGCGTTATGTCCGGCTCGCGACGATGTCCGCGAGCAACAATGTCCGTGGCGAAATTATGGCCAAATTTGTGCAGAAAATTCGGCACTTAACTTCGCTCTGAGGTGATCTACGCTGTTAGGTCTCCAAGTTATGAGAGGAAATCCAGGTCAAAATTCACGATTGCGTATCAGCAATGCCACGTTGTTAGTACATTTGTGATTCGTTTTTATGGCTTCCGGCTGATTTAAACATTTTTTTGGGATGCCGATTTAATGCATTCGGCAATGTAAATTAACGTGCCTCATATTTCTAATTAGTTTAATTTGATTGTTAAATTATTTCAAATCACGATTTAGCCCCTTACAACTGTTTCAAATCGACCTTTGAAAATCATATTTAATTTTATTACTGTGTGTTTTATTTACTTAATCATATGATTAGCTCGTAATTGGATGACGGTGCTGAATCGTTAAAAAAGGGCGGATAATGTGTGAAAATGCCGTAGCTTACACTCAGTGCGTATTTTATGCCAGTGCGGTGTCATTGCCGTAACAGAATTACATTCCGTTGGGCAAATTAATGCGATGTATTTCGTTTTTAAAGGAGATTCAATTCCAAGTAGAAATTCATTTCAGCTCATTTCAAATAATTGTAGTTTTTGACTACTCTCCCTAGAAGTACACTACACTACTCTCTGTAGAAAGTACAGTACAATACTCTCTCTCTAGAAAGCACACTACACTACTCTCTCTAGAAAGTACACTACACTGCTCGCTCTCGAAAGTACTGTACAATTCTCTTTCTAGAAAGTACTCTACAATACTCTCTCTAGAAAGTACTCTACAATTCTCTTTCTAGAAAGTACACTACAATACTCTCTTGAAAGTACACTACAATACTCTCTTGACAGTACACTACGCTACAATTCTCTCTCTAGAAATTACACTACAATATTCTCTCTAGAAAGTACAGTACCTACACTACTCTCTTTAGAAAGTTTATTCGGTGTAACCTGCCTCTGCAGCCACCTCCATTAAGAAGTAACCTTTATTTCAGGGATGCCCGATAACTCAACTTGATTTTTACGATCAGTATAAAGTTAGACTATTGTTATTGAATTGTGTAATTTTATTACTTGGTCATTGGTCGTTTAACGAAGATATATTGGTTTGATGAACTTTTACACTGAAATTCCTTGCCTTAATGGCTGCTCAATGACACCTCTCCATATAATTTAAAAAAGAACTATATTTCCATCCGGATAATAATGTTCAAAAACTTGTATAACATGTACTGCAAATTGAGACAGCTGATATACTTTCATCAGCTTAAGTCATTCAGAATTAAATGACTCGTAAAGAAAAAAGGACTTCTAACTCGCTTCAAGCTTCGTACTTACGTCACAGTGCACGAATCGTCGCTTCCAAGTGTAAACATGTAGTATTTCTTAAATCCACCGGCTGCATTGGTGGTGGAAGGCTTGGTCCAAATAATATCCATCAACGGAGAACAAGCAGACACGAGTTCCCACATGAGCACCCAGTGGCTACAACTGTCGTACCTTCGCCGTCTGCCTCCTTGGCCCACGTCCAGTTTAATTGAGCTTATCGAGTGCCTGCCTATCTCCCACCCACCCACATACACACACACACACAGATGAGGTGGGGGGCAACTGGACGTGTGGTAGGGTTTGGACGTTCGGAGATGCTGTGGAATTAATATTTCTGGCTCCCTCGTCCAACTTGTCGTCGCCACGTCTGGCCGTCATATCTCACTCGGCTGAGCGTAGGATAATTACCCTGACCTCATGGCCCCAAACCCTACTTACCCTAACCATGGAACCCTCTTGTCCGGTAGGTAGACACAAGGAATAAATCTTTAATATTATATGTGTGTGAGAGCAACATTCTTGAATTTTGGTCACTTATGTGTTTCTCTCATTGCCAACGTTTCACCAAATCTGTTGGCATCATCAAGGCTTTGCAATAAGAAATAGTAGATTTAAAATCAGGTATTTACCGAGATATCAACTCAGAAACTGTTGCATTAGGAATGTGTATACCATTGAGGTTAGTAACGTTGAACATCAACTTAATACAAACACTACACCTTTATAATACTAAGGAGTACTTCACGTTTTTAAACACAGCGATTTTTTTGGATTATAACTCCAAATTTTCCTTGAAATGGATTTATCTATTGATTCACTGTGGGAGATTTTGCATCACATTCGAAGTGAAATTAATTTCAACAATGACATAGGCTGCCGAGGGGACTTACTCGAAAAAAACATTGAATTTTAGGGAAAATTGTAAAAAAATATAAGTTTTCGCAGTGCCGTACAGTAAAAACTTCTACGGTGAATATGTCCTCAGATAATTTCGATTGAACTGCTCCCTCTATCCTGTCCTCTGTCCTGTGCTGCCTCCTTCAGCTCTTCGTAACTCCTTCCAATCAAAATATTAGTGAACATATTATTCCTTCGTCTTCCTTTCCCTCTCATTCCCTCGATCTTTCCTTCTAATATTCTTTCCTGCAGGCAATCTTTCCTCAAGACGTGTCCCATCCAGTTTGCCTTCCTCTTTCTTACTGGTCTTAAAATATTCCTTTTCTCATTCCTTCTTGCCAGCTTTTCCTCATTGCTTACTTTATCACTTCATTTTAACATTTCCATTCTTCTCCATAGCCAGATTTCAAAATACTTTCTCCTTCTTTCTGACTGTCCATGTATCAGGTCCTTAAAGTACAACTCTCCGTAACAACACTACACACATCAGCTGCATAAGGCACACAAATAAAACATATAGCAAATCTTTTCCTTAGGCCCATGTTTATTTGCTTTGGCTGAAAGTAATTGGTGGACTTTGCTGAAGGCTGCTTTTCCCAATGATATTCTGCTTCTTATTTCCTCCGTACAGCTTCCATTCCATGTTATAACCCTTCCGAGGTATGTAAAGTATGGTAATTTTTCTACCCGTTTTCCATCAATTATTATAGGTAGCTATTCGAAATTCCTATAATAGGATGCTATTTGAAACATCTTTGTCTTGCGCTGTTTTTTTGTTCCCTGGGTAGGAATGTTAATGCAGTTTCAGATGCTTTATGACCAATCTCCGACGTGCATATGTTGAAATTGTATTATAAAAGATAGGTCTTGTAAATGGACAGTATATCTCCTCAGAGTTCCCGGCATCGGACCTAAGTATATATGTATTTTTTTTTCAGGTGCAAACATCCACCTTAGTGCTTGACGCGAAGCCCACGGCTTCCATTCCGTGTTATAACACTTTAGAGGTATCTAAAGGATGGTATTTCTTCTATCATTTTCCCATCTATGGTCACATTAAGAACTCTTTCCTCTTTTCTTGCTTTCATTAATTGAGTTTTCCAGATGTTTACCTTCATTCCAAAACGCTTTCCTACCCTCTCGATTACATCCACAGCAGTTTATATTACTTATAAAGCAGTTTATAGATATGTAACCAGTTCCAGTCGACGACAATTATATTGACATTATTAAACGAATTACCAATTTTTCTGATTTAATATTTAACTTATTATTACCATTTGAGGAGATCAGGAAGAAAACAAAAAATACATATCTACTTGATCTATTTAAGGTGGTACTTCCTTGACTATGTGAGTCAAAGGAAATGTTGAAATCCATCAGTTGGCACAGTTGGGTTACAAAATCCAGCCCTCACTGATGCCATGCGTTAGCTGTAAAATACTAGAATTGAGATCCAAAATGTGTAGGTTATTCCGCGAATACGTTTTGAATGAAAACGTTTTTATTGTCATGGATGATTTCATCAAGAAATTAGTATATAATAGCCTCATTTTCACATTAATTATTGTACTAGTTAAGTTTATTTTGTTATTGTAAGTAGTTAGCTATTAACCATCAGACTCCGATATTTGACCCCTTTCCATCACCAAGTGGCGTCACTTGGTTACCGCATTAAATACCTATACAACTTATATATTATACGGTAAATGTTCGTGAAACAGGTCCATCAATTTTCCTTCATATCCCGCTTCACAGATGTTCTACAACTATTATTTATACTTCCTTGTAAACCTTATACTTGGCATTTTCTTAGCATACCACTTTCATTTCCGTACTTTAACTATTGTGACGTTCCGAACTGTTTGAAAACCACGTATTTTTCACATATTTCAAATGCGCTTTGAGTTCTTTTTTAGTTTTTAGTTTATTAAGTTTTAAGTTTATTCACCACAGGGATACGTCATTATTTAACTTCTAATCTGCCGCGCATCCATAATTATATTATGAAAGCTGCAACCGATAGGGTCGCGTTGGGGCGGGTTGGGTAACGCGGGGCGGAGGGCTTTTTTTTCTTAGATGGAAAACATCGTGAGCGAACATTTACCAAATTATACTGTCCAGTACTGATCTTTAATATGTATCATGTTTGTATTATCATTAAAACCTCGATTATCGATTAAGAATATTTTTCTTCGGTAATATCAATATTTCATTTAAATGATATGAAAAACCATATGCATTCCATTATGAAATACTCGATTCAAAAACCAACAGAAATATTATTACAATTACTCAACAACATTCAAAAATTTGCTAACTATCTTTATGGAAGCAATGAACGTTATAAAATAATATTAATTTTGCTATACGCATTTTATGACTAACTTCAATGGATATAATTACGAAACTCCTTCGATACTTTTATCATCAACGGAGGTCATCCGGTTCCTCCAGAGGAATTTTCTCCGAACAAATTATTGAAAGAAAATTTCTTCGTAATTGAGTTCTAAAATCAATCAAATAACGATTGACTGCAAGCATTACATCACCAAAAAAAATGCGAAGTTTCTTAGATTGAAAATGTTACCTGGAGTAATCACGTTACCCCCACTCTGTTGTCTGAGGGTTAAATCGGAAAATAAATTTGTAATATGTGTACATTTTATTTTTAATCAGTTTTCTGGGAGGATTTGCTTCGTCGAAAATTTTTTTTAAAATTTCGTTTAATTTGAGTAGAAAAATACTGTTTCACTCAGTTTCTCTCACATTTCGCATTTAACTCTGTGTATTTCAAATTCGTTTGGCGAGGAAAAGAACGTGGGGAGGTAACAACAATTTATTGTTCACATGAGATAGATGGGCCTGTATTTCTGTAGATTAGTATCCAAAGTGTGAATAAAATGATATTTACGTCCTTTTAAGGTGAAAAAACCGTTAATGAAGACCAAAAATATTAAAAGTATTTATTCAAAGGGATATTTAAAAAAGTGCAGCCATTGAGATAGATGGAGAGGTAGGAAGGGAGCAATCATCAAACTGTTACCTGGCAACCGAAATAACAACCGTAATGTTTAACCCTGCGCTTTCATTTCATTTCTTTGGATAGCACGACAGGATGGACAAATTAGTGGATGCAAAGTAAGAATATCAACCATCTGTTTGAAATTGTAGGCAAGTAACTCTTAAAAGGCGACAAATAAAGTAGAACATATTCTAGAATAATCGCATTATCAAAGAAGGTGTTCACTAATGAGAAAGAATTAATAATGGTGACAATGAGTAATGATGAACCCGCGAGGAGTCAATCACAGTGTGCAGTAGCAGCAGCAGAGTATGGCTCAGAAACATGGACTTAGAATAGAGAATAAGAACAACAATCGCACTTTTCCACATATTTTTACAAAATAATAGAAGGTGTTTCAACTCACAGTCATCGCCAGACACTAGACTGGTCTAGAACTGGACTAGAATGGTCTAGTAACTCATGATGACTCTCTGAGTTGAAACCACTGAGGTACATGGAGAGGGCAATACGTCATCAAACTGAAGCCGGACTACCTAAAATAACAACCTTATCGTTCAACCCTACTCTATCCTTACTTTGGTATGGATAGCACGACGGAATGGACAAATTAGCGGAAGTAAAGCAAGAATGTCAACCCTCTGTCGGAAATTTGAGGCGCGTAACTCGTAAACGATATATTGACTGCTTAGTTCTAAGGATTTCACTCGATTTTAGAATAGATTTTCCCCGGGAATGCGGATAATTATTAATTTAGATAAGTAAAAGAAACATGTAAGGACAAAGCATATTGAAGAAGTAAGTGCATGCTGAATGCTAGCTAGGAAGGAAATGACAAGAATAGTAAAATTTCAAAATTAGTGCGTTATCTCGCAAGCGCTATTGGAAAATGAGGGTTAACTAAGACGGTGGACTGGCTTCAGCTTCTAGCATTCGCCAGCATTCCATGCGCCCATACACCTACGTAAATTAAGTTCCTCTATAATTCTTCCCGTTTATTCCTCCTTCCATTACTGTTTCGGTGTACTATTGCGTCGCTAAATGTGCCCGCAACAATTTCATCTCTCTTTCTGAGAGATTATATTATGCTTCTTTTTATCCCCATCTAGTCTGAGAACCTCTTCGTTTTTTGTTCTCTCCGTCCTTTTAATCATCAGCATTCTTCGATAAGACTAAACCTCCATTGCATCTTATCTCTTATGTTCTACTGTTGTTAATGTATCTTAATGTTAAAGTTTCTCTTTGATACAAATGGCTCCAAATATATGCTTTAATGAAGTGCTTCTTTGCTTCCAGGCTTGTGTCAGCAGCTGCCAGCACACTCCTCTTCTGGTAGAATACCTTTGCTTTTTCCGTTCTGCTCGCAGCTTGCTCCTTCCGTCGCTGGTGATCCTGCTTCCCAGGTAAGAATGTAGTAACAAGTTATTACAACAGTGTTTAAGTGGACTGTATACCACGGTCGAAAACGCTTCCGCTGACGTCTTTGCGCTTTTATTTTTTGACTCTGTTTGGCTGAAAATATTCAAACAACGCAGGTGAAATTTTGATAAAATTGTCATAAGAAAAATTCGACCTGGACCGGGAATCAAACCAACGAATTTTTGTTTGCCGGTCCAATGCGCAGACCACTACGCTATACAGCCTTTCTAATTCTCATGAAAATTTTGGTGGATAAAATTGAACTATATCTTAGGCCCTTGCGGTCCATCAAAGATGGCAACGCAAGGGAGAAGAGGGCTTCAAAGAAGCCACGACCAAACGACAGTATCATTCACCAGTACCAATGCCGTGCTTGACCATTTGAAAATATTCAAACATAGCAGGTGAAATTTTGATGAAATTGCCATGAGAAAAATTCGACCTGCACCGGGAATCGAACCACGGACCCTTGGTTTGCCATGCCATGAGAATTAGGAAGCCTGGATAGCGTAGTGGTCTGCGCAT
Source organism: Ceriagrion tenellum (assembly GCA_963169105.1). Lineage (NCBI taxonomy): Eukaryota > Metazoa > Arthropoda > Insecta > Odonata > Coenagrionidae > Ceriagrion > Ceriagrion tenellum. Next base: position 44,509,954 of record OY720644.1, on the reverse strand, counting down.
TGGTCCGGCAAATCTAAGGTCCGAGGTTCGATACCCGGTCCAGGCCGAATTTTTCTCAGATCAATTTCATTTGTTTGGCTGCTTAAAGTGAATCTGTTTTCTCAGGCCACCGGAGAATGGGTTAATATTTACAGTAAGTGTCATATCTCAATATTATTATATTCGCTTTTTTCTTACTAAATGACTATTTAGACAGCGGAAGAAACCTGAATTTGTCGAAAATCAGTCGATTTCCCTGATTTGTACGACGTGTAAAATCTAAATATACGACTTTATAAAATCTCTACACTTATCGTAAATGGGAATGCTTCATCTTTATGGTGGATTATCAAAATGTTAAAAATTATGTTTCGTATCGTCACAGTGAACATTCTCGTGAACTCTTTCAACGCAATTTACTCTGTGCCATGAGTGGTGCTGTTATCAGGGGCGGGGGGAATGGAGGAGAAGTCGAAGATCTCTCCTAGGCGGCGGCAGAAGCCAGATATATTGGGACGTTTTCGGCCGAGGTACACTGCCCCTTTAATGGACGAAGTTTATAGTTCAAGAATATCTTGTGAGGTAATAATGCGAAATAAGTAGGAACGTTTGCCGCGAAGATAGGCAATGCACGCGTAGGATTGTTGCTGTGATGCCATTGATATTCAAAGCAGATTTGAAGTTCTAACCATGGTTCCAACAATAAAAAAATGTCATCTGGTGGTAAATCTAGTGTTATCCTCGAATGATGAATAAGAGAACCTTCGATAAATGAGTTCTATGATGGCCGGAAATAAAATTTGTTCAATAAAAACTGGTAAGATCAAGAGAGACATTCTAATCGGTCACATTTTGCGTCGCAAAAGCCTGTTGAAACCACCAAAGAGAACTACCACCATAGACTTGCATATTAAAACCCACCCATCAGAGTTGTAAAATGGTTCCGGTTTATATTCTTTACCCCTCATGCATTTTCCGAATATTGCACACTTTTATCCAACTGCAAAGATTATGAAGTTTCAACATGTGATTGCCACAGGTAAAGTATTTGTCACGTTGCACGTAGAAAAAGTAGGATGGATTACGAGAAAGATGTGGCATAGGCTGGGTGGAGTAAGGGTAAGTTATTGAGGGGTGGTGTCCCCTATATCTGCTCGAAAGGATTTGTAGTCAGGTTCGGAAGGGATTTGGATCGGGTGGGCGTGTGACAGGGGGGAGGGGGGATTTTAAATGGGGTACGACGAGTAGGAGGGGGTTTGAGGTCGTGTTCTACGTAGGTGATAGGCCGGGAGTGGGTGGGGGTGAGTGGGAGGGGTTGAAGGGTTTAGTAGACGAAATGAGAAGGGGGGGGGGGGGGAGAGTAACAGCGGACAAGGTGTGGTGTAGGAAGTCGTACCTCCTCCCTCCCTCCCGTCTGAGAGGAAACGTAGTGTGTTGCCAGGGTCGTTAAAGGCGTTTGAGACGTAAAAGGGTCCCCTAGGTGAAAGGGAACGAGGCGGGGGTTTGAGGGAGGGTTGTCGGTGGGGACGGAGAATGGGGTCCTAATGTGCGGTGGGGTATAATGCTTAAGGGTTGAAGGGGGAGGGGCTCGGACTTTTATAGACCGATGTGGGTGGATGTCATGAATATTCAAACTAGGGGTGCCCCGATACCATTTTTTATTGTGGTGCTATCCGATACCGATACTCTAATTCCCGATACTCCCGTACTCAAGTAACTGTACCGATACTTCACTGGCCGTTGTTCCGATACTATCGAACAGTAACGGCACGTTACTTACGGATATCCCGTTACTATCTTTCAGACCAAGTTCTCATCTCGTGCAGTTTTTCAATCGGGAAATGCTGTTTATTGGATGATTCCACTTTTGAGGAGCGATTCCACTTTTCATTCCACTTTTAAGTGCCTCGCCTTTTCGCCTCGCCTTTTCGGCGCTGCCGGCTATTATACACTTATAAAAGCCCCCTTAAGCAATAGATAAGTAAAGAAATATTTTTTCTGTGATGAAATATGTAAATATGAGAACGAAAAGGATTCAGAGGAGGCGAATGAAGGAATTAATGCAGCGTGTGGGACAAATTTGGACCAGGTGGATTGGAGACACCGTTAGAGAAAATGAATATGTCAAAAGCGTATCCTACGCAATTTATCTGTAGAACTGACTGAATCTGAGAATCAACAAAATTAAATTGATGCATAGCTGTAAGCTAAGCCTTAATGCGGTATGAGGTAGCCGCTAGCCGTAATGGATCTTCAGTCTCATCAAGAATTTTACGCCGTCTTTCTTTGTCTTCCATCTTCGCTCTTGAGTTTCCGATCTTTCTTATGCCTTTTTGGACTTCGCTCTACCTCAATCTGGGTCTCCCTTAGGATCTTTTTCCTTTAGGCCTTGGTAAAATTTCTTTCAGCATTGTATCTTCTTCTCGTCTGTAGACGTTGCCTGCCCATCTCAGACGTCTTGATTTAATTAGAGCTATAATATCAGGATATGGAAATTGTTCTCTTAGTTCTTTGCTTGTTCTGATGCGCCAATCTTCATCTTCTTTTACTGGTCCTATTTTTGTACTCAGAATACTGTTTTCAAATGTAATCAGTCTCCCATCCATGTATTTGCTTCAAGTCCATATTTATGATCAGTGGAAGGAAAAGGTTCAATTTGAGGACTGCAGTTTATAAATCTTAGGTTTGAAACGATGAAGATGTGTATACTTGTGCAAGAAAAAGTGTTGGTAAATTTTCCTTTAAAATTGCGTTGTGTTAAGGCAATACTTCAATCGGCGTCTCCGAACGTGACGGAAACCGGTTGCGCCGGCGAAGTTAAGTGGTTTTGATATAGAGAAGTTCGTACAGCGATAGCTGGACGTTGATGGCGCCGTCAACGGACGATGATCGAATCTAGTCGGAGTCGTAAATTTTCCGTCACGCTTACGTCAAGGTCTGCGTCATCTAATCCCAATGGAAGCTGCCGGAAAAAGAAGCCTCGCGGTTTTTTCCCGTGAAAAATGACTGTTACTTTCGCAAAATCTCAGCAAATAGTGTGATAAGTGGTTACTGTTTTGGCTCTAGTGGAATTCAAAAATCTGTTTCCATTTAATAAAATCGAACTGTTTGATTTTATGCGAATGATGTTTTCGCTCAGACTAGGGTTGGGCCAAATGTATTCATTCACTGGTAATCGAGTACCCTATTGAATACCTAGGTACTCAGTATTCATTTCAGTGCTCATATGAATACATGGATACCCGACTGAATTGTATGGGCGAGCAACCGAGTGCAGCGATGAAGACTCGAGTACTTGGGTGAATACCACTCGCAGCACTCAGGTACTCGTCAATGCAATTCAACCGAGTAATTCAATTATTCATATGAGTATCTGGTAACCAAGTACTCAAATGATTACCTGGTGTCCAGGTATTTATTTGAGTACCCAAGTATTCATCCGACCACTCATGTACTCGTCCGGGTACCGAACGAGTACATGAGGTACTCGATTCATTCACTCGATTGAGACATTCAGGTACTCGATTACCAGTGGGTTAATGCATTTGGCCCATCTCTAGCTTAGACTAACCTGATTACAATATATAAATTCAGACTAAGCCGTAAAATGCATCTTATTTTTGTCGTTAACTGCTTTTACATTTCAATTAGAAGTTCCTCGTAAAATCTTTTTTGAAGATGTTCATTAGTATATTGTATACAGTAATATATGCTAATTGCTTGTTCTGAAAATTCTTGTGGAATCAGTTTCTATGGGTTCAGGGCTAGAAAAGTTGCCCACTCTCTTCGTAAACAATGATCATACTAAATCGCAGTCGAATTTTCTGAAGAAGATCAATTTATTTACGTTTAATTAATTAATAATTAATCAATTTATTTGCAAAGCAGTTATTCAATCATTGCATTATGAATATAATCGAAAAGAACGTATTAGCACTTATTTCTGCTTTTGGAAGTTAATCCTAATGGTTTCCCCAAGTAAGTTTCACCTGTGGAGTACCAATAATCCCAATTTACGTATATAATAATTTTTAAAATTATAAACGTTATGAGCGGAATAAGACGTATTATTTTAGTATATACTAGCTGTGCCCGGCATGCTTGCAATGCCTCTTTTTCTTTCTAAGTCGACACTCTTATACAAAGCATACACATTTACATGTACAAGATAAACGAAAGACAATTATTTTTTGTATTAAATTAAAATTGGAAAAAAATTATTCAAGTGCTTTGGGATATACAATGTTTTTGGTCGTACCGCCCGACATGCATAGGCATGGTTTCTCATTCCATGCCTATGCTGCGGTTTCTAAGTGAATGAAATATGCTATTGTTGAAGTAGTGCATAAATTTAAGATTTTCATGCTAAATAATACAATTTTAGGAAAAAGCGAAGCGTATCCAAATATGAATGCAAGAATTCAAAAAAAGCAAACAAAGAGACCACTGGACCAAATTTTATTCTACGTACAAATAAATTACGTACATTTTAACCCAAATAATTGTCTCACTGATGCGATTCTGACGCACGTGATTGAGCCACTCGTAAACGATCTGTTTTGTTGCTTGCTTTTCGTTCCTCGCTTGTTTGAGAAGCACGGACGCCAACACTCATTTGTTGAAACGACTCGTGCTCCATCTATCGTGCAATTGATTTAATAATTTAGAAACCTTCGTGGGCGCGCGAACAACAAGTCACCAGAGTTTCATCGTAATCTAATGAATGGTATTGGAACGCATAGAAAACGAACAAACGAATATTAATTTTTTAACATTAGATGGTCCTTATCATCTACGTGAAACGCCTCACCAGAAGAGAAATTACGTCAGTCATTCTTATTTTCTTGTGAAACATTCTAAATCGTAAAATTATCTTCCGATAATGCGTAATTATCGGACTGGCCTGTAATGTGGACCATCGAAAGCATAGGTATCGGGGAATACGTATCGTGCGCTGCCCTGATTCCCTCGACAGAACGTCGATCCCCACTCTTTCCTGCGGCCCCACAATCCTTCACTTCATCCACAATGTCTCATCCTTCTTTTTCCAAACCCCCGTGCTCCGTCAACCCCACACTTCCACCTCATCCTGTCCTGCGTCCTCTCGCCCACCTCGTCCGAATCCTTTTATGGGGGTCTTATTTTAGGGGAGGACTCGTCCTTTCCACCCTCCCCGTTGTCCTTCCTTAATATATTTCCTGCTCTCCCTCCCCCGACCACGCCCCATTTGAGAACCCCTAACTCTCTCTATCCTCTTCTTCCCCTTCCACTCATCTGTGCTTTTATCTTGAGGAGGAACCTGCGGTTTGAACTACTCTATTCTTAAGATGTATGAAATGTGCTGTAATAACTAAATTTAGGCTTAGTTCTACTAGGTGTATATTTTAAAAATTCATGAAAAAAAATACTCCTTTGGGTAAAATCGTGTAGGAAAAAGCGTTAAACCTAAGATTTTACCTCGGAAGGAAAACTAGTGTTTATAATGACTCTAGCCGGACTCTTCGGCATGATTTGATATAATTTTTTAACAAACTTCTTCTCTGGTCAACAATCCGTAGATAGGTTTGCAGCGGTCGTTTTCCGTCTCCATTCTGCCCGATCATGAGCCAGCCTCTTCAACTTCAAGTAGGAATGGCAGCTCATATTCTCTACAATCTGTTCGACTTATTCCTTTCTGGGTCTGCCTCTTGCATTTTTACCCTGTTCTGAGCCCTCTATAATTGTTCCTAATAGTCCCTCGTGTCTTATGGTGTGGCCTATCCAGGTGTCTCGTCTCTTCCTCATTGTGTTCCACATACTCGGCACCTCATCAGCTCTCCGTAATACTGCTTCATTAGTGACCCTCTCCATCCAAGATATTTTGAGGATTCTTCGGTAGCACCAGGTGACAAATGCCTCTTTTCGCCTTCTTCCATTCATGCCAAGTGTCCATGTCTCACTTTCATAAAGCAAGGCACTCCACACAAAAGTCTTGAGTGGTTTTCTTAAACGCAAATAAATGTTGCTGGAAGTTAAGAGCCTTTTCTTTTTACTAAAAGCTGCATTGGCCTGATTAATCCTGCTGATGAGATCTTAAACAAAGATCTTAAGGAAATGGTTTCTACATCTATATCTACATTCAACCCTGCGAGCCGTCGAATGAGCGTGTGGCAAGGGGGTGTTAAGAAACCAGTCGTGCAAGGATGTAAGGTTTTGGGAGGTGAAATGGTGACTTATATTATGGGAGTGTATTTAGCGGAGCTCAGTTTTTATTGTGGTCCTTATTATGCGCAGAAAGAACGAGTCTTTTACCTATCTGTTCGGCAATGTATCTCTCTTATTTTATCGCCTCTGTCAAACCTAAAGATGTAGTGAGGCGTCATGATAATATTCTCTGGGTTGCAGTGATTAGCTAAAGATTTAAAAAATAAGACAGTGAGATGCAATTATCAACTTTATTTCAATTGTATTCTTTTTATCAATTTTTTCGGAGTTTTTGCCTCTTATGAGTAGTGCGCGATGCAAGTGGGACCTTTACGATACACTAAAGAATATCATTTTGTATAGGTATACCTGCCTTTCTAAAATAGCATGCGTCCTCTCTATGAACATCAAAGGTACTAACGAATGTGTTCAGGCATAAATTGAAGGATGGGTTTATCATCTTCTGGCTTAAAAAAATTTAACAACGCATATTAAATACCTCATATTGATACGAATAGTAATATAAATAACTTATAAAAGGTAAACAGAAGAAGTTTCCCATGGAAACGCTGCCATATTAATCGGAGTATGTCGGCTATATGATCCCACAAAAACAGGAAGTCTATTTTTTTGAAATAAATAAATACTCGTGTCATATTATCAATGAACTAATGTAAAAAAACATATTTTGTCCCTCAGTATCTAGTGCATGCTATATAAGCTTTCCAGCAATTTTATTTGGGTGGAAATGGGTGTAATAATAGGTATGTGAGGAGATTCCATTACATTGACATCAGGCTGTGCATTTCAGCGTAATAATTTATCATTTTTCCACTAATAAAACTTCGTTAAACGGCTGATGACCTGCTAATATTTTACACCATTTGAAAGTAGGTCTACAAATTAATAATGTGTGTTGAATTTGAGGTAAGTTGTCGTGCATGCCTAAAATAGAGGTTCCTCCTTGAGTTGCTAAAAGTCGATTCAACGTATTCTCTTCTCATATCAATCAAACTCGATTTTTTGGGAAAATTATGACATTGCATTTGATAAATTGATATTGATGTTTATACCAAGGGAAATTATTTAGAACTACAATTTAGACTAAAATATTTCTATCCCACAATTATACAAACTAGCTGAAGGCACCCGTATAACTTCGACTGGGCATAAAATATTCTTCCATTGTTAGACACAGTTATGTAACTTATAACAGTCAAGGAATGCATGCATCCATGCAAGAAAGCAATATATTTGTTGGTTATTTATAAAATGAATTTTTTTTGCTTACAATATGAAAAAATGCATCTAGTTTTTATATTTTGTTCTCCCTATCTTCTAGAATTAACTGCTCAATTTAGTATTAGTAGTTTGTTCGTAGTAGTTTTTGATAAGGAGAATGAGAAGAATATCTGTATGATGAGGGCGAATGGTGAAGTAATTGAACAAGTGGGTAATAAATGAATGTGGATTAGATGCTCCAGTAATGGACATACATGAAAGGAGTGTGCTTTGTTGGTTTTGCCATGTTTTGAGAATGGATGAGAGTCGAATTACGAAACAGATATACATGAGTGAAATGAATGGCGCGAGAGGTAGAGGTAGGCCGAGAAAGTTGTGGTTGAATGTGGTTGAGAAAATTCTTAGGAAGAGGAATATTAGGAGTCTTAAAAACAGGAAGGCGTGTATGAAACAGTGTATGGGGGTGCATGCGGCAAAAGAGGTTTGCAAGGATAGGCCAGTATGGAGGAAATTATTAAAGAGGAGTTAGGTGTACAAATATGAATTTATGGGTGAAACTTTGTGACTGTGCCTACCCCGGAAGGGAACGGAGTGATGGGTATGTGTGCATGTATGTACATCGTTTTATTGTCCATTTTCCCCTATGTATAAGTACAACTAATTTAAGTCTAGCGTGTAGCCTCCGAGTCTCTTAGCAGCTCCCAACCTAACCCCCACTAAAATCTGAGGAACACTGTGTTAATTCGTAGCAGTTTTTATCGAAGCGCGCAGTTTTAATTTTTCATTTATTAAGTTGTCGCTTGACAACAATAAAAACTCGTACAACAAAAACACTACAAAACAGTTTGTCAAGGTTTCAATATAACAAAAATAGAATATTCAATTTTTTTGAGTATGAAAACAAAAAAATACACAAGATGAGAGAAAAAATTTGGGTGATACATGTATGTGCGTAGAGAGGATAATGGAAAACTTAATTGCCTAATGACATATAATTAATAAGGTTTATAAATTGGTTCAGAAACTGCAGTCTCTTTAATTCTTCAAGTAGGGAGTTCCACAATTTTGCACCATCAATTTGGAACTTTTGAAAGGTTACGGTACAGTGTCCTGGGTAGTATAGATATTGAGGTGTGGCTCTTGTGACTATTGTAAGTGTAGTTGGTGAGACTGGGATGATTACTATTAGTTTGCAAGAAAAGTTCGGAATATGTGATTTTCAAAGCGACACAAAGAATACATTTTGACACCACACTACATTTCTAGGATAGTATAATAGAGATACATTGCCGAACAGATAGGCAAGAAAATTCGTTCTTTCCGCGCGCAATAAGTGACCAAAATAAAAACTGATCTCTAGTAAAAAAACACTCCCATAATACACCATTTCACCTCCAAAAACCTTATCCTGTTCACGGCTGGCGTCCTAACAAGCCCTTTCGACACACCCATACGTCGGCTCACAGGGCATCATGTAGATTTTGATGATGACGAAGGAATACGCAGTTGGAATGGCGTCTTTCTTGAAGGATTTACTTGATCGTTGAACTTCTGGTCGGAGTACTAAAAGCGGTATTGTTATTCATATCTTCACGCATTAATAATTAAACATTTTAACTGAGTGATCGATACAAGAAAGAGGACAAAACAGCTGTTGGGAAATATTCATTTTTGTCGATTTTCCAGTCTGAAATCTACTGATTGCCAAACAAAGAGGAAAAAACAGCTGTTGGGAAATGTTCATTTTTGTGAGAGTAGATGGTGAGCCTGGGATGAGGTTTGGATGTATACGAGTTGCTTGTTATGGCAGAGGGAGTAGAGGAATGTGGCCAGTTTCCTGTGTTCGACGGGAAATAGTTGACAGAAGTGATGACGTTCAGGTCATTTTACGATGGCACCACCTCAAAACCTACCCAGGTCTATTACTGTTCTTCTTCTTTGATGGCGCTGCAGCCCAAATCGGGCCTTGGCCTCCTCACTTTTCTCCCTCCATTCCTCTCTATCCTCTGCCACACTTCCTCCAAGTTCTCACAGCAAGCAGTTCATGTGCATCCTTGCTGACGTTATCTTCCCACTAGGGTTGCCAGGTTTTCTAACTGAAAATAAGGGACACTCAGGTTTTCTAACTGAAAAAAAGGGAGACCCTGAAATTTGCTACCACGTTGATATACAGGGTGGGGCAGAATGGACTTTTTTTTAAAAATGACTTCCCATCTTTAATTCAATTCCTGTGGGAAGAAACAAATATATATTTGCTATTGTCTGAAAAAGGATTATTATTTGTTTGGGAAAACACATTTTTGACATGCAAAAATTGATTTTAGTACCTGGAGATAAATAATAATATTTCAAATCAGGGAGTCCATTCTGCCCCACCCTGTATAACCACACACATAACGAGGTTTCTTCTTTGGTGGTGTTTTTAATGGTATCCTCATCACTTTCGCCACCCATTGCGTCGGACACTTGTGTTACAGACGTACAGGTGTAACCGCACAGCAGAGCACAGACAAACGCCTAGCCGCCTCAAAAACACAAAAGCAAAAGAAAGTTCGAGGCGAGTTTGAGAATCGTGACATTTCTGTATCTTCAACTTCCGGTTCTAGAACCTAGTACCAACATAAACTTACATACATGCACTTTTGAGTATATGCTTGTAAAAATAATTTAATATTGGCAGCTATGATGCCAATGTACAATTCGATATATCGCTAAGAATATTTCGATAATCGAAGTCGAATCGTTAAAAATAAAAATATTGCTCTCGAAACACACAATATTACATTAGAATGAAATACGGGAGAAATGTTCTTAATTACGTGAGACGGGAGGCTGAAAAAAAATAAGGTCAAAATACGTGAAAACTCGGGAAATACGGGAGACTTGGCAACCCTACTTCCCACCGAGCTCTGGGTTTTCTCACCGGTCTCTTCTCTCCCATCTTTCCGGTGAACACTCTTAGCTGCCCTTTCCTCCGGCATCCGCAGGACATGCCCTGCGCATTGGAGTCTCATTAGTTTTCCGTTGGTGGAAATGCTGGTTACCTTATGCAGGCTGTATATTTCGTTGTTATGACGGATTATCCATGCTCCTTCTGTGTTCACTGGCCCTTGTAATCTCCGCGGTACTTATCCGTCAAACTGTCCAACAACACCGCAGATTTGACTGTTATTATCCATGATTCACAACCGTAAGACAGAACTGCACGGATTAGTGTTTTATACATCCGAATCTTAAAAATGATTTAGTTCTTTCCCAGCGTATTATGCTGATGAAGTCTTCTCGGGTTTTCCACCGGGTCAGGTCGTCGTGGGTCGACGTTTCGATAGCTACCACCGCCATCTTCCTCAGGGCATGTCAGTGTCGAAAATGGTGCCTAGCCAATCAGAGCCGACCTGACCATTTTGGCGCGGAAACGGCCAGGCATAGGAGGAGGCACCATTTTCGACGCTGACATGCCCCGAGGACGATGGCGGCGGTAGCTATCGAAACGTCGGCCCACAACGACCTGACCCGGCGGAAAACCCGAGAAGACTTCATCAACCGAATCTTGGTTTTCCTGTGCACATTTCTGGGTTTAATGATTGGGAGTTGGGAGAAAGAAAGTGCGGTTAGCTTCGTCAATTCGTTTTTTTATTTCAAATGTCTCATCATTTTCCGAGGAGACATTGGAGCCCAAGTAGGTGAAATTGCTTGCTGTTTCAAATTTGTTATCTCCAATGGTGATTTTGTTTGGCCCTGCGTCCATCTTGTGCTTCCTACTTTGCTTCATGAACTTAAAATTGTGCTGATTTACCCTTAGACCCACTTTCTTAGCTGCAGTTTCTAGATCCGTAAAAGCTTCCTTTACTGTTGAGATCGATCTCCCTAGGATATTTATACCATCCGCATAACCCACTATTTGCATAGAATTATTCAGTATGGTGGTATTAGTGCTGACGCTGGCATTCCTTATGGTATGCTCCTGAGTTAAGTTAAACAGCACTGGTGCCAATCCATCTCCCTGATATAACCCTTGGGGGTTCCAAATTTACTGGAGAGCTCTCCCATGTCTATTAATGTTTTTAATCCTTACCTCTTATTTTTTTGGTCTCCCACTCCAAAAGGACGCGCAGAAAATTCCAGCCTGATTTGTTGCATCATTCCTTTTCCTCGTCTTCTGCTTCCTGTTTCGCTAAATGAAAAAAAATTTTAATAACTACATAAAAAAAAGTTCCCTCCACCTAACCCCTCCGGTCCACCGGCCGCCAGCTTTCGGGATTTCGTTTCGTTCTTGTTTTAATCGCGTTTGTTTTGTTTTATTTGCATCGCTCCCCGCATTTAATTTTTCACTCGGGCCGTCAGCGCAGATCCCATCCGTACACGAGTCTCCTCTTCCGGGTCGGATGCTCGCTCCACTGACATGGCGTTTGATGTGGTCTTGCGCTTTTTGTTTTCACTTGTTTTTAGTCCGAGAAAAGAAAAAAAAAGGATTTCCCGGTCATATTCGCAAGGAGACGTTCGTTTATTTTTATTTCTTCGAGTGACGTGCATTTTTTCCGATGCTATTTTGTTTTCTTCCTGCCCACATCCCTCTCAATCTCTCTCTATTCTTCCGTCGATGGTTTTTTTTTGGGTCTCCCGGTGAGGATGAACGCGAATCATTCCGGTATCATAATCTAAAGAGCCCGCGCGGAAAAAGGGGAAGTATTTCTTTCCTCCTACGCTATTCCTTTTGTGCATGCCGACGTTCTGGAAGCTAGGTCTACGCTGCGCTTCGGTAGGCGCTGATAACCTTATGAGTGGCGGTGACAGAACTTTTGGTGGTACTGAACTTTGTCGGTTAAAACAAAATACTAATGGCCAGTTGCATGAACGACACATGCATTCCGTAGAGTAATGGGACTCGTAAGCCATGGCAACCATTCAGTAAGCGCTACAGAAACATTCGATACATTTATTGGTTTCATAACTAATGGCATGAAGTTAGGAGTTCATTAGGTAGCCAAGATGGCGGACATGCGATGAACCGCTTGGAGTTTTTATAACTTGGTAAAATTGTTGTTTTGAGACGAATGGACGGTTTATTTACTCTGAATGGATAATTTATGTGCATTAGCAAGTACAGATGGGAAAAACCGCTATAAATCTCATCCAACGGTGGAAAATGAGATAAAAATTTAAAGGAAATAACAATTGGTGGATAAATTATGAAAATGGTAGATGACATTTATGAAAATGGTAGAGAAAATGGTAAATGGTTCCTGCAATTCGAATATTTTTATGAGTTCTGTATCTTAATGGATCTGATAACTATTGATTCCATAACTAAAAAAATCTTACAACCGGCCATAACTTACCCATTTAAATATATATTAGGTGAAAAATACCCTGGTTTTCCTGATGAAATTGACACCTGTTCAAAACCTAAACTAAGGTACAAAATATGGAGATTATTCCATTTAGATAATTTTGATGACCACATTCGTCCGATAGCATGGGAGCAAATGTCGTTCAGTATCGATTGTATTCTTCCTTCCATAGAAGTCTTCAATAAGTTGTCCTTTCCGCTAATAATGCGCTTATTTTGGTGTGTTCTTCATGAGCTTGAAAGAGGTTGTTCAACGTTTTTTGATTTGGCTGTACATTTTAAGTCTGAATGGCGACCTTCGTCTCATTTTCGCAGATATTCTTGCCCCTTATGTCCAGTTGCAGGAACGATACTTATATTGTATTCTATAAACTTATGGGACCCATAAACCATGGCAACCATTCAATAGGTGTTGAAGAAACACTCGATTTTATTGGTTTCATAAATTAAGGCGGTATACACATGGAAGTCACTTCCATAACCGTAGCCTTGAAAGTCGCAATCAGTCAAGACTTCGATGCGTTGGCGCAGACTTCCATGGCAGTAGTGGTCGATATTGGGCGTAATTGATCTTGGTTGCTACTTGCAGGAAAAATAGATTGGTTTCTATGTTGTCTGTAAGTAGCATATCGATTCTGCGTTAAAACGGCATCTCATCCGGTGGAATCTTGGTCACATGACAGCGAACGGAGATTTAAAATGTAAACAATGACAAACTTGGTCGGAGGAGGACTCATTCACTACGTTTACCATTCGAACTCAGAGCGATATGATCTCGGACCAATCTGAACATTCTAAGCCACCCGACACGGATCGCCTTGTTTACCAATGCGAAATTCATTGAAATATCAATTTGAATCGGTTCATAGCGATTTGAAATCTCAGACTGGCAGAGAAAGCGGGCCTAGTTAGCCTGCTTCTCATATTGATCTCGCTAGCCCGTTGCGTTAAACCGGCCAAATCGATCTGAGTTCGATTGGTAAACGTAGTGATTGTTGCTTATGTCAATTTTTATTTGTACTTGAAAATATTCTAAATGCTAAAGAACCCCTAAGTAAGCTTCATGACTTGTCTCTTATTAGATAATAATTGACAATTAATTACTACTTATAAGATAATTATATAATAATTATTGTCATAATTGACGCCATTGATACGACGTAATTATGCATATTTATTGTAATTCATAAAAATTTACTAAACCAACTAATGCCAATGGGACTCAAACAGCGATATGCGAACGCCATTATTGCCAAACTTGGGCGATTTTCATAATTACCACATTCATTGTTTACTCCCGTCATCCATGTAATTAGAAAAAGTTAGAAGTTATGTGTCAGCAGAACAATGGCCTGCTAGTATCGATACGATTCAAGATATCTCAACAATCACCTCTTCCATAGAAGTCAACTTCCATGTGTAATCCTGCCTTTATGGCATGAAGTTACGAGTTTCGTTTGGAGACAAGATGGCGGATGCGCAATGAACTGCTTGGAGACTTAAATACTTGATAAAAAATTTTTTTTGAGACAGATGATCAGTATGTTTATTCTTACTGTCTAATTATTATTTTCTGTATTAGCAATTTACCATACGCTAAGCTTTCGTAAGTTTTATCCGGTGTTAGAAGATAAGACCGAATATTCGAAGCTATTAACTATTTGTAAATAAGGTAAGTAACTAGTAGATGTGTTCCTGCAATCCGAGTATAGATATTAATGAAATCTATAACTTCATGGGTCTTATAACTATTGATTCCAAAACTAAATGTTCTTGCAACCGGCCATTAATCGCCAGAAATGGCCGTAAAACAGGAGAATAGCGGAATTTCAAAACTTTAGGTGCGATGCGGCACGTTTTCCCCTTCTCCAATTGCAGTAATATTTTACACATTATATTTTCTGTTACAAATTAAGGGGTGTCCAAAATTTAAAAAAATTTCGGAAAATAAGGACAGCCCTAGGGCGACAGTATCGGCCATCGACCTGTGCTTCCACGGTGACGAGATTAACATAACACCGCTCATATGCCATTGTCATCACGTGTTATCGATCGATACCGCGATGGACGCTTTTACACTGAACGCTGAAATGGAGTAAGTTCCTGCAGTTGGAAAGAGAACTGCCATTAACCCTGAGCTGAAATAATAATTGCATCATTAAAATTAAAGCCAAAATGTCATTACCAGCTGATTTCTCCGGCGTCTGCTATTAAGTTTCGACGTCAAAAGAAACACGGAGGAATGCTAAAATTATCTAGAAGAGTTATGAGCTGATGTCGGGCTCAGCTGTATATCACGTTGAGTTTCCTAGAACATTCGGGTGAAAAATGTATATCACCTCATACCGACAACATTTCAGAGAATGAATTATGACGCGCATGACTTGACACGTGAATTATTTTTATTTTCGGACGCGGAATTCGTTTCCTAAATGTTTTTGGACAAAGGCGGCTTTTCCTCGATTTTAAAGAGAAGCTATCTCTCTCATGTTTCTGCATTGATTTTTCTACTCGATTATTAGCGGCTGAAATATTCACAGATATCTGCGCACTAGCCAAGCCGTAGCTTTTGTGGTTCCTCGATACTGCGGGAACAAAATCCTAATTGCCGGCGGAAGACTCGAAAGGCTTTTAGTATCGGAAGTTTTTGGAGTGGGATTGAAATATGCAAGCGTATCTATTTTGTCGAAAAGTTGATGGGAGGAAATATCCTGTGTGATGCACATTTCATGCGTAGAAACGAGGACCCTTTCCGTTGATAAAATGATCAATGCAGCATTTTACAGTAGAAAGACGTCCTAATTTTTACATATATATATATATTGATTTCTGGAACTTCGCAACGGTCCTCAATCGTTAATTTTTCATACTACATTTTTGGTAACGAGGCATGAATATTCCGTAATTGGATTGCGCTATTGGATACTGTACAGTTACATCAGACTATGAATTTTGGACTATGAATCGGACATTGAGACCTATAGTCGTTGCTTTATTAAACGGCAGTACCCAGATAAATTCACAGTACAGGACATCTCTTATCCTGTGACAAAATAAAAATGAATTTACGAACCTATTATCACTTGAAGAATTAGATGACTTAGATCTAATTAAACATCTATTTGAATTTTTTTCTCTTTTCTTATTATTTCGCTACTTAATAGTACCTTCATTAGCTATTCATCCTGAATAATATCACCGACGACTTTGTCGCGAAAATTAAGTCGTAACCTTAGATATTCTCAAAATAATCCTTCGCTGTCTACTTCGGTCAATTAAAATGATCTAAGTTGTTCAGACACATTGCTTCCAGGACTTTGGGGGTATGAAATCGCCTTTTGTACACATTATTCACGGTCTGCCAGCTTATTTCACGGCTGAATTAATGACAACTCATCTGAAAAACGGATGTTCGGTGGCCTTCGAAAGCAGAAGACCCGTGAATGATGGAATAGTCGGAGAATAGAACAGGGGGGAAAGTGAGCCGGAGTTGTGAAGGAGTAATAACCTAGAGAATGCTGACGAGATTCGCTTTTCAGGACCGCGTTCTGAAGTTGCACGCCACGAGAATCATCCTTCTGGAAGAATAATGTTGTAAAGGAATGATTAGCGGAGATCCCCGACGAGTCGAGGCTTCAGCGGAGCGGCAATCGTGATTTCATTTTGGTCCGCTCGCTTGCTTATTAGAGTACTGTTGCTCCATCACATTACTTCTCAGCTGGGGAGTTGGTCTCTCGTCACAAAACCTTGCTCCTCACCGTGAGTAATTTCCTCCGGTTGAAATACTCCGAATTGATGTTTTAGCTACGCTCAATGTTCATAGGAACACAAATTTCGTCTCCCTTAACTAATTATTATTTCACAACCCTATCTAGAGGGAGGTCTTTTCCGCTAAAATACTCCAAATAATCCTACCATTAATGTGATTTAGAGAAGCTTAATAAGATTAACTAATTAGCTCTTGGAATAGAATAGAGCGAGTTTATGGACGTAGAAGTAGACGTGAAGCTTCATAGTCACTCGTTAAATGGCAGCACGCTGAAAGTTATGGAGGACTCGACTCATTTAGGACCTGAAGTAGTAGTGATTGTGGGATGGTTTTCCATACATTAATAAAAAGGAGTTGTGAAACACATTTGTGTGAAATTTACAGAGGAAAAATATTTTGCCTGTACTGGGAATCGAACCCAAATCCCTCGATTTCGTGCCGAGTGCTCTCTCCAATGAAGCTACCCAGACGTCCTCTTTCACTGTGAATATCATGGGGAAATTTATGAGGAAGTTGTCCTCACAGGTACCGTGCATGTAATGCCAAAGGTTCCCGTATACGAGCTTGAGAAACCCGTATTCGGCATTAGTTAAACAACGAGAGATACTTAAGAGTGATAAATTTACTCGGGGAGACAAAAGTGCGAAGAAAGAATGCAATAATTGTGTATAAAATGGATGATGTACCATTAATTGTGTATGTTCCGGAAATATGGGTGATGAATGAGACGAAATGACTCCAATATGGGGAAATGATATTTTTTATAAGGATTGCGAGAAAAAGCAGAATATACAGAGATGGAAATGCAAACATCATAAATGATATTTGAGTTGGTAACTTGAGATAAAGGTAAAAGGTAATGGATTAAGATAGCTGAAGTATTTAAACAATGAACACTGGAATAATCCCGAATATAGCACTGAAACAGTGATAGATTTTCCGGATAATTATGCAGTAATTTGAAATTTGATATATATAAGTACTGAATTAATCGTAACTTCAGATTTGTGACAAATTTGGTGCACCAGAATAGAATGGACTGGAATGAATGATTAGGAATATGGAATTAACGAGAAAAATGGGTTACCAGTTCGGTGACATCAATAGGCAGTTAACAGTTCGTTTATTATAATTAAACTCGTTGTTTCTAGTACTTGCCAGTCGCACAAAGGGCAAATAGTTTCACTTTACTCTTGGGTAATAGGTTCAAGAAAAGGGAACAGTGATTGGGAATGGCCCAAAACAAAAAATTACCCAAAATTCTAAACAAGGCAACTAAGTTCCTGAAACATGGGGTAAGGTTGAGGGTTTCTCTGGTTATATAAGGGAAGGAAAACTCATAATTCATAAATGGCTAGTGTTTTATAAGCATATGAGAAGTTATTTGAGTATTATAGGCGATATTAATACGGTTTTATACTGCCTAGTGACGTCAACATCAAAGCCAACATGGCGGCGTTCCTTTTCCCTCTGCTGCGTTAAAATATGACCATATTCAAGAATATGTTGACGATAAAGAATATCTTGCTCCGGTTTATGATGTTCAAGACCACTCAAATACCCCCATAAAAAACAAGTGTAGTGAGTTTATGTCCAGGGATGGCGTAGACCAGGGAATTGGTCCATCTCCACCCCTGTGAATTGTTAGAATATGAGTTATAACATAGAAATAAAGGGTATTCGGAACCGTTTTGCGACGGACGAACGGACAATATAATAAGTGAGGAGTTTTACTTCTGAAAAGTTTACTGAAGAGTAGAAGAGGAAAGGACCATACGGAAAACTATTCAGAAAAGAAGAACCAGATGGATTGGACACACCCTGAGACACAACTGGTTTGTAAAGAACATTGTTGAAGGTACAATAGAAGGATAAGTCCCAAGAAGAAGACGAAGGAATTAGTTCATGGACCAAATTAAGAGGAAACTATAGCACTGGCAGATAGAGCTGCCAGGAAGTAAAGGATCTTCCAGTAGATAGGGAATGGTTGAGGGCTGCAGTCTACCAATCTTAGCGTTGAACTACCAATGGCGATCCATATCACGTATTTTCTTCTACGCATGAGGAATGTGGCCTAAAAGTTTGGTCGT
This sequence comes from Ceriagrion tenellum, assembly GCA_963169105.1. Lineage (NCBI taxonomy): Eukaryota > Metazoa > Arthropoda > Insecta > Odonata > Coenagrionidae > Ceriagrion > Ceriagrion tenellum. The sequence continues at coordinate 44,491,341 of OY720644.1, read as the reverse complement.
ACCTCATCGTTACGCCATGTACTTTGGTCATCATTTCATTGTTACACAAATTTGGCGTTAATAGAGCCATTTAAATGCTTTAGTTGTTGCTTGTAAATTTAAATCTATTGAAATACTTGAATGCTTTGTGCAGCATCATCCCTTTAGAGTTTATCTCACCAACAATGCCTCAATTACAGCGTTATAAATGCACCCGTGTTGGATAATCCATGTTGGTTGTTCCATTTCCTTGCATTAGTACAGGATTCTGTGTAAATTCGTTATTAATTAGGGAACAGAATTGAGAAGATAATTGAGATTTGAAGGGTTATTCTGTATCTGTATACGCTATCATAACGCGGTGTTTTAGTAGCGTTTTCCAGCGCTAGCGAAGCATCACGCGCGATTCTGTCTATTCTAGGATAGGATATTCCATTTTGATTGTTCCATTTACTTGTATTAGTACAGGATTCTGTGTAAATTCGTTATTAATTGGGGAACCGAATTGAGAAGATAATTGAGATTTGAAGAGTTATTCTGTATCGGCATACGCTATCATAACGCGGTGTTTTAGTAGCGTTTTCCAGCGCTAGCGAAGCATCACGCGCGATTCTGTCTCTTTCGACGTTACGACCATTTCGACAATACGATAAATAAGCGTTGGACACGCTAAAAAGGCGGTGGATCCGAAAAACGGAACTGCATTGTCGTAAAGCTACTCACTATTTTATCATATGGTCGCGGCGTTATGGAGAAAAAGAATCGCACCCCTGGATGTATATTTTCATATTTACGAGATCTTCTGTGATTTTTAATCCATAAATATTGCAGCTCTGGCTTGCTATCACAAATAAAACTAATCTTAGATGTGCAAGATGCATAGCAATTTAAAACTGCGTACATTTCTGCACTCATATATTGTTTCCGCTGGTTTCGACTTTGTCTTGACGTCAGTTTCGAGTATGCATTTCGTACAATACATCAAAATGACGTGAATGAAACGTCAAAGCGGGTGGTAATGAAACAAAATCAGAGCGTGGAAAATCACGAAGTTTTTTACTTGCCGTGCACCTAATCAACTTCAAGATGAATTTGCCGACAGTCAACTTTCTTCGAGGAGCAAAATTTGTTAAAATTATCGATTGTAAAAAGTAATGCTAGCCTTTTAATTTTCCACACCGTTTATTTTTTCCCTACCGGTCTCAACATTTTCTCGCCAGTTATTGAGGAGGGGGAGGAAATAGCTCAAAGGAAGGTAGGAGTGAGTGAAGTTGACTGTAGCAGGCTTTGCTTTGTAGAAGTTTTTGATGCTCTTACACAATAAAGGAAAATACTTTGTACTTTGACCCAATCTTCTATTAATACGACGCGTTTCGCCGACTCACTGCATCGTCAGGTGCAGAATGTTTTATTTTTGCCGAATCATTCCTGCTAAAAATGTCGTTTACCAATTCTCCCTATCATTTTTATAAAATTCTCCTAATTAACATATTTTTATAAAATCACGTTAATTACCCTGGATGGTGTCGCTCTATGGGTAGGAGGCTTGGCCATAGCGATGGTAGGATGTACGTATGTATACTTTAGGCATTTAAGGTAAGATATAAGGTATGCTTCTTTATAATCCGGATATAAATGTACTGATTTTCCATTTAAATAGGAAATAATGCATTTATTATCGTTATAATGGCCGCGGGCATTGGTGAGGGGGTTTTGCTTGGTCAAAGATCCTAAAATAACACGGGATGTAATTTTTCTAATAATTACGATAAGCGCGTCGTCAACTAAATGAACTCGAGTCATAAAATTCAATTATGAAGGCATATGTTTAAAATATATTGATCGTATCATTTTCATCCCCGCATCAATGTATATTGAGTTCCTCCGTGTAAACTGATGTACCTGCTGGAATGCAATGTGGTATATGTATTTTTTTCCTCCGAACGTGATCAAAATTTGCGCTCAATAACCGCGAAGACTATTGGCGGAGGATCAGAGGAGGCAGAAGAGATGTATGGAGGACAAAGTGAAAGGAGAGGGATTGTTGAAGAGAATAATAGAGGGGAGAACAATGGGGAAGCGTCGTATAGGAAGGAAAAGGATAGGAATTCTGGACGTAATAAAAATCGGGAAAGGATATGAGGAGTTTAAAAAGGATTTAATGGCGGGTCATCGATTGAAGCCAAAACGGAATGATGTGCCAGTGGAAGGTAAACTGTCCAAAACACACCAATCTGCTGGTAGAATACTTAAATGAATGAACGTTAATTACCTTTGTCACAGTTATTGGGTACATTAAGTTTAAAATAGGAGAAATGACTGTTCTCATCCAAATTACTTACCCCTTCACCTAATCACCAACCCTTCCTTCTTTCCTCCTCCCGTATACACGATAAATTATATAAATGAATGACCAACTCCTTGTTTTATACAACTCTTGAAAATAACGTGAATACTTGGAAAGCGGAAGCTGCAAAATGGATGGTGTGGAATAGAGCAAAGTGGATATCTTTTTTTTTTTAGACTTTGTAATCTCCAGGCGACTGTGAGTGTAATATTCCTCGATCTTTCTCTGGTTACATTACATCGCACAGCTTTTATTAATAATTATAATAGCAAAATTAACCTTTTTTGTCGTATACCTTTACATCGACCTTTCAGGCTTTTTTGGAACCTAAATTTAATGTTTACAAAAGATAAAATTGAAAAATGATAATAATTACGAGACATAATTTTTACATTGGAAAAAATAATGAAATGATACGCAATAAACACCAAAACAGATTGAATACCCTACTGATTTCAAACGTACCACAACTATCCCTTTTCACACACTCATTTGAAAGTTACCGGAAACGTGAAATTAAATAATTATCTCATATAACTTTTATCTATAGTGGCATATTTTTTACTACCTCTCATATTTTTTAGCACTGGTAAATAATGCTTTCTTAAGACAATATAAAAATAATGCTTACATAGGAAAATAATTAAAATTGAATTCACTACTCACGCTTGATATTTTCCTTGGTAGGATGTGAATTAGATAGACAATTACTAGGGAATATATGCCTTTATATTTTTTTTACTATTTCGCCGTTTTATGAACTTATCCTGAGGGTTATGGCGGAGAAGTTTGATGGGGAACCCTTTTAAATAAAAATCCGTGCCTATACATTCCGTGTTGTTTCAGTTAAAAGCATTTTGTTGCGTTTTCACCAGTTTCCATCTAGCCTTTTAACTCTCCCTGTCTGACAGGACTTAATGTGTCTCGCGGTGTATATCGGTTCCCGGCACATTAAGTAGTAAAAACGCGAGTGGTCGAGGCTCTCTCCAGGTGTCGCCACTTCGTTAAATCCGCGGCAGCAATGGAAATGGCGATTGTTTTTTCCTGCCATCTCTTGGATCAGTGCGCAGTTAGCCGTGCATGCGTCATTTATTCAATCTCCGAAATAGCTGTTCTGAACCCGAAGCAGTAGAAGATTGAAAAAGGCATTTCAGCTAAGCTTGCGTAATTTAAAGCGGGTATTGTCGATCAGCTAGTTCTGTCGTGAGTCTATACGAAGCATATTCGTCACATAAGTTTTCCATTGAGCTCTCGACTCGTAAAAGTACCGCAGGTGTCATTTGGACCCCTCCTCCTTTTTGAAAATCCATTACTTTTGACTGAATCGTCCCAGTTCGTGCATTTCTCTTTACTTTTATTCATTTTTAGCAAGAGACACACGGTGGAAATAATAACTTCAAGCAGAAATTGTATGTAATGTACGTTACCTTAGCTTTATCAGTACAAGAAGGATCATTTTGACTCAAGGCTATTTCTCCAATATTTTATTCAAGTTTTCCATGAAAGGAAGGGGTTTCTATTGTCTTTTGTTGAAATATTACTGGCATTTTGACAGCCGAACGACGGTACCCAAGAATGAATCGCTGCACCAAGACCCGACACACTCAGACTTCGTATGAGCAATTGGACGCAAGGCAGAAGTCCCGGGTCCACGTCCTCATGTGCCTCAATGCTATATGTCCTAGTAGCCCATTACAGTGGGTTGATATGAACCTTTATTCTTGCAAAATTACGTAGAATATTATTTTAAAGATATTTTCGAAACTATTTGCATATTATTTCATTAGTAAATTTCAAATGTCCTTCAGAAAATAAATTATTTATAAGGATGCGAATTGACCCCTCTCGGTACTAATTCCCAAATGTCCGGGACTTTTAGAGTCAAGCGTGAGCCTTTTGGCTTAATTCATTCAAATTTTTCTGCCTTTCGTCAGATTTCCTCGCGGACTCCACCTCCTATGTACTGTTCACTGAGCTAATAGACCCATTTTAACTTATTTTCTCTCTGCTTTCATCGTGTTCAACAATTGCTTTCTTTTTCTTCCCCTTCTCCTCTATCCCTCCACCATTCCTTCCATTCTTTTCCTTGGCAAACGAAATCTTCTCAGGAAATGTCTTAATCCAGTTCTTCTTTCTTCCTCTAATCGTTTCCATCATAGTCTTTTCCCTGCCTGTTCTTCTCAGTACCTCCTCATTTCTCACTTTATCTTTCCAACTCACTTTTTCTTTCTTCTTCAAAATCCTCATCTCTAGGGCTTATAGTCTTTTTTCATATCCCTTCTTAATTGACAAAGTTTCTGATCCATATAATGCCACACTTCATATATTACACTCTGTTAGCCTCTTCCTCTGTCCTTTGTTCATCTGTCCACAGAGTAGGTGACTGAAGGTATAAGGTCGTTGAAATCGTGTCCCTTTCAGTAGTCCCGTTGTTTACTCTTTAGTACTTGGTCATTACAAAGCTGCCTCCCAGTTTGCGTCAAATTTGGCTACCCTTGTCTAATTAGAATTTCTTCTGGGCCTAATTCACCCAAAGATTTTGGATGAGGATTCCTAGTGATCATGAGTTTCACCATCTCATTGCTACATAAGTCTAGACAATTTCCCCGTGAAACTCCTCATGATTTTGTATGTTCCTTTCGCAACGCGATGCAGGTGTTAGATTTAGAGTATTCGGAGTCTCAAACTGTTGATTTAATAATTCAAGGGTTAAATCCTCTCACTAAATCAGCCCTAATATTCTCCAGCCGACCTACTATTTTTGTTGAGTTAGGATTTTTCTTTGAAATTCTTCTTTTGCCATTGCTATTCTTCTTCTTATCTTCATTGAACAACTCTCCATCTCTCATTCAGTTATCATACGTACATACATACAGACATACCAATCACGCCGTTTCTTTCCGGGGTAGGCAGAGTCACTAAGTTTCACTCATAAATACATATTTGTACCCCTGTACCTACTGTAGAAAGAACCTACTCACCAGCAAGAACATCAGTTTGGAAATAAGGAAACGGATGATGAAAGCATTTGTTTGGAGTGTGGCCCTATACGGGAGCAAAACATGGGTGATAAGAAAACAAGAGAGAAGGCGGCTAGAAGCCCTGGAGATGTGGCTCTACAGAAGGATGTTGAAGCTCAGCTGGAAAGATAGAGTCACGAACGAAGAGGTACTGGAAAGAGTTCAAGAAACCAGATCCCTGTGGAGGCATATCCAAACAAGAAGAGACAAACTCGTAGGGCACATTCTAAGACATGACAACATCGTTTTAACTATAGCAGAAGGAGCTGTAGAGGGAAGGAATCGCCGGGGACGACCAAGGATGTCATTCATGCAGCAGATTGTGAATGATATGGGTTGCACCACATACACGGAAATGAAGAGAAAAGCAGAAAGAAGAGAGGAATGGCGTACTGCTGCAAACCAACCCCAGGGTTGAACACTGAAGAAAACCCCTGTACCACCTAGAAACTCGAAACTCTCCACTGGTTCAATGCATTCTTCTTCAAGTTTGATCTCAATTCTCTCTCCTTTTTCTCGAATGACTGTACACTTAATTTTATTCTTGCTCATCTTCCTTCCATACCCTATATACTTGGTGTTTAGATCCTCTCACATTCTAGTTAATGCTTCTTTGGCTACAGCTTAAACTGCCGTAACGTCCGCAAATCCCGTACACTCTACTCTTTTCCCTATTAAGCATAATAAACTATTTTCAGATTTATTTCCAATAGAGGAAAACTTAGTGAAAGAAATTTGGATACTTTCATCTGACGTTCTTTAAAAAAAACATGTCACGTTCCTCTTGATGTTGGGATTGAGTAACATTGCATTGGATGTAAAATCTCTTTCAGCAAACATATATATATATATATATATATATATATATATATATATATATATATGTATATATATATATATATATATATATATATATATATATATATATATATATATATATATATATAATATTTGAATTTGTAGTTGAACAATTGAATGATTAATTGAAATGCAAATATATGTGGAATAATTTTACATTATACATTTTTCACCCACTACAAAAATACTGTGTCATAAAGTCTAATTGCTGGGAATCTTGGAAGAACAAGATTATCCGTAGAAATGTTACCATTCTACTGCTCATTTATCTCTTAAAGGATGACATAATTTTTGACGGTAGATTAACAGTGAAAATTGCGTCTGTCGTTGTTTGTGTTCTGTGGTGCCCTCCTGGAGGAGAGAGAGAATTTTAGTATTTAATATTCTGTGAGAGATAAACGACGGATGTATTTATATTTACAAATTATATGATGAAGAATGAATAATACGCTTATTGAAACAGTGGCGTAGCTCCACTCTTGGAGGCCCCAGGGCAGGGAAACGGATTGTGACGTACTCTCTACCCCCTGTGGAATCAGAAATTTTTACGATGCTCACACCAAAAAACCAACAATAACGATATTGTTTGTAAACACGTTCCGGCCGACTGGAAAAAGGATTTTTTAATTTCCTAAAATTAACATTTTTTGCCTCTCGGGGTTCCCCGTTATTCTTGGGATTCCAGGGGCACCGCCCAGCTTCTGCTTTGAAATGGCCGTTTGTTTATGCGATTTTTCTTCGCAGTCCAGTTTATAGTCTCTGGATTTGACAGATTATAATTGTCTTGAGTGCGTAGACATTTTAACTCATTTATTTCCAATGGGCTAATGATTATTCGCTTCAGTGACTGGATTTTCTGGCTGACTTTTCTGGAGAAGCGGTGGCGCGCAAAATCGGGAAAATTTTCCCGGGTAATGGTCGGTACAAGGTTCTATTCTCGCTTCGGAAACACACACACAACGGACCGGGCCGGGAAGGGAAGGGAAATCTAAAATTCAGGGACCCTCAAAAGTGGCGCGTTGCAATCAAGGGGTGGGTTTTTTTTTGGGGGGGGAGGGAGAGAGAGAGAAATATAGGGAGGGAGAGGTGTAGGAGCCGCGTTGCAGTTTTAATGGGCGTTCCCTGTCGAGAAGTCGCAGTGGAGCATTCCTCAAGTCGCGCGAGGGGTATAGACGGGGCCGTCGGGGAGCAAATATTTGCCTCAGTCCGGCGCTTCTACATCTGCACCCTTCGAACGCGGCGCAACACCCTCCCCACGACCACACGCGTTCCCAATGGACCAGCCAGATGAAAAAAGTCCCTAGGGGATTTTTTTTACGGAGCCCTAAAAAAAAGGCAAGTTTTCAAGCGAGGGCGGAAGTCACGCGGATTGAAGGAGAGAAGAGAGAAAAAAAGGAATCTGGAGAGGACCAACTGGAAACTTTTGTACGAGAGTAGGAAAGCTTAAGGGAAGGGATGAGTTGAGAAAATAAGTGATAGAAGAGAATGGAGGAAAAAGCGAATGATTGGCCTCATTTGATCGAAATCCACACCTTCGGTTTGTTCGCTAACTCCCCCCCTCCTCAGCACGTTCTCGTATGTCTGTCCTTTGCCGGAGAAGAGCACTAAAAAGGAGGAAAACAAATAGTGTAGTTTCTTTTGTCCTTGAAGCCGGGATCGAAATGCTAAATGAGGGATCTAGAAATGTGGGTACATAAAAAAAATATGGCACAAAACGTAATACCAACACGTGCAAGTTGGTGGATGTCCCCATGGTGCTTGAACTGTGAAATAATGAAAAATATTGAGAAATTTGTAACAATAAACCTTTCGTGCAAATGAATTTCGACCCTTTTATTAGCTCCAGACCATGAATTTCCTCAAAATCGTAACACTTTTCTCCTTTTTAGTGCTCGAGTAATACGGCAGTGTTTGCAAATAGAAGGTCATATTGATGTAGCACCGATGAAATATCTTGAAAACTTATGAGTATTACCCATAATAGTGGTCGTAAAATGCGGAATGAAGTGTCCAATTGATCCTATTGTTAAAATATAAAATAAAACTTCTAAAATAAAAACATTTGTATCAACTCGTGTAAATTTGTGAATGCCATCGTAGTGCTTGAATTGGGTTTTGAGAAAGATATACGTAATCTCTCTTCCAAATCAATTACAGTTCTTCATTCTATTCCAGAGTCAGAAGGTTTACGGAATCGTGATGAAAATGACGTCTTCCATTCAGAGTTTTACGACTTGATTTATGCGAATAACGGAGCATGAATATGGAGACCCAATGAAAAATTTTGAAAAAAAAAGAAAAACAAAGAAATACCTGATATATATATATATGTTTCAGGACGGCATTGTTGTATGGTAAACAGGTAGTTTTGAAAGAAAAGTACATTTGTGGGATTTGTGTGGTTATTCATACTAGCAGCCCTGAATTTTGTCAAATTCATGGTCTACTTATCCCTCAAAACAAACCGTAAAATCTTCGTCAAATTCTCCCAAAGTGCACCAAAATAGGCGATAAAAAAATCTTCCTAGGTTAAAATAATATGAAGGTTTAAAAAAAATGCAGGAGAAATTCTCTTATTACAGTTTTTTAGTATAGTTACGAGAAAAATGTAGGAAATAATTACTCACTGAAGTTCGTTATAGTCAGAGAAATCAAGGCCAATGAAATTGATCTTCGAAGAAGAAAAAAGGAACAAATTTGAAAAGCGGACATTTTTCAAAATTAGGTGGTTGTTACTCGATTGGTTAAAAATTTGTTCAAGAAATCGTTAAAGCAGAAAGTAATCATTCCGCCTGACGATAAAAAATTAGAAGTAATTCCTGATTGGTTTTAGTCATAGTAACTCAAATCAAGAGGAAGAAAATCGGGCTCGGGAGGAGGAAACTGTAGCGCGTCAAAACGAAACTTTCTAAAACAGGACCAGTATATTGACGTTGTCCGTCTGAATTTGTTAGTTACATATTGAAACCAAACCAAGAACACTTATTAAAAAATAATTAATAGTTGCGATTGCTTTGAACCCCCCCCCCCCCCGCTAGAAGTAACTGCCGTTCACTTACGTGAGTCGGAGTCAACCAACTCTAACCAAGTCTAATAAATACGGAACACAAGACTACCAAATGTAAATTACTACGAAGGGACAAGATAAAATTTTATGTTAACAATTTTTCCAAATTCATGAGCATAATAGGGAAGTTAAAAAAATGACTAAATAAAGACAAGTTATGTGACAGGTGAATATGGTTGCAGTGAGCACGCAGATGTTTTTATGATGAAGTTATATAACTAAAAGTGTTTTTATGTTAAATGTAAAAAAAGCTAATACTACGCATATTATTTTATGTTGGGTTTATAATGACCCCGTTAAATTGGAGCGTTAGATATGCATAAAAGTATCACCTTTGAATTAGCCAAAAACAATGGCTTATCCGGACCGAAAATGATTACTGTGAATGTGCTATGTGTATTTTTATTCTTTAATTGAATTCGAAGTGTTATAGGAAATTCTCATTGAATTTTGTCCTAATTCGTGCTGATATAAAACAAAATTGCAATTGCAGCCGACCTATTATCCTTTTTTTTCACAAACTTCCCTATCGCCTCAACTTCACTCTGCACCCTCAGTTTTGTGATATAGTTTGCCGAAATATTTGTAAAATTTTATCCTGGTATATTTGCATACCGTTCCGAAACCTTGCTCAGTTTTTATTAAAAGTTTTTTTTTAATTAAATTTTTTTTTTTAAATGTCTGTATCAAAAAGATATCATTTTTAGGAAATGTCTCCGCCCTTCTTTCCAACTTCTTCCCCCTCAGAAACGTGCCTAGGTAGATTTTTCCAGAATATACTCCTTTTAGTAAATTGAGAACTGCACTTAATTCAATTAACAGCGACGGAATTAGAAACTGATGGGACACTGCATTTCTGTTGCCTCGGAAAGTTACGTTCCATGTCATTTTCTCATCTCATATACAAGGTATTCTAACCTCTGCATGCTTTTATAATTCCTCCAAAATCATTCAAGTTTGAAGAGAGAGGTCATAAGAAACTTCAACACGATGATTCTTGTAAAAATAAACAAATAAAACGTCCGTATTTTCACTGCCACTTCACCTTAAATCCATATAAACGCTCCAGTCGCCTTCTCCTTGAGCGACGCTTGAAAAGGCCAGGACTCGATGCCAAAAAAAAAGGGCAACGTGTTTACGGAACCAATCAGAGGGCCTCGCGAAGCGTGCAGGTGAAGAGACTGGCGAAAGAGGAATGGCAGGCGCTGAGAGGAAGTGGAACGCGTTGAATAGAGGGCGAGAAACTGCAGGGAGGAGACTTTTAAGACCGGGGCAATGTGCTTTCCCCCTCCTCCCCAGATCCGATATATCGATTATCCAGCCAATTTCGCAGCAATGAAGTCCTGCTACCTTTTGGGAGAAAAAAAATAGATCTCCATGCGCTGGCTTCCCTGTGGGGTCAACATAGCTGTACGAGGATGGTACCCGTACTCCCGGTATTAGGGTACCTTGTGGCATGTAGATAGTGGAATGGGACTTCTCGGTTATCCTTAAAAAAAAGAGAGCTTCATTTTTCATTTTTTGGCGATGATCGGGATTATTGATCAGAAATACCATTTTCCTATACAGTTATAATAATTTTCAAGTGTCTTGGGGTAAGGAGGCAAGACTAAAATTTCTGGGTGTGAGCGAAGAGTAAGTCACTCATCAGGTGACTTTTCCTGAGCCAGTATTGGTTCAGTTAGGCGTGACGTAGAGCCTCGAAAATTCAGTCGCTCTCAATGCCGATTTAACGGTACATTTTTTTGTACAAACGAATGAATGAACTCTGTCATGAGGAAATTGTACGCGGCAAAATGGCAAATTGTATGATTGTCTGAATGACTGAACAAGAAATAGAACCCGCTCCATTTCCATTCGATTTTATTGCGCAATCTATGATACAAATCTCGTTTGTGCAATAAAATGTGCCGTGTAATGCGGCCGTCAGACTTCCCGTTGTGTGAACTTCGCATTTCCGCTTGCTGTGTTGCCAAACCTCATCACCGCAGGGCCTCTGTGAACGTCTAAATTGTGTATTGTGTCATCCTTAGTGAATACACTTTCGAAGTAGTGGTTTGGTTAGTTGGCTTTGCCGATGCTGATGGTGACCACTTCGCCGTTTTTATCCAATACAGACTCTACTGTCGAAGATTCGCCCGTGAGCTCTCTCGCATGAGACTAGAATGACTTGAGATTTTCATCTAGTGATTCATCGAGGATCTTTTTCTTGAAGTTTCGTAGAGTAGTGCGCATTATTTTCTTCGTTTTTGAGCGTTGAGCAACGTATATTTCACTCGCCTCAAGTTCCATTGTTTTTTAACTTAATAGAATTTGTATATAGATTGTGTAGTTGCCTTTGTCTCCTAAGCTCCCGCCTTACTTCGTGGTTAAACCAACGAGGTTCTTTACTGTCCCGTTTGAATTTGTGTGGAGTATATTCGTAGATTTCTTTAGGTAGTACTTCCAAAATATATTTCCATGATCCATTTCCACTTCAGTGCTCTCGTCTTTCACTGTGGCCACATATTTCGTGAATGAAGCTTCTAATGTCTCTCCAAATTTGATAGACTGTAATCACATTTTTCAAATAAGTTGAATATATGTTTTGGTTTTAGGATGGAGGACGAATGAGGTGTAGAAGGCAGTCAATCTGGGCTACAAGGTAGTTAAGACGTACGAGGCATGGCATTATACCACCACGTAGTACTCTCGGGAAAGGAGGGATGGGGGACTTCTCCGGATATATAAATAGTTTTATTAAAATAAAACAAGGAAGCCATTGGATGGCCAAGTTGGTGCACGTTGGATGAGGAGAAGGAAAGATTCCTGAGACAATTTTTCGAGAGTGAAGGCGTCTCCTTCGACGGTGACAACATTGTATTTAACGCCGGAAGACGTTCCCTAGCGAAGCTGATGCTAAACAGCTTCTGGGGAAAGTTTGGGCGGAGGGAGAATTTGGTGGTTCAGTGGAATTTACTGTTGTTTTCAAAGTCGCAAAAATTACTTTATCATCACTTATGCCTTCGAGGATATCGACGTGCTAATTCATTATAGCGTGACTAACTGCTAAAAGATTTAATATTATATTACCCCTCGTAGGTTCGTTTACTACTTGAATAAGAAAGTGGTGTAAAAGTATATCAAGTATGGCTTCGCTGTTATCACGCTTCCTTGAACTTGTATCGATGCTATTTGTTTTCCATTCTCTAGCCGGGAGGTTGAAATCTCGCTGATAATTATCACGCTTTTGTTATCTCTCGTGGTAAATGATGTTAATTGAATTTCTAATTTGTACAAAACGTCTATTTTGGAATCTGGTGGTCAGCAAAATGAATATATATGTGTATTTCTTTTGTTTTGTTGCTTAATAGCACACCAAATGCTCTCTATTTCATTGTCGCCTAATGTGTGTGCGGTACTATTCAAATGCGATTGAACTGCTAAAAATACTCCGCCGCCAGACCTATCTGACGATCACGTCTATAGATTTTATATCCTGTCGGAAAAACTTCGCTATCGCTATTATCCTCTGCAAGCCATATCTCTGTTCCAATGACTGTATCTGCGTTTTCAAATATACGCACAATTTTGACACGTTTGTTATTAACGTTACGGAAATTCACAATTACTAAATTTGGATAGTATTTAGCCTGATGAATGTCGGTTCTCTGTTCGCGGTCAGTATGGGTAGCGGGTAAAAATGTTGATCGCTATTTAAATTTATTTATTTTTTGCAATTAAAATAATGATTTAATTTAAATAAATATTTTAATTTTATTATAAAAGTTCAATTTTCATTTTTAAAAATGTCCGTTACTTGATCTCGAAGCGGTGACCCTCGAAATGGGAGTCGGACACGCAACCACTTCTATGAACTGGACCCCACATCGCGATTATGGACACAATAAACAATAATTCAGCCACTTTAGGAGGTTCCACCATGACTGTTTGAGTTATGACAAATAATAAATTCCTACTTTTTTCAAGTGGTGTTAAAAAAATCCTGCTTTAGCAGATGGAATGTGTTTACTACCTTTTCTACTGAAAACCAAAATCAAGACTGGTAAATGTCAATCAGTTCACGAATATATTTTTTTAATGAACCCTTATGTATAGTCAGAAACGCCGACTGCAGCGCCATTTCAGAGGAAATACCATATTTTGACTTCAATGTTCGCAGTTAGTGGCCATAAATTCAAAAAGTAATGGCCAGTTGCAGGAACGACACATATGTATCCTATAAAGTTATGGAGTCCAAAAAGCCATGGCAACCATTTAATAAGTCTTGCATAAACATTTGATAAGGTAATCGGTTTCATATCTTAATGGCATGGAGTTATGGGTTCGATAAGTTGGCAAGGTGGCAGATGCGCAATGAACCGCTCGGAGACTTAATTCCTAGATTAAAGTTATTTTGAGAAATATGACCACTTTTTTTACTCTTACTGGCTAATTATCATGTGAATTAGCAATTATTCATGGGCTAAACTTTTAGAAATTTTATCCGGCGGTAGAAGATTTGAACAAATGTTGCAAGCAATTTACTATTGGTAAATATCACATGTAACTAGTGGTTGTGTTCCTGCAACCCGAATATTTTATATGAGATCTGTAACTTCATGGACCTCATAACCATTGAGTCCATAACTAAATGTTCTTGCTACCGGCCATAGGACGGTAGAATTCATCTACAGGTATTTCATTTTTAAACCATTTACTTGGGAGGCGGGGGGGGGGGGAGAGGTTTGTTTCTTAAAAGCTTCTTTACCTTCCGGGAAAATGACATTTAGATAGAGAAATATCATTTTCGTCACGGTTTTATCAGATGGAAGATCTATTTTTGTCAATGGCCCACAGCAAATTTTTACATATCTTAAGAAAACTGTACTTTGAAGGGTAATTTCCTCCTTAAGACTTTGAGGACTTCATTTTTCACGTCTCTCACTATTTTCTCCGTTCATTACATTACATTCAATCGCCTTCCATAGTTCTTTCCATTCACTTCTCTTTACCCTACCGTTTACTAACACTACAATTGATAATGAAAACTTTTTTATTTCTCTAGCTGCTCTTCGCTCTAGTCTTTATCCATTTCTGGAACCAATCCAAATTCATGTGTGTCCTACAATGGCTGATTATCTTCGCACTCTTGTTATTTTTTCCCCCTAGGCTCGAATGTTTATGTATGACCCTGAAAGTTGGTTAGCAGGAATAAATCCTTCCCCTTTACTCTACTGAATAAACTGCGGAACTTTGCCTTTCCTAATATTTGGGGCTCTAAACGTAGAAAACTGGGAGTTTAGTCGTAAAGCAGTCAAACCACCTTGATAGTTGAAACTACGGGGACAGATCTCCAGCGCCCCAGAATCAAATTTAAATGCAAATCGTAAACTTTTTCTCTCTATTTTAGGTGTACTGTCTGCATTAATGCGAGGAATTATGACCGAGGCGTATTGAGTCGAGCCTTTTTTTTCCTTCCTTTTGAACACTTTGGTGACGAGTGGGGTTTCCTCCGCATGAACTTCAGTGTAGTACCAGAGTCAAATTCCGGGAGGACATAAATCTTATTAGCCAGTGGGTTAGGCTTTCGGGCAAGAGAGAGGATTTATATCCCCGGGGGCAAAATCAAGAGTTCTAGTTCCCCCTTTCGTTTGTGGAGAAAGACGTGGAACCAATTATAGAGATTAAGAAGAGGGGGAACGGTAAAGTTGACTCTTAAAGATGGTTTATTTTCGTGAGGAGAGGAAAGGTGGAAGAGGAGATAAAACTGGAAGATGTTTGATATGATAAAGGTGCAGCAAATTTGTCGGGAAACATGATACGCCAGTGCTCGTTAGCGCTTGATTCAATATTCATCGATGAGGATATAGTATTGCAGATTTAATTATTACAAAG
Source organism: Ceriagrion tenellum (assembly GCA_963169105.1). Taxonomy (NCBI): domain Eukaryota; kingdom Metazoa; phylum Arthropoda; class Insecta; order Odonata; family Coenagrionidae; genus Ceriagrion; species Ceriagrion tenellum. The sequence continues at coordinate 44,476,193 of OY720644.1, read as the reverse complement.
CAAACACAGTGTCGTTGCCATGACATTGATAGACCTTCAATCGCTTTGATGATCACGGACCTTCTTTTACTAAGCAGCTCAACTGAGTATCATGGCGATGCACACCATTTTGTGATCAAGGTATTTCTATATAGATTGCATTCTTCCTTCGATACAAGTCTTCGCATCGTAAACAAGCCCGCCATTAAATGTGCTTATTTTAGTGTATTTTTTCTCAGGCATAGCATAGTTCATTTGTTCATCTGTTCATCTGTTCAGTTGGCAGTGTATTTGAAAATGGCGACTTGCGCCGTATTTTTTTTATTTCCTTGAGTTCGCCATTGCAGTAATTGCCCAGTGAGCACTTAAATTGGGGACGTGTGGTGCAGGTGGTTGCAAAGACCTGCATCAAAGGAAGAATTCAAACGATATCCTACGTTTTGTGATATGGTTTGGCAGTTGCTACACATAATTTGAAAGACTAATATGAAGTCATATGGAATAATATGTAATTGGTATGTAGTCAATTCAGTTTCCCCAACTGTTATGTCAATGTCAAATCGATAATACAACATAAAATAGGATGAAAGAATAATTAACGTAAAACTCTACAAATACTTCTATTAAAATGGCGTTTTTAATATTAAAAATTATTCCACAATTTAAATTAATAATTTTGTAGTCTCAATTGTTTAAGCAATACATATTTGGTAAAATAAGTAATAGTTTTGGGCAACCAATGTTCACAAATTTACCTAATTAAAACGCCTACTATAAGTTTTCTGCATTAACGTGTTAATACCTAAATTCAAACTGATCGTTTAGCAATGATGAGTTGTGTCGAGCTATTACTTTGTCCCTCAAATGATACTCAACGCGATCAAGTCAATGAGAATTTCATTTGGGAATATATCTTTTGAAGTTGCATTTTTGGGATAAGTAGATACTTAATTTCCTGAGTATTCCACTAGCACCCATTCAGTCACACACACACTTCTATTTTGAGTCTTGGAACTACCAGTTTCATCCGATTCAGACATTGACGTAGATGGAGAGGGCGCTTGCTATCGTGGCTTATGCTAGAAGCTGTGACATGGGCGTTTCCCTTTCCGCCATCTTTGTTTTTCCATGATTTTCCTTTAGTGGTTACGGACTGACGCGCTCATTTCGCAATTTCGCGATATTTTCATGGGATAACATAATAGAAATCACTACGCATCTACTTCTACTTGTGAAAATAATTTCATCATGCAATAAATATTCATAATTTTTTTTTTTCATTTAGTCATACTTTTTTGATCGTTTTTTTTTCATTTTTGGTCATCATTTTTTAATTGCTCAGTTCCCGTATATAATGACCTGGGCAGCGATAGAAGAGGAGGGGCAGGCGTCAGGAGGGTCAATCCAAAAGGGTTCAAAGAATTGAATTGTACGAAACTTTTTTTCTTTCGTCTCAATATCCCTCTTTATATATATGCGTTGACCAGAAAATAATGCCCCACATTTTTTTCTACAAAAGTATTTATTCTACAATAATGAAATTTACATACATGAAAGAACAATGTTTTATCTTTTCACTTAATTTGAAACATGGGTGACTACTGCGACAGAACGCAGCGAAACACTCCCACCGGTAACAAAATGATTATAATCCGTGTATCCAGCGGAAAAAAAACTTACTGAAGTCGGGTATGATCAATAGCTTCATGTGTTTTAAATATTTTTATGGACTAACTTAACTTAAATTTTCAAAATAAGGCAGATACGATAGCTTGATATTCACCAATGCGTCCACACAATCCAAGGTAAGATCTGGGATAACCAATATGGTAGCTATTTCGGTTGACAGGCTTCAGTTTGATGACGTAATGCCCTCTCCATGCACATCAATGGATTTACTTCATGTGCCTCGTACACCATTGTCCTTCTCTCTACATGTCCACATAATTTCCGCAGCAGCCGTTCCAGTTATTGTATTAACTCAAGGCTTGGGTACCCTTGAAAAAAGAGTACAGTGGAGAATTCTTTCCTCGTAGTCCGTCTGGGTTTCATAAGAGTTTTCCATTGTGTCCTCACACCGATGCCACGGAACCGCACAGCATTCCGCACGCTATTAAGGCCCGCGTTTACCTTGGGTATTAAATATGACCCGCGTTCTCTCTGGACACGGTCTCGTCGAGACCTTGTATCTGTGTGCGTATGAATGCGGTGTGACCATTCATGACAGCGGTTTCGAGCGGGTGGAAAAGGGGTTTTGTGATCTTCCTGAAACCACTCTCGAATTGGCTTTGCCCTTCATCGAAACGGATTTTCGAGAGAATGGGTATCCCGGCGTAATTTCACGCCTTGGAAAAGTACCTAACCAGGCTATCTTTTCTCTCCTCTCATCTCTCTGATGTGGCCTTTATCCCAACGTAGCATTTTCCCCCCATTTGACGATGAATAACCCAATACTAAGCCGGAGTTTGCGGTCTCCGTTGGTCAAGAGGGCATACGGATGATGAGGGGCGGGGAAACCAACCCCTCTGGTGGTGGCCGTCAGAATTTTAACCGGGAAAACCCGTCCGTTCCCGAGCTTTTTGGACCGCGTGAGTCTACGGGACTATGGCGCCACCACCGCACGGCAGCGGTCGAATGGGACAAAAGGTTCCCAAGGAGGAGGAGAAACAATGGAATGGCGAAATTCGGATTGGGTGGTTAGATCGGAAGGGGTTTGGGGGGGAGGGAGGGAGGGAGGGAGGAAAGTAGGGTCCATGATACGTTCACGCACTCTTCCATATTTCCCCTATACCTCAAAACCCTTTATTCTCTCATCCCTCTGCCTCGATCAAAGGAAAACGGTTATGTATGCATGTGCAAAGAGAGAGGATTTTGACCACGGTGGGAAGTCAAACGCCGCACCCTCGTATTTGATTGGGGCGCGATTCCGATTGTTGGAGAGGAAATTGTTGGCAGTTAAACAGTCTGCGAAAAATATACCCTGTACATTCCAAAGGTGTTTTTTCAAGGGTTTCCCACGCCTTGAGTTAGTACAGCAGCTGGAAATACTGCTGCGAGAATCATGTGGATATATACATGTACATGGAGAAAATTTGTCTTTAGAGAAGAATTGATAGCCACGAAACCGTTTTTTCCCCTCTCGTCTCAATATCCTTCTTTATACAAGGGTTGCCCAAAAGGTTACATTTTTTCTTTAAAACTCTTTGTTCTACAAGACTGGAATTCATACATATGATAGAATGTTTTATCTTCTCACCTTACTTTTCCACGTGCTCCTCTTTAAGTTCTATTGCCTTCCCTTAGGGATTCACCAGGGCGTATATGCCCTGTCAGCCTGTCAGTATCAGTCCTCACTCTGGCTATGGAGCCAGGTTTTCACGGCGCTAATTAGGAAAATGCGGACTGCGACCTTTACGTGGTGGATGGCCCCAATAGATGGACTGGCGGGAGCAATTGATATTGCTTCCGGTAGGATCATCCATGCCAGATAGGTCGAAGGGTAGGAGCCAGACGAAAGGTAGTCCCGTGATGGTGTCACGTGAAGAAAAAACTGTTGGGAGGCGTGAGTTGGAGTCCCACCCGTCTATGTACTACCCAGAAAAATAAATGTCACTGAAAGAGAAATGAATCCTGGAAACTACGGGACACCGCCAACTGGGGTGGGTGTCGGGCCCGGCAGCGGGGAAGGCAAGGTCACCGAAGGGAAGAATCACCGACGTCGTCATCTCACGAAGTCCTTAAACACGTCATAACAGGGTACAATGACATCGTAAGATAAGGAGAACAAGAAGAAGAGAAGGAAAGTACCGATAAAAATAGACAGAATGTTAAGACAATGATGAGGGTTTGAAAGCTGGAAAATATTAAACGGGAAATGGATATAGGGAACATATATGTCTTGGGGCTGTGCGAGGTGAGATGGAAGAACAGCGGTGACTAATGGAGTGATAGCCACAGGGTTATCTTTAGCGATGGTGTTGAGAGTCAACGAGAGGTAGCCATAGTATGGAATGCAAAATTGGGATGAGAGTAGTAATTATTCACCAGGCGAGCTACAGGATACTAGTGGTAGAAATGAAAGCACGCTCTTCAAATTTCATATTGGTCCAGGTGTACATGCCCACAAGTAATCACAATGAGGAAGAGGTGGATGGGGTGTATGAACAGCTAGAGAAGCTAATTAGAGAAGCAAAGAATTAGAAGAAGAAAAGAGAAGAATTAGAGAAGAAGGGCAAGAAAAAACAAATAGTAATTGGCAACTAGGACACAGTATTGGGGAAGCTAGACATGGGTATGAGGTGGGAGGGTATGGATAAGGAACCTGAAATGATCGTGGTGAGAAGAAAGTTGAGTTTTGTAGGAGAAATTAATTAGTTATAACTAACTCTTGGTTCAAACACTATCACAGGTGGAAGTACACATTGAAAATGCCTGTAGACTCTGGGAGATTTCTAATTGACTACATCATGGTTGGGACAAGATTCAGGAACAGTGTCAACGATTTGCGGAGCTATCCGGAGGCTGATACAGACTCGGATCGTAATTTACTTATGATGACTTATGATGATAGGTTCAAAAAGCTATATAAAAGCAGGAGGATGAAGAGGTGGAACTTGGAAGCGTTGAAACGGGAAAGAAGAAGGGAATACCAAGAAATAGAGTAAGTGAACTTGAGCAGAGCCAAGGAAATAGGAACAATCGAGAAAAAATGGGAAAATATAATGACAGGCATTGTAAGAGCGGCAGAGAAAACAAAAGGAGTAGAGGAAACGAGAAAGGTGAAGAAGCAGTGGGTTACGGAAGTAATGATTAGGAAAATTAGAGTGTGAAAGAAGTGGAAAAGCGTCAACACCGGCATAGGTAAGGCAAAATACAAGGTGGCAAAAAATCATCTGCAGCGAATTACCAACCAGGCGAAGGAAAATATGCGGAAAGGGCAATGCGAGGAAATGGAATAACTGCAAAAGAAGGGGAAGTGGGTGCGTTATACGCTAGATTAAAGTTACAGTCGGGAGGTAAGAAAGGACAAACGGCACCAAAGATTAAGGACGGAAGAGGAATAATATTTATCGAGCAGGAAGAAATTCAAGACCGGTGGAGTGAATACGTGGAGGAGCTATTGACAGCCATAGTAGACCAACTAATTAAGATATAGAGGATGAGGGAACACTGGATGAAGATAACTTCTAGCCAATGAACTCAACAGTGAACGATAAATAGCTTTGAAAGAGATGAGGGCAAGCAATGCTGTAGGGGTTGATAACGTACCTTCGGAGCTTCTAAAGAATTTAGGAAATTTAGGTAGGCAAGCTTTTTTAATCTTATGTGTAGAATCAAAAAGGAAGGATTATGGCCAGAGGACTTCGTGAAAATAGTTCTGATTACTATCCCGAAAAAGCAGAATGCATCAGCATGCGAGGACTATTGAACAATCATTTTGTTTTCTCGCACAGCTAAAGTTTTACGTAGAATAATCAATAAAAGGTTGGAGAGTAATGCGAATTACTATTTGAGAGATGACCAGTTTGGGTTTCGGAAGAAAAGGTCAACTCGAGACGCATTTGCGGTGATGACTTAGAGAAAGAAACATAGAGAATAACCAGGAGTTTATCGCTGGCTTTGAGGATTTCAAAAATATTTTTCGACGGGGTGAATTGGGATAAACTAACGGAGATATTCGGGAAAATAAGAATAGATTGGCGAGACGGGAGACCAATCCCAAACATATATATGACGCTAAGGACGTAGGTGAGGGTGGCTAACGGTGAATCAAGGTGGGCAACCTTAGGTCGAGGGGTAAGGCAAGGTTGCCCGTTGTCGCCATTGCTTTGTAACATTTGTGCTGAAGACATGGGAAGGCAGGCAAGGGAATAACTTGAGGTGGGAATCAAAGTGGGAGGGCATCTGATGAAGTCGGTTAGATTGGCGGAAGATCAGGCGTTGGTTAGTGGATCTTCGAAGGGACTGCAAGCTTTGGTAGATGCTTTAGAAATGAAGTGCGGGATATTAGGAATTATGATAAATCATAAGAAAACAAAAGTAATGAGATTCTCTAGACGAAGAAAGCGTAGCTTGTGATTAAAGTTGGAGGACACAAACTGGAGCAATTGGAGCATTTTAATCACTTAGGTAGTACGCTAGAATAAAACGGACACAGTAGGAAAGACATACGGAAGAGAATAGCGTTAGCTAAGGAGGCGTTTTCTAATACAAGGGAGCTGATAACGGTAACATTGAGTAAGGATGTGAAGTGGAGGCTGGTTAAGAGCTTGATATGGAGCGTGAGGTTGTATGGGGCAGAAATGTGGACCCTCAGAAAGGAGGACGAGAATAGGCTGCAGACATTTGAGATGTGGGTGTGGAGAAGGATGGAGAGGGTTTGGTGGACGGAAAGGAAGACTAACAAGGAAGTGCTTTAGATGGTGGGCTAGGAAAGGAAACTTCCGAATGAAATTTGGGATAGGCAGGGTAGATGGCTGAAGGTTGTTATAAAGAGCGATGTGTTGCTCAAGAGTGTGATAGAGGGAAGGATGTTGGGCAAGCATGGAAGGGGAAGAAAGAGAACTGGTCTCATGGACACGATGAAGGGTAGATCGTATGCTGGAACAATAAAGGGAGATAGGAGGGAGGGAGATAAAATAGATAGATATAGGCCCCTAAAAGTGTATAAAACCGGGATGAGATTCTCTGACACTCAACGAAACCTACCTTTACCGGTAGAACACTTTTTAAAAAATCAGGAAAGGTAGTTAGTAAAATTATTAAAAATAGTCTAGAGAAGAGAAGAAATTACGAAGCAATTTACATTTTCTAACGCCTTTATTTTATGCCTTACTGGTATTTGCGAGCGTAATCTTAGAATCTGCCATCTGCAGAATCCCCAAATTGGTCAAAGAACTCAGATTAAAGAATCGGTATCGTCGTGGTAACCTGATGAGGCTTAGCGACTAGGGAGTTTTTCTGTGAATATTGGGTACTACTTTTTGGAAAACCCTCATGCAATGGACTGGTGTGCTTTCGTGAAGAATAACTGAAATTTATTTTCAGAGAGAATCAACAGTGGAGAAGGCCTGTGGGGATTTGAGTGCGAAGGAGATTTGGTCAGTGTTTTTAAATTTTGTCAAGTATTATACAATCATAATTAGGATGTAGAACATACATTTTTTATAAGCTATTTGAAATAAGCTATTATCTCCTCGCCACCGCTTGGCTCCACTAGCTCCGATCTGACGGGGTCGTTCGATTCGATACATCCGGAGCTCCAAAGATTCGCGATCATCCATTTCGCGACCATTCGCGATTCTTCGCGACCATCCTTCGGCCGCCATTAATGTGCATAATGAACTCCTACTGCCATTGCAGACCTGAGGTAATATGCGATTATGCTACGTAAGTCGTCATTTCGAATACAAATGCAATACCAAATCATCAAAAACGATGTACAACCTATGCTATGCTCGTATGAAGTATACCAAATTGAGCACATTTATGGCGGAATTGTTTCAAGGCGGGTTTACACATGAGAGTCACTTCAATGACAGTAGCCTTGGAAGTCGCCTGCAAGCCACACTTCGATGTGTCAGCACGCACTTCCATGGCAGTAGGGGTCAATAGAGGTGGTAATCGACCGCGTTAGCTACTTGCAAGGAAAATGGACTGGTTTATATTTTTGCCTGCAAGTAGCATATCGATTCTGCGATAAAATCGCATCAGTTCCGGTGGAATCTCGGTCACGTGACAGCAAATGGAGATTTAAAATGCACACAACGGATAACTTTTCTTTCCACAATATTATATATGTTTATTACATTACATGGGATAATTACATGGAATTTACTAAAAATGTACAAAATCAATACCTAAAAAATGAAAGAAAACTCATATAAAAGCTTTACAATGTAAATATTGTTAAATGCACGCTATATAAACAACTTTTCAACTTTATGGTCCTGCTAAGTCATTCTTGGCTTATCAGCAGGTGCCTTTTATAATTATAACTTAGTAGGAAGAGGTCTCATTTTTGCTTCTGTGAAATATTCTTTGTACTTGAAAATATTATAACTGCTGAAGAACCCCTAAGGTAAGCTACATGGCTTATATCTCATTAGATAATAATTATTACTGTCACAGTCAACGTTCTTGATACGACATGATAATCTGCCTCTCCTGCCCGATAATTACTTTCCTCGTTACTCTTCGACACCCCGTGTCGTCCAAGTCAAAATTCAACTTATATGGATAGAATTCTTACCCTGTATTTGTAATACTTAATTTCGCTTCCTTAATTTTAGTTTTGCGGAAATTGGAGGTATTTAAATAACTCTTGGTATTCGCTTTTTCTGTCAATAATACTTTCTTCACATCTGATGGATATCCTTTGAATTTCGCCTAATGTCATAGTCATCCCATTCCTTGTTTCTGACATTGTTTTCGCGGTAAGTGCAAATGTCTGTGTAACCTCTGCAGTATTAAATCATGCCATTATTTATAATACCGTATGATTTGTTCTCTTGGTCATGGTCTTTGTTAATCAAATATCTTACATGTAGTCTATTTTCAAAACTTAAAAAAAACGTGCTTTGTATTAATGAAACTTTGGAAAAATAATGTAATTTCATATAATGTCATCTTTAATAATACCAAAAATTTGTTTATTAGATCATGTTCTTTGTTAAAAAAGTATAATGTTGATTTTTTACGAAACATTCAAAAACATGCTTTATAATTATAAAATCTTAGGAAAAATAATGTAATGTTATATAACATCATTATAAATGATGCCACAAATTTGCCCACTAGGCCATGATCTTTGTTAAAAAATGTATTTGTTAATTTTTTACTAAACATTCGAAAGCATGCTTCGTAATAATAAAAATATTTGGAAAAATTATCGTAATGGTGGGAATTAAGTCCTTTTTTTTCTATTTAATCGCCGTGAAAGTTACGGCGATGAAACTTGTATCCGATAGCAAGACAAGGCGACATCCAACGGAATTGTACATTTTTTTTGTTTCAATTTTCGTAAACAGAACATAGCCCACGGGTCCTTTAAAACGTGAAGCAGATAGAAGCGGTACAATATAAGCATTTGCTGTTATTCCCCTTAGGCGGTGTGGAACGTACCTTTCTACATTACTTCTCCGACGGTAAGTTCACCGGGCAGACGCGGAGACCAACCGTCTGGTCATCCGTATGTGTGTGGCTTTTCCCGGATAAAATGAAATTTGAACGTGACTCGCGGTTGGTATCAAGGACTTCGGATACCTTTCCTTGCCTCCGGGTGTGTTTCCCGGCGTACTGCAAGGGAGTAAGTATGTCGTCCCGTGTTTGTGCGAGCGCTCGGGACTAAGTTTCCACTTCTTTCCTCCGCATTACGAAAATGAAAAATAGTTTTCTTTTTTCGGGGGTGAAGCCATGCGTATATCGCCAAGGGAACATCTAAAGAGATCAAAGGCCCCGGAACGTGGACTGCTGGTCAAGATAGTCCGCCCCGAGGTGTATTACGAAATAATGCAGTCGCCGAGTATCATTGGTCCGCATTTCCTTTATTTTTTCATTCTTGTTGACTTCTTAATTTTCGTGTTTAAACAGCCTGGTTGTTGCCGTCCTTTTAGTGTGAGTATGATTTTATTCAAGGGATAATTCAGCGTAAAAGGAAATCAGGATGGTTTAGAAAAACCTACCTTGTTGCGTCAAGTAATTGGGGAGCGTTTTTATTCTTGATACCCTATATTTGAACGGTTTTAAAATTGATCAATGATGTGTTAACTCATCGTATTATCTTATGGCTAGTACCAGATGCGGTATAAATGCTCATTTGGGCCATGGAATTTATAAGCTAATTGTAAGAATTAAGACCGTGACGGGTCCGTCAGAGGAAGTACAGGGAACAGAATTGAAAGAGATGGCGCGGTTGGAAACATAGTCTTTTATTGCCCGATTACAAGGTTGCACTTGTTCTCCATCCCGCGATCAACTGCCAGCCACGAAGCCTCTTGCCCTCGCGAACTCCACTGTGGCGTCCCCACGTGACCAGCACTCACCTCTCCCATTGGTCGTCATTGCCGTGGCGTGAGGTTCGTAGGACGCTGATGTTGCAGCAACCATGGGTGGGAATGAAGCGATCGGAAACCAAGGAATGTGTCGGGTAAGGTGCAAGTAGAGGAAGGGACGACGAGACTGTGGGATGCTTAGGTAGGTGCGTTGGAAAAAGAGGGGGAAGTCTCCGGCCTCTTACATAATGTTATTTTTTCTGATATTTTGATCTGAAAAACATTAACTGTGTGTATGCAGATATGTTGGATTGCAATGTTTCTCAATCGTGGTTAAAAAATGTGTGATAATGAGTGTTTTAACCTAGGAGTCGTGGTTCTCATTTTGAACTTTGATTACGTTCCTACTGGTACAGTTTGTAAACTACTCCAGGAATGATCACGTCTAAACTATAATCGTTTTATGTACGCTCCTGAAAAAATTATAGGTATCTGCGCCTAATTTTTACCTCGGAAACTCTCGCTCAACACGAATAACATATTCGGTTTCCTTCTAGTAATAATACTCGTTTGTGGTATTCTAGCGGAAAATTCGTTAATACTATCTTTCAATGGATATAAAATGAAATATAGTGATGTAAAAATGAATGACAGGCTGTAAACCATATGGAAAAATGCAATAAAAAGGACAATAATGAGAAAGCTGCCGAGCGGCTGCCCACCAGCCAATGGGTTGAGGACTATTTGAGGAGATAAGTACTGCAAGATCACAACTAAGCTGAATATTTGGAATAATAACTCTATGGCTGGTATCACATGCTTCCTACAGTAAACAAGATTCTCAAGGCATAAGGTGCGGGGCTATAGCTAAGCGAACCTATCTTCCAATCGGATAGCTTTGAGAGGAGACACTGGAAGCGAGATATAAGGACATACGCAAATAAAGGGAAATTTATTATCAGGAGATTATCAAGATAGCAGTCAATTGAGACCTGATTGGACGATGAATGTTGATATCGCATACAATCATTCCAACACTATACCATCCGCCGAAATGGAAAACTTTGGACTTTTGTATTCAGAGACTTGATTTTGATCCATGACGAAAGTGACCCACAAACTGAGATACTAATTAATCGGAAGAGGAGACCTATGTTTTCGGATTCAGAGGAGTTCGCAATTTTTGTTTCCTGAATTAGCTTTCCCGTGTAATTTTCTTAGGTGGTCGTCCATTTACTATAAAACATTGCATATGAAATAGATATGGAATTCTTGAATTGTTGCGTAATTTTTTTACAGTTTTCCTTCATTATACCATATATTATATAAACACATTTCAAAGATTCTTAACGCAAGATTTCATAAAATATGGAATGGGTAACCCTGTGGCTATAAATTAGTAAACAAGGTAAACAGCTGAAGTATCCCATGGCAACGTTACCTAATTCATCACAATACGTCGGCTATGTGCTCTTAAGAAAACCGGAAGCCTGTTATGTAAACCTAAATACTCGTAATATGTTATGGATGACCTAAGCTGAAAAAAATATATTAGGTGTCCCAATATGTAGTGCATGCAATACAAGTTTTTGAACTATTTTATCTGGACGGAAATAAAGATTTTTTAAAGTTATGTGAAGAGATGCCATAGAACAGCCATTAAGGCAAGGTATTTCAGCGTTAAAAATATATCAGTATTTTTATACCCTACATCACTACGTGGGTAGGTAGGTAGGGTACTATGTATATAGAAATGATCAGCATCACCTTACGAGTCAATCTAGCTATGTCCGTCCGTCTGTCGGTCCGTCTGTCCGTCAGTCTGTCTCTTCGCTCGATAACTGCCGTAAAAATTGAGATATCGTGCTGAAAATTGAGTCATAAGCCTCTAGTAGTCCACAGACGGCACAGGTCTATATTGGGTTGAATCGGACCTGAAACCACGCCCACCTACCATACAAGTGACTTTTTGGAAGTGAAAGTAATTTCCGCCATAACTTCTAAAGTTCTCAAATAATCGATCTGAAATTTGGAATATAACGTTTTGTTAAGGCAAATAAATATTTAAAAAAAAACATTCTGGCCACACAGCCAGACTTACTCAAAATTGAAAGTGGTGTAGGGTATTTAAGCTTCGGCACAGCCAAAGATAATTTTTTTTACTAGTTTTTATCCTGCCTTTTCTGAATGAATGGTATAAAAATTTGAATTTATTCTATGTTTACGGTTGAGCTAAAGTCAGAAATGAACTCTGAAGGTCATATATACTTGGGAGTGAGGTTTTAAGCAAAATTGTGAAGTTGCTAATTTATTTGTTTTTTTTTCGGTTTTGTCCCCACTGTGCGGCGGTAGAGGCATGAGCATATAAAGGGAAATTCACACCTGAAAATTATTAAGATCGGTAGTCAATAAAGACCTGAATAGAAGATGAATGCTCATATCCGATGCAATCATTTAAACGTTAAATCATCCGCCGAAAAATAAAATTAAGGATTTGGACCCTTTTATTAAAAGACATCGCCGATCTTGCTCAAAAGAGCTTCATCAGGATAATCTCCACACAAAGCAAACGTCACTCCAGTTTTCCCTTATTTTGCAGCCTAAAGGTGCGCCCCCTAAGACATTCATACGTTTACAAGGAACTACGAACGTTCTTCTTGTGAAGTGGCAACACTTCTACCGGGTTTGATAAACCACATATTGGAGGTGGCCGTAGAAATATGCTGTTTCCTCTACAAAAGGTCCGCCTATCTATGTATAAATGATGCTCGCATTGGACGTAAACTATATAATATGTTACCGCCTACTCTAAAAGGTCATAAAAATGAGTTTACATTCTTAAAAAACCCGAGGAATGGCTGCTTACTCATGAAAGTTTTGACTTGGTTTTCGGGTAAAAGAAAAATACTTACATTTAAAAAAATTGTTTTTTTTTATTAAAATTTGTAAAAAAGCTTGCATTTAATTTTTGAATATTGTAATTTATTCATTGTTTAATTCTTGAATCTGGCATATTTCACCTAAATTTGATGATTAGTTGTACTTTACACATCACAAGTATGAATGATAATATTGTCTTTATAGTGTGTATTGTGCACTCATGTCATGATTGTAGCTCCCACAGGAAGTCCTTGAAGCTACCCAAATTTCCTTGTTTTACAAATTCAATTTTGTGTACCATAAAAAAAATGAGCAATCAAATACATATCAATGTACTTGATTTTTAGCGATGACAAAAGTGACTCACAAACTGAGATAACAAACGAATCGGAGGAGGAAACCTATGTTTTCAGATTCCCGATTTAGTTTTTCATTGTATTTCTCTTTAAGTAGTTGTCCATTTACCATAAAATATTACATATGAAGTAGATATGGAATCCTAGCATTGTTGCTATAATTGTTTTACTGTTTTCCTTAATTTTCATCTTGCCAGTTTTTCAATGCATTGTATCAGTACTCGAATTTATTCTTTAGATATGGTTAAAATAATGTCACAAATGAACGCCGTTGGTCAAATATACTTGGGAGAGAGGTTTCGAGTGTAATAATGATATTTATAATTTTTTGCAAGCTTTTTTGGATATGGCCTCACTGTACGGCGATAGAGCACATCTCCCGTTTGCGTTTCTTTCCCTTGAGTCACTCCAGAACGGCAAGATCCTCCGCAGAGGGGCGTCAAAGACGACGTCAGTTCGACTACTGAACTCCTCTCTTTACAGCGTATCATGGACCGAGGGAAGAAAGGGGGTTACTTGACGGAGAGTTTGCTGGTTCCGTATAAATGCCCCCTAGAGAAGCATTCCGCTCTTCTACCTTCTACACTAACTCTCCAGCGTTGAGAATTTATGCCGGAAATGCAATGATGAAACCGATCGGATGTTGTAAAACGATCTCCCCCAAAAGGACGTCACCTGGATGCAATCGAGGTGATCGCGGCGATCGATCCTGATAAGGGACGGCCGCAGCCAAGGCCGTTAGAAAAATGAGCTCACGACTCGTCTTGGATTCCATTCTGACTGAAGTTCGCCATGGTGGAGAAATGGAATTGAAGTAGGCATCTCCTGCGTCTCCCAAAAGCACCATCTTGCCGTGAAAAGTTTCTAATTGCCAAGAGAGAGGGAATTGTTTGTTGTACCCAATGGAAAATCTTTTGAAGTGAGCAGCCATATCCATCACTACGTTTACCAATCGATCTCGGGTCGATCTGGAAATTCCAAGCGAGCCGACTTAGATCGCCTGGTTTACCAACGCGGACTGAAAATATCGGTAGTGAACAATCGAATCTATCAGTTGAAGCCCGATTGACCCAGTGTGTAAACAAGTGCAGAGTTGGCAACCTTCTGTCGCATTCCGGGTGAACAAAATTGCCCTATTGGAGGTAGGATTGCGAAGTCATCAATTTCACATAACTCGCCATGACTGCACCCTTGTTATAACTGACAACAACGCCTTGAATATTAACGATTATATTTTTTCTCCCAGTCACAACCAAATGAATAACGAGGAGCGCCACAGACCCGATGTTTCAGATCGATCTGTAAGCTCAGCCTGGCTGAGCAAACGGGCCGAGTCGGTCCTCTTCTCAGGTCGATCCCACTAGCCCGTTGCGTTTACCATACCGAGCTGATCTGGTCAGATCGATCTGAGATCGATTGGTTAGCGTAGTGTATAACAGAAAATGCAGGCATAAAAGTCTTGAGATGCTCAGAATTTAGGAGGTTGGATCGATTTTAATGCGCGGATTATCGTAAAACAGAGAAGAGAAGGCGCTTGATTTGTTGGCCAATGCTAAGCGGTAACATGGGCGTGGCCTGTCCGCCATTTTGTTAACCCTGATTTTCCCTTTGTTCTCATGGGCTGACATGCTAATTTTGCAATTTTACGATGTTTTCCGTCGATAACTTGGTAGAAATCAGCATGTATGTAGTTTTCCATTGTGTAATCTCCCCACATGTAGTATATATTTTTTAAATGTGAATTAGAATTCCCAATGAAAGCAGTAGTAAAGTAGGGTTTAATTCACATCATTTTATATATATTTAGTTCATTAAAATCCTGGTCTTCCAAAGCCAAAGGTTTTCTGGCTCTGCTATTTTAGATAACTACATAAATAAACAAGGCAATACAAACAGTACATGAAAGCGTTTGAAATATTTACCATTACTAAACATTAAAATATTTACTTAAATATAATGAAAAAGTGTTACGCAAAATTCACAACAGTTGTTTATAGATTTACAAATCATATACATACACAAAAATATAGTTTTATAGATCAATTGTTGTTATCAACCAGTGTTGGTGTTCTTTTTTAACCTTGATATTGTTCTTAAACTTTAAAGAAGTGTTGGAAGGCTATTTAAAATCTTTGAGACAATTACGTTGAGCTGTCTGTTCATTCAGTAAGCAATGTACAATTCACGAGTTATTAACCTTAAATTTCAAACAGATGGCTGATATTATTGCTTTACATCCGCTAATTCGGCCGTTCCACCCTGTTATTCAAAGGAAAGGTGAGAAAGTGGTGGGATTTCCAATAAGGTTATAACACTAAGTTCTCGATTTACGTCGGAGATGCGTGTTGAAGAAGAGCGACGTAAGTCGAAACAACGTAAAACGGATCCAAATATTCGGGACCGCTTTAATCCCAAGATAATTCAAGGCGTTAATTTCAAAATTCGTTTTTTGGCTTCATTTGGGAGAATTAGCTATTACAGAGAGGATGATTACGTCTCAGTTATCAAAAAACGCTTGCATGTGCACATTCGGTCTATTCAATTGGAATTAAACAGGAAAAAATTTGCGAAAAACCTCGTCAGCATGGACGTAACATCGAATCAGACGTATATCGAAACGACACATACCAAGGACTTGTTTGGGTTGTTAGGCTACAGTTTGATGTCGTAATGTCCTCTCCATCTACCTCACTGGTAATAGTTGATAAATATAAGGATAATTTGTGCAACAATTCAAAATACGCTTGGAAAGGTCGCGTGGGAACACTGTTTGAATACCACTGTTCCATTGAGGTATACGAAGAGGGCGCTTACTACACTGGTCCATGCTAGAAGCTAAAGCCAGTCCGCCATCTTCGTTTGACCCTCGTTTTCCTATAGAGCTTGCGGAATAACGCTCAAATTTTGCATTTTCGTTATATTTTCCATCGATAACTTACTAGAAATCAACATGCACTTACTTCATTAATTTGGAATCTCCTTGCATTTATGGTTTTTTTCATTCAAATTGAAAATGATTCCAATTCCCGCTAAAAACTTTGGTGAAAACGAGTAGAATCCATCGCACAAAGTAACCAATGTATGTTTCATGCAGATAGAATAGCTCAGGTGGCCAGCACTAGAAACTGAAGCCAGTCCGCCATTTCGTTAATCCTTATTTTCCAGTAGCGCAGGCGAAAAATAACGCACTAATATTGCAATTTTACTGTTTTCCGTCGATAACTTCCTAGAACTCAGCATTTACTTACTTCTTTAATATGTATCTTCCTTGCTTATACTGTTTATTCATTGAAATGAATAATCATCCACATTCCTGATGAAGACTATTGTAAAATCAAATAAAATCCATAGCATTAAGCAGCCAATATATGTTTGATGAGTTACTTGCCTTAAATTTCGAAACTGATGATTGATACCATAAATATACCTTATGGATTGTTGACTTGTCGCCAAAAACTGTTGTCTAGAATTCCGTAAACAAACAGCCTTTTGGATTATGGCGCCGCCTAGCGATGAAAGACGGCAGTTCAAATGTAAATACAGTCGACAGATTGTAAATAAACGCGTCTTACCATTTTTACGTACCAGTACTCGTAATGCAGTGGATAAAAATATAGTACCATATGTGGGACGTAATTACACACTTTTTCACGTTCACAACAATTAACAACGGCCATTTACTACTCAACTGAAAAGACTTTCTTCTAAGTAGCGCCCAGGACTGGGTGAACTAAAAGTGGAAATTTAGGCAACACGTTGCCTAGGCAACGATTCCAAACATTTAAGTCCATTATGTATATTCATGGTGAAAATGATGTGATACGCAGACACGCGGAAAGATATATATGAAAGATATGCATGAAAAAATCATTTTACTCGACCTGGATCCCAAACCGGATCTCCCAATTGCCGGTCAGGAGTATAGGCCAGTTACACCAACAAGTTATCTACTTTAAAGCAAATTTTGGCGGGATTTTATACGAGTAAGTTGTTCTCAGCCCACATTTTAGCACAGAAGACGTGGTCATGCATGACATGACACAGTACATGACATCCCAATCAAGCAAAATGATTTTTCTCAAGGAATTTTACACCCAATTTCGTGCATGACAGTTACCTGAGTTTAGAGTAAAATAGCTTTCTTGTTAGCTGTGATTAGACCAATGAAACTTTTAAGCAATGGACTCTATACGTGTTCCTTCCAAAGTCTGTTTCAAGCATCCCGTTCCAAACCGCCCTCCATAACGATTTACTTTTAATACATCTTTCACAGCTCTCTTCACCATAACTTGTTTCAAACTATAAACTAAACTGAACTAAACTGTGAACTTAATGTGAAGATCTAGGCAGCACGTAGCCTAGGCAACAATTCCAAACATTTAAATCCATTATGTATATTCATGGTTGATTCACTTGATTTACATCCGCAAATTCGTCCATTCCGTCTTATTATATAAAGGAAAACATGGAAGCAGCAAGGATTAACTGTATGGTTGTTATTCCGGTTGTCAGGCTTCAGTTTGATGACGCAGAGCCCTCTTCATACACCTCAATGCGCTGCTTTGAATTTGCCAATTGTACGCGAACTTTACGGCATTTTGTGTCTTTTTCCAAATTTATGGTAGGTAATAAGTGAAAACGCCGAAAACCTGAATCCTTGCTTACTGGGCAGTTTGCAACTGCTGTAAATACAGTGTGACGATTTACGCACAAGCTAAAGTGAGATATTTGGACGCGTGCGAAACAAATGGTGGAGAAATCCAGGGTAGTTCTTTAGCAAATCTGCCTTTCTCCGCGTCCCTCTCTCTCTCTCTTCCATCCTTGCATAAATTCGACAGCTGTGTTCAAGAATTAACGGCAGCGTGAGAGGAAAAAAACTGTCTTCATAAATAAATCGGCTGGCCACCATCGGCGGAGTCCATGAAAATATGCAAATTCGAACGATCCGCCCAGCTCCGCCCCACCCCGCCATCTTGCGGGATGCGCAGCAGTTCGTGTTACAGCCGTCCACGGCGTCCATGCGTCAACGCTGACGTCACGGCTCGCCCGCTTGTGAAGTTCGTTGACGCGGCAACCAGTTTGTTTATTTTATTTTTTTGCTCAAGTGACGAAGAATCGTTCGGAGAATTACTTACACTTGTTCAATCTGCCCGGAATTAGCGCGCGTTTTGCTTAATACACGCGATATATATTCAGACCAGTAGGCATGCTAAATGTTATTCGTAGAATGAACTCTGATTTTTATTCTAATTACTATTTTAATGCTGCCGCCATTGTGGAATATGGAGAGGGCACTACGTCATCATATAGTACCCTGACAACCGGGATAACAACCATATTGTTTAACCCTGCACTTTCCTATAGACAGCACGACGGATAGGACGAATTTGCGGATTAAATGCAAGAATATCAATATTCTGTTAGAAATTAAAGGCAAGGAACTTGAGAAGCATATATTGCCTGCTTATGGCCTATCGCAAGAACATTTAAGTTGTGGAATCAGTAGTTATGAGATCCATGAAGTTATAGATCTCATAAAAATATTCGGGTTGCAGAAACACATCTGCTAGTTACATAAATAATTTACCAATAGTTTGTAGCTTCGAATATTTCATCTTATCATCTATCGTCGGATATAATCTATGCAATTTTAGCCTATGGAAAATATTAATGCACGTATTTATTAGTCAGTAAGAGTAGACAAACTGGTCATTTGTCTCAAAACAACTCTTTTATCAAGTTATTAAGTTTCCAAGCGGTTTATTACGCATCCGCCATCTTGGCTACTTAAGGAACTAATAACTCCATGCCATAAGTTATGAAATAATAAAGTTATCGAATGCTTTTGCAATACCTATTGAATGGTTTCCATGGCTTATGGACCCCGCAATATTATAGAGTACGTATGTGTCGTTCCTGCAACTGGCCATCAATGTTTTGAATTCTGCTCAATTTTACAATATTTTTCATCGGGAAGGCAAGTTACTTTCTCTACCTCAACGGATACGAATAACAAAATGGATATGAGGAGCGAATGATAGCGGAGTGAATCGTGTGAGAGGGGTGTAAACATTGTTGAATGAGCAATGTGCCATGCAGTTACAATTCCATTCAATACCATGCATACCGTTTACCATACAGCACCATACATACCATATGCCATACATTACCCTACTATGGCACCGTGTATTTCTCTATTTCTTGTGGATGATTCATTTGTTTTTGGTTTCAAAATTACTTCTCATGTAGTTGGGATACGTATCGCTGCGATGCAAGAGATGTGAAATTAAAGCATCTGTTTGAATTAGTCTGAAGTGAATATTGAATAAAACTTCTGTACTGCCTTGCTATGCCGGAAGACTGTAACTGCATCATTGTTGGTCCTGAGTTATTGTATGCTAAAGCTTTTATCTTCGAAGAGATTACATGCTTTAGTTAATACTTAGATTGTGATTGCGGGAAATGCGGAATGGGGATTAATCATGAGGGAACAGAAGTAATGAGATTCTCTGTGAGAAGGACTTGTAGTTACTGTTACTTTGCCTAGAAAACTGACATTTATACTGTATATACGGTAAACCAGAACTAGATATCAGGAAAACCGCTACTTATACGGTTTTTTGTTTAGTATTTTGAAATTCTCTAGGTTGAAAATAACCGAATCAACTAAAACCTCAAAATATGTAGTTTTATCAGCTACCGTCTTTTGGGTTTGCAGGGAAATGTAGTTTTGTTTTGCGTTTTGTGCTATTACATCTCAGTTCAATTCACCATTAGTTGAATTTACTGAAAATGTCTTTTATGTAACAGTCTTTTTTATCTGAATTGGTGGTAAATTACTCCTGAAATTAAAGTTAAAATGTGATAATCCCGTGAACATAGTGTTGCGGTTGGCATCTGTGGCTTTTAAAATTGTGTTTATTAAAACATAGTCTGTAAACACAGTGTAATGACTGACTTCTTTCTCCTGCGATTTGAGTTCTCAATAGCCAAAGTTTGAGTTCCATGAGCGGATTCAGGGTTTTTAACCCTTTATGAACCGACTTTTAAAGCAATAGACAGAAAAAAATATTCACTTAAAGCGTTATTTGTTAAATGGGTTATCTAATCATTAAAAAAATAAATGATAAGTGCACAAATTCCTCTCTTCTAATCCGGAGGTTTACAATTCGGAGTAGCCCGGCAATGGAAAATCTTATTACGGAGAACCTCGTGCCATGATGTTGAAACGCAGCAAATTTGACATGCTCGTCCGTAGAGGGTTAAGTGCATGTTAAAATTACATCTACATACTACTCCGCGAGCCGCCGCATGGGGCGTGTGGCAGGCAAGGTAGGCAGGTAGGCGTGTGGCAAGGATGCACATGAACTTCTTGGGGTGAGGAATTGGAGTGGCTGAAGATTGAGAGGAATGGAGGAAGAAAATTGAGGAGGCCAAGGCCCGATTTGGGCTGAAGCACCATCAAAGAAGAAAGGAGTACTAAGTCTACATCTACATGATACCCTGCGAGCCGCCACATGGGCGTATGACAGGGGGTGGTACATCACCAGCCGTGTAAAGATGTAAGTTTTTGGGAGGTGAACTGGTGACGTGTATTGTGGGAGTGTATTTAGTGGAGCTCAGTTTTTATTTTAGTCGCTTGTTGTGTGCGCAAAGAACGAGTTTTTGTACCTGTCTGTTCGGCAATTAATCTCTCTTATTTTATCGCTTCTGTCAGACTTGGAGATGTAGTATGGCGTCATGAAAATATCCTTTGTGTAGGACAGTATGCGTTTATTATTAAATTAAGGAGAGTATGCGTTTTACTGACGGATCGAGTATGCTCATTTAGTTCCCACATCATTATGGACGTCATCCCGGCCTTCTAATCCTGGAAAATTACAATACCATGTTCTGCTTATTCAACGGAGCAAGGTCAGATCTAGTCTTGATGCAGTGGAAGCAATCTATGTCATATTAAACACATTTCACACTTTTTGGCAGGATTTTTAATCCTACTTCGCGTTAAAATTCGTACAGTCTTTTCGAATGTGGTCTTTTCCTTGTAGATGACTCCTGATGGAAATGAAATTTTTATTATTTTCATTGTCTAACGTAATCATGAGGGGAAATTATTTTAACATTCCGTCCATCTGGAAAAATTGACCGCCGAGGGAGCGCGTGCCTGTGGGCGACTTTACCTTGTTCCGATACGTTTTTCCGTGTTCTCGCGAATGTATATGTACCTCGGAGTTTTCATTGGAAGTCGATATTTTTTCTCAAAATTTTGTTTTACCGCGTTGACTCGCATACCGGAGGCAAATACCAAAAACAGCGAAGTGGCTGGATTCCATATTTTTCGCGCGCGCGCGCGCGCGCGCGTGTGG
The DNA here is from genome assembly GCA_963169105.1 of Ceriagrion tenellum. Taxonomy (NCBI): domain Eukaryota; kingdom Metazoa; phylum Arthropoda; class Insecta; order Odonata; family Coenagrionidae; genus Ceriagrion; species Ceriagrion tenellum. Next base: position 44,454,620 of record OY720644.1, on the reverse strand, counting down.
GTATCCATATTTTTTCGTTGATATTATCTTTGGTCCTCGATTGATGATATATTGCATCTCTGACTAATTATTGTTTAAAATTTCATTGGCCATGCTCATGTTGCCTTAAAAGCCGTGCAACGACCATCAATGCCCTTTATATTTACTTCTGAAAAGATGAAAACGATACGAAGGTATAACCTGAGCATCAATGTGAAGTCAATTTGTCTTATTACCCTCTCTTAAGGTAGTGCGAGCCAGATATTTCCCTAATCATAATAGAGACCATATTCGATATATACGTTTTAATTTCACCAACTATGAGACACACAAATTAAATATTGCATTATAAATGGTGTAATAAAGTACTTTTACATCACAGAAATTGTAAGTAATCAAATGAAAATATGTTAATAAGTCTTTAACTTGACTCATTTTTTCACGCGGTGCGTTTGAAACTCCATCAAAGCGAAAGGTTTATTGTGATCTGGAAGAATTTTCTGCGGTGCCAATATGATCAATTTTCAAAAATATTTGAGAAAAAAAAAAAACTACAAACTTGATTTTTTGACGACATCTTGATGCTTGAAATTCCTCATTTGTTAAATAATGTCTCTCTGGAGTTCATACCCGTACCATTTCCCATGTAAAAGGGCTGGTATTTTTGGCAAATATCTTGGAAAGTAATGTAGTTATGGGTTAAATTTTTGGTGTCAATGGAAGGGTGATTAATTTTTCTTTAAATTGAGACCAATTGATTTTTAGATAAAATGATATTTCGCTCAAACTACCCTAAGAAAATACGGGCCTTATGTGTACCGGTTTAGGAACTTTTGCTGCGTATCCTCAACTCCTTGAGGTGGTACACCTCATTGAGTGGGACGGTGTGAGTGGTTGGTATTTTGGCCATTGCTGGAAGCTGTAACGTGAGCTAGGCGTATCCGCCATCTTTGTTTACCCCGATTTTTCTTCAGCGCTTACGGGTTGACGCACCAATTTTGTAATTTTACCATGTTTTCCATCGATGACTTTCTAGAAATCGGCATAAATGTAAATATTTATCATGCAGTCTCCTTACAAATGCTCATTATCTTTTTAAATTTATAATTATTCCGTATTTCCGGTGAAAACTGCGGTAAAATCGAGATGAATCCAAAAGAACAAGTATCCAATGCATCTTTCAAGAGCTACTCGTCCTAAAGTTTCAAACAGATGTTGGATATACTTCCTTTAAATTCGCTAATACAACTACATCTACGTAATACACTGCGAGCCACCACGAGGGTGTGTGGCAGGGGTGAATATCACCAAATGTGCACTATTGCCATGCAAGTAGGATATTTAAGATATATTTAATACTTCCATTCCGTCGTGCTGTCATAAGATAAGTAAAGAGAAGAAGAAAGAGAAGATATAATCAAAATGGCTGCTATTCCGGTTGCCAAGCTACAGTTTGACACAGACTTAATTCCCTCTCCATCCACCTCAATGGTTTTACAACAAGTTTTAAGGAAGAACTTATTCAGCAATGGAAGCTTCATAGCATCTTCAATCATCTCTACTCATTAATTGGCTTTAAGATTTTTTATATTATGTTCTCATAATTGACCGTAAAAAGCGCCATAATACCGTGGATTGATATGTTAGTTTTTCACTAGAGAATTTAATTTTTTTAAACCATTGTTTAATAAATTTGGCGCCACATCAGTGAGAGGTGATATGAGATACCCGACATTAAAAAATATATTTGAATATTTATTTTAGGTTGCACCACAGAATAATTGAATCTAATATTTTCAACATCATGTTTGTAACTTCCTCTTGTTGAATGTACTCAGTTTTTGTGTTGTATTCTTGAGTATACCGCATTGAAACGTGATTTTTTTCCTATCGATAACTCGTTTAAGAAGGATTCTTCCTCCAATTTTTATTCAAATGGTGGCGTCCAATGATTTATTGTTTTATTCCACCACCGAGCTAACCAAATATATCATAATAAACATGTTTATTGAACATAGTGGCACATTTTGGTAATTATTTACATTTGTCAACTCAATTATTAATAAACTCGCCTTGCAATATTTTTGTGATTTATTTTTAGATTTTAAGAAATCAAGTCTGCTGCTTTGATGGTTGTTTTCTATAAATTAGTAGTTAAGAAACGAAGAGCAGATAATGAAAGCATGACATGATGTGACCTCGAACTTGGTACAATTCGGCTCTGCGAACTTGCTTTGGTATCTTGATCAGTTTCTCAAGGGTTAAATTTCAAATTAATATGTAGATTGTTGCCTTTTTTTTTAACTGTGACATACCTCGATCTCATTGCGTCGGCAAAGATCTCTCCCTACTATTGTTACCGGGAATCATCGCTAAAGATCCACAGATAAGTATGATGACAATTAACCACTGATTATTACCGTTGATTAAATTTTTCTGGCCATTTATTTACAGAGTTTGAGCATTGATATAACGACTTTGCATTTATTGATAGACTTCTTCATTGCAGTGGGCATTTTGGAATCGTAAAATTCAAATGGAAAATTATGAAAAAATAATTTTTTTATAGCTTTAATAATTTTGCAGTTAGTGTGGCAGCGGCCTGATTCCATACTGTTTTCCCTTTTTATAGTTCCTAAAAAGCAGAGATTGAGCCTTGATTTATCAAATTTTCATTGATTGATCAATTGTTGCTTCACAATAGGCAATTTGGTATCGTATAATTTAATTTGATTTTCTATGAAAAAATACTGTAAGGAAAAATAGTGGCAATTGCCTGAATTACTGTTGTTTGAAAATTTTATAGTTCTTCATTTATGGAGACTGTGTCTCGGTTGAACCACTTGGCATTTATTAATCGACTGCTTCTTTACGTTTGTCATTTTGGCATCATAAAATTGAAATGGGTACTTTACGAAAAAATAACTCTAAGGACACGTGGTGGTAGTAGCCTGAATTACTAATGATTAAACTTCTTCTATCTCTCAATTTACAGTGATTGAGTTGGCTACTTCATGTTTATTGACTGCTACTTTACAGAAGGCAATTTGGTGTTGTAAAATTACTTAGAATCCTTTATATAAAGAATTAATGTAAGGAAACATGGCGGCAGTGACCTGAATCACTGTTGTTAAAACTTTTCATAGTTCTTAATTTTCAGAGATTGTTTCTTGATTTAATTACTTTGCATTTACTGATCGACTGCTTCTTTATAGTAGGCATTTTGGTATCGTAATATTTCAATGGGTGCATTCTTTAATAAAAAATGCCTGTAAGGAGACATGGTGGCAGTGGTAGTCTGGAGCCATGTGTGACCTCATGGAGGGGGGGGAATTGGCGGGGAAGTGGCGGGCTGAAGAGCAGAGGGGAGAGGATAGCACATGGCCGGAAACGCTGCCGACATGACTTCATTCAACTTGAAAGGGAAACGGTGGCGATTTCCAAATTATGCCGACATCCTCCACAACTGATAGGAGTAGGCCATGTGAACAATTCGGTTTCAGTGCTTTGGAATTATAGGAAGCTGGAGTGATTGGCCGATCGGTCGTTTTGAAATTGGCAATGAAGGTTTTCAACCTTGGAAACCATGCAAGGTCAAATGTGGAAATTTCGTTACCGTTCGTGTGGATTGGACACTTTTAAAAGTCAGAGTTTCAGGCTTTAGGTAGTTGAAGCGATTTTCGTTCATCTAAATATTTTCTTGGAACTTTTGCTCTCACGTAATTATACGTAAGTAACGTATATAGATAAGATGGGAAAAAATGCATGGTACCGAGTTGGTTCCTTGCCGTTTTACTGCTATTTTAACCCTTCGAGTGCGGCATGACGTGATTTCACGTCATGGTTGTCTTTGCACTGGTGCTGATGACGTGATTTCTCGTCATGGATGCCGTGAGTGTTCCAGTTTTCACTAGGGAACTTTTATTAGGCCCAATAAAGAAAGCTGGAACACTCACGGTACCCTTGACGTGATATCACGTCATGCCGCACTCAAAGGTTTAATACGTTGCCAAAAAGTAGGGCGAGCAAGATAGTTCCCTAATCATAAGAGAGGCCATATTCGATACATACGTTTTGATTTCACCAACTGTGAGAGACACAAATTAAATATTAAATTATTAATGGTTCAATAAAATAGTTTTACATGACAGAAATTGTAAGCAATCAAATGAAAATATCTAAAGTCTTTAACTTGACTCATTTTTCTCACGCTGTACGTTTGAAACTCCATCAAATCGGAAGGTTTATTGTGCAGGTATATTCACTATATTTTTTACTATATTGTACACTATATTGTTTATCATTACATCACGCAGGCTATACTTATTTCAATTAAATCTTTTTTGTATCGACATTTGGTGCGGATAAATCTCGATTTATATCATTTCGGTGAAACAGACGCAGTACGCGTCATTCAAAAAGATCCACGGAAAGTCGACCACAATAAATATCCCTTGGTGGTAGAAGATGAAGATTTTAGCATATATTATACTGAATTGGGTGGGATAGTGAATATTTTTTATAATCAGTCTTTCTGTATAAATGATATCATTCGACGTAAGAACCATGCTGAAACAAATACAGCGATGCACCGCGACTGAATGTGCGAATAATATGAGACGAAAGCTCAAAAATGAGGCGACTGATGACTAAGTTCTAGGCTCCGACAAATGTGAGCTGCAAGGCGGATTTCAAATATTTGCGGTAGACGATGTTTTCCTCAGTGTTGTCAGTCTTTGGAGTGTGTACTGCTCCTAGAAGTTTCCAAAAATTCCGCATTCTGGCGCGCGAAAAACTTTGCGTTAATTTCTTCCGCCACTGTACTTTCCATACTGAATGGAGGTGAAAATCGATCCGACCACTTAAAGCGACGTAACTCGAAGTAGCCTATATATATTAGGTCAGCTTAACTTTATCTTAATGCCAGCCTATGGCGTGGACTACGTTGCTATCGATAATCGGGTAGCGATCGAATGCTGCACCCGATAATTCCTCGAGTAGCCATATCGACGACGTTGTTTTGCTGTGGAATCGTCCGCAGATGCAAGAGAAGATGTATTCTACAGGGTTTGTCCGAAAAGTATTGAGACTAGGTCTGGTGAAAAGAATTTATTGATCCGATCGGTACATATTGTTAAATTTCTTCAAAATAGTCTCCTTGGGCGTCAATACACCTCTGCCAACGCGATTCCCGCGCTGCAAAGGCTCCCTGGAAGTCAGCTGCCGTAACCTCTTTCAGAGACTCTGTAACAGCCCGTTGGATGGCGGGAACATCTTCGAAACGGTGACCTTTCAGGTTTCTCTTGAGCTTGGGGAATAGGAAAAAGTCCGCCGAGCTCACATTGATGCTGTAAGGTGGCTTCGGCAAGGATACAACCCCTATCCGGGCCAGGTAGGCGGTCACAAGGAAGGCGGTGTGGGCTGGAGAGTTGTCGAAATGGAGCTTCCAGCGATCGGCAATCTCCGGTCGTTTCCGTTTGACGGCTCTATGCTCAAATTTTCTGAAATAATTTTGTGAACCGTTGTTTTCCACATGTTGAGGTCTTCGGCGATTAATCTTACACTAAAACGACAGTCAGAGTCTGGAGGACTGGAGCACCGCGAGGCAGCCAGCCTCAATACTTTACTGACAACTCCTGTAAGAAGTTGATAAAGCCAGTAAATAAGTATCCCCAACGTATTCAGCAAACCTTCCATTTTAAATTTTCTATAGTTTAACGCACAATTTATTATTGATCTACAACTTCACTAAGCTGTTTCCGGAGAGTTGATGTCAATTTTAGGCGGGTTACTGATGGAAGTACCTTCAATGACAGTAGCCTTGCAAGTCGCTTACAATCGACCCTTCTACGTGTAAGCACGGACTTCCATGGCAGTAGGGGTCGATTGTGGTGTTAATCGACCGAGTAAAATAGGTAGGCGTATATTTGAATGCAAGTAGCATATAGATTCTGCAATGAAATCGCGACGCATCCGGTGAAATTCGGTTATATGACAGTAATCGGAGAGTAATAATATAATCAACGAATAACTTAAGAGTAGGATGATCCATTGTTGCGTATGCTAGCATTTATTTATTATTAAAAATATTTCAAATGTTATAGACCCCTAAGGTAAACTAAATGACTTAAGGCTTTGATAATAATAATTATAGTCACAATTCTCTAAGTTGATTTTAATTGAAGCGCACAATTAATGAAGTTGATAAAAATGTATTAAACCCACGAATGCTTCTAGGACTCAAACAGCGATATATATCAACGCCATTTTTGCCAAATTTAGGCATCTTTCGAAACTTCCATACACTTTGTTTACTTCCGTCCTCAATTTCTTTGAGAAGATCCGGAAGTTTTGTGTAAGCAAAACAATGCCCTGCAAGTGGCGATACGATTCGAGATGTTGCTACACTCGCTGCTTCCATAAAAATCGATTTCCTAGTGCAAAGCAGCATTTTCTAAACTTACGATATCGAATGGTCATATCGATCGATTATAAAATCGACTTTGGCAGTGGTGCGCTGTGATTCGTTACGAATTTCTCACGTTGGTTCGCTTATTCGGAGCGAGAACAAGCCAAGTTACGCCAAGTTAAATCGTTGTGAACGAGGCTCGAGTCTTTCTTTGCCCGTCCCCGCTAAAGGCGCCACTTATCCCCCAACAAATCCCACACAAGTCCGTTTTCGACGACGTCCGGCCACAGTGGCGGCGGTATCCGGTTGCTTCCTCCGAGCGGAGCTTCACACCCTCCTCGCCCGCTAATCCGCCGCTGACCCTTAGAGTCACGGAGATTAGGGAACCGTAGCCAGGGTACCGAGACCTTCATCAACGCTGCCTCGGGGGGAGGGGAGCGGGAAATAGACAGAGGAGGTCAAAGTGAAAGCATCGATCGATTCGTACGCCCGTGACGTTTTTCACTTTTTGAGGGACTTTGAGTGAAATATCATTTCCCCTAGAAATCAATTAATTTTGTCTCATTTTTGAGAAAAAAATGTCTCACCATTCCAAAGATACCAAAATATCAACCCCTTACCGATGGTAGCGGAATATTCAGCGAATTAAATACCCCCGAATACAAATTCAAAGTTCTTCCTGAATGAAATTCTTATTCGATTCATAGTGTTGAGTATCACTTAAGGACCTATTCAATAAATCTACACAACTCGTCACTGCTATAAAATCGGTTTGTATGCCGGTGTTAAATAAAAACTAGTATACGAAACAAGTCTTAAAATGAATACATGAAAAATGATGGCGAAAGATGCTCGCGCAAATGATGGTTTTATAGCTGCCAAATTCACTCTTTTGATGAAATTAGTTTCTTTAGTTAGTTTAAGATAAATATCATTTCACCTAGAAATCAGTGAATTTGGCCTCATTTTTAAGAAATATATATCACCCTTCCAACGACACCAAAAATTCAACCCCTCACTTCATTACTTTCCGAGATATTTGCCTAAGAATACCAGCCCTTTTACATGGGAAATGGTACACTCATGCACGCCAGAGAGATATTATTAAAAAAAAATGAGGAATTTCTAACACCTAGATCTCGTCAAAAAGTTAACATTGCGTAATTCGTATATTTTCTCGACTATTTTTGAAAATAAATCATATCGTCACCGCAGTAATTTCTTCGAGATAAGAAAAAAACCCGCTGTTTCGAAGAAGTTTTAAACGCACCGCGCGGAAAAAATTAGTCAATTTAAAGACTTATTTAGAAGATTTCTAATATTTATTACAACTTCTGTCACATAAAAATTTATAATTACACAATTAATACTGCAATATTAAATTCATACTATTCAAACCACTGCTGGTTTTGTTAAAACTTAAAATTCGAATGTTATCTCCATTATGATTAGCGAACTATCTCGCTTAAACTTCCTTAAGATGGCTCTCGCCTGACTATGTGAACCAAAGGAAATACTTAATTACATATTGTTATTTTTGCTTTAAAAATCCCTCTTTTACTGGTAAATTGTTAACTTTTCGGAAACCAAAATTAAGGCATAAAATATGCAGATGTTTCCACGGATATATTTTTGAAAGGCCACATTTGTCTAGCCATAGCAGGCGACTGAGCGCCATTTACGTGAAACCATAGCATTTTCACTTCAATGGCGGCAGTAATTCGCTAATTACTTTGACAATTAGACGGTAAGATGCCTAAATTTGATTTTTATTATATTTCCCAGGACTTTATGCTTCTTATAAACGGTTTTAGTTAAAAGCTCGACTATGCTTCCTTGGTCAAATCGACGTTTTTCTGGTGTAATATGAGCGATCTCCTTTAGAGCTCATGTTAAAATGTCCTCTTTCAAGGCTGTATAACAGTTAAACTAGCCTGAATACTTTTTGCTCAATTCAGTTTATCAATTGTACTTCAAAGATGCTGCGTTTAAGTTTTCCGAATTTCTGGAATAAGTGACCCTGAGGTCAGAGCCGCATTCAGCCATTATTTAATTTTACTGTGACTAAACACTCGCTAAAACGTGTTTCAACATCTGTGGACCCTGGAATTCTTACGGACAATAAATTGAATTTTTCTCCACAAATACAAACAATCAGGACTACAGTAACGTCCCTCTTAGGCCTCTATCGTTTTACCGAAATTAATGACCCCCGAGCACTGTGAACTTTCTTTTCTTCCATTTATCTTCCAATTCTTCTGCCCGATATGGTCTATCTCTTCTCAAACTAATCTTTCATCGCTGGATTGTGTCTGCAATTTCTTTGCTAAAATATTAAGAATAGATTACCACAGTGTCGTAATATGTCCACCAAGGCTAACCTATCCTATCTCTCCATCTCTAATCTCCCTCCCCCTATAGACTCACAGCAGACTTAAAATTTATTTAAAATATTCTAAATTCCACCATCGACTGCCCTGAATTGCTGTCATTTATCAATTTCAAAGTTCCCTCCCGCCCCACCCGTTCTCACCCTTTACTGCACATGCCTATTCCTAGACTTTCGATCACTAAACGTTCCCTTTTATTCCGCCTCTCCTCTCTGTTGAATTCCTTCCCACCTCGCATCGATCCTTTTGCACGTTCATCTAAATCCTTAATAAGCCTCCCTCTTTCGTATCTTTCACCTAAATAGTTATTCCCCTATTTTTCTTTTTTTTTTTTGGTATTTGAAAAATTTCTCGTGGTACCCTGTTTTTAAATTTGCTTGTATATATCCTTAAGTTTGTGTAATGTTACATGGCCACAATAAAATGGCCCCCTTGCAGTATGTGGTTTTCTTTTTTTAAAATAAAAATAAAAATCATTGAGGAAACTGACCTCCTGAAAAAAAAACTGACTGAAAAATGCCGTGGTTACGTTACAGCTGTAGCATTGGCCACAACATTAAGCGCCGTCTCCATCTACCTCAATGACTTTAACCAACATGCACTACTCTATTGGATTCCACCAATGCTGCAGAAACTGGTTGCATATACATATTTTGCAATCGTATATACGCACAGAGGTACAAGAGTCTCGCAGGAGGTTCGTGGAACTATTTCATGTTAGAAGAAACATAACTACGTGAATCTTTAAGAGTGTTGGCATGAAGTTAACCTCACGGACTTTGCAGCGATGCGCTTCTTAAGGGGTCTGTGTACCTGGACCGAAAACGCCCTTTTGTGAAAGGAATAGTAATGAAATATGTTTTGGAGAACAGAGAACTGAGAAATTATTGGTAGGATAGCCTTTAAAACATAGTCCTTACTTCATGGACCCCTCTTGGTTACTTTTCACTCTTTAGGCTTGAAGAGCGTCAACGCACAATATTTAAATTCTTGGAGAACGACCCCTCCTTTGTTAAAGGGGCTGTGTACCTCGGCAGGAAACGCCCCTTTAGTTCTGGCTTCTGCCGCTGCCTAGGAGAGATCTTCGCCTTCCCCTCCATTTCTCGCCCCGGACAAAAGCGACACCGATGACACGGTGGAATAAGCGTTGCAAGGTTTCAGGGGAATGTTCAAAGTGACGTTTTAATACAACATTTTCAATACTTTGGTAATCCTTCATAGTGATGGAAGATTACATTTGCGAAAAGTGCCAAGATTTTAAGAAATATACGTCATGGCGATCACGTGATTTTCAACAACTTCACATTTTTTTCCGCATTCGAAATAATTACGTGGAAAGCCAAAAGTCACGACACTTATTTTAAATAAATACCCTTCTTCTACAGGATTGCGCAAACAAATTTACTTTAGTTAGCAAAGCAGAGTCGTATAATAAAAGCGCGTTGACGTGTGCGGCAGTTTTTTCAATCGTAGAATACAGACCCTCTATAAAATCATGCATGAAAATCATTTAAAAGCAACGCGTTGTACCAGGAAATGCATATATTCGTAGGCGATTAAGGTGAATTGTTAGAGCGTCGTCGAAACTTGGGATCTGTCGTGAAGAAAAATCGTTTCATTTTCATATTACAGAAGGCACATCGGAGTAGACGGGTTTGCAGTGGTAAGTTGCGCAAGCTACTTGCTGCAAGCGACTTTTAATGTCAAAGTTTTGGTGTAAGCGGATCCGTCTGTTCGTTCGGAAAACTTTTAAAAGTTTCAGCAAGTGTTTGCACGAACATATTGGTTCCGATGTTAACCGCAACCAACCTGACTCTGTATTCAGTACTGTGAAATGCTTCGTGAGAGGTCTTTCGTCCCAAGCTCTTTTGGAAGGAACTTGTGTAAGTAACCTACCTGTGTGAACCATCTTATATGATGAGGGGCTTGGTTACTTGGCGAAGTAATTTATGTAATTCTTATTTTATTCCCTATTAATTGTGGCAATCACCCACCATATTCTTGGCCAGTCCGGCCCATAACCGTGTGAGTAGGGATTTTGTTGACAAATGTCTTGAAATTGGAAGCGAGAAAAGGAAAACGGTGTGAATTGTTTATGCAGACCTTATTAATAGCAACCGAATCGGGGCAAGAAAAGGAGGTATTACCGATTAGATATTATCTCTATATATAATACTAGAGTATCTGAAAATCCGATTAATTTTATGAGCTACGTATAAATAAGTGTCTTGTGTACGGGAGGGACATAAGAGGGAAGTATTGAAAATTTTATTTCATGAGTTCATTCGAGGGCCCTTTGTTCCGATGTAATTGTTGTCGCTATTTCATCTAAAAAACGAAGCTGTGTCCAAAATACGTGTGTAGTGTTCGTAATCAACTGAAGAGGCCCCTTCTAGACTGGAAAGACATCAAGAATGACGTTTTATGAGCATTTTGTTGTTAGTAACGAAAGCTTGCGACCTTGGGAACCCTGTTGGACAACTGCGGAGAGTACTGAACTTTCCCGTGCGGAGTTAGTTTTTTATGCAATGAACTATTCCGTTCGTGCGGAGCGTTGCACTCTATGGATCTGGAGCATGGGGCCATAGGAAAAGCTGACTAGAAATGACTAGAAGCATTCAAAACCTGGTGCTGGAGAAGGAAGCTGAAGGTAAAATGGTCGGACAAAATAAGAAATGATGTGTACAAAAGAGTGGAAGAGGAAAGGACCATATGGAACACCATATATAAAAGGAGAACAAGATGGATTGGACACACCCTGAGACAATGGATTTGTGAAGAACATAATTGAAGGAAAAATAGAGGGAAAATTCCTCAGATGAAGACCCAGGAATTAGTTCATGGACCAAATACAGAGGAAAGTACTTAGGAAGTAGGGGAACTAGCATTAAATAGGGAAGGGTGGAGGGCTGCAGTCAGCCAATCTAAGGATTGAACAACCACTGACTAGGGGAGTGTCAGATAGCCGGGTCTCAGATTTTATTCAAACTTAGTAGTTGTACAAACCGCTGTATGTAGTTCATGAATCAGCCCACATATAGGGTTATATAACCAATAGTTTAAACAAAAAAGGCCTTTAAAAATTTCAAAATTTCCTTTAGACGGGCCACCAACATAACTTACAAGCTGAACGGGCGGCTGACATGCTCGTCTCCGGTCTAGAGACACGGTTTCGATTCCAATACTGGGTATGTTTCTTCCGCTGTTTTTTTAGTTTTTCCCTTACGGCATCCTACAATGCGCTCAAGGGGTTTTTTATTTTTACTCGAATTATTATTTTTACTCGAATTATTATTTTACTCGAATTATTATTTTACTCGAATTATTATTTTTCATTTGCATACACGACGTCAGGCTTAGTCTCTCTTTTCGGTCGAAGGCAGCCTTCTTATTATGTCACTTCCTTATCTTTTCACGACGTATTTTCATTATTCCTTCATACACATGATTTCCATGTTCTATAATTATTTTATAATATTGTCTTCATATTCTTACAATTCAAGCATAATTCTTAATAATATTCAAATTTTTCGTAGCTTGTCAGTTATGTGGGTGGCCCGTCTAAAGGGAATTTTGAAATTTTTAAAGGCCTTTTTCGTTTAAACTATTGGTTATATAACCCTATATGTGGGGTGATTCATGAACCACATACAGCGGTCTGTACAACTACTATGTTTGAATAATATCTGATACCCGGCTATCTGACACTCCCCTTGTGAGAGACTATTCTATTGAAGACGACTTTCTGCGCAACTGCCATCATATTTCTACAGCTATGGAGAGGACTTAGCGTCATTCATTCTATCCTCGTCATCCGGCTCAGTTCTATGCCGAATCCTTAACCCTCCTCCGACTCGCATTCCGGGTTGCGCGCGTCAATTGTTACCCGAAGTTCAATACCGCGACCGCGTTGCGGCGCCACCGTATCCTCTCCTGAAATCTCTACTTTCCGCCTGACCCCTCCGAGTAGTTCCTGCACTTTCCCGCCGCTCGATGCTGATAAGTTATTTACTTCCGCTGAATTCGTCGGCCAACTCGATTCCATTGCGAATTAATTAGTGAGTGCCCAGTTTAAGCAGATTGGGGAGGATTTCGCGGCGGCCGGGAGCCCGGTCTTTTCAAGTCCTCACTCTCGTCCGTTCGATTCCGAGCCTCTTTTGTCTCGTTTTTCTATTGTTTACGCTTTTACCCTTTTCCCCGCCGTCGAACAAATTACCCATCTGGTCTGCAGCCGATATACCCTTCCCAACAGCCCCCAGGATGCCCATTCTCCGCGAGTGAAGCGGGCTTCATCACGGCCGGGCCTTCTACGTTAGCATCTCTCTCGTTTACGCGGTGAGTTATTTGTTTCCGGTCAGTTGTTTCATTGAGAGGAGCGTGGCTGTGGAAATCATTCGGTACTGATTCGGCCAGTTACCTCTAAGCGTCTCTTTTGTGACAGGTGTATGTATTCTTTTTTGCCCCAATCAAAATGTATTCCTTTCTCATACCTAAACATTTTACGATGGCGGTCGTAAAGATTGGAGTGCGCAGACTGGAACTACAGAAGTAGACCGTTGTAATTACCTGGGCATTGCGCAGGTCCGTTTGGTAAAAATGGGCGCACTAGCTAGGATTTTCTCTATCCAGACCCAACTAGAGATACTACTGCAAAGTTTAAACTAGAGCAGATAGAACAATTTAATTGCCAGAGTATAATGCCACAGGAAATGTGCATGATAAATTCGATGGTGACAGGCTTCACTTTGTGAAAATCCATTTTGAATAAATTTCAAAATTACTTGGTACTTCATTGTTGCATTCTTCGTCGACAGGTTTTGTCGCATTGGCGAAATCATTGCACCTGATGATGTCGCCTATGCGATGAAATCATTCGACTTAAAACACCGTGACAAAGTACCAAGTAATTTTTAAATTTATTCACAATATATGCACGTTGGAAGAACAAATTTCAGAACGAAAATTGCGTCACTCAAGGGGCTTTCAAAAGTGGGATAGATTTGACAACCAATGCCTTTCGTGAGAAATTGAAGAAAAAACTGATGATTTGTTTAATAATTCGTGTAGCGTTGCATGTTGGACTCACGTGGACGATAATATACCTTTGATTTACACTTTCCTCTACAACTAATACACGTTTTATTCCTTATATATAGCTTGTGGTCATGGAAATCTGAAGCCTCGGGAATTGAAAAATATATCTGAACCCTGGCTAGTGAAGTATGTGATTCATGGGATCTTGAGGAGCCTTTTACCACTGTGGCACGTGCAACTTGAATTTTTAAGTGAGTATTTTTTATACCCTATTTTTGTTATGCACCTGATTTTAATGATGATCATCTGACTTGGATGTGTACATCTGATTTTTGGAGCCGTTATATATAAAATGTCAGTTAAAAGTACTGTGATAAATAACTCTTTGAAATCAATTAAGTTACTCCCAGTTCAAATGTTGGCGATCCCTGCGTCATATAATTAAAACCCTAGTGTATTGGAATGTCTTATGACGCAAGTGAGGGGGAGTGCATAATCCGAGGTCAGAAATTAATCCAGCCAGGGAAATTGACTGGCTACGATGCTGCATAAATAATTTCTGTGCCTAACACGGATCGGAAATCGAGAAATTGCATCACACGAGACAAGGAAAAGTGTTGTAACGAAAGAGGAAAGGCCATCACATATCTTTCTTGCTAGCAAGCGTGGGAAGCCCAGTTAAAAAAGCACGCTTGATTTACATAATGGTACAGCCCAAGATGTTATTACCCAAGAAAAAATCCTGATAGCACGTGCTCATGTCTGGATGGACTCTGAATAGACGGCTGAAACTTCTCCATCAGTGTATCTAATTTTGCATGGGTATAAGTGATTGTAATGGCAGCTGCGTAAGATCAGTAAGTTACAATTTCAAGAGGGGAGCTACTGAAAATTGCTATGCTACAAAAATGATAAAATAGCGGATGTCGCGTCGTTTTGAGAGAAGCCATATTAGGAGTGTCTTCAGAAAAGTTATAAAAGATGAATTAGCAAGCTCATTGAATATAATTTGAAACAAATGATGGCGAAGAGAGTTGTGAAAGATGAATTAAAAGGAAAGCATTATGGAGGGAGATAAGGAACGGGATGCTTGAAGCAGAATTTTGGAAGGCTATGGTATACAGGGTGTCCCATAAATGTCACGCCACAGTGACACTGGAGCTAGGGCAGCCTAAGAGGAACCGAACCAGCCTAATATGACCTCAGTAAAAGTTACACGGTTTTCGAGATATTGCCAAATTAAAGCTTTTTTCAAAAATTTCCCTTTTTTTACAAGAGTCAACGACATTAAAAAAGCAGCGTGTGTGGTATGGTCACAGACAACGTCTGACGAACGAGAGATTACCCAAGCAAATTTTTATGTGGAAACCACGGGGTCAAAAAAAATGAGGATGGCCCAGAATTAGTTGGAGAGATGGCATTCAAAATGCAATAAGAGAAAACCAGTTGCCGGAAGGCCTATAGTTTAACGGAGAGCGATGGCGGTTGGGTATCGGATAGCGTCGTAGAACGTTCAGAAACCGAATTATATTTTAAGCTATGTAGCTATGTTGGCCAACGCTATCCTTCTCCTTATTTCAAAGTTACGTCCCTTGTCTTTGGTTATCGTACTTCGAGGGTAAAAAAATTATTTCTCTATCTGCTCTTCTTTTGAAGATAATGCCATTGCGTGTTCATTAATTTTTCCATCTTCCTCACTCGCAACTGATGATTTGGTTTTATTACCATTGATTTTTGATTTCCAATTATTCATGGGAGTTTTTGAAATTGCTAATATTTTATTGATAACCTTTTCAGATATTGCCATGATAACTATATTATTAGCAATATGTATGCAGTGTTTCATTTGTTCTTTCACTTTTATACATTTCGTTTTTGCAGATTTGTCTTTCATAGTCCCAATCGCTTCCTCAGCAAATATGTTGAACAGATATGACAATAATTTGTTGCCCCTTGACATGATCAAGAATTAAATTACATTATCACATAGCAAAAATAGTTTGCAGCAGATTTAGGTGACCCGTAAAGTATTTTTCTGTTGTCGTGGGCACCTTCAAGAGAAAGAAGCAATACACATAACAGTAAATCACTACAGAGATAACATTATGGAAATTTGTACAGAAAATATTTTGAAGAAGGTATTTTCGAAAGGAGGTTATAACGACTTGCTAAAGTGTTAGCTCTAATTTGTTAATGATGAGCTTCGCCAGCAGAATGGTTTAATTGGTTGTGGTAAACAATTCACCCAAACAAGAAATATGATTTCAGGGGGCTTGTAACTAGCAAGTATTTATCTGAACTTAAAGCTTTTCTGGGATATTCTACGGTTAATGCAGCCGTTTGGTAATCTTGCACGAGCTAGACGTGCTGCTGTGAGGTCAGACCTATATTCCATTATTGTTCTTTCTTTATTCTTATTGAGGCCAGAATCTAATGTGTTGACTTCAGAAGGTTACTCAGTGCAACATCGAGACCCGGTTGAAAAGTAGTTGCGAAGATTGATGCATCTTGGAAAAATGATTATCCGGTTGAGGTGTGGAGAAATAGTCAAGCGGAACTATGGGATTTTTTTATAAGACACTGTCCCTAGAGTTACTCGGTGGAACTCCTTCATAATAAATGAAAAATCAAGTACTTGGTTATAAATTCACTCTTTGCTTTCATCAGCACAGCCTAGGTTTCGGCTTGTCATTCTAACATCATCTGGTGATGGCATGCATTACCTGTAATTGATATGAACAAAAAAGTCCTACATGTTCACGCTGTCGTGTTTGCAAATTGATCTTAAAATTAGATTGTGATAAAAAAAATGGTGCGTGTATGCACCCCAGAGAGACATTATTTTCAAAATGAGGTATTTCTAACACTTACATGTCGTAAAAAAACTAAAAACGAGTGGTTTGTATGCTTCCTGAAATATTTTCGAAAATTAATCATATTGTAACTGCAGTAAATTCTTCGGGATCACATTAAACCTTCCGACTTGATGAAATTTCAAACGTACAGCGTGAGAAAAATGAGTCAAGTTAAAGACTTATTTGGATATTTTCTTTAATTACTTAACATTTAATCATATAAAACTATATTATTGCATCATCAATGATGTAATATTTAATTCATGTGTCCTAGAGCTGGTGAAATTTAAATGTAAATTTCGAGTAAGGTGTCTATTATGACTAGGGAACCATCTCGCTCGGACTACCTGAAATGCTTAAAAGACTTGATAACATTGTTCTTGTACCTACGAGATGAGAAACTACTTTTTCTATCTCTTTTGAAATTCAGGTGGATCTTATCCTTTTTGTGTTTTTCTCCGGCAAACGATATTTTTTTATAAGTGTCGCTCAAGGGTACAACTGTTGGTTATTATCCTCCTCGGTCCTGGCGTATTATATACAATACACAGACGTTTGAATTTTTTCCCGCTCAGCACCCCAAAATATTGGCAATGCCACTTGCTGATAAGTGGTAGCATCATTAAGACGCTTGATTGGCATAGAAATTAACTCTGCAAACATGACTTACAACGCAAAACTTAAGCATGTAGAATTTTCCAAAAATAATGCTGAATATGTCTCGGGACTGAGGCGGTTAAATAAAAAAATGCAAAATGGATTTAATATTAAAACATAGGACGTGATAGTTATTAGGAACGAATATCACGGTATAAAACGTAGGTTTTCGCGTTTAGGAGAAAACCTGTGCACATGCCATCGAAATATTAGGGAACAAACGTCTAGTGCCATAAGGCTACGTGCTGCAGAGGGGAAGAAGGAACCTTAAGTAGTCGGGCATCGGTAAAATGTAAGAGCGGAATGATAGCGAGAAATCCTTGGGTGTAGTGGTCCCATACTAATTCCCTCATTTCGATTCTAAGCGACAGCTCCGAGGGAGAATAAAGAAACGGCGCGGAATCTCTTTAGTGGTTGAGGCTTAACACACCCCAACGCTGCTAATTCGAGATATAGAGCTTTTCTATTTTCGGGGGGACGAGAGTCTTGTCGTTGAGTTTGCAAACTGCTCCTCGGGATTCTGGCAAGAGGAAGGTTAAAAGATGGAGGGAGGAATGGAGAGAAATGTAATGAAGTCGACGGATGATTTGAATGATTGCCTTTCCCACTAATAAAATCGCCATTCGCGGAGCAAAGAAGAGCCGGAAATTAAGCGGACTGTTTTGTGATATTACGGCGTTTTCTCGGTAGTTTGGAGCCAATTGTGACAAGTTTCCTCTTTGAGTCATAATTGGGTACAATTATAATACCAAGACGTGCTTAGAGATTTAGATTCAATGCTGATGGTTGAATGAGAGCTATTAAGGTTGTTTGAGTGAAATGTCATTTCGCCGATAAATCGATAAATTTGGTCTCGTTTTAAAGAAAAATATCTCACCCTTCCAATGACATCAAAATTTTAACCCCTTACCACATCACTTTCCGAGATGTTTGCCAAAAAAATACCCCCCTTTTATAAGGGAAATGGTACATGTATGCACTCCAGAGAGACTTTATATTTAAAATGAGGCATTCCCTACTCTTAGACCTCGTCAAAAAATCACCAGTGTGTAGTTTGTGTGTTTTCTCAACTATTTTTTGAAATTAATCATATTGTCTCCGCAGTAAATTCTTCGGAATCACAATAAACCTTCCATTTCGATGGAGTTTCAAACGTACCGTGTGAAAAAAATGAGTCAAGTTTAGGACTTAGTCAGATATTTTCATTTGATTGCTTAGTATTTCTGTCATTCAATACTATTTTATTGCACCATTAGTAATGCAATGCTTAAATTCGTGTCTCTCACAGCTGGTGAAATTAAAACGTGAACTTCAAATATGGTCTCTGTAATGATTAGGTAAATATCTCGCTCGCACTACCGTAACATAAAAATGTAGACTTTAATTCCTCCTTAATTTCCGCTGCTGCATGCGAGCACAGTATTTTGGTATACTAGAAAAATGTGGCTTAGCGCGTTCAGTTCTAATCTGGGGGTCACTGGTTTGAGGCTAAGTTACGGCACATATTTTCCTCTTTTTTTTGGAATTGGGTATTAATGAGAGGCTTATTTTCGAATCATAGTTTATAAATTATTTAAATTGCAATCAATTATCCTCAACTCCAGTTCCAGCTGTTCTACTAGCTGATTGGTAGGCTTTTTGACAATTTTTATTTTACTGGGACATCGTTCCATTTTCACTACAATGGATTAGATCCCTGTCGTACCCTCTTCATCATTCCCTCTCCTTTCAATACGTCCTCCATCCATCTCTTCCTCATCCTACGAACCTCCGCCACTGGCGTTCTCTTCACTCCAGCCATCTCTAATACCTCCTCGTTTGTCGTTTTCACCACCCAGCTAACCTTCTCCTTCCTTCTTCACACCCACATCTCAAACGCCTCAATTCTACGTACATCCTCCCTTCTCAATGACCACGTCTCCGACCCATTCAGCGCCACGCTCCATATTAGAGTACCAGCCATTGTTGCACGTCTCTATTCAGACTCTCTCATCAATTCCCTCCTCTTCGAAAATTATTCTTTAGCCATGGCAATTCTACGTCTTAGGTCCCTACCGCTAAACCCATTTTCCTACAAAATACTACCGTGATGCGGAAACTGCTCGACTTGGTCTATTTTCACCCTCCGCCTCTTTAACATCTACATCTACATACTACCCCGCGAGCCGCCGCTTGGGCGTGTGGCAGGGGGTGATAGGTCACAAGCCGTGTAAAGATTTGTTTTTTGGAAAGAAAGAAAGTTTTGGAGGTGAAATGGTGTCATGTCCTATGAGAGTGTGTTTGGAAAAGCTTAGTTTCTATTGTGGTCGCTTATTGTGCGCGGAAAGAACGAGTTTTTGTACCTATCTGTTCGGCAGTGTATCTCTCTTATTTTATCGCATCTGTCAGACCTAGAGATTTAGTGAGGAGTCATGATAATATTCTCTATGTCCCTCTGAAAAATATCAGTTCTGAATTTATCAAGCAGCCTAAGCCTAGCGTGCAGCCTCTGAGTCTCTAGGGGCTCCCACCTTAATCCCTCTAAGAGTTGTGTAACACTATATGTTCGTTCGTAGCAGTTTTTAACGTAGTTGCTGCTTTTCTTTGTACTTTGTTAATTTTTTTGGTTAAATCTTTATGATCAGGGATGCTAAATGCTCGCCGCGTATTCGAAGTACGGCGTAACCAGAGCGAAGTAGCATCTCTCTTCTACTTTTTCATCCGAGGGCCTTCGTATTATACGCTTAACAAAACCTAGTTTCTTTAATGCTGTGCCGCATATGTTGTGTATGTGTGTTCCCCACGATATATCTGAAGTTAAGGTAATTCCAAGGTATTTTACTGTATTTGAAGATTTTATGTTTACTCCACCCACGGTATAGGTATGGCTTTTTTGTGATGACTTTCGCAGGAAGTGAACTGTGGTGCATTTACTAATATTTAGTTCTAAACAATACTGTCCCTATTCTTGTTGTATTCTCCCATGTTATATCAAAGTCACCTTAATATGTATTTAGAACGCAAACGATCAACTTATGCTTGTTAACAGTCTTTCATAATGCTAAATAACTGTGGCACTGACCGCGCTGTTACTTTAACGGCGGGATCTACTCATCACTTAATTGCGTGGAATTCTGAGAGAAACAATTCGTTTGTTCGGACTGGGATTTCAACCCACACCCCTTGATAGAGCGCAAAATGCTTTGACGAATTGAGTCAGATACAAGTAAATGGGAAGGGAAGGTTAAAGGGGTACAAGTTGAAACAAGTTGCGTGGTCATTGTTATGTATTTGAAACAGGGTGAAATGTCAAAATTGTTGTGTTGAATTTTTTAAAGAATATTAATTTTGCTACGTACTAATAAGATTAGAGGGAATTAATGCCTTCCACAAAACAACAAGAAGTAGAGACGATATCCAAGTTACCTTAGTCAAGATCGATACTCTCTAGAACTGGTGAAATGCCTATAATTATTGGTACACCGTTATTACTCACGTTCAAGAAAAACTCTTTAGATCTATAAAAAAAAGCAAAAATAATTTTTGGACAAAGATGTGAGTCATTTACATCGAATATTTAATATAAAAATAAAAAATCGACGGGAAACGTTGTGAGAAATTGTTTAGTTTTTTCTCTCAAAGCAGCCACCATTGTGGATTAAATTATAATCCATACTCGAGTGCTTTTCATTATAATTTTTATTAATTTTACGGGATAATTTGGGTGGAAATCCAGCGTTAAAATAAGAGGCTGTTATTGTTTCTACCGTGAGGGAAAATACCTTTCACATATTAAAGGGCAAACAACACCTTTTCCCAGAATTCACTCCTGCCTAATTTATACTAATATTCGGGATCGGCGTTTCCTGGAACGGTAGCGGAAAACCTTCACTTAGGAAACAAGTCTGCGTTCCAGCCGTCAGATCAGGGGCCATACCCAGAGCCCGTACGCCCATAACTTTAGGCGGATAAAATTCCAAAAATGTACGCAGTAATGTATTTATTAATTTTTTTCTTTAAATAAACTCCAAAATATGCTGGTGCATGTTTATGCGGTGGAAAAAAATAACGAACATGATATCAATTTTTCAAATATTTTTTCTTTGTGCACGTATCAAAAAAAAGTTAAAACAAAAGGATTCCGATGTCATTTCTCACTGGAAATGTTTTGAGGTTCTGACATGTGATGCTAGAATGATAGTTAAACACTATTTACACAGAAGTCTCTGGAGTAGCATAGATTCTATTAGTCCGTATTTAGAAATACGAATTTTCTCCCGGAGTTTTCAGGGACCAAAAAAAAGAAAACTTTTTCTTTTTTTACTTCTTATTATTCCAACATTGACAATATTTATTGGGCTCGAATGTTTGGGTGAATACCACAGAAAACACGATAGAGTGAATGAACTTGACGACATCAGGCGTCGTTCCATTTAATAATTTAACATTAGTATCCATCAGATTTTAAGCTATCCGGGACTAGCCTTGGAGTTCCACTTTTACGGAGTCATCTGCAGTGCACAAGTGTGCGAAATGCCACAGAGAAAAAACGGCCGGAAATCGAGGGATCCGGGTTCGAATCCCGGTCAAGGCGGATGATTTTTTTCTCTGTGAAATTTTGCAGAACTTGTATCCATATTTTTCTATGCGTATTCATACATAAAGACATACAATATACATACTTACCAATTAAGCCGTTCCCTTCCGGGGTAGTCACAATCACAAAGTTTCCCTCATAAATACATGTTTGTATATCTAGCTCTGCTTCAATAATTTCCTCTGTACTGACCCATCCTTGCAAACCTCTTTTGCCTTATTACCCCCATACACTGCTTCATACACGCCCTCCTGTTTTGAAGACTCCTAATATTCCTCCTCCTAAGAATTTCCCCGACAACATTCAACCACAACTTTCTCGGCCTCTCGCACCATTCATTTCACTATTATATATCTGTTTCGTTATCCTACCCTCATCCATTCTCTCAACATAGCCAAACCAACGAAGCTCACTCCTTTCGTATATGTCCATTACTGGAGCATCTAACCCACATTCACTTATTACAAACTCATTCCTGACCTTATCCATCCTACTTTTGCTGCAAACTTACTTACTTACTCCTCGGCGCTACAGCCCTTGTAGGGCCTTGGCCTCTCCGACGATGTTAGCCCAGACATCACGATTCCCGGTATGCGTTCTCCATCTTCTAATTCCCATCTTTCTCACATCATCCAACCATCTTTTCCGGGGTCTCCCTCTCAATCTTCTACCACCAGGATGACCACTAAATATCTTTTTCACCATCCTATCCTCAGGTATTTTCTCGACAAGTCCAAACCACCTTAATCTGTTGCTCTTAATTTATGTCACTATGTCAGGATGTTTGTGGAGTTCCTTGAGTTTTCTGTTTCTTCGTATTTTCCACTGTCCACCTTCCTTTGTAGAACCATAAATCTTTCTTAGTACTTTTCTTTCCCATCTTTTAAGTAGCTCTTCTTCTGCCGTGGTCATGGTCCACGTTTCTGAACCAAATATGACCACAGGTCTAATCACTGTTCGGTAAATATTTGTTTTCAAGTTCCGACTGAGGTTGCTTGACTTGAGCACTTTCAATAAAGCTCGATAAGCCCTATTGCCTACGGCAATCCTGGTTTTTATTTCTTCATGTATTTAATTTTCTTTTTCCACCAGCACTCCCAAATACTTGAAGTTGTTACATCTCTCATCTTTATTCCCATTTAATCTTATAGATTTATCTCTAACAGTTGTTCTTTTTCTGAATGAGAGCAAGTACTGTGTTTTGGCAGAGTTCACTTTTAGCCCAAGTTTTCCTGCCTCCATCTCCAATCTCTCCAGTCCTTCCGCGAGATATTTTTGTCTTCTTGATATCATATTGACAATATCAGCTTAGGCTAGGTTTTGCGATATACGGATGGACAATGTACCTCCTGGATTGCTGACTTCTGTTTTTCTCATCACCCGTTCCAGTACCACATTGAAACGAATGGTGGATAGCTCGTCGCCTTGTCGCAAGCCCTGATTAATTTCAAATTCCCTGGTGAGGTTCCCTTCTATTTTGACCTTATATTTCGTATTCTTTAAGGTCATTTATACTAATCTGATTAATTTGGTTGGAAATTCCATATTAACTATAGTCTGAAACAGCTTATTTCTCTTTACACTGTCGTACGCTTGCCGAAAATCCACAAACAATTGGTGCACATCCACATTATATTCATAGCACTTTTCCATTATCTGTCTAACCATGAAGATGAGGTCTGTTGTTGATCTACCCTGTCTATAGCCACATTGGTAGTCCCCAAGAATCTGCTCCACCAATGGGTTAAGTATCCTAGCCAAGATTTTGGCTAAAACTTCATAGACCGCACTTAACAGAGATATGCCACGATACTTTTCACAGTTGGCCTTATCTTTTTTCTTATGAATTGGGAAAATAATAGCCAGACTCCATTCCTTGGGCATCTGCTCTGATTTCCTTATATCCACTATCAGCTAGTGAATGAAGAGTGTAAGCTGT
Organism: Ceriagrion tenellum; assembly: GCA_963169105.1. Lineage (NCBI taxonomy): Eukaryota > Metazoa > Arthropoda > Insecta > Odonata > Coenagrionidae > Ceriagrion > Ceriagrion tenellum. Next base: position 44,430,781 of record OY720644.1, on the reverse strand, counting down.
TCACCTCCATATTTAATGATCTCTGCTTAAATATTATCACTTCCTGGTGCTTTATTATTTTTTAGGTTTTTTATCACTTCCTTCGCTTCCCCTATTGTTGGAACTGGTACTGGGATTGCATCTGTCCGATGTTCTTGCCCATGGTGTCCACACTCCTCTTCAGCTACTTCTGGTAACATGTTCTCTGCAGTGACATTCAAAAGTTCACTAAAATATTCAGCCCATCGTCCTAGGATTTGTTCCTCTCTCCCAGTCATATTTCCTTCCTTATCTCTACAGAATATTTCCGTGGTTGAAACCCTTTTCCTATATCATGTATTTTAGTATTGAATTTCCGCACTTCCTGGGCGTTGTGTTGCTCCTCCAGCTTCGTAATCCATCTCCCTTCCCAAACTCTTTTTTTCCGTCTACATAACTTGTCAGCTTCCTTTCTCTTCTGTCTGTAAAGCTCTGCACTTGCTCTTGGTCTTCTATCAGTCATTTTCTTCCTTGCCTCATTTCTCTCCCTAATTGCTTCTCTACATTTTTCATTAAACCATCCTTGCCTTTTTACCTTATCTTTTACCCCGAGGACTTCATCAGCTGTTTCTTGTAATGCATTCTTTATTATATTCCATTTTCCCTCTACATTTTCTCTCTCCCAGTTCTGTTCTTTAGCCTCCTAATTCTTTTCTAGGTCGGATTCATATTGTTGGGCAATTTCCTTTTCTTTTAATTTTGAGACATTGTATATCCTAAGTGTTTTCTCCTTCCCAGTGGATCTGTACAGTGGCGGAAGAAATTAACGCAAAGTTTTTCGCGCGCCAGAATGCGGAATTTTTGGAAACTTCTAGGAGCAGTACACACTCCAAAGACTGGCAACACTGAGGAAAACATCGTCTACCGCAAATATTTGAAATCCGCCTTGCAGCTTACATTTGTCGGAGCCTAGAACTTAGTCATCAGTCGCCTCATTTTTGAGCTTTCGTCTCACATTATTCGCACATTCAGTCGCGGTGCATCGCTGTATTTGTTTCAGCATGGTTCTTACGTCGAATGATATCATTTATACAGAAAGACTGATTATAAAAAATATTCACTATCCCACCCAATTCAGTATACTATATGCTAAAATCATCATCTTCTACCACCAAGGGATATTTATTGCGGTCGACTTTCCGTGGGTCTTTTTGAATGTCGCGTACTGCATCTGTTTCACCGAAATGATATAAATCGAGATTTATCCGCACCAAATGTCGATACAAAAAAGATTTAAGTGAAATAAGTATAGCCTACGTGATGTAATTTTTCACGACTTTCCATTTGTAGACTGACGAAGTTCCTTTAACGGATATTTATTAAATTCAAAATGGATATTTATTAATGAATCGTTCTTGTCCCAATATAAATCCGTCCTTAGCTCGTCAGAATGGGATTAAACTATGAAAACATACGTAAATGTATATAATTTCACGAAATCAAAATAAATGTGCTCGCATCGATACCGAATAATCTAGGCATATTTACCCGATATTTCTTTCATCTTAACACAGGAAGCTTGATGACGAGCTGTCCACTGTTAAGCTTTATCTAGTAAATGCAGGATATACGAATAAAAATTCAGAAAATTGTACCCAAATTAGGTGTAGTTACGGATAACATATGGATGATTGCATAATATCTTATATGCTTAGCTATAAATTCGCCGCACATATGACATTAACAAAGAGCCTTTTAAAAGATTTCAGTTTGGAGTAGAATATCATTAATGAAATAAATTAATAGGTAACGTTAATTTTGTAGCTGTCAGATGTATTTGGATAGCTAAAGAGTGGTCCGTGTTGGATTTTTAATTAATGCAAATGAGTTTTTATATAAATTTCCTCATATTGGCGATATGAATTAATGTAATTTGTAGCTGCAATGACTGGCTGATAATATGAATTTTTTTAAATACAAAAGAGATAAAATTTGCCGAATAAAAATAAATTCCACCAGACTTGACCAGAAATTGAATGAAAAACTCAAAAATTTCTCGACTAGGGGTGGGATCACGGTTCTTTTCTTCTTATGGTCATTATTGTCATCCAAAAGGCAAGCCGCATTGGTAGGGCAATGCACAAGGTCCTGGGAGCGCACTCCACTGCTATGTAGCACCCGATCTTTCTTGATGACGATCACGTTTTCGAAATCATGAGCGTACTCGAACAAAGTTATTATGAAGAACCATGATTGTGATTCAGTTTTGCAACCCAGTAACAACTACTGAGCTTTCTTATGTCAAGGCGACTTTAAGATGATGTTCGTATCCTTTCGGTGAATTTTTTTGCGTCCGCATGCGTTACTGTGAACTAAGTTACTTTTAAAATGAGTGGTGGTATTGTTTACGAACGTTTAAAATAACTATAGGATAGGAGAAAGCATACTACTCTCTCGGGAATACAAACAGAAAGAAGTAGTTCTAGAATTTCACGTTATCAGCCCAGATCATTCCAATCAAACGCCATTAGTTTCCATCATGCATGGGTTTGGAGGCCAGCTACCTTAAGTCTGATTTAAAGCAACGAGCAATCTTGGGGGACTCTTGAGGATCCTTAGAGGTTTCCCCGTGTCGATACAAAGCTCCACCAATACTAATCCATTCAACATCGGAATGTATGAAGGGCGCATTATATTGATTTGGGAAATAGTATGCCTTTAGTAAGAGCTTACTTTCCCTTTGTGTTGCGGGCGATACCTTTTCTGCCATAGATAATGTTTCGGACGCCAGGCGTTTAACTCACAGGAAAGAAGTGGTATTTGACTTCTCTTACGCCCTTAAAAGTATTCGACGAGGGCTTCCGATTTTTTCGAAGCGCGACGAGCCTTTTCTTTCTGGTGCAGCAAGTATTTGAAACCTGTGTGTTATTCACAACAACAAACCACCCCGACCATCACCACCCGGAACTTGGCCAAGGTTTACTCATGACTACTTCATTGAGACGAGCGTCGATAGACGGACAAGCAGAGCGGACAGCGCAAGCCGAGATATTGTTCAAAGTTTTAGCGGCCTCTCCCAAAATTCTTGGAAGAAAGAAAGATCTTATTAGCCTTTAAGTATGCCTCATTTTTCTCCCAGGCGGAGGAATCGGATAGTAGGTTTGTAAAAGGCAAAAACATTAGTCGAAAAATTACCGAAGAGGTGTTGCGCCTTCAACTTTCACCCACTGATCTTTTATTTGGTGTTTAAAAGTAAAAAAAGCCTATTTCTTACTACTATCAAACGAAATTCATTAAATTCATGTCCGCTGTAATAAGAACTATGCTTAATCAAATGTATATCATTATTCATTTTTCGCCCGCAACTAGGAATACTTACGAGTTCACAAATGTCAAAAATCTAGGAGATGGTTCAAAACAAATCATGTAACATAGATGGAGCGGGCTGCTCGGAGCGCAGAGTTCAGTATGAGAAAAATGCGAGAAACAAACGTTTTTCGACCCCCTCAAACGAAACAACCCCAAATTATGATGCAATGAGGAAAATCATGGAGGAAGAATGGAAAATGAACCCATTAAGATGATACCAAAATGCGGACAACTCCATGTCACAGAGACTTAGTCAGGAAATCGAGAATGGAGGGGTATGGATTGATTATATGGCTAATTAACATCCACATTCTTTATGTAAATACCAGCATATTTCTCGATGATCAATTCCTGTGATCATGTGCACACATAACTCAAATTGAGAGAATTATGCATACATTTTAACCTTTTCCACTCGTTCTAAATAAAGCATTATAGTGTCCCTTTTCAACATCCGTTAAAATACATTTCCACTAAAAGATGAAATTTATGATCCTGTACAAAGTCTGTTAATATCTTCATGTGGGAGCACTCACAACTTTAACTTCCATTGAAGCAATAATATTACGACACATTAGAAGAGGAATAGACTCTTTAGGAACGTAGCAATCGTATAATATTTGATGGTGCACATTCCTAATTTGCACTCCATTGACTACTCTGCGGATTTATGAAGAGTATACAAATGACCGTAGGGAAAATATCTAATCACTGCTTAGTCGCTACATGAAAAAGATGATTTTTAGCATTTTATCACTTTCACAGGGGAAGATACGCGATGCATTTTTGTCGGAGTATTACTTACGCATGGGTATAAAAATGCTCCTCATAAAATTTAACTGCATAATTTTAACCAAACATTTTTCACTGTGAATGTCACAAGGTATTTAAGTGATTCATTAATTTACCTAATTCTTTAAGTATTATCCTCCATCCTATAAGTTGGACTGTTGAACTACACGGTTAATGTATTGCTTATAGCAAACCTAGAAAAAAATACTGGGAAAGCTTCAAATACCGTTTTAAAGATATTTTGAAGAAAATTCCACACTTGTTTGGTCTCTCACTCAGATAAGTAATCGGTATTCACAAGTTCGGCAGATAGAACCAAACTCTAATTCCTAATAAAAATAATTGCCCTCTTTACTAAATCATTTCAAAGTAATTTAAAGGTGAATGTAGCATCAGGTAAGTTCACTAAATCGAGTAACTGACACAATCAGAGAACCGGTCTATTCCCTCCTTCATGAATAGCTTTTCATTGAGTGGTGAATTGGCGAATAAGTGGATATGAGCATCATACGACTGACAGGACGTAGAAATCAAGTGGGGCCGAGTACCCGAGAATGGGAAGTAAACATCTCATTCGACGACCAAGGAGACCGCTCTGATTCTTTTGCAAAGCCCGAATATGTGTAAAACTCACACACTCATGGATGAGGTGAATGTCCATTCCCTGGGCCTTCCGCGGATTCCTGGGAAGTTTTGGCTGCAATAAAGTCACATCGCGAAGGTTAATTATAAAGGCACTAAAAGAGGCCACGCCTGGATTTGAACCCCAGGCATTCTTGGTCGCAGACGAACGCTCTCCCTCTAGGCTACTTCATCGATCAAGAGGAATCCGCGTCCAGTGGTTCTTACTACAAAACGAAAAAAGGGAATTCTTATGTTTCCTGTAAAAACTGGATCAAATAAGATGTTCTGGATTTTTAAAAGTAGTTTTCAGAAAGTAAATAATATTACGTTAGGAGGAATTTAGAAATTTAAGTGTTTGAGACGACCTGTATGAACAAGGGCGGAAACTTACGTAGGGTTTTAAGGTATTGGAAATACTTTTAGAGAAAAATTTTCTCCACATGGAAACCATTCTATCCAACCAGATTTCCTATACTTAACTTGAAATTCTCAGGATATGTTAATTGTAATGCATCATATTTCTCGGAAGTAGTTTAAGGCCTATTAAAACGATGTTCATCCACAGCTATTCCCTGCACGCGGAAATATGTTTTATTGTAAGTGAATTTGATCTGGAGAATAAAAAAATGTTATGTCCCAACGAATAATGCTTTCATCGTAATATTTCTTAAGTTTCAATTAAGAAAATTTTTTTTAACGGTCCAAAGCTCTAAAAATAATATGGTTAGCATCTCTACATAATCAACTACGACTTCGGAACCTCGACTGAGTGCGGGTCGGAACAAGCTCATCACGTTTATAACTCCTAGACAATGTCGCGAACGTAAACCTTATTAGTATGACTATTTACATGACGCGTAAAATCGATATCCATTCATAGAGAGTTTGAATATTCCCGGTTTCCATATGCTGTCTCATTGTTGTCAAGTTGTCGAAGGAAAAGCGATTTCAATTAGTTTCCGTGTACGCCGCATTCAGACGCCAATGAGTTTTGCGTTAATTTTTTCCGCCACTGTACATTTCAATACGTTTTCTGTATTTTACTCGAACCATGTAATGGTCTGAGTCACAGTCCGCTCCTCTGCAGCATTCAATCTAAAGTATATTGGATGCATGTCTCCTATCAATTATCACATGGTCAATTTGATTGAAAGTAATCCCATCCGGTGAGCACCACGTGGCCTTCCTTATGTTTTTTCGCTGAAGCCATGTACTTTTTACCACCATTAAATTTCCCATGGCAAAATAAATCAATCTTTGCCCGTTATCATTTGACACATCATGGAGACTTTTACTTTCCGATGGTTTCTCTATATGCTTTCTCCTTACCAACCTTTGCATTGAAGTCCCATAAAACTATTTTTACATCTTGTCTTGAGATTCTATCCACTTCACTTTCCAGTTGCCCATAGAAAAGATCCTTCTCCTCATCCTCCGCATCCTCTGTCGGCGCATATTCACATACGAATGTGATGTTGAAGAAACGGGCCTTCATCCTTAGGGTACATATCCTTACGTTTATAGGTTTGAAATTGAGAACTGCTGCGTTATATTTCTTATCCACTAAGAAGCCTGTCCCTCCTATTTCTCCACTCTCTCGTCCACGATACATGATTGTATATTTGCCACCACTTAGGATTCCATCTCCTTTCCATCTTACTTCTTAGATGGCTGCTACTCCTATATTATATTTTCCTATCTCTTCTTTGATTTTTCCGCAAATTCTTCTATTTTGCAACGCATGCCTGGAACAGCTAGTTTTTTATAAAAATTAATATGATAAATTTGGCAATATCAGTATATTACACGCATGCATACATACCAATTACGCCGCTACCTTTCGGGGTAGGCACAGTCACAAAATTTAACTAAGAAATACATATTTGTACACCAAACTCTGCTTCAATAATTTCCTCCATACTGACCTATCCTTCCTAACCTCTTTTGCCTCATTTACCCCCATACACTGCTTCATACACGCCTTCTTGTTTTTAAAACTCCTAATATTCCTCCTCCTAAGAATTTCCTCAACCACATTCAACCACAACTTTCTGGGCCTACCTCTACCTCTCGCACCATTCATTCTACTCATATATCTGTTTCGTTATTCTACTCTCATCCATTTTCTCAACATGGCCAAACCAACGAAGCACACTCCTTTCATAAATGTCCATTACAGGAGCATCTAACCCACATTCACTTATTACAAACTCATTCCTGACCTTATCCATCCTACTTTTGCCGCAAACACTCCTCAGATAACTCATACCCACGGCGTTTAGTCTACTCTTATGTTATTCCTGACATACCCATGTTTCACTACCATACAACAAAGTGGGGAGAAGTACACTTTTACACACGGCGATTTTCGCTTCCTCAGACAGGCACTCATTCTTTGATATGCTGCACATGCTGCCTACCACTTTCCTTCCAGCATTCGCACGATCTTCATCTCATCATCTATCCGTCCATCTTTCGCCAACACCGTACCTAAGTACACAAAATCATCCACTTGTTTAATTTCTTCACCATTTGCCCTCATCACATAGTTATTCTCCCCATTCTCCTTCTTAAAAGCTACAAATTTAGGCTTGCACGCATTCACCCTCAATTTCACTCTCTCTGTTGATTCACAAAACTTATCTAGGAGCTTCTGTAATCCCTATTGGCTCTCTGAGATCAAAACAGCATCGTCCGCATATAGTAGAACTCGCTACTCGCTTTCACTACCATACAACGGGGAGAAGTACATTTTTGTACACGGCGATTCGCGTATTCACAAAATGAATAAAATGGCGTTGTCTTTTCTCGTTGGGATCATCTTAAGTTGAAAATAAAAGAATCGTGAAGGCAATTTTGGTGAGATATAAGGTAGTTTGAGCAAAATTCACCCAGAAATCAGTGAATTCAGTCTTATTATTAAGATAAATATCTCACCCTTCCAAAGATACCAAATTATCAGTCCCTTACCGACCTACTATCCAAGTTTTTTGACGAAAAATAGTACTAGCATTTTTACATGGGAAATTGTACAGTCACTTCATAAATTATCGCGACACACTACGTTAGCAGTTCGTATAGGTCGGCTGTCGAAGCTCAAAGTACGTTGGCTATCCTGGGTCGTCTTCGGTGACTATGAGAATCGTCGGGTACACTACGATATATATTCTAAGTCAAGTGGGACTAAACTCCGACAGTGCTAACGACTTCGTACGCGTTGGAAAGCTGACTTTGAAATGAATAAACTGCGGGAAGGAAGGGTATTCGCAACCCAGAGGCATCGTGATCATACTCGGCAGTTCTCTTACGAAGAAGAAAATGGAAAGAGCTCCTCTTCGTGAAACCAGCCCAACCCAGCGCGCTCTGATGGTGGGCTTTGTGAGATGCGCGTGCCGGGTCAAGAGTCAATAGATATCATAATTTTCCATTAGGCGGGCAACTTAAAATATCAGCCTGTAGTTCACGAAAGGCTCACCAGTTTGCATAGCCTAGTCGATAGCAGTGCCTATTCTCCTTCGTGCATAGGTTGGGGCTCGTATTTACGTGCATTTGGCTCTTCTTTGTTTTACCTTCCCCCGATTTCACTCGCATAATCACTCAACTCCATTCACTATTGCCTTTTCACCACATTCCCCTTCTTAATTCCTTAACCGAATACATCCTCAAGGTCACCCTAGGAGCAAGTCTGTCCTCTCCTCTGAACGAGAGCACTCCCATAATGCAGTCCCATTAAACCTGGCGCTTTGTCTCATTGAAAATGTTAAGTGTACCTTCAAATTCTCATAGCTACCAGAGACGGCTCAGGATAGCCAACATACTTCGAGCTTCGACAGCCGACCTATACAATCCGATAGTCTAGCGTGTCGCGATATTTTTTGAAGTGACTGTACGTGTATGCACTTCTGAGAGACCTTTTTTAAATAATGAAATTATTCCAATACATATATCTCATCTGAAAATTAACAGTGCGCATGTCGTATGTTTTCTCAATTTTATATAAATATCAATCATATTCTCACCGCAGTATTTTTTTACATTCGCAAAAATCCTTTCGATATAAGGAGTTTAAAACGTACCGTATGAAAAAAGAAGTCAAGTTAGAGACTGATACAGATATTTTTATTTAATTACTTAGAATTTAAGTCACTTAAAAGTGTATTACACGACCATAAATAATGCAGTAATAAATTCATACTTCTGGCACCTGCTGAAATTAGAACGGTCAATTCGAATTAGTCACCATTATGACTAGGGAACGATCTCCCTCCAACTACCTTAAGGGAACTATCTACGTTCAGCGTTATTGGTCGATTAAAGATTGCTCTTGCAAAGGAGCGAATGAAACAGCCTTTAACGCGCGAAGTTCACATTTCCACATAAAATCAAACATTTTTTTCTCTGTAATATTTCAAAACTATGTGACAAAATTCTTTCAGAGAAGAACGAGCGAAGCCATAGAGCGTGTTGGAATTGTATTTTTCATAAATATTTGATATTTAGCTGACCTTTAAAATGTCGGGGTGTTATCCCCTTACATTTCGCAAAGGTAAACTTGAACAACCTTTTATACGTGTCGGACCGAAAGAACTGGGGAGTGTTGACGTCAAGAAACTGTTTTTGACAATGATATCCCTAATGAAGGTTAGTTTTGCCTATCATCTTCATTATAACGAAGTCATATCCTTTTCCCATGTCAAATTTCTTGTAAACTATAAGTATATTTTACTTCTTTTGTACTCTCTGTCACTGTTCAAAATTTTGCTATTCTTGTATTATAGTTCTGCTATTTAATTATTTATTCATTAAGTATTTCCTTGCCACATACTCAAACTCCGATTTAATAAACACTTCCTAATACATGTTGAACGATTTATTTGCGCTTTATCGCCATTTCAATCGTGTGCTCCTAAAATTTGTAGACTGCACCCCTCTATTGTACCATATTCCTTGTTACTTGAGATGTGTAAATTACCGTAATTTTCCGGTAATTTTTCATTTTCTGCAATCGTTAGCTATTATTGGATTTTATAGGACAGCCCATAGCAGTGGAAATGGGTTAACGGCATCTAAACCATTACTAATGATGAATTACTTTATTTGAAATTGAGAGAACTTCTAAACAAATGCGGTAGCTAACACGCGATTTGGCGTTCTTTTGTTGGTGTTAGAAATTTTCGTTCAAGCTGTTAAAATGATCGCCCCACAAATATTCCACAAATGAATTGTACGTGCCTTAATTTATAATTATGATGGTTTGAAAGATATATATACACACTTGACTTAAGGCAGTAAGTTTGCAATATATCGGTATGACAAATATCTGAGACGGAGGTAAATATTACCGAAAATTACGTTAATTTTTAGGGACTACGGTAAATTACGTAAGATACCAAATAATTTTCATAATAGCCCATATTTACATGTAACTCATTGAATTGCTTATGACTCGAAAAGTCTGATAATTATTTGGTTATATTTTTTTACCATTGGTTATTTACGTGAAAACCTGCCATTTATATCATTACATATATTATTGCTACTTTCATACAAGATAAAAATATTAATTTATTTATGCCCTTGAGCCCTCGTAGTTAAATGTTTCATTGTCCGATAAACTGCCATTCACATTTTCCGGTGTTGCGTGGTAACTGCAAAACAATTAGCGTTCTAAGGGATTTTCCGAGTAGTTTATCGATAGGAGAAGCTTAAATTTACTCTACCGTAGAATAATATCAATCAAATCATTGATTACGAAACGCACAACGGAATACATAGCGTTTTTCCCCAATTACTCGCCATCCTTTTCAAACTATTTCATTCACCGTAGTTTTCCGAAGGAGAATCCTGGTACCTTCTCTTATGGATGAATGGAAGGACCATACATTGAACAAACGGCGAGTCCTCAAAACGTCATTCTTCATTTTTCTTTTATTAATTTTTCAAAACAGTAAAAAAGTGGTGTGGAGCTGTGTAAAACCATTGAGGTAGATGGAGAGGGCGCTTGTTACTGTGGCCAATGTTAGATGTTTTAAAGTGGGCGTGGCCTGTGCGCTATCTATGTTAACCCCTATTTTCCTTTAGCGCTTAACCCTTTGAGTGCGGCATGACGTGATATCACGTCAAGGGTACTGTGAGTGTTCCAGCTTTCACTAGGGAACATTCACTAGGCTCCCTAGTGATATCACGTTATCACCACCAGTGTAAAGACATCCATGACGTGATATCACGTCGTGCCGCACTCAAAGAGTTAAGGGCTGACGAGCTAATTTTGCACTTTTGCGATGTTTTCCATCGGTAACTACCTAGAAATGAGCATGCCCCTACTTCTTTAACTTGCATTCTCCATCAAAATATCATTTTATTTATTAAAATCAGAAAAAATAGGCAATCCTGGTGAAAACTACAGTAAAATCGAGTAGAATCCATAGGAATAATCAGCCAGTATATGATTCAAGAGCTACTTGTCTTGAATTTCAATCAAATAGTGGATATTCCAGCTAGGCACCCGCTAAATCGCCCTTTCCGTTAGGCTATCCAAAGGGAAGAAGCATTGAACAATATGGTTTTGATTTCGGTTGTCAGGTTACAGATTGATGACGCAATTCCCTCTCCATCTACCTCATGGACGAATGACAATCAAAGCTTAACATGAAACAGTCACCCGGCTACGGTAAACAAACAAATCACGCCCCAATCCGCAAGAATAGAATGAACATTTGTATGAGTGAAATCTGGAAAGCTCGCTTTTGAATCTTTAGGTTGGTACTTTGGCGGCAATGACAACATTCCCGCAACTTTGACTGCCCTTGACACATTATCAAAGGCCTGATGAGCTTCGCATTCTACGTACATGGTTTTGAGATAGCTTAGCGTGCATGTGATTGCGATACTTAGCAAAAAATACGTAAAAAATAGAAAAACGAAATCCAACTGACACGTGGATTACCGTTTGCTTCCAAACGCACGGAAAAATCCCTGGGCTAGGATGAAAAATACACCGATTTCCCCTGGCGTCTCCCATTTAGCATGGAGGCAGAAGCCAAAGTCTATTAATTCTGCATTATCTCCGACTTCTCTGAAGATCTGCAGCAAAAGTCTCTTGATACTTCTTTCGGCGTAAGCGGCCGGCTTGTTTAACAAGCTGCACAGGAGGACATTCTCCATTTTTCATTCCTTTTAGTGCTGTATCTGTATCGCATGCAACTTTTCTCTCCGTCCGAAACGCTCTGTGTCTCTCTTCTTGCGAAAGATTCGCGCAGTAAAGTTGACTCGTGTTCCTTTTTTCTCCCATGCTTTTAAACTTTTTCTTTTCGCGTGCTTTCCTAATATAAATATTCCGGTTTGTGTGCAGCTAGTTCTCCCGAGGAGATAAAATAATTCATGCTTTTAATCTGATTAGCGTATTCATTCCCGTCGTAAATTAGAGTCGTTTTTTGGTGAGTTCCGATGAGAATAATGTCAATCTTGATATAAATACTTTTCTTTTAAATTAAAAAAAAATGTTAGCTTATATATTAAATTGACGATGATTATTTCTGTATATCTAGAATGCGGAACCCGTTAACTTTAACCGGAAAGTAAAACAATTAAAATGTTTCATGGAATTGAATGAATACCGCCAAAATGACGTACAAAATCTGTATCAAAATTAAACCAAGAGTGGATAATTTTGGACATTAAAAGTCTAACTAAATAAATTTAACTGTATCCTACTGGACTTGGTGGAAGTTGTCTATATTCATGCCGAATAAAAAATACTTCTTAAGCTCCCACAGCTTTATAAAGGTATCTTCCTCAGATACATAAAATTTGTGAAATATTACTAACTGTTTTTATTCCAGCGTGTCTTACTGAAATTCCTGTAAAATTGTTACATTGATAATTATTCTGATAATTCTGTAAAATTCTTACATCCATAATGATTAACAATAAGCCATAAGTTCCATTGGGCTTTAGTACTCGAGTAAATTGAATGATGCTGTAGCTAAGCTAATAATTGAAGTGTTTAGCTTCTCAAATACTGCTAACGTTTTACGTTGAAGGATATAAAAACTAAGTAAATTTGGCAAAAATAAATCGTATACGAAAATCAAATGCAAGAATTAAAATTTGAATTTTTTCATCCGTTGTTCCTAACATTTCAAGCCGTATTGCTAGTGCTAAGAATTAAAATATTCAACTAATCCCGAACTCATTCTCTGAATCCAATGCCATTTTTGGGTTGGTTAAAGCTAGCAAGTTACCTCAAGTTTCCTCTGCAAGAACTTACGGGAAATTTAACTCCAACTGAAATTTTTCACTAGTTACTGCTAAGACGAAATGGTTGCTTACGAAGAAATTGACCCAGGAAAAATCAACCAGGAACGATCGGCCTTATATATTTTTTTCAAAGATTGCTACCGGAATTATTATGGCTCGGCAGCCGGTTTGCAGTCCTCGGAAATCTAACGGTCCTTGGTTCGATTTTCGGTCCAGAATGATATTTTTCTCGTGGCGTTTTATATTTACTTCATCGTCGTATTTATAGCAGGCTTCAATATCTTAACAGAATGGTTTCAGTTGATTTAAATTGATCATTATTCGTTAAATTTTCGCCTAATACGATGTTTAAGGAGCCAAAAATGATAACAGTAACACTAAATCTGGAGTAAAAGACCGTGATCCCACGACTGGGCATGGTTTATTGCACCGTCTAGTAATAAACAACCACGACATCTATTGCTAACTTCCCTATGCTAAGATTTAGCTGACGTTGGCAGTGCCTCTATCCGCTCCAAGGTAAAACTAACCAGACCATAGGGGGTATGTTGAGAAAATGTATTGGATTAAATGTGATATCCGTCAGAGTTTATATTTTATAGTCTAGCAAAAACTCACTGCTTTAAAACGATACCTTAAAGGTACTTATATTACGAGATATTCTGCTGTAAATGATTTTATTTACCTTAGACATTCGTTCCTTTATTTGAAGGTACTCATTTTAGAATATTATTTACATAAATTTGATATAATTATGTACCACTGATATATTTACGTAATATCTGAGAAATTCAGCCATGTAAAAGTACATTATTGAACCATCAGTGTACCAGTATTAACTTTATATTCCTTAAATCTGCTGAAATTAAAACGATAAATTCGAATATGGTCTCCGTTATGACTAGGGAACTTTCTCGCTGAAACTACCTTAATCATAAAATGTATAAAAGCTTGAGCACTTCACCAGCAAAAGCAGCAGTTCTTCGAGCAACAAAAAGAAACGATATGTTAAAATTTTATTTTTGTTTTGACTCACACCATTCGCTGTGGAACGTCCTTAAAAAAGAGAAAGGTCCCGGGTTCCAAAGGTGACGCCCCTCAACGTCGTCTCGCACTTGAAGCTCTTCAAATGAAATTGGAGCAATCGTATTCCTCGCCTTGGGTGGAGAGCGACCTTCGGAGAAAGTGGAATTAAATAGTCTGGAAGCCGTTTAGCGGAATTATGTACACATGGAAATCGCCATGCGGCGGAACGAGGAAGATAATTGAGGCAGGAATCCTATACTCGAGATAGCCAATATAAAAATGTCGTCCGATTGACAATGTAATAAAAATATACCTCATTACTTAAGGCAACTCTCTGAAAGGTATGCTATTAGAACATTTACAGAGCTATTGGAGCACCTTCCGTATAATATCTCGTTTCTATTGAGAAAATACAGAAAAATATCTTGGATAATTGATTTTGTAAAATTTCTCATATTAATGATTATTGTTCTAATAATAATTTGAGTGTTGGAAGGTAGGTAATCTACATCTACATCTGCATGCTCCCCTTCGAGGCGCCAAATGGACAAGTGGCAGGGGTTGTTAGGACACCAACCGTGTAAAGATGTAAGGGATAAGGTTTTGGAGGGTGAAATGGTGACGTGTATTATGGGAGTGTATTTAGTGGAGCTCATTTTTTATTGTGGTCGATTATTCTGCGCGGAAATAACATGTTCTTGTACCGATCTGTTTGGCAATGTATCTTTCTTATTTTATCGCTTCTATCAGCCCTAGAGATGTATTGAGGTGTCATGATAATATTCTCTGCATAGCTCTGAAAACACCAGTTTTGAATTTCTCGACAAAGGTAAGCTTAGCGTGTAGCCACCAAGTCTCTAGGGGCTCCCACCTTAATCCCTCTAAAAGTTGTGAAACACTATGTGTTTGCTCGTAGCAGTTTTAACGAAGTGTGCAGCTTTTCTTTGTGTTTTATTGATTTTATTGGTAGAATCTTGTTGACCATGGTCCCTAATGCTCTCGGCGTATTCGAGGTGTGGCCTACCCAGATCGAAGGAGCGTCTATTTTTTACTTTTTCGTACAAGAACTTTCTTATAGTACGCTCAGCAAAAACTAGTTTCTTTAATGCTGTGCCGCATGTGTATTGTATGTGTGTTCCCCGCAATATATCAGAAGTTAAGGTAATTCGGAAGGTTTGGTAATGCGGAAGATATGTTTGAATTATGGATTTCCACTAATTCAAATTCGTATTCAATTCATGTTCATTACATGTTACCACCATTCATTCATATTATTTGTATTAACCAGTCACGTACGAGTTGAAATGCCAGTTATATTTCTACCAATATAATCTAATCCCTTGCTAATGTATAAAAATGTAATGGTGTCTGTCTGTATGTTGCTATATCACGCAAAAACTACTGATCCGATTGAGGTGTAATATGGTATGAAGATAGGAAATATATCTGATCGTAAAATAGGCTATTTTAAAAAGCCCTCAAGGTCCCCAAAGGCCCCTGGTGGTCCATGCTGAATATGGGGTTCGTTGCAGTGGTTTCAGTTTTTGCTAATTAAAAGTACTGTCACTCAAGATAGAGGGCTTGAATTCATTTATCGGATGGCTGAATCAATGAAGTTTATAATTCTTTCAATTGATTTTCTGCTACGCTTTGTATTTGTCTGAAAATAATATTTTTCGCTGACAATCCCACATTTTTTCCTGAAATTAACAATAGAATATTTCCTTGTCAACCAGAGATTTGATTTTCAAAGGATACTCACGCCTCTATCATGAAAATATCACGTTTTCCTGCAGGCCCATGTGGGCACGTAGATATAAAATCTGTATAAGAAGGGCCCAGAGTCCCTAGGGCCTCATGATAGATAGCTTTAGGGGGTAATCGATAATTTCAATGCATATTTACAACAGCTATACTCTTCAATGTCTATTTTCAAAGTAGCTCTCATAGGGACACTCCGTGTATATGAGAGAACACTTATGTAGTAAACGATACACATAAGGGAATTAAATAGACTAATACACGCAGTTAAATGTGCGAGATACTTACGTGCAGCGAATCGTAATGGTAATAAATCCTCTGTTGCTACAACAAACAGCGTTGTTTATTATCGTTTAATACTCAAATGTATTACGCGTGGTGGAACCGTCTGCCTCTTATAACAATTTAGAACTGTTTTTAGACCAATTCCTACGTCATTAACGTTACGAATTATTTATATATGTTTAAAAGTGTTAAAGTGCAGCTATCTTACATTCACTCAATCATCGAGGTGTCTATTCAAGACTCTCACTCACTGCTGTGTTCCCTTTCCTTGGACTTAAGAATATATCCATCAACATGCCTAATAGGAAAAAGAGTAACTTTTCGAAAAAAATCGTCTTAAGCAAGAGGACTGTCTTCTTTGCGAGCAGATGACCCCTCGCAAGAAAAACGACAAAGATTAGACTTGTATGCTCAGAGACATGCCCATCAGCGATTTTATGAAACTCCTTGAGAGCGGTACGCGCGAAGGGAGCAGGGTGCTGCAAGACACACTTTCACAGCGTCAGTTCCCCGGTTTCCGGGCTTGGCATATCCGATTTCTATGGCAATAAATGAGTCACAAGGGCAGAGTCTTCAAGTGGCTGGCCATCACTTTGAAAGTCACTGTTTCACGAATGGGCATCCTTACGTGGCTCGATCCCTGCCTGCCTGCCTGCTCGTGCCTGGATCCCGCGATTCGAGCGGCAACTACCTTTTTATCAACACTCCTAAGGGAAAAGCTGTAGATATAGTGTATGAGTGTATTTTTAAATGAGCTGATACAGATTATTTAATGACGTTCACTGTTTACAAACATTAAATGAAAAAAAAATAAAATACAGAAATATAAAAAAGGATATATCAAGAGAAATGGGAAACTAAGTCGGTCACTTACCCGCGGACAGTGTAAAATAGACTTTCACCTATGTACAGTCTACTATAGGTATGCTACAAATGCTACGGAAAATATTAAATCAATCTATATTACAACTACGCAAACTGGATGGAATAATGAAGCAGGGAACTTGAAATTAGTTGTGTGAGCACCACGCGGCACATTTAGAGACGTGCATTAGGGAGAAAATCAATTAATCGGCTACACTATTTGTCAACCAACATGCTGCTGTCTCATTGGCAGCCATTATGGTCTGTTGATCGCGGGAAAACTACATTTGAGACCTTTCTGTTCTACAATGTTTCTCTTATTTTATTCTCATGATCTGATGTACCGTAGTATGTTGGAGTTTGTAAGATATTGAAAACCTCGTCTTAAAATAAATCGGTTTTAAATTTACATAAAAGGTTGAGTCTAATTTTCAGTCGACGGTCTGAAAGCGATGCCCGTCCCAGTTTCTGCAAGAGGTCAGTTACACAAACGAGACGATCGTTACGGCCTTTCACATATCTTGCTGATATTCTCTGCGCGCCTTTTAACTCTGTTTTTAAGCCCAAAATGTATTTGCTGTCTCAAGCAATGCACGTGTGTGATAAGATAATGTCGATTATTTATTCTTCTTTGAAATATAGCATGATCAATGTCGCACGTGAATTTGATTCTCATTATTATTGTTCTTGATGCTTCATATCTCAGCAGTTAGTGACCCAGGATCTAATCGTTGCATCAAGAACTTACCGGATCAGAAACACACAAATAATGGATTTAAACATTTCTCTTGGCAGTCGCAATCATTTTATCAGGCGAAAGTAAACGACCAAATTAATCCGCAGCTCGCCAAGCGTGTAATTTTCTGATTGGAAGATGAGATATAAATTAATGCCTGGAACTTAGTTATCACAAAGAGATGATCAGATACTAAACCAAATTTCTCCTTTAAGAAATGAATAATACATCGCGTTGACGCTTATAATCCATGCGGTAACTGAATTAGAGTTCGAATATTCCAGATTATTTGGTGATATTCTCCTAATAGAAGGAAATTGTCCGAACGGCGAGGGGAAAATATTGAATAGATTAAAATCAGTTCGATAGCAAAATTGATAGGTGGAAAATTCCTAGGCGTTAGTTCGAAATTAAAGCAAATACACCATATTTATAATCTCTAATGGGAGTAAAATATGTAGGCCTCACCTATCTTGGAGATAAGTTACTTCAATCATGTGAAACACTATTGTTTAGGGGTTGTGCCTAATGGCATTGGTATTTGTTGTTCATTGCTAAGATTGGTTGACTGCAGCCCTCCACCCTTCCCTACCAAATGCGAGCTCCCTTACCTCCTGGTACCTCTTTGTTTACCATTTGGAATAAGCCAATTTTTCTCGGAAAAGTTTCCCTGAGGCACGGTTTGATTATCTGATTATGACTTTTAGATAGGTACCATCTTTGATATTGACATAGGGTTAGGAGTTTGAGGAGTAAAATTGTTTTAAGCGTTTTAATAATGGCTACCGCAAGAAGTGTACTGTGATGCATTTGCTAAGATTGAAAGAACGAATGAACGATGTTAAGGTCCGGTGACAGAACTTCTAATTACTCGTCTTCAATAATTTCGCGGTAGATGACCGTATCGTCTGCAAATAATATTAGTTAACTGATAACTCGAGAAGTAAGGCCACTTATATAAATATTAAAAAAAGAAGGCCGATCACGCTTCCGTGTGGAACTCCAGATGTGACTCTATTTATTTATTAATACTTTAAAAATAGCAACTAAGGACTTAACATTGGGATCAATAAACAATAAATTAATAAAACAGCAAAAATTACAGTAATAGCAAAAACAGAAATATTAAAAATAAACAAAAGGCAAGTGTGAGGCGAGGATAACATAAAGTTAAGCATTACGTTTCAGTTGGGAGGAAAAGACGTTGCGTGATGAGAAAAGGTCAAGGGAAGGGTGATTATTAGTTTGGGCATTGAATGATGAAGGTTGACGGTAGAATAGTGATCGTTGGGAAATGGAAAGACAGAATTTTGGTATAGGATATAATATTTGCAACAGACTCGCATTGCGAGTAGTGCGAGCTGGGACTCGGAGTGAAAAATAGGAAAGAAGATCAGAACACGTTCAAGGTGGAAAGCAGGAATTTTACCATATCAGAGCTAATGATGGAGATTATTTTAATAACGGATGACCAACTGGTAAAGGTAAGTATGTATAAAAGGACGATAGAAATAGGAGAGAAATTTTGGAAATTAATGATTGTTCCGGTGATTTCCAGCCTCGAAAATCACATCAAAAAGAATAACCACACCCTTGCATCGAGATAGAACATGGGAATTATTAGTTTTCACATTATGATGTGAGCGAAATTTTTTAAATATTGATGAAAAATGTATTCCCCATTTCTGTTTATATTTTCTGAGCTTACTTTTTGAATTAGCTGCTGTTGACCTCACTGTTTTAATTAGAAAGGGAATATGAAGATGTAGAAAGAAGACCATTTCCTAGAATTTTGCATACTAATTCCATCTTGCTCGGCAAATGTTTTAACAATTTATGGAAAATTTTGGTAACATCCGGTGGTAGGTATCCTTGGATAATTCATGCAGAAATATCTCATATTAAAAAAAAGATAAATGTAATCGATAAGCAAAAAAAAGGACAATCCTTCCAGGAATCAAAGAGTGGGTGAATTCTCACAAAATATATAATATTCATTACAACGTTGAAAGGTTATTAAAATAAAAAAGTGGTACATGCATCTGGCGCTAACTGTTAACCAATTCAGGATATACGTTTAAGGCTCGCATGATTGTAAATGTTTTACTCATTTGGAAAAATTCTATCGCGTTCGTTTATTTTTTGCCGGCACCGCAAATGGCTTACATAAGAATGGCATATGGTTCCTTAAATCGACTATGACAGCTATCGCCAAAGTGTGATAAGCGTATTAGTTGGGCGCATGCGAAAAACTTGCAGTTGGTTGACTAAAAAAACACGAGGATTAATTGAAACGAACGGATATTTTACGTCCTTCTTCTTTAAAACCTTATTCATGATCATAGACATGAATCATAGATTGATGAAATACATTCATCAAAACTATCAAATTTTGTTGTTTTATTTTTATATTCGCTTTTTTATGTCCGACTGCAGGGATGTTTTGCTATGGAATCAAAAGTAATGTGATCCATGAAGTTATCGACCTCATAAAAGTATTATTGTTGCAGGAACACGTCTACTAGTTACATAACTTTTTTACCGAAAGTTAATGGCATCGATTATTTGATCGAATCTTCGACCGCCGGAAAATATTTATGAAGCCTTTGAATAAATGCTAATGCACATAATAATGAGTCAGTAAGAGAAAACATACTGGTCATTTGTGTCAAATCAACTCTTTAATCCATTAGTTAAGTCTCCAAGTGCTTCTTTGAGCATCCACAGTGTTGGCTACTTCTTGAACTCATAACTCCATGCTATAAAGGTGGGTTTGCATATGGAAGTTGACTTCTATGGAAGCAGCGAGCGAGTATAACCTCTATAGCGTACTTTTTAAACGATGCCTACGATGTAACCTCCTCAAGGTCAGTTGCAAGAACATTTAGTCGTGGAATCAATAGCTATGCGATCCATAAAGTTGTAGATCTTATAAATATATTCGCGTTGCAGGAACACATCAACCAGTTACATATCTTATTTACCACTAGTTAACAGCTTTGAATATTTGATATAATCTTCCTCCACCGGATAAAATTTACCAAAGTTCATCGTATGAATAGTTGCTAATGCACATGATAATTAGTCAGTGAGAGTAAAAAAAACTGGTCTTGTCTCAAAACTACTCTTTTATCTTGTAATTATGTCTCCAAGCAGTTCATTGTGCATCCGCCATTTTGGCTACTATTGGAACTCATACCTTAAGTTATGTACCCAATAAATTTATCGAATGTCAATGTAACACTTATTGAATGGTTGCCATGGTTTATTGGTCCTTTAACTTTATGGAATACATATGTGTCGTTCCTGCAACTGGCCAGTTGTAAGTTTCCATAAATTGTACTTCTCGAGAAAATGAATTCACGTACTTACATACATACACACATGACTTAATTAAGTTGTATTCATCATTTTTATCAATGCTACATGTTTACTATTTGAAACCATCCCAATAAATGTAAATTATTCAAAAAATATGTCAATACAATTTCTAATAACCTTCTGCGTAATGGTCCAGATCTACGGCGATTCCACTGCGACAGTTTGAGTCAAAACAAATTCCTACTCTTTCTTCAAATGGGTTTAAAAAAATCCGTCGTTTGCTTTGGAAACCAAAATTATGACAGATAAAACGCCAATTTCAGGGATTTTAAAAAATGGACATTTCTTATAACCATGTACGCCAAAGTTACGGCACAACATGGTCGTATTGATACTCAAGCAATCAGGATTCTCGCAGCAGATGTAATGCTTTCTACTTTTACGCCACAAGATAGTCTAGGGATAGAGGTTGTTCCAATAAAAACTCTGTGGATTGAAACGTAGTTATTATTGTCGTTATAATGGACTTCCACTAGGTTACGCCTGAAAAGATGGAATCCTAAGTTTTCTTAAGACTTGCCCATATTTGGGGCTGTGTACGACTCCTTATTTGAAGAGGGAGATACATTGTCTCCGACTACTTGTGGCAAGTGGAGGGTGGATTATAGGAAATCAGGGCGGCCACAGTAATTCTATTTTCAAAATTGAATATAATTCACTATTTCTATTCTTTTCAATGTGCATACATATTTTTAAAACCCGGACACCAGTAACTAAACCTTCTTCTGCTCTATCTACACCGAAAGAGATCACCGTGATGGAGGTAGGGTGGGCCTGTACGTTAAATCATTCATTTCTTGGTCCAAAATGGTCCCATTGATACTCAAGTAGGCAGGCAGGGTCCTCGCAGAAGATATTATGCATTCAATTTTTACTCCTAACGATAGTCTAGGGATAGAGGCGTTGGAACTGGGCACATAGCCATGGCAACGATAGGGAATCCCCATGGAGATGAAATATGTAAAGGAAATCCGTGAACCCGGGGTCTCACATGAGTGAGAAGGGGATCCCTTGAGGATATTTATGAAGCACAATTAACAATTTATACCGGTTCTTTTGTTTTTACAAAATCGGAGGTTTCCAAAATCGTGGCAATGCATTATTTAAAAATATCTTTTACACTTAACTCGGTCAGTTACATGGAGCATTCATGTACGACCATATCTCCGAGCAAGCAATCTGCAAGCCACCACAAGGGTGTGTCGAGATACAAGAGTGATGCAGAAATTTATATCCACATACTACCCTATGAGCCGCCACATTGGCGTGTGGCAGGGGGTGTTAGGACACCAACCGTGTAAAGATGTGAGGGATAAGGTTTTAGGAAATGAAATGGTGACGTGTATTATGAGAGTGTCTTTATTGGAGCTCAGTATTTATTGTGGTCGCTTATTCTACGTCTACACCTACATAATACCCCCACGAGCCGCCGCATGGGCGTGTGGTAGGGGGTGTTAAGTCACCAGCCCTGTAAAGGTGTAAGTTTTTTGGAGATTAAATGGTGACATGAATTATAGGAGTGTATTTAGTGGAGCTTAATTTTTATTGTGGTTGCTTATTGTTCGCGGAAAGAACGAGTTTTTATACCTATCTGTTAGGCAGTGTATCTCTGTTATTTTATCGCCATAAATCTCTTTCGAGAATAATTTCAACCTTCAAGTATTAATGATAACAACATCTACATAATACCTTACAAGCCGCCGCTTGGGCATGTGGCAGGGGGTGTTAGGTCATCAGCCATGTAAATATGTAAGTTTTTGGGAGATAAAATGGTGACATGTATTATAGGAGTGTATTTAGTGGAGCTCAATTTTTATTGTGGTCTCTTACTGTGCGTGGAATAAACCAATTTTGTACGCATCATTTTGGCCATGTATCTCTCTTATTTTATCAATGCTGTCTGATCTAGAGATGTAGTGAGGCGTCATGATAATATTCTCTGTGTCGCTCTGAAACACACCAGTTCTGAATTTCTCAAGCAACCTAAGCCTAGCGTGTAGCCTCCGAGTCTCTAGGGGCTCCCACCTCAATTCCTCTAAAAGTTGTGAGACGCTATATGTACGCCCGTAGTAGTTTTTTACGAAGCGTGCTGCTTTCCTTTGTATTTTATTAATTTTTTGGTTCAATCTTTATGACCAGGGTCCCAAATGCTCGCGGTGTATTCGAGGTGTGGCCTAACCAGAGCCAAGTAGCATCTCTCTTTGACTTTTTCTTACGAGGACCTTCCTATTGTACGTCTGACAAACTTTTTCTTACAGTTTCTTTAATGCTGCGCCTCATATTTTTTGTGTGTGCAATCCCCACGATATATCAGAAGCTTAGGTAATTCCAAGATATTTTACTGTATCTGAAGATTTTATGTTTACTCCACCTGCAGTATAGGTATGGAATTTTTGTTATGACTTTCGCAGGAAGTGGACTGTTGTGAATTTGCTGATACTTAATTCTAACCTCCACTCCTGGTACCACGAATGAACGTTGCTGTGGTCCGCTAACATAGCTGCAAAGTCCGTGTATTCGCTCATTCCACGATTGATAACTGTAATGTCTGCAAATAATCTTAATTTACTGCTAACTCTAGAACTTAGGTCATTAATATAAATATTGAATAAAAGAAGGCCGATCATACTTCCCTGAGGAACACCGGATGAGACTTTGACCATATCAGATTTAAAAAAATAACTACCTTAATTTTTCAATCACTGAGAAAGTCACTCATCCAATTCACTATTTTTTTATTAACTCCACATGATTGCAATTTATATGTGAGTTTTTTGTGAGGAACCTTGTCGAATGCCCTCTTGAAATCAGGGAATATCGCGTCGACTGGCTTAATCGATTCACCTGATTTTAATAATAATAATAATAATAATAATGTTGAATATTATTGGATTGCTACTGAGAGTGAATTATTGTTGAAGTTGAGAATTATTGGATATGCTACTGAGAGTGAAAAGGTAATAGACCCTATGAAGGTAGATGAATACTACCTCGGGTTCATTCAAAATCCAATAACTGCTCACAAGAAGATAAAAGAAGAAATAAAATGTGAATTCAAAACCAGATTAACAAAAGTCTTAAAAACAGAGCTCAATGGACGTAATACAACAATGGCTATAAACACATTTGCAGTACCACTTCTAACCTACTCATTTGGCATTATTAAATGGACGGATACGGAACTCAACTCTCTCAATACACTAATGAGAACAGTAGCCTCTAAATATAGGAAGCACCATCAACACTCTGCAATAGAAAGGTTTATGCTGCCCAGAAAAGAAGGAGGAAGAGGTTTTATCGACATAAAAAACTCACACCAATCGCAAATAGAAAATTTAAGAAATTACTTCTACTCGAGAGAAAAAGAATCCCAAATGCATAAAGTATTAATACAAATAGATAACTCTCCCTTACAACTAAGCAAAAGAAATACAGTGATACAAAAAGATTCTGACAGTTCGAAGCTTGAGAGGTGGAGAGCCAAAACGCTACATGGGACGCATGCTAACCATCTTCTGCAACCACACATTGACAAAAAGGCATCAAATAAATGGTTAACATCAGATATCTTTGCAGAAACAGAAGGATTTATGATTGCCATACAAGATATAATAATTAAAACAAAAAACTACAGTAAATTCATAATTAAAGAACCCAACGTGAATGGCAAATGCCGAAAATGCAATAGCAAGTCAGAAACAATAGAACACATCACAAGTGGATGCAGTGTACTAGCAAGCGTGGAATACACGCAACGACATGATAATATATGCAAACAAATATATCTTGCATTAGTTAATAAGTACAATGTATGCCATGAAACTAAACCATGGTACCTAATGACTCCACTGCCTGTAATAGAAAATGAAGCTGTCAAAATATATTACAATAGAAGTATTATAACGGACCGCCCTCGCCCAAACAATAGACCGGATATAACTCTTCAATTAAAACAAGACCGAAGAACATACTTAATAGATGTATCCATTCCAAATACAGAAAATTTAGAGGCTAAATACAATGAAAAAATACAGAAATATATTCCTCTGGCTGAAGAAATAAAAGAAATATGGAACCAAAAAACAGTTAAAATTGTACCAATAATAATATCCGCGACTGGTGCAATACCAAAAAGCTTGCACAAAAGCTTGGAAATAATAGGAATAGAAAATCATTTGTACATGAAAATTCAAAAAACCGCAATAATTAACACGTGCTCCACAGTACGAAGATTTTTAAATGAACATTAAAATAGTACTTGAGCCTAATCCCTTTGGTGCCTTGCACCCGGGATAGGTGAATGTTTCCCAGCCCTTAAAAAGGCTGAGAAGTGAAGAATTCAAATAATAATAATAATAATAATGTTGAATCCCCGCCACCCGTTCATGAGGTCGAGCGTTTCTGGAAGGATATCTACGAAACGACGAGGCCATTCAATGGAGACACTCCGGCCATCGCACTCTTTAAAGAGTTCTGCGACCGCCACCTACACAATGTGGATGGACCCCTTTCAGTCATGGAAAGTGATGTGAAGCACGCCTTGTCTGGCAAGAAGAATTTCGCGGCTCCAGGAATGGATGCCGTGAATAGCTTCTGGTGGAAGAAGTTCACTTCTACCCACAAACATCTGGCCAGAATCTTCACGTCCCTCATCACAGGTAAAGAACCATTTCCACCTTGGCTGACTGAGGGACGCACGGTTCTCATTCCGAAAAAGGGAGACTTGTCCAATCCGAAGAACTGTCGCCCTATAACCTGTCTAAACACTGTATACAAGGCGTTCACCACGATCTTGAGCGACCTTATCCTCCGGCAGATCCAGCCTGTGTGGGAGGAGGTGTACGAGCAAAGGGGATGCAAACGAGGAATCGCGGGATGCAAGGACAACCTGCTCATTGACAGGTGCATATGTCAGGATGCCGCCCGACATAAGCGAAACCTATCAATGGCATGGGTGGACTATCGCAAGGCTTTCGACACCACTTCGCATGAGCTTCTCATCGCCGTGCTGAAGTTGATGAAAGTCCACCCAGGGGTTGTGTCCTGCATCCAACGCCTGTTACCACTCTGGAGAACGCGCTTCGTGTTGACTTCGGGCAAACGGACCGTCTCCACTGAGTTGGTAACATACCACCGTGGCGTTTTTCAAGGCGACAGCTTGAGCCCCCTCCTGTTCTGTATTTCCCTCCTCCCCCTCTCCTTCAAGCTGAGACGAGGCCGAGGATACATGTGCGGTGTTCCTGGTGACAGGAAGCACAAGGTCACCCATTTGTTTTACATGGATGACCTTAAACTGTATGCTTCCAACGCCAAAGAACTGCGCGTTGCACTGGACACCATACATCAATACAGTGAGGATATAGGGATGGAATTCGGATTGGACAAGTGTGCATCCATCCACCTGGCGAAAGGAAGAATATCGGAGGACAAGGAAGACTCGCAACTCGTTGACGGGAACGTCGTTCGTCATCTGCAAGATGACGAATGCTACGAATACCTCGGCGTCCCCCAGCGTCGAATGCAGGAGGTAGCAGCAGTGAAGGAAAGACTCACCGCCAAGTACAGACAGACTCTCAGAAAAATCTGGAGTTCTGAGCTGTCTAGCAAGAACAAGGTTCTTGCCACGAACATGTTCGCGGTTCCGACACTGCTGTACACCTTCGGATGCATGAAATGGAATGTCAACGAGTTGCAAAACCTCGACCGGGGAACGAGGAAGATGCTGACCATCTATATAAGTCTTCATCCGAAATCTTCCGTCGCCAGATTGTATCTCCCTCGCAGTGTAGGCGGTAGAGGTCTGTTGAGCCTGGAGTGTCTACATAACAGAGTTGTTTTGGGTACAGTTTGCCGTGTGTTCAACAGTACGGACCCCCTGCTCACTCTCGTAAGGGAGCACGAAGGTGCCGGGGTGGGGGCGTTCCTCTTCCAGGCGGCGAAGAGGGCAGCGGACGAAATCGGTCTGGACTTTGACCTGTCATCCGACGGTAACGACAGTGGCACGTCAATCGTGTCACTGAGGGCAGACGTCTTAAAGCTCGAGGTCAAAAAGGCTGAGCAGAAGACCTTGCTCAAGACGCACACTGATAAACCCATGCATGGAGGTTTCTACCGAAACATGGAAAAACATGGGCTATCGAAGGAGCTGACGTTTGCCTTCCTTCGTTCCGCGGGTCTCAGGTCCGAAACAGAGGGTTTCGTTCTCGCGTGCCAGGATGGTGTCATCAACACTCTCGTGTACCGCCGAATGATATTCAAGGCGGAGGTGACGGACACGAGATGCAGAGCGTGCCGAGCCAAGCCGGAGACTTTGAGTCACCTTCTCTCCGGCTGCAGTTATTACGCGCAATCAGTGTATTTAACTAGGCACAATGCAGCTCTGCGAGTGTTGTATTTCCACCTTCGACATCATTACGGCATCGACGAAGTCCATGTGCTGCCCTATGCCCCTGGAGATATTGAGTCCGTCGTGGAGAACGACAAAACAAAAATCTGGTGGAATTACTCATTCCCCACCACCAGGCAGTTGGAGGCGAACAAGCCTGACATCGTTCTCCTCGACCGCCAATCTCGTTCCATGTTCGTAATTGAGTTTTCGGCTCCGGCCGATACGAACTTGGACTCGAAAGAGGCGGAAAAACGGACGAAATATCAAGACCTGCTGTTCGAACTTCGGCAGATGTACCCGGGACACTCGGTAAAACTAGTAGTCCTAGTCATAGGTGTGCTCGGTGGAATCAAGGGCTCGCTGATACAGAGCATCAAGTGTATTCCTGCTTGCGTGGCACAGGCGGAATCCCTTGCAGCCCACATGCAGAAGGCCGTCCTCTTGGGGTCGCTCCGTCTGCTCCGTGCGCACGACCCGAACGCAGCGTAGCCACTGATCCGATGGGTTAATCGGAAGCGGCTACGAACTCTGCACCCCCCCTCTCGAGTTCTCGGCCATTATGACGGCAACGAAACCCGATGTTAGCCGGGGACTCGGAGGGTAAAGTTACAGAAGTAACAAAAAAAAAAATAATAATAATAATAATAATAATAAACTCGTTTATTGTTCTGGGAGTTAACTCCTTTGGAACATAGAAATGAAATACAGTGGTGTGCAAGACAATTAATATGTGAATGAGCCAATCAGGAAACAAAAAAGGGAAGTTATCATATAAATTGCTAACAATAGATATATACAACATTATCATTTAGCAATGTAGAAAAAGAACTGAATTTCTTCTTCTAACAGAAAAACGAACATTAAACATATCAATAAACAAATAACACAACTTTTAAAAAGAAAATTTAGCTTAACAAATGAAAAGAAAAAAAAGGAACTGAATTGCCTCTTCTTACGTTACAATGGACATTAATCACATCAATGAACTGATAAATGAGTTACATGGTCAGCATTCATGGTCAGCATTCCGGAAAGTAAGTGTGTGATAATCTTTCTCTTAAATATTACCAGTGATGCACTGTCTTTTACCAGTTTAGGCAAGTCATTCCACAGCTTTGAGGCAACAACTGTAAACGATTTCTGGACTGTAGCTGTCCGGAACTGGGGGGGATACAAAAAACAGGGGTCTTGTCTAGTAACAACATTAGTGTATTTACAACTTGGGAGAAAAAGATCCGTTATATACTGAGGGCTCCCATAGTTGAGGAGGTTGAACATGAAGCAGGCCATGTTATATTTTCTTCTTGATTTAAGATCAAGCCAGTAGAGCCTTTTAAAATAAGGGGTAATGTGTTCATCTCTCCGTAGATTAAAGATGAATCTCACACAGGAGTTCAACAGACGCTGTAGCTTAATATTCAACTCCTCAGTTAAGTCATTGTACACGAGACTACAGTAGTCTAGGTGAGGAAGAATGAGTGAGGTAACAAGTTTCTTTTTTAACTGAAGTGGCAGTAGACTTCTATGGATTTTAAATTGGTGTAAAATTGCATTTATTTTGTTGGATACCCTCATCGTGTGTTCTTTCCAGGAAATATTCTTGGTTAATGTCGGCCCCAAATTTTTCACACTGTTACTGAACGGTATGCTCACTTCCTCGACCATTATCATTGGCAGTTCTGTGAAATTTAGGATATCATGAAGGAAGAGCGCAAGCTGTGTTTCGCAGGACCTTCCCTTATGGAAACCGTGCTGACTGCTATGTATGAAGTTACGATTATCCAGGAATGCCAAAATATTACTAACGACTATGTGTTCGAGAATCGTGCTTAGAAGTGATGTTAGCGATATAGGCCGGTAACCCTGGGTCATTTTTATTTCCTTTTTTGAATATTGGAGTGACGTTGGCTATTTTCCAGTCTTGGGGCTCCTTGCCTTCGGATAATGATTTGTTAAATATAATTTCTAAGAATGGCGCGATCTGTGGCGCTAACTCCTTCAGCACGCGTGCAGGTATTCCTCCTGGACCTAGGGACTTGCTACTTTTAATCGAACGCAGTTGTTAAGTCATTCCATCACGTCGAATTGTTATGTCAGCCATCGGCTCATGCAAGTCAGGAATGTCTAAACTGTGAATTGCGTCATCCTTAGTGAATACACTTCGGTAGTAGTGGTTTAATAAATGGAATTTGTCGATACTTTTGGTGACCACTTTTCCGTTTGTATCCCGTTAAGACTCAACTGTCGAAGATTCGCCCTGGAGCTCTCTGTTGCGTAAAAACATAATGACTTGAGGTTTTTATCTAGCAATTCACTGAGGATTTTTTTCTTGAAGTTTCGTATAGTAACGCGCATTATGTTATTCGTTTTTGAGCGTTGCGCTACGATTTGTGCGTGGAAAAAACGAGTTTTTGTACCTATCTGTTCGACATTGTATCTCTCTTATTTTATTGCTTCTGTCAGACCTAGAGATGTAGTGAGGCGTCATGATAATATCCGTGCGTCGCTCTAAAACACATTTATGCTGAATTTCTCTATTAACCTTTGCCTGGCGAGTAGCCTCCGAGTCTCTATGGGCTCCCACATTAATCCCTGTAATAGTTGTGAAGCACTATATGTTCGCTCGTAGTAGTTTTTTACGAAACGTGCTGCTTTCCTTTGTATTTTATTAATTTTTTTTCTTAAACCTTTATGACCAGAGTCCCAAATTCTCGCGGCGTATTCGAAATTGGCCTTACCAGAGCGAAATAGCATCTCTCTCTGACTTTTAAATCCGAGGTCCTTCCAATAATACGCTTATCAAAACCTAGCTTCTTCAATGCTGTGCCGCATATGTTTTTATGCGTGTTTCCAACGGTATATGTCAATGTGTTTCCAAGATATTTAACTGTATTTGATGATTTTATGTTTACTCCACCCACAGTGTAGGTATTGCATATGTGTGATGAATTTTGCTGGAAT
This sequence comes from Ceriagrion tenellum, assembly GCA_963169105.1. Lineage (NCBI taxonomy): Eukaryota > Metazoa > Arthropoda > Insecta > Odonata > Coenagrionidae > Ceriagrion > Ceriagrion tenellum. Next base: position 44,400,377 of record OY720644.1, on the reverse strand, counting down.
TGTACTTATGTGTATTTATTTAAATTCAATTCTAGCCCCCACTACTGGCACCACGAGTGAACGTTGTTAAGGTCAGATGACAGATCCTCAAAGTTCGCGTCTTCGCTTATTTCACTGTAGATGACTGTGTCGTCTGCAAATAATCTTAATTTACTGCTAACTCGAGAACTTTGGAGATCGATATAAACAATGAATAAAAGAGGGCCAATCACGCTTCCTTGAGGAACACCGGATGTGACTTCGACCATATCAGAGCTAAAACAATCAATAACTACTTTGTATTTTTGACAGATAGTAGATATTCTTGTTTTATATCCGCAAATTTGTCCATTCCGTCGTGCAAATCATAGGAAAGTAAAGGAAGAGAAGAATTACATGATTAGGTTGTTATTTCGGTTGTTAGGCCTCAGTTTGATGACGTAATGCCATCTCCATATACTTCAATGGTGTAACCACTTTTGCCGTTGGGAATATCTCTCGTTGGAGTTTTTATTTCAACGGATCAATCGTTGCTAGGGAAGTATTAATTGGATCGATCCCAAATGAAGGGTTTGGGAATGTGTTGTAGATTATTGACCGTGAAATGCTATTCACGTGTTTCCTGCTGAATCGAATCGTACATTCTACTCGCTCCGCGCAGCTAAGCGTTTAATTGAAATGGAAAGGGATCGACTAATATCATTGGGATTTGCCCGGGATGGAGTTGACGTCACCATTTTTTGCCTGATATTTTGGCCTATGGGCGATATAAATTAGGAAATCGTTATTTAACCGATGCACGGGGATTAATTCGAGCTAAGTAGCCGTTTTACGGAGATGGCTCGTGTGGATAGAAATTATTTCCTGGGTATCTACATCTGCGTATTACCATACGAACAGTTGAATGGGCGTGTGGCAAGGGGTTACAAGTCATAACCTTCATCCGAAAGTATAAGAACAAATAATGCGCGTATTTAGCTAGTAAAAATAAGTAGCCATGGAGATTCCGGGCAAGACGGTGGTTGACATATCTACATACTACCCTGCAAGCCGCCGCATGGGCGTGTGGCAGGGAGTGTTATGTCACCAGTAGAGTGAACTTGTAAGGGATACGTTTTTTATAGGTTAATTGGTGATGTGTATTGTGGTAGTGTATTGTGTGATAAGTTTGCTCATGTTAGCACTGACCATTGTGCGAAATTTACGAGTAAGATGAATATAATTGGTGCAAATAGTTGGTATATTTGCATTGCACAAAATTCTCATGCCTTTGGATTAAAAATAAACAAAAGGATTATGGCAGTCATCGGTTATTTTCCTAATGGCCATGAATAATTTGTAATAACCATATATTTGCTTGTAATATTGTATCGCACCCTTACAAAATTATCTGGATTTCTTTCCATATTTGTACTTTATCGAAGAGTAAATACCTCCCTGACATTAAAAATATTAGGTATCTTTGATGCAATTTACTTCCTCTTCGTCAAATGGTATCTATTCCTCGCATATTGGTCATGTACACCGAAGCTTACCAATGAAAATTGCCTAATTAATAATTTGAGAGTCAAAGAATGAAACAGTTATATAAGAGTGAAATGAATGATGCGAGAGGTAGACGTAGGCCGAGAAAGTTGTGGTTGAATCATGTTGAGGAAATTCTTAGGAGGAGGAATATTAGGAGTCTTAAAAGCAGGAGGGCGTGTATGAAGCAGTGTATGGGGGTAAATGAGGCAAAAGAGGTTTGCAAGGATAGGTCAGTATGGAGAAAATAATTGAAGCAGAGCTAGATATACAAATATGTATTTATGAGGGAAACTTTGTGACTGTTCCTACCCCGGAAGGGAACGGCGTGACTGGTATGTATGTATGTAAATTTGGTTATTGAAACGGCTCGTTTTCTGAGAAAAATAGATAAGTTCCGATTTCAGTCATATTGTTTGATTTGTATGAAGAAGAATTCTCTTAGTGTATGTGATACTGATTGAGGAACGCGTTTGTATTAACTTCTTGTGAAATATTCTGCGTTTTTTAAAATTTCATTATTTTTCTTCCTTTTTGATTCGTTTGATTGAGACAGCAGTACATTACGCCGTTGATGGAATCGGTGCACTTTTAATAACACGCGTTTGAATTTTAAGTCCAAATATAATATGGCCAATATGAATTATAGGAAATGCATGCTCGTGAGAGCCAACAGCTTGGGGTCATTTCCCTAGAAAATTCCCCCAAAAAAATACCGTGCTAATCAATTCCTTGTGGTTTTCGTTTAAGGCCACAGTTGACACCGAGTTATTTCGAGTTGGCGTTGCTCTAGGCGAAGAGGATTTTGATCCAGGATATCGAGTCACTTGTTTGAGTTATATTACAGCCAAGGGTCAAGTTATGCAAAGGTCAACTCATAATCGAGACGTCTCGTGTTGATTCGCCGACTTTATTGATAAACCAAATATCCTTCATGTACTCTCCAAGCATTTATGGTTGCTTTGCTAGGAGGAAATGCAGTCTGAGAAATCATAGGAGATCGTATTGGCACAATCTTTGTGGAACCTATGGATTTCCATATTTGAAATTAAACACTTGTAATATTTCGACACTTTATTTTCGTCTCCGACCTCGGATTCAGGACATCATGCCACCATCAAGGTGACTGTTGTGTGCCAACACCATGGTCGGTGACGGAAATAAAGTGTGGAAATTGTGCAAGTGTTTATTTTTAACTATGGAAATGGAATATCACTTATGTTATTACTTATGAATCATGAATTATCATACAGTATGGTATTTATTTATGAATATGCTATTAGAAATGACTGTTGGTCTTCAGTGGAAAGGATAAGATTAAGGAGTATTAATGAGATTAAGGAGTAAGGAGTATATCTATGCTAAAGTGAACCATTTGTTTTCTTATGATCTTGTTCTTTTTAATAAGTAGAAATTTTCCGTTGAGGCGCCTAAGCTCTTTCACTGTAATTTTTTTGTTTTACAAAAGTTAAAATAATGACGAACAGCTTTATTCGTGCGATTATTAATTCCAATTATATTTTTAAATGACATTTTTCGCACAAGGGGTAAAAATTATTTTTACGCACACTTTTTATGGTATTATTTTGACTGGTTTGGGGTCGAATTGTACTGACGTACAAACACAACTCAATTTTCGTCGCCGACCTCGGATTCAGGACATCATACCACTATCAAGGTGACTGTTGTGTGCCAACACCATGGTCGGTGACGAAAATAAAGTATGGAAATTGTATAAGTGTTTATTTTCAAATATGGAAATGGAATATCACTTGTTTTATTACTTATGAATCATGAATTATCATACAGTATGGTATTTATTTTTGTATCTGCTATTAGAAATGACTGTTGGTCCTCAGTGGAAAGGATAAGATTAAGGAGTATTATTGTAGTTATATATATGCTAAAGTGAACCATTTGTTTTCATATAATCTTGTTTTTTTAATAAGTAGAAATTTTCCGTTGAGGCGCCTAAGCTATTTCACTGTAATTTTTCTGTTTTACAACAGTGTAAATAATGACGAACAGCTTTATTCGTGCGATTATTAATTCCAATTATATTTTTAAATGACATTTTGCACACAAGGGGTAAAAATTATTTTTACGCACACTTTTTATGGTATAATTTTGACTGGCTTGGGGTCGAATTGTACTGACGTACAGACACAACTGAATTTGATGTATTTGTATTGGTAACGTGTGCTGTCGCGCAAAGTTTCTAGATAATAGGTTCATTAGTTCATTCATTCGGTGGCTTAGTAGAAAGCAGTTTTTGGGGACTGAAAGGCCCATCGAAGGTGTAGGATGGTGTAACTCCATCAGTGTGCTGTATTCTACGTAATTAGCGATGTACTACGTTGCGCTAGCAGCATGCCTTACGTATGCGACGATGATTAATTTTAATTCAATGTGACGTTCTTAATGCAGATTCCTTGTAAAAAAAGTTTGGGGCACATTGCGCGGTTGAACCATTGAAAAACCATGCGAAATGAGGCTTGAATTAAGCGGACTTGGAATAAGCCTGTCATAGGTAATGACATTATTTCACGAATATCTAAATCAACTAAGCCTTTAGCTCTAAACAAGATCTCTAATTATTTTTTGTTAACCTTCAAGGTAGTGCTTGCATCACATTTCGCATGCTTGCTTCATGACTCTTGTAGTTATGTGGTTTAGGTAGTTGTAGAATTAATTCATACAAATAGCAACCGGGCGACATATCCTTAAGGACAATGCGTATAGGTATCGAGACATCAGCGCCACCACCGTCGAGACCTACTGCTGCCGCGAGATTTAAATGTGGAAATCGGCGTGTTTCAAATGATTCTTACGCGACAAGTAATTCAGCCAAAGTGAAAGGTAGCACAGAAGGGGTGTTACATAAGGGTGTAACAAAATCTTAAAATTATTAAGGCAAAGAAAATTTATGTAATTCACGTGTTACTACAAATTTATTTTCAATGAGGCTACAGCAGCGCCAATGACGACGATTACAATGCTAGGTCCAGTGAGGTATTTCAACAAAAGAATGGCGAATATGTTTCCCATACGAGATATCGCCGTTTTGCCACTCGGTTGCTATTAGTTTATTGTTGGCAGCGTAGTGAAAATTGGTGAAAATTCATATATTTAAATGTTTTATCAAGTTTTTCCCGTTACATCATCAATTGCAGTCCTTTCAAAATTTTTAGGGTTCATAGTAATTTACGTTGGTGATAACGATTGAGGAGGATGAAGAAGGCGCTTCCTACTCTGGCCAATGATAGAAGCTGAAGCCAGTCTGCCATCTTGGTTAACCCTCAAAAAATAATACGGCGCTTGCGGGCTTATGCACTTCTGCAATTTTACTATGTTTTCCATCGATAACTTAATAGAAACCAGCATGCACTTACTTCTTTGACATGCCTTCTCCTTGCCTATTTCTTTTAGTTATCTAGATTTATTAACATCCGCAGTCCCGGTGAAAAAAATTATAAAAATGAGTAGAAACATAGCATTAAACAGCCAATACATATATGTTTTTAAAGTTACTTATCTTAAATTCTAATAAGATTTTTGATATTCTTCTGCTAATTTGTCCATTCCTTCGAGCTATCCTTAGGAAAGTAAGGAGAGAGCAGGGTAAAACTATATGATTGTTATTACGGTTGCCAGGCAACAGTTTTATGATGTCTCTCTCCCTCCCTCTCCATCTATCTCAATGGCTGCACTTCTTTATATAGCCCTTTGAATAAATACTTATAACTTTTTTCGTCTTCAGTAACGGTTGTTCCACTTTAAAAAGACGTAAATGTCATTTTATTCATTCTCTGAATACTTACAGAAATACAGGCCATTTATCTGATGTGAACAATATAATGCTACCTCCCCGCGCTCATCTGGATATTTATCAGGATACTGCATAAAAACGTCACTTTGTACTAGAAAACACGGTTTTGGTTTTTTTATAAACCTTTTATTAGAAGCAAAAAGTCATGGAAAAGGAAATAGTAAAAAATATGAGAATCTTCACTTTAAAAAGATAGTTGATGCCGAATTACTGTCATAATTGAAGTCAAAATGCGGTAGTTCCTTGCAAATGACGGTGCAGCCGACTGATTTGGCTGGAGAAATGTGGGAATGAAAACTATATTTCTGGAACAATCTGCATGCTTTGTAACTTAACTTTGGTTTTTAATAGGTAACACATTTCAGTCGCGTAAGTAGGATTTTTTAATACCACATAAATAAAAATGTGTCACTTAGTATTTCTCATGATTCTCGTCGTCAAGTTAGATTCCCCTTTAACCTCAAAAAATCTCTCCCGTCCCACAGTCCCCAAACCCGACTTCCTCCCACGCTGCCGAACGGGGCGAGGTCAATCGCGTGGGAAGGTGTGCAGCAGCCCCGCCCCCTCCCAGCACGAGTGGTGTGGGAGTGACGCCGCCGACGGTTTGAGATTGCCGCATCCAATTAAGTTGCGCCACGGATGCCTCAAATAACCGATATTTCCTCCAACCCCCCCCCCCCATCGATGCACATCCACCCCGGGGTTTGACCGCTTCGGGCCTCACTTTCCTACTCTCCTCTCTCATCCCCCGTACATCTCCGTCCCACCCCAGCCCCTTCTACAGTTCGTCACTCCACCGTAGACATGCCTGGTATTTCATCCAAATCCACACGAACCCCAGCAATCCACCTCAAGGACGTGTGGAAGGGGATGATTTATGGTAAACTTGCATTGCTAAAACTTTTCAGGAGGCGATATGTTACAAAGATTCGACATTGCATAGATATCCAGCCGATGTTAATGACGTAGTAATAGGAGAACGAGCTTTGCTTGGTACAAATACTATAATAGAAATTATTAATATAAAAAATCATGTTATTTAATTCAACAGTACAACCTTTTTATATTTTATCCAGAATAAAAAATGTCATTAATAATGGCTGAAATAGGTTCTTTCGAAAATAAAAAGTTGCGAGAGTTACTCTCCATTTCGTTTCCCTACACTTTGATCCCATGACTTAATGAATTATGATTCCATGTTTGGCTTCAGTCTGGCCCAGATATGAACTTAAGTTACGTATAGTTTATAATTCATGGAAAATATTTTGAAACAAAAATCACTGAGATGGACTATCGGCGATTCTATGGAATTTAATAACCGTAGTTATTTACGCATGAGGTTGAGGTAAAACCTCATTTTTTAATTTCTTTATCCTCAATTGCCACAAAATACGAAATTCCAATAAAAATTATTGGAATATCGTCAGGTGGATAAAAGGATTTTGTTCTCGCCTTTGCCACTCGACAGATTGAACTATAAGCACCACGTGAGCGGCGTGTTGTGTGATAGTTTTGTGAGGGAGGATAGGGGAGGACAGCTAGGGAGTTGGGAGAGGAATTAGGGCGGAAATAGGTTTCGATGTGGAGATAGGCTGGTGGGTGTTGAAAAGTCAAAGAGTTGAAATCACGGCTGGGGCGTAATTAGAACTGCGGTAGAGATGGGGTAGAGGTGGATACGTTAGAGGAAGTGGTGTCGCGGTGTAGGGAAACGATAAGGGACTCATTGCCGGTTGCAAGAACATTCAGTTATGGAATCAATATATAGTTATATATATTATATATATACATTGATATATAATCAATATATAGTTATAATCAGTATAGTTATGAGATCCATGGCGTTATGCACTTCATAAAAATGTTCGGGTTGCAGGAACACGTCTACTAGTTACATAATATGTTATATATTGATTGAATCAAATGTTTGATGTAGCTTTCTACCGATGAATCAAATTGATGACAAATTATCTTATGTTTAATTAATAATGCACATAATTAGTTGACAATAAGAGTAAACAAATTGACCTGTCGAATCAAAACAACTCTAATATCAAGTAATTAAGTCTCCAAGCGGTTCATTGCGCTTTCGCCATTTTGGCTACATATGGATTTATTTAATAAGTTATGAAGCTATTTATAAAACTAATAAATTTATCAAATGTTTTTGCAACACTTACTGAATGGTTACCATGGCTTATAAGTCCCACAACTGTATGAAATATAAATGTGTCGTTCGTGCAACTGGCGTCAAGGAGGTAAAACTTTCAACTTTATTGTTGCAAGTTTCAACTTATTGTTGCAAGATTAAATGTATCTAGGTTTAGCTGAGGCTGCAATACGTTATATCTAGACGGTTTGATGTAGTACCGACTCCACTTTATTGAAAAAGGTAGGACTTTCCAAAACAAAATGATTGTACAGTTGACGATCAAGGAATAAATGTGAGAGAATAGAATAAAATATCTTTGTTTATTATCGTTAACGGAAATTTATAATTACGTGTTGTTTTTAGGCAAAGTTTTCGATAGAAAATTGAAAAACTTCCGTTTGATTAATACTGACGTGCGTCAGCATAGAATGAATAGACTTTGGGCAACAAAATAATTTTACCTCAATGGCAAGAGATCTTGGGCACATGCAGTCCCTGCATAGTTTATTGAATAACCTTTGTCAATAAATGATACTAAAAGTATATCTGCTCTTAAGAAACAACTCAAAGATTGGATGCTTACTTAAAAATTCCAAAACCAACTCAGCTCAGTAATAACTTTTAACTAAAAAACGCCTGCAGAAAAGCCCTTCAGGCTTTGCAGGACCTGAATCGTACTATTTTTTTCCTTCTTGTATAAAAAAGTACTCCACCGCTATTTAAGGTTGATTTTTTTGAAATTCAGAGAAACTCCTTGAATTTTGCACTTTCAGGGTCCTATCTATCTAAAAAATTCCTTTTCGCCTCAGTATATGATCTACCCTTCTTCCTTCCGTCCGTAAAGTCGATTCTCTCTCCTCTCCTTCCCCATGTGCTCAACAACCTTCCCTCTATCACACTCTGGAGCAACCCATCATAGAGCCCCTTATTACTTCCTCCAGCCATTTACCCTGCCTATCCCGGATTTTATTCAGATATTTCCTTTCCTCGCCCGCAATACTAAGCACCTCCTTGTTAGTCTCTCTTCCCGTTCACCGTAATTCTCCATACTTCTACTTAAGAAATTATTTTTAATAATTTTATTCCTCAGAAAACATTAGATCCAGGAAACAAAAAACGACATATGTAGTAATGGTAGATATATAGACACCCCTTTGGAATGGGTGTCGTATATTTGGGTGACCGAATAACTTTACCAAATATTTTGCACATTGCAATCGATATAAATGCGATTTTTTCCTAGTTGAAAGTTATGGGAATGCTGGAACAACTGTGATTTGCAAAAATGAATATATCTAGACGGTTTGATGTAGTACCGACTCCACTTTATTGAAAAAGGTAGGACTTTCCAAAACAAAATGATTGTACAGTTGACGCTCAAGGAAAAAATGTGAGAGAATAGAATAAAATATCTTTGTTTATTATTTATTTGCATAATGTCCGTTGCTTTTTTTCCGTCCAACATGATGGCATTTCCGAGATATGTGAAGGAATCCACTTTCTCTCCTTACAGTGTGACTTTTGCATTCAGTTGCTCTCTTCCTCATACTAGGAGTTTGGTCTTCTTATCTTGCTGTTTTCATGTTTTATTCTTGGGGAACCTAGTCTATTGTGTTTAGTGACTTCAAAGATCTTTGTGATTTCCTGCTACATACTGTTAAGTAATGCTTAGGAAATTACTACACTCATACATCTGCTCGTTGTCTGATACAATGCATTCTCTCAATATGGCGGGGGAGATAAAAATAAACGAGAAGGAAGAAATATGCTCCGCTTCGCTGATGATATCGCAGTCATTGCTGGAAATCGTGATGATCTTCAAAGGTCACTACACGTAATGGATCTAGTTCTTCAAGAGTACTACATGTAAATAAGTAAGAGGAAGACTAAAATCCTAGTATGCGGAAGAGGGAAGCTGAATGCAGAAGACACCACGAGTGGAGAGAAATTAGAGCAAGTGCCAATTCCATCACCTATCTCGGAAGTATGGAAGAAGTACAACGGAAATCAAGCGGAGAAAAGCCCAAGCTAAGCAGACGTAAATAACATTAAAAAAACTTCAGAGCTCAAAGAAGATAGGACTACAAATCAGGAAACAGTGAGTGAAAACCTTCGTGTGGAGCGTGGTACTCTATGGATCGGAAGACTGGACCATTGAAAGATCAGACCAGAATAGACTAGAAGCCTTCAAAACATGGTGATGGAGGAGGATGCTGAAAGTAAAGTAGACGGACAAAATAAGGAACGATGAAGTGTACAGAAGAGTAGAAGAAGAAAGGACCATATGGAACACCGTAGGTACAGAAAAGAAGAACCAAATGAATTGGATAAATCCTGAGATAAAATGATTTTATGAGGGGCATAATTGAAGGCAAAATAGAGGGAAAAACCCCCAGAGGAAGAACCAGGAATAAGTTTATGGACCAAATAAAGAGGAAACTACATGAGAAGAGATAACAGGAGGTAGGGGAATTAGCATTAGAAGGGGAAGAGTGGAGGGCTGCAGTCAACCAATTTTAGGATTGAAGAACCAATGAATGACTACGTGAAAAATAATCGGCGTGTGCAGTTTCTTTAAACCCGGAATCAGCAAGAAAATCGATCACCCGTAAAATAAATGAAATATTTCGCGTTTTGCTAAAAAGAAGAGAATTTTTTTCCTTTCCGGATCTGTCCGCCCACACTTACCTCGGCTTTTTCCGCAATTTCTCTTGTAATTCTTTCTGTCGGACGGAATAGTATTCCATGTTTCATCATTATTTTTGTAAGGTGGAGAGAAAGTGAATGTTTTTCTCGTAATTGATTGACGTACAATCCAATCGACGGGACAATGGACTCGTTTTCCTGGTTCTCACCGTCGCCGCAGCACGACTGCGGCACTGCGATAAATGGTCTATTCACTCGACTCCATTATTCTCCGGTATGAATTGCGTGCGTCCTTTCCCATCAATTTTTCGTCAAATCCATCGATATTTATTTTTTCCACAGACTAATCTAGCCTGAGGTTCAGATTCGTGGACTCCTATCCATATCGTCTGATTCGTTATCCATTTCCTTTTCTGTTAATCCTTTTTTCATCACCGGGCAGGAAAGGAAACTCGGGTAAATTTCCGCATTCCTTTGTTAAAAATATACCCATTAGTCTTATTGTATTTTTCTCTACGAACGAGATTGAATGCGGAAGTAAAATTTTTGACTAATGTGGGAATACACTCGTGATTTCTTTACGTGTTCGTTGGGTGATAAGAATTTCACTCACGTTCCGCTGGTGAATGACCGAACATAATATTTTGTAAAAAAGCATTGTCCATGTCGAATGGAAATACTGCGATTTGAAAGAATAACAGTTCATCTGCGCGTTGATAAATAGATTTTGGTGATAAGTAGGGCAAAATCCGGGACTTGAAAAAAATTTATCTCTGGGATCGAGGGAAATTATTGAAAATATTCCGGGCGCTGATATGATGAACGGAATTATAAAATTTTGGTGCGTACTATGAGATCAATCTCTTCACGTAACGAATGAATGGAATGTATTTATGCAAAATAAAAATTATGGGTTACTCGGTAAATCATGGTAAATATAATTATTGGCCATGAAAAAACTGAATATTGCAGAATAATAAACAGCTTAAAAATGCTTATTCTAAAGATAAAAGAACGAATTCATTATTTTTCAAGGTATGCAACCATCATTTGACGTTTTTTGAGAATATCTCACAGTTAGTTACCTATTTAATTTGTTTTTATTTAAAATTATAAAGTTTATGGCCCTTGTACCAAAAGGATCTTTGATACAATACTAATCTTGGATTAGGAACGGAAATATGATACTATTTAAGTAAATGTTTTACATATTTTACATAAAACATTGGATTTTTTACGTATGCATGTAGTATGAAGATTATAATATAGAGCTTATAGATTATAATATAGAGATTTATAAGATTCCGCATTTGGACTTAAATTACGGTAGTGATTCGCTAATAATTTTCTAAAATTGGTGGTAAAATGCCAATATTATATTTTTATTCTATTCCTTTGGACATTTCACTTCTTATTAATAGTTTTAAACATTTTACCCGATGTTTACATTTTCGAAATACATTTTTCGGGACCTTAGGTTGATTTCGAGAGGATATGGAAAGAATTTTTGTCCTTGTTAAGGGAAATCAAATGTATTAATGAGTGCCTGTTAATGTGAAAGAATATCATTGTGAAATTAGTGGACTCTACCCCTGGTTTAAATTTGCGAAATATCTTTTTCGAGACCTCAGGTTGATTTTTAGAAGAGTTTTAAAAAAATCCGCTATTTTAAAGCTGATTTGAGCTTTGACTACATGAGTCAAGTAAATAACTAATTTACATTATTTCGCAAATATGTGTATGGTGACCACATTTTTCCAGCCATAGGACCCGACTATAGCGCCGTTCGAGTAGAAATTCCGCATTTTGACTTAAATTACGGTAGTGATTCGCTAATAATTTTCTAAAATTGGTGGTAACATGCCAATATTATATTTTTATTCTATTCCTTTGGACATTTCACTTCTTATTAATAGTTTTAAACATTTTACCCGATGTTTACATTTTCGAAATACATTTTTCGGGACCTAAGGTTGATTTCGAGAGGATATGGAAAGAATTTTTGTCCTTGTTAAGGGAAATCAAATGTATTAATGAGTGTCTGTTAATGTGAAAGAATATCATTGTGAAATTAGTGGACTCTACCCCTGGTTTAAATTTGCGAAATATCTATTTCGAGAACTCAGGTTGATTTTTAGAAAGGTGATTCGCTAATAATTTTCGAAAATTGGTGGTAACATGCCAATATTATATTTTTATTCTATTCCTCAGGACATTTCACTTCTTATTAATAGTTTTAAACATTTAACCGGATGTTTACATTTTCGAAATACATTTTTCGGGACCTAAGGTTGATTTCGAGAGGATATGGAGAGAATTTTTGTCTTTGTTAAGGGAAATCAAATGCATTAATGAGTGTCTGTTAATGTGAAAGAATATCAATGTAAAATATTGAGGCTTTACTCCTCGTTTTAATTTGCGATACATGTTTCTCAGGACCTCAGGTTGATTTTGAAAGGATTTGTAATAATTTTTCTCTTCTTAAGCAAGATCAAATGTTTTTGTGAATCTCAATATTATTTTTTCCTCCATGCCAAGATTTTTCTATTTTTAAGGGAAATAAAATGTATTTATCAGTGACTCTCAATGCAAAAGAATAGGAATGTAAAATTTTAAGATTTTTACCCCTTTTTTAAATTTGCGGAATATATTTTTCGGGACCTCAGGTTAATTTTAATAGGATTTGGAAAGAATTCTGCCCTTCTTATGAAAAATCAAACGTATTTATGAGTGTCTCTTGAGATGTGTAAATCTTTTTCCCTGTTTAGTCGTATCCATGTTGGTAGACCTTAATCGTGATTACTATTCTTGATACATTGGACTCATCGATCTGACGGAATTACTGGATGGGAAATTCCCGTCGCCGGACCCATTTACTTCATTATCAATTTTTTCCGCCATTTGGAAAAATTTTGCATTCCTTAAGAGGAATCAAATATATTTATGAGTTTATTTTAATGTGAAAGAATTACAATGTTAAGTTATGATACCTAACCCCTTGTTTCCATTTACGAAATATGTTTTTCAGGTACTCTGGTTGATTTTGAGGGGATTTGAAAGATTGTGGCCCATCTTAAGCAAAATCAAATGTATTTATGAGTGTCTCGCAATGTGAAAGAATATTCATATGAAATAATAAGACTCGACCCTTTGTTTAAATTTGCGAAGTATGTTTTTTGGGACCTTAGTTTGGTTTTGAGAGGAGCTGGAAAGAATTTAGCCCTTCTTGAGCAAAATCAAAGCGTCTCTCGAGATGCATAAATTTTCTTCAGTCGTTTAGCCGTATCCGTGTCGGTAGACCCTCATGGTGATTACTATTCTCGATACACTCGATACATCGATCTGACGGAATTACTGGATGGGAATTTCCCGTCGCTGCCCCCCTTTTTTTCTCATCATTTTTTTCCTCCCATGTCCTTTAGCGACCCTCAGTCTCTGACTCCGGGCCAAAGCCCATATATCCTGAATCTCTCTCTGGTGAGCGGCCCCGAGAAGCCGATGCTATTTTGACACCCCTGCAATATACTGTTGTGTGGGGGTGTTCGGATAGGGTCGGGGATGGTTGCCATGGGAAAGGCTTCGGAGGGCGTGGAGGAGAATTGGGCGTGAGGATGTGACGGAAAGAAAGAGACTTTTGGGGGAGGGAGTTGTTCACGAAATTGAATAAGTGACGAGAGTCCAGCGAGGTCAGCCTGGTGTGATAGATATAGTCGTGGCCATTGTTATTCTACTGATAAGTTCATAGATAAATTTATGTCATCTGCCACCCAGGGGGCTCTATTACAGAAAAAAATTGGAACTAGGATCCCGATCACGTCTTTAACCCGAAGTGTTTTTCTTTGTCTATGTTATGCGATCATGAAGCATTCCTTATTTATACCTTGCCTTTAGTGTTTAAATTTTTGAAACTCTCTACAAGTATTAAGGCTAAGTATATTACCCTTACTTTCAATAGCTACGTGTAAAAATATTGTACCAGGGGATCGAGCTTTGCTCGGTATACTGACTGTAACAACAATTATTAAAATAAAAAATCTTGTTTAATTCAAGAAATATAAGAATTTAATTTAATAGTTGTATAACCTTATTTATATTTTATCAAGAAAAATAAATGTCATACATGATGGTTGAAATATGTTTTTCTCGAAAATAAAAATTTGAGAGAGTTACAGACCCGAAACTCCTAAATGCCCACTATCAAAAGGATAGGTTTCATAGTTATCGAGAAAATGTTTGCATGTCCGTACGCTTATTTATAAGACACATCGTAAGAGACCCGAGTCGAGTTTCCTGTTCATAGCCATTGCTCAGGTTTTACAGGAAATATGCTATTGTTGAAATCGGAGAAAAATTTGCAATATTTTTAATTGAAATCGTGTCGAATGGAATTGAAATGAATTTTGAATCATTGAAAACGTAGTTTTTTTTTAGCGAAAACGAAGTGTATAACAATATCGATTGCAAGAATTAAATACTTAATTCTTTCGCCATTCGATAATGATAATTTAAACCCAATATTTTGATTGCAACTAATTTAAAAATCCTAGATAAATAGAGAGTTGTGTGTCTAACAGGCTCACAACACAATATGTGTTGTGAGTCTGTTAGAGTTGCATGCTCAAGTTTAACGACATCAAATTCCAGAACCACACGGAGGACGCCTCACTGCATCTCTGGTTCTCAGAGTGTCGATAAAATAAGAAAGGTACGTTGCCAAACAGATGGGTGAGGAAACTCGTTCTTTCTGCGCACAGTAAGCGACCACAATAAAAACTGAGCTCCACTAAATACACTCCAGTAATAAACGTCACCATTTAACCTACAAAAACCTTATCCCTTACCTCTTTACGCGGCTGGTGTCCCAACACCTCCTGCTACACGCCCATGCGGCGGCTCGCAAGGTGGTATGTAGATGTAGAAACGACGACGAATCGGCTGTAGTATTTGGAAACCATTAGAAAATCAATCGCTCTCCCGTTTCAGCCGCACACGCATGTGACTGTGTTTACCCGAACGATTGCTGCAATCGGTAAAATTTCAATCAACTCGCTACTGTAAATAGTTGCAGTCAGTGTCACTGATTGCAAAGGAATCAATTGTGTTCGAGATGCATGATATGAAAAATCTTATGCCGATTCGAAACGATGATGCCTTAAATTGATTATTTTCGCCTCAGGCAGCTAATTGCCCCGCATACTCTTGTTGCCAGAATTCTGCTTATCTCCATTCGTTATCCTCTTGTTATTCTTTGACGTGGACATGTGAACTTAGTGGTGTGTGGACATCGAAACGGTCCGCATAAGTCCTTAAACATCGAAGCATATAAAGTCTGGGTCGTGTCCGATGCATGCCCCTTTGTATAAACGAGATCGATATGTCGTTATTTTTCTTTTGAAGAAAAGTTAAATGCTGTCACAATTAACTGGTTCGTCTATTTAAACTCATTGAGCAGGAATTTGCGCATCGAAGTACTGTTTTATTAAGTTATACAAAATTAGCTTTGGTTAGTAAATTTAGATTTATCTCCGCCTTTTATATTGTTTAAATCACTAGTAAATACTCCTTCGAAAAAAACATTATCGGACAAAGTATTAAAGTGAAGCTTTTACTCTGTAACGAAAACAATCTATTTTATTGACTCCTGCCTCCATTGATTTTTCGGTAGGATTTGATTTCATGATTTTCAACTAACTGAAGGAAGGGTATAAATATCTCCAGGATTAAACATTTAACGATATATATTAAATGCCAAGTATGTGGAAGAGAGAAACTGGATGTATTAGTCATCGTGAGAGGAGAGAAATTAAAGCAAGTGGATTCCTTCACCTATCTCGGAAGTACCATCACGTGGGACGGAAGAAGTAGAACGGAAATCAAGCGGGGAATAGCCCAAGCTAAGAAGGCGTTCAAAGGAAAAACAACTGAAGTGTTCAAAGAAGGTTGGACTACAAACCAGGAAATGGTATGCCAAAAACATTCGTGTGGGGCGTGGCACTCTATATGGATCGGAACCATGGACCACTGGAAAAGCTCACTGGAAAAGAATAGAAGCCTTCAAAGCCTGGTGCTGGAGGAGGATTATGAAGATAAAATGGACGGAAAAAGTAAGAAATGATGAAGTGTACAGAATATAAAAAAGGAAAAGACCATATGGAGCACCATAGAGATAAGTAGAACCGGATGAATTGGACACACCCTGAGACACAATGGGTTTGTGAAGGACATAATAGAAGGCAAAACAGAGGGAAAAGCCCCCAGAGGAAGACACAGGAATAATATCATGGACCAAATAAAGAGGAAAGTACATAGGAAGAGATACGAGGAGGTAAGGGGACTAGCATTAGATAAGGTAGGGTTGAGGGATGCAGTAAACGAATCTTAGGATAGAACAACCAATAATAATGATAAAATGGCTAATTTTGAAAGGTTAAACAGGCGAAGTTTCCCCTGGCAACGTTGCCACATTCATCATGGCACGTCTGCTGTGTGATTCGACGGTAACCTGTGTCTGCTATTAAAACCTTAATACTCGTGTTATATTATTAGATATCTGACCCGACAGACGTTGTCCTGTCCAAATATCACTAAATTGTTTGTGATAATTTTGTGAATTTTTGAAAAGCTATTGAAAATGTGTGAACAAAGGTAAAATGGGAAAAAGACGAATTTCTGAGTGATCATATTATCTATTAACAATAGCTGACCTGACAGACGTGACCGTGAAGAATGACAATTCAACTGAAAACGGACAGTTGATTCACTTTTTTGTTACTGTATAAGCGTTTGTCATTTCAAAACTCACCGTATTTCATAGGTAAATCTGTAAATTTGTTTTAGATAAAACGACGAAACTTAATTCATTTCATTAACAGATTGCGATGAACTTACTACAGAATCACATTTTAACTACAAGTAAACAACTGGATCAATTTTTCGTCACTATGTAACCGATTGGCTTGATTCATAAAATGGACAATTGGTTCACTTTGTTGTCAGTGAATAACCGTGAGGTAAATCTGTGAATTTGTTTTAGATAAAACGACGAAACTTAACTTTTGTTCAATCCTAGGTGGGATCCTAGTTTGTACTTTTGTTCAATCCTAGGTTGGATCGGCACAATCGGAATATTGAGCGGAAATATATTGGTAAATATAAAACTTTAGATATCGCGTGAGTTCTATCAAAAAGTCGTTGCGTATTAATGCACGTGCTAGCAAAGAAAGGTGCTTCGCAAAACATGAGAAAAAAGCTGAATCTTTTCTTATTTACTGAGGCGAAAAAATAGTCCTGAGCAGACGTTAATGACTTTAGAGGAAGTACTTCGCGTTTTTCATCGTCCAATTGGCGGTGATCCAAGCCTCATTCAAATGACGGCGGCATTCGAAGTGAGATTTTGGCTCTGAAAATAGTTTTCGGGGCAATTCGTGATTTAGGTATGGGTCAGATTTATTTTAAATGCACTTGTTTGTATTTGAATGAAAATATGTTCATACGAACCCATCGAGTAAGTCCCTTCCGGGGTTGATAAAGTTAAAGAGATTTGTTATTGTTGATAGACTTATGGCCGGTTGCAAGAAAATTTAGTTATGGAATCAATAGTTATGAGATCCATAAAGTTATAGAACTCATAACTATATTCGGGTTGCATGAACACATCTATTAGTTACTTAACTTATTTACCAATAGTTACTATCTTCGAATATTTGATCTAATCTTCCACCGCCGGATAAAAGTTCTGAAAGTATAGCCTATGATTAATTGATAATGCATATTATAATTAGTCGGTAAGAGTAAGCAAACTGGTCACTTGTCTCAAAACAACTCTTTAATCAAGTAAATAAGACTCCAAGCGGTTCATTGCGCATCCGCCATCTTGGCTACTTATGGAACTCATAACTCCATTCCATATAAGTTATGAGACCAATGAATTTATTGAATGTTTGTGCAACACTTATTGAATGGTTGTCAAGGCTTATGGGTCCCATAACTTTATGGAATACATATGTTACGTTCCTGCAACTGGCCATTAGAAATCTGGCTTTCTTGCGATGCTTTCTCTCGCTAAGCCCTATACTTTTATACCCCTTTGGCTTTTCTCGCATTCTTGTGATGATTTAAACATGATCTCCTCATTCATTTCATTGGTTGTTCAATCCTAAGATTGGTCGACTACAGCCCTCCACCCTTCTTTTTCTAATACTTGTTTCTTACCTCCTTGTTTCTCTTCCTATGTATTTTCCTCTTCATTTGGTCCATTAACTTATTCCTGGGTCTTCCTCTGGAGACTTTTCCCTCTATTTTACCCTCAATTATGTCCTTCACAAACCCATCGTGTCTCAGGATGTGTTTAATCCATCTTGTTCTTCTTTTCTGTATGGTGCTCCATATTCTACTTTCCTCTTCTGTTCTTCTATACACTAAATCATTTATTACTTATTCCGACCATTTTATCTTCAGCATCCTTCTCCAGCGCGAGATTTCGAAAACTTCAGCTTTTCCAATGGTCAATGCTTCCGATCCTTAAGAGTGCGCACAAAATTCTGTTCCACACGAATGTTTTCACATACTATTTCCTGGTTTGTAATCCCATCTTCTGTGAGCACAGCAGTTGTCATAGTTAGCTTGGGCTAAGAGGGCTATAACTTCGTAGGTGGTAATATGAACGTTGCATTCTGCGTACTTCAAGGAAATTCCACCCCGTCCGTGTGAATCAAAACAAACACCAAATGTTAACTTTTTTCAATTGGTTATAAAAACCCTTTTTTCTCTGATGGATTGTGTTGGCTTTTTGAAAACCCAATATTGAGGCACAAAAAATTTCATTTTACTACGAATATATTTTTAATCAACACTTTTTAATAGCCTTAGAAACAGACTTTTGCTCCATTTTTATGGAATGACCTCATTTCGAATACAATTTTTGCAGTACTTAGCTTAAAAATCAAAAAGTTACACTGTAAGATATGACGATATTGAAGGTAATCCTTGCATTCGCGTTATCATGATTCGTGAATACACCCCTTAGAATGCCTCGTGATAGAGTTTACCGGTGTAGATCTTAATCTACAAAATACCGTGCAAGCCCCCACTAGGGTGTGTGGCACGGGGTGATTCCTCAGTAAGTATGCAGCACTCATCACAGTTTAAATAAGAATCCGATACGTTCCCCCGGATGCCAGGCGCAGGCCAAAATCAGTCAGGACAACGGTGCGCAGTCAGACCAGAAACTATGAGAGTGATACGTAGAAGAACGTACTACCATGCAGTACACTACTCAAGATATAACTACTGGTTAGTATTATTTCAGTTACAAATAAATAGCACTACAAGGTACTAAATCATGCAAGAGTATATCATGCCGGACTTTTGCATGCGAGGTTAGATTCTAATAATCATGTTAACCTATGAACGCCATACGTCCTCATATGTGGACTACCAGGTTCACAAGAACTGTGAAATAGTTGGTGAAATATCTTAGTATTTTCTAGTTTTACCGAGAAACGAATGTTTAACCTTCTATAATAGGTAATTCTCTGAAAATTTCTAAAATTCTAAAAACACTAGTTCTTTTATTTATAATTAACCAAAAATATCATAAATATTTTGTCTTGCACCTCCAATTGTATTTAGTTATTTGAAAACAGTAGTCGTGTTATTAAAACTTTTTAAATTAATACATTTAGCTGTGAATAGTGTACGCTGTTGTAATAGTCATTATTTTTATAGATAAATAAATTTTATTCTTTTGTAGACGACCTAATTTCTGACCGTCCTTGTACGATATGTGTATATATTTTTGACCTGCTGTTGCCGGTGAGATAAGTGACTGTCACACATTGTTAAACCACTTAAATACGTAAAACGTTGATGAAAAGTGGAAAAATCCAAGATAAATATCCCACAACCAGCTTCTTTTGCGGCATATAATATAGGCATGGGTGGTGTTGACATTCATGATCAACGCATTAATTTGTACAGAATAGCAGTAAAGGGAAAGAAGTGGTGGTGGGTTTTGTGTACATATACGAGGGTCGCTACGAAAGTTTTGAGATACACAAAAACTGAGAAACTTGAAATAATTTTGATAACTATATTTTCTCAAAATAATTGCCACGACATTCTATACATTTTTGCATGCTCGTAAATCACTTCTCAAAACAGATATTCCACTCATTTTCCTTGAGTGCTGAAATTACACTTTTGTAGGCTTCAACTGCTTCTTTTGAGCTGGAGAACCTCCAGCCACTCACATAGGGCCAGGTCAGGACTGTAAAGTGGGTGAGTCATTGGTTTAACCTCTGTGAACTCCAGCAACTGAATTGTAAGGTTGGCCGTGTGCGCAAACGCACTGTCATGGTGCAGAACGATTCCCCACAGTCCTGTCTTCGTCCGCCGTTCTTGAAGTTTTCCGAAAGCTTTTGGTAGACATGCTGTGGTGTACCACAGAGCAGTAACAGTTCTTTGTCCTTCCAGGGGAATAGTTGCGACATGACCGCTTTTGGAGAAAAAAATTACGACCACTTTCCGAAGAAACTTTTCCGACGCTTCGAGGCCGCATCACTTTCGTTGGTTCATTTTCGTCTGGAAACTTCCATACAGTCGACTGGCGCTAATTTTCAGGATCATACTGATAAATCCTCATTTAGTCTTCAGTAACAATGTCAGAAACGCGCCTGGAGTTGCCTCTGTCAAATATTTTCGACATTTATTCGCACCATTCAACGCGAATGCGCTTATGTGCCTCCGTCAAAGTGTGAGGCACCCATCGAGATGAAACTTTCCTGACTCAAAGATTTCCGTGCAGGATTTCGTGGAAACTGCCGGCAATGCAATTTGTGGTGACGATTCATTATCTATAAATGACACGATTGTTTTCAAGCACCTGTCTTTCCACAGCGGCGATGTTTTCCTCAGTCAGTTCAGTCACCGGTTGCCCGCTCCTCCCCTCGTTTTTTAACGAAGTTTGACCTCTTCTAAATTCTAAAAAACATCGAAAAATTGTCGCACGGGAAGCAGCAAAGTCCCTGAAGGACCCTACAAACGATCAAGGCTTTCAAATTCGTTTAAAACACTTTTAAAATCATAAAGAATAACTGCACGAAAGTGCTCTCTTGCCGGCTCCATTACCACAACACATGAATGCTGCGTAAGCTGAAACAAAAGAAGACCTATTAGCGACAGCGATAACCCGAGCAAGTTGCAACTTTCACGCGTTACTCAGAAAGGACGCCGCTGTCGAGCCGCTTTCTTCACCCACAGCCAGGAACCCGCAACACAGTCTGTCTCAAAACTTTCCTAGCGTCCCTCGTATGCTGGATGTGACAGTCAGCAATGCTAGGAAATTACACTCAGACACCGCAAGAGAAAAATTAAACCATTAGGATTTTCGATGTACTATTCGAGGCTACCTTAGAGATACAAGTCCTGAGTGCTACTAAAGATGAAAAAGTTGTATAAACCCTGAGTTAAGTGATGAAAATCATTTTCCAGGTAAGTTAGAAATACAATTGAAAAATGTGATTTGTCACATGAAGACTAGATGGCCCTGAAAAAAGTGTTGTAATACCCTCTGATTGGAAAGTGGCCGCTTTGAAAATTACCATGGAAGTGCCTAGCGTCCTCAGCAATTTTTTTACCAATAAATTAATAAAGATTTAATATTTTAAATGTATACATCGTTTTATGTATACATCGTTTTTTGTATACATTGTATACATAGTTTTTTATATCAAGGAATGAGTGCCTGTCTAAGGAAGCGAAAATCGCCGTGTACAAAAGTGTACTTCTCCCCACTTTGTTGTATGGTAGGATATGTTAGGATGGACATAAGAGTAGACTAAACGCCGTGGGTATGAGTAATCTGAGGAGTATTTGCGGCAAAAGTAGGATGGATAGGGTCAGGAATGAGTGGGTAATAAATGAATGTGTGTTAAATGCTCCGGTAATGGACGTGTATGAAAGGAGTGTGCTTCGTTGGTTTGGCCATGACGAGAGAAATAATGAGAGTCGAATAACGAAACAGATATATGAGAGTAGAATGAATGGTGTGAGAGGTAGAGGTAGGCCGAGAAAGTTGTGGTTGAATGTGGTTGAGGAAATTCTTAGGAGGAGGAATATTAGGAGTCTTAAAAACAGGAGGGCTTGTATGAAGCAGTGTAAGGGGGTAAATGAGGCAAAAGAGGTTTGCAAGGATAGGTCAGTATGGAGGAAATTGTTGAAGGAGAGTTAGGTGTACAGATATGTATTCATGAGTGTACGTTTGTGACTGTACCTACACCGGAAGGGAACGGCGTGATGGGTATGTGTGTATGTGTGTACCTCGTTTTATTGTCCATTTTCCGCTAAGTAGTCTAAATTTTAAGGAAATTCTCCAAGCTATTTTCTTGCCGGCATTAATGGGTGAAGATATTTAGCACTGTTGAAAAATCTATTTAACCTATCACTGAGGACAGAAGGCGTAACTTTGTGCAAAATTTGAATATTCATTTTAAAGAATAGACCAGTGGTAACTTCCACACAAGATTTGTTTATATACCGACCCATGTTTCGACACACCGTGTGTCAGATCCTTGATAATGACACACGGGAGCAAACGTTTTTTCAATATTCGAATTTCCGATTAACTATATACTAAGTGACATTTGACATTGAGTTTGATATTTCAATCTTTTCGTTTCGTCAACACAACGCTAAGCTACGACACAAGTACGACGACTTGCGCATGTATTGATGCGTATGTCAAATAACACAGAATTCGACATCAGCGCCACCTATGGTACACAAATATAACTATAAATTATTTTCAGATGGTCAATTATTCATGAACATATGATTTTTTTCATTTTAAAAATATAAAGGGGTAGTGGGGGGGGGGAAATTTTGGGGTTACATGTTCTGATATGCGAAAAATCTTTTTAAAATAAAAAGAAATCCTAGAACCCGATCGCAGCGCCACTTACCGGATCCAATTGTGAATATAAATCATCCAGGGACCCACTCAAATAAACACAAAAAATTTCATCAAAATCGCTCCAGCCGTTTATGAGGAGTTCAGTGACATGCACACGTACAGAAGAATTCTATATGTATATAATGATATGATACAAGATAATCAAAAAACATATACAGATGTAGAATAATGTAGATAATACATAGATGTAGTCAAAGAGGTTCATTTTTAAGAATAGACCAATGGTAACTTTCACACAAGATTTATTTATATACCGACCCAGGTTTCGACTGTTTCGACCCAGATGTGTCATTATCGAGGTAATGACGCACGGTGTGTCGAAGCCTGGGTCGGTATATAAATTAATCTTGTGTGGAAGTTACCATTGGTCTATTCTTTAAAATGACTTTTGAACCTAGTCAGAGGGAAAATGAAGATTGAACGGGACGCTAATACAACACACCGATCCACGCGCGTGCCAGAGAGATGGCGGACCCCGAGGGTTGAGAGCGTGATCATTTCGTGCTCGGACGAATGCACTCCGCGTCCGATTCCGAGATTAGATCCAACAAATTTGAGAGGCGAATTTCGGGGAGGAATATATTCGGGCGCCATTAGAGCCTACGGTTATCTCCCCTTCTCTCTCTCTCTCGCAGCATCCACTTGAGAAGGTCCATTCGTGCGCTTGGAGTGTCTCTCTCATTCGCTCCCGGAAGCGTTTCGGGCCGAGTAAATTTGATCACGACGGACGACGGGGCCCGTCTCGCATTAGGCCCGCTTGAGTAAAGGAATGCCCGCGCGCGCCGCTCCGGCCTCTCAGTGCCCCCCCGCTGTCCATTGCAATGCGTCTCGTATAGCGCTCACTCCAAAGAGGAGCCGCGCCGATATCCGTTCTCTTCCCCGCCCGTCACTTCGTTGCTGTTACCTCGAGGTATATTGAGCTATATATCACCACGCGTTAAAATTCGGTGAACTTGGTCTCATCATATTTCTATTGATAGGTAGATATCAACCTCTTCTACTTCTATCACTGAGGACAGAAGGCGTAACTTTGTGGAAAATTTGTGTATTCAATTTCAAGAATAGATCAATGATAACTTCCATACAAGATTTATTTATATACAGACCCAGGTTTCGACACACCGTGTGTCATTACCTCGATAATGACACGTCTGGGTCGAAACAGTCGAAACCTGGGTCGGTATATAAATAAATCTTGTGTGAAGGTTATCATTGGTCTATTCTTTAAAATGAACCTCTTCTATGACTACATCTATATATTATCTACATTATACTACATCTGTGTATTTTTTATTATCTTGCATCATATCATTATATATATATAGAATTCTTCTGTACGTGTGTACGTCACTGAACTCCTCATAAACGGCTGGACCGATTTTGATGAATTTTTTTCTGTGTATTTGAGTGGGTCCCTGGATGGTTTAGATTCACAATTGGATCCGGTAGGTGGCGCAGCGATCGGGTTCTAGGATTTTATTTTATTTTTAAAAAAATTTTGCGCATATCAGAACATGTAACCCCAAAATTCCCCCCCCCACTACCTCTTAATATTTTTAAAAATGAAAAAAATCATATGTTCATGAATAATTGACCATCTGAGAATAATTTATAGTTATGTTTGTGTGCCATAGGTGGCGCTGATGTCGAATTCTGTGTTATTTGACATACGCATCAATACATGCGCTAGTCGTTGTACTTGTGTCGTAGCTTAGCTTTGTGTTGACGAAACGAAAAGATTGAAATATCAAACTCAATGTCAAATGTCACTTAGTATATAGTTAATCGGAAATTCGAATATCGAAAAAACGTTTGCTGAACCCTCTAATAGCCAATGTTTCGGCAGGACAACGTCTGTCGGGTCCGCTAGTATTTATATATATCTTGTATCTATAACTATCTCTGAATTCAGTTGTACCACATGTACAGTTTTTGTTTTTCACTGAGAGTAGTTGCTTCTGTCTTTCTTCTTCTATGTTATTAAGCTCCTTTTATTTTCTGATTTGAACTACATCATATGTTAATGTGTTAATTACCTCACTGCTATTTCATTGTATCGTATTATTGCTCTAAGGGACCTGTTCCAGAGTATAATAAAGGTTTATTCAATTCTATTCTATTACCCACCGCCGCATGGGCGTGTGGCAAGGGGTTTTAGAACACCAGCCGCGTAAAGATGTCGGCCTTTCCTCATTTCTCCTTTCACCCATGGTAATACTTCTCTTTGTATTCGGCCATTACATATTCTGCGCCTGCATTAAGCACAGAGTTTGGAAGGCGTCCCTTATGTGAGTATCTTGTATGTCCGTTTTAGGAGTTGTACTGACTCGTATTACGAAGAAGCCCAGTAGATATTAAAGGCGTAATGTAATTAATCCACCCAATAGAGGGGAGAGTAATGGAAGTTTGAGCCGTATTTTTATTTTATGGGAGGCATATGATGAAGAATATGGAGTCATGGCGCTGTGAAAGTTTGCCGGACCCTTTTAAGGAGCTTTTATGTTTCTTCAAGTCCTAATCCTTACACTATTACTTTTTTTTACGGTTTTTTCTCCATATTCTGTTGCCATTTTTTCGGTAGTTTTACTGGTAGATCCTAATGCGAGATTTGTTAATGGTCTTTTTATGTCCTCTCTCGTCCTCTCTTGGTCTTCTTATTTTATCTCTCATATCATGTGCGTCATATCCGGTTTAATGTTCACACATCCTTCCTGATGCTTTGCTTGAATCCGTCTTAAAAATCTGTCTGCCTGTAAGGTACAGGGACGAAAACGTGTGGAGGGTGATACATTCCTGTTTTCGATAGGTTCTGTCTGCTGATCGTTATATTAGATACCCTTTATAAAAATCAAGTTAGCCGTTAACTTCCACATTCAGAATCCCCAAGTTATCTTGCGTTTTACCGTGCATTATTATTCCGGGTTTATCTAAAACGTTAATGAATTAAGTTCTGGAAATTTCCAAAATGTATTTGGGACACAATGAATAGACAAAGTTGATGAGAAGAATAATTATGTCAGTTCACATAAGTTTATCGACTTATCAGGCTTCGGAGTCATCCATGATAAAATATAACAACAGTAGTAATATCCACACTTGAATGTACTACTTCAACACCGACCATGGTTTCGACATACTATGTCATTATCAAGGTAATGGGACAGACACTCTCACATGTATTTATACCAGAGCCAAGGTAGGAGGAGGGGGTGTATGGAAGAAGCGAGGGGGGGGGGAAGGAGGGGGAAGTGGGTGGTGGAAGAACAATTTGGGTGAACATATGGGGCCGATGACGTAAAACGGAGACAATGTGGTTTGTGGGTGAAGGTCAGGGTTTAATTATAGGGACGCTTAGCTTTAACAAAGGTGAGTCAGAACAAATCGGAGTCATCATCAGGTGTAGCGCCACCAGTAACGCCCAGGTAGTATATTGTTAATAAATTTCTGTGGAATTTATAAGTTCATTTTCTAATTTCAATATATTAACCAAGGTCATTTAAGTTACGCTTGAGACAACGGAAAACCAAATGTTTCTTATATTGAAAACCACCGTGGAAGAGTCTTTTTGAGCTAATCCTCGATTTTACTAACTGGTCGTATGATGTAATTAATGAAAGTATAACTCTCGGTGGCCTCCAAGTTCGTCCCATCCATGTAACATGTTCACTTCAACCAGCAATTTCAACACAGAGATATTTACGAATCAATTGCTTGACAACGCCGGGATAAATATGAAACTTCACTGAAAGGTTGTAATTCAAATGGGAGGACACAAACTGGCGCATGTCAAAAAATTATAATCCTTGGATTCTTTGTTATTGGAAAATTGTATTGCAGTAGGGAAGTTATAAGTAGAACAGGACTATCGAAAGATGCATTTAGCAAGAACTGATAACGGACACCTTGTTTGTGAATGCAAAATTGTTGCAAAAAATGTAATATGAATTGTAGTTTTGTATGGCGCAATAATCACGGGCAATAAGAAAGTGAACGAAAATAGACTGTATGCGTTTGAGATGCCACAGGTTGAATTATTTGCGATTGATGGAAAGGAACGCGAAAGAGAGAAAATCTCGCTTTTGGGTATGGAGAGGAAACTTCTGGAAGAGTTTATGTGGAGAATTTGATTTGAACAGACATTGGTGAGTGAAGGGTTGCTGAAGGCTGTGATGGTAGAGGAATTGAATAGAAAATTACACTTATTATTCCGGGACAAGTGTGTCCTTTAGGAACATGTATGATTGTACATATCTTTAGAGTCAAACAAATATTACAATACCAAGTTATTATGTGATATATTCATGTCACAGAATCCGACATAATATTTAACAAAACAGAAAAATTACAAAAATACGTTAAATATGTGTTCACTTACGATATTTGGTTCACTTGAAGTAGTATTTAATGATATTTACTTTTGAATTTATTTGAATTTTAGGATTTTTTACGTCTTCTAACAATTGATTCCATACTGCGCAAGATGTGACATGGAAAGATCTAGCGTATGCAGATGTACGATTGTGTGTAATATAAATTCCTTCCATGCAGCGTGGGGGGGGAGGATTTTGGGTGGGAGGGGAAGGAGAAGAAGAATGGAATAAAGAGAGTTATGAAGAACGTTGAGGTGAGGAAGGAAACTGTGTGAGGATACAGGAGCAAGCTCCGGTAAAAATATCAATCGTTAATCACTCCATTTTCTACCACCTTGACCGATACATTTATATCTGCCTTAACCGGTAGAGCAACCTAATAATGGGAGTAGAGAACGCTATGATTGAGCTACATTTATGATTAATGTACTTTGGAACAAACTGAGACTAAAGGATCCATTTTATCAGGTCCGACATATATTGACTCAGCCTTTACGTTGTCGTAATGTTAACTGAGAGTTCATGAGTGTTTTATACTACAGTTAGTAGGAAGGATTGCTTCGCCGGACAAATCCCCGGGCACCCACGCCTCGCGTTTAGTCCCGTGAGATCGTCCATAGGCAAAAGGAGTAGCTGCGAACCATTGGGGAATTGGAGAGGGTTTTTGGGTAGGGTAACAGTTAAAAACCGGTCACAACTAGATTGACCGTGTAATAAACCTGGACATTTCTTCAAGCATCGAAAACCCGAATTCTGCTTCATTGATAAGCTACATCTACATGCTACCTTGCGAGCCGCCGCATGTGTGTGTGGTAGGGAGTGCTGTGTTACCAGCCGTGTAAAGGTTTAAGGAATGAGGTTTTGGGAGTTGAAATGGTGACGTATATTATGGGAGTGTATTTAGTGGAGCTCAGTTTTTATTGTGGTCGCTTATTTTGCGCGGAAAGAACGAGTTTTTGTACCCATCTGTTCGGCGATGTATCTCTCTTATTTTATCGCTTCTGTCGGACCTAGAGAAGTAGTGAGGCGTCGTGATAATATTCGCTGTGTCGCTCTGAAACGCACCAGTTCTAAATTTATCAAGCAAGCTGAGCCTAGCGTGTAGCCTCCGATTCTCTAGGGCAGGGGTGCCCAACTTTTCTGTATATAAGATCTACTTTTTATCTTAAAAGTGTGTCGCGATCGACTTATTGTCATAGGCATAGTCTAAGGGGGAAGAAGGGGTGGCAAATGCATACTATGTTTATACACTGTGTTTCAGCATAAGGTGCATTCCAGCGAGGTATCGGTAGATAAGTAAAATATATGTTCAAAACTATTTTTTATTTTTAAATCACTTATTAAGTTTTCGAAATATAGGCTCCTGAAGAAAATAAATTTCCCGACCCAACTTTTGATTGCAGCATTCTGTACATGCGGTACCTAAACAATTCGATTTTCCGACACTTTTTCGAGATAGATTTTTTCTAACATAAAATGAAATTTAATTTTTTTATCAACTGCAATGTATAAGTTATTGTACTATTTGTTCGTAAATATAAAAAAGTTGTTTTAAATATGCACAGTATGGCTGATAATTTGATTACAATATTTCACTTTCTCGTTTTTTTTGGGCCAAGAAAATTTATCACGAGAGAATAATATGACTTACTCTTTGCTAATTTATCAATAGCTCGCTAAGTACACCTCGTACTGAAATATAGATATACGGCTTATCTACCTACGTAAAAAAAACATCAACAATAATTATTTAAAGGGCCAAAAAACTCACGTCCAGGGGAATTAAAAGAACATGGATAATTATTAACAATATTTATTAATTCAAAGTAGCCACAGATAAATACAGATTTAGAATTTACTTTGTTCCCTTAACATTAATGGGAAGACTGAGTTTGCATGTTTCTAACCAAGGAATCATAATCAGGTGTATATCCTGACAAAGATAATAATAATGAGTCTTCTGTATGGGAATCAGTCAGGACAGAACGTTGTTTAGTCTTCGTTAGCTTCAAGTATGAAAATGCCGATTCGCAAAGGTATGTAGATCCGAAACAAGAATAGATATATTCGCTACATTGGGTGACACTGGGATATTTTTCTCGGTTGACATTTCCAAAAATCTTCTTCAGATTTTCTGGTTTGTAAGTTTAAGTCAGTTTGTAAAATTATAATTTCATTTTCTAATGCCTTTTGATCCATATGAAATATGTCTGAAATTTTTTGGCTAATGCGTTTCACACTTAAATCTCTTTTAAAAGGAAAAGATATAAATTCCACCATTTCTTTTATTTTTTCAAAATCCTAGAATCTTACCTCAAAATCTTCAATTACTTTTTGGATTTCCGCGACGTATTTGTCGATCTTATACTTAATATTTTTATGTTTTTGTAGGTTATCCGCCATATTTGGAAAATGATTTAGATTATTTTGTTGCAGATCTTCTATTAGCAAAATAAATTTTGTTTTATATGCGTCTATGCAGCTGATCATATCAATTACTGTTTTATTTTTACCTTGTAATTCTAAATTTAAATGACTTAATATTGAAGTAAAATCGGTAAGAAATGCCAAGTCACTAAGCCAAGTTTCATCATTTAAATGTTCACAGTTTCCATCTTGTTTGTGAAGAAAATCTATAATTTCAGGCAATAAATCACGAAATCGCTGCAGAAATTTACCTCTGCTAAGCCATCTGACATCGGTATGTAGTAATAATTCAGGTTGGCCTTCATCGAGCTGCAGTTGGAAGATACGCCGTTTGAGGGAACTTCCTCGAATTGAATTAACAATTATAAATGCTATGTCCATTACCTCTTTTTTGCTTAGTCTCTTACTAGCTAACACTTGCTGGTGAATTATGCAGTGATAGCTCAAAAAGGCTGGGAATTCACCTTCAGTTCGACATAGGGCTATAAATCCATTTTTGCAATCTATCATTGCAGCTGCGCCATCCGTTGTTATTGAGACTAATTTGAAAAGTGGTACTTTCAAATCATAGAGCAAGTTTTTAAAGGCTTTGAATATGTCGACACCTCTAGTCCTTTCCTTCAAATAAATCATACCCAACAATTCTTCTTCAGATGTTAAATCCTTAAAAATCATACGAACGAAAGCAAGTAATTGTGCTGTATCACTTATATCTGTCGATTCATCACACTGACTGGAAAAACAAGAACATCTATTAATATCATTAATTAACTGCTCTTTTACATTCCCACTCATCATTTCAATTCGTCGCACCACTGTGTTTCGAGACAATTGTAGATCTTGAATTGCAGCAACAATTTCACCCTTGTTCTTAAAATCGTTAAAAAGTGAATCTGACATTTTCAAAAATATTTCCTTTACAAATTCACCGTCGGAAAATGGCTGTTATTTTTTTGCTAAGAGATAGCTTACTTTGAATGATGCAGTAGTTACTGCTTGTGACTTCAACCTTGACTTTTTAAAAACGCTTTGTTGATTTGTTAATCGAGTTTTAAGATCCCTAACTTTATGTTTTCTCAGTTCAGAATTTGGTGGATAATCTGTTTGATACTTGTTATGTAAAGCTAAAAAATGTCTCTCCAGATTACCCTTCTTAGCAATGGCTACCGAGGTAAGGCATGTTAAACAAGAGCATTTATCATTCACCATTGTAAAAAAGTAATCGAACTCTCATTCTTCATTGAAGTGATAAGTTTTAGATTTCTTCGGTTTACTACTCATGTTCAGGGGTACACTAGGATGCAAAGAAATATGACAATTTAAAGAATAAATATTGAATTAAATATTTTCCTAGAAAATTCAAAAACTCGTGAACTGCGGCAATTATCTCCGTTACATTGAGAGAAATAATAACAATCCTGCATACTACAATCGGGGACAACAATACAAGTATATTAAAATCTAATATAGATATATTCGAATTTACAAGAAGTATGTTAAAGTTACAATAAATTTATTACGGTTTAAAATACTGACCTCTTACTTTAGATAGAATTACTGTTATTCCTAATATATTTGTAATACTGTCCCTTATTTTTCTCCCAGTGTAATGACCGCAGTTTAGAGATCTGTTGCTGAGAATGCTCACTTATCAAGTAAATAGATAGGTAAGAAAAGCAATTTGATTTAAAACAAAGAAAATGTACTTACATTTTAAACAGAAGAAAAATTGAAATCCAACGTGGTCACCGAGGATAAATAATATTGCTCAACAATGACACAGTTAATACAAAAGAAAAGAAGCTACCGTATGGCACTACCAAATATTCGAGCTGACTGACTGTGTTCTTCGATGAGTCGAGTTGTAACTGTTGCGTTCGCGCGTTGTGTCCGGTGACATTGTAACACATAAGTCAAAATGTATTGTGCTGGGTGAGCGGAGATAACAGTGTCTGACTGTCAGAATTCTAGGTATTCATGAACTTGGCAAGTTCCCAGAATACGTTCAACTATTACTACAAAGTTTTGTCTTCTAAAATCGCTTCAAAGTCACGGGAGTACACGGAATTCTACCCCAGACATTGCGAGAGATCGACGATCGACCAAAATTGGCCTCGCGATCGACCGGTAGATCGCGATCGACTTGTTGGCCACCCCTGCTCTAGGGGCTCCAACCTTAATCCCTCTAAAATTTGTGAAACTATATGTTCACTCGTAGCAGTTTTTAACGAAGTGTGCAGATTTTCTTTGTATATTATTGATTCCCGGCGTATTCGAGGTTTGTCCTAACTAGAGCGAAGTAGCATCTCTCTTTTACGTTTGCATCCGAGGACTTTCCTTTTACACGCAAGGCAATTCCAAGATGTTTAACTGTATCTGAAGATTTTATGTTTACCCCAAACGAAGCAGCTCCGAGTCTCCCTTGCCGAAGTTTGAACGCACGCTTGCTGGCCGGCAATCGTTCGTGCCTCCTTTGAACAAACAACGGAAGAAGTGGGGTATCCGCCGCTCCCCTCCGTCACAAGGGTCGGTTGGATATGCGGAGCTCAGCGACTCCCGTCGTTCGCGGAAGGCCTTAACAACTCCTTTGCCTTCGGGCTCCACTTACAAGGGGAGTGTCAGATAGCAGGGTCTCAGATGTTATTCAAACTTAGTAGTTGTACAGATCGCCATATGTGGTTAATGAATCACCCCACATATAGGGTTATATAACCAATAGTTTAAACAAAAAAGGCCTTTGAAAATTTCAAAATTCCCTTCAGACGGGCCACCCACATAACTGACAAGCTGGGCGGGTGGCTGACGTGCTCGACTCCGGTCTAGAGACTCGGGTTCGATCCCAATACAGGGGTTAAGAATTATGCTTGAATTGTAAAAATATGAAGACAATATTATAAAATAATTATAGAAAATGGAAATCATGTGCATGGAGGAATGATGAAATTACGCCGTGAAATGATAAGGAAGTGACATAATTAGAAGGCAGCCTTCGACCGAAGAAAGAGAATAAGCCTGACGTCGTGTATGTAAATGAAAAATTTGCCTCGCGCAAAAATAATATTTATAGTAAAAATAAAAAAATATTGAGCGCATTGTAGGATGCCGTTAAAGAAAAACTCAAAAAATAGCGGAAGAAACATACCCCGTATTGATATCGAACCCGTGTCTCTAGACCGGAGACGAGCATGTCAGCCACCCGTTCAGCTGGTCAGTTATGTGGGTGGCCCGTCTGAAGGGAATTTTGAAATTTTCAAAGGCCTTTTTTGTTTAAACTATTGGTTATATAACCCTATATGTGGGGTGATTCATGAACCACTGTACAACTACTACTGCGGTCTGTACAACTACTAAGTTGGAATAAAATCTGAGACCCGTCTATCTGACACTCCCCTTGTTAGAGGTGTGCGTTTGGCTGCCTAACCATCAAGGGCTCATCTTCCCCCGTTAGGTGGGCTTATTCCCTTGCGGAATTCGCCCTACTAACTAACTTCAACGTTATTTACCACTAAAGATTTTGGGTTGGTTAACGCAAATGATGTAACCGGGCGACCACAACTGGTGTGAGCTATTTAACTGAGGAAATATTAACAAGGCCTTGTAAAACCAGGCCAGTATTTATTTTCTATGCTACTAACCCAAATATGGCACAACTTCTTGTTGCATTGGTTGATAAAATATAAATAAAGCAGTAGAGGTTCCATCTTCTTTTCGCTGGATGCCGGAAGCGTCATTGCTTTTTTGTTCAACGTTTCACTCCTTGTCCTCCAGGAGAAATCAGATCGAAGTTGGATACTACCTGAATAAGCTCCCAGGATTGGAGGAGAAATGTTGCCCACTACAGCAACGGTGCTACTTGAATCCTTGAAGACTATAATAGAACCACGACCCACGTATCGCGGAAAATATTGAGAAAAAAAATCACTTTTTTAACCCTAGAACGTTTACGGGGGGTGAAAAAACACCCCACGAATATTTAAATTACCCGCTACATGAGAATGCATCTTACGCTTTCCACTGGATGAAGATTAATTTTTGACCGCTTTTTTGAAACCCATGCAAAAAGATTTTTAATTCACGTAATTATTTATTTAAAAAAACAAAGAAAATAGAAATCAATAGGACTTTTAACAATATGATGCACCCAGGAGATGGAATTCACAAGATTGGGGCGTTTATTTAATTTATCCCCGGAATAGGTAAAAGAATAATGTTCCCGATTACGGGTCAATTACAATATAGGAAAAATAAGAAGAATGAGACGAAAAAGTGGCTTAAAAATATAGGTAAATTTTGTGTCATACGATCGGGATCTCATTACATAAGTAACAATTTAGATGCAACGAGTCAGGGTGAGTTAAAGGGTTAAGTTAAGTGGGTATCATGCGGGCAAGGAGTAAAACTTCTGGAGTGTTCGGTGAAATTTGTGTTTCAAGTAACAAAAAAAATAACTTAATCTCAACATTCATCTTAATGACCCCGGTAACATGGTAACGGACCATCACCGCGTTCTAATCAGCCCGTAATGAACAGAGAGATGACATGAGAACTACCGACTCCTCGGGATGCACACGAGAACGCAATTGTGGAACAAAGTGAGTGAAGGAGGAGGGAGGTCTGCAGCTGGCATTCGGTTTGCAGAGCACGAGAAGAGGGGAAGTCGGGGGTTAGGTGCTCTGGGATATGTGACTTTATGTGGATATGAGATATAAATGAATCAATAGAGGCTCCATCTTCTTTTCTCTGGATGCCGACGGCGTCATTGCTTTAATGGTCAGCGTTTCGCTTCCTGTCCTGGAGGAGAATTCAGATCGAAGGTGGAGGACTGTCTGAATAAACTTCCAAGATTGAAGAGAAACGTTGTCCGCTACAGTAACGGTGCTGCCGGAATTCCGGAAGAAAATGATAGAACCACGACCGACGTATTGTTAAAAATATCGAGAGAAAATACATACATACGTACCCATCACGCCGTTCCCTTTCGGGGTAGGCACAGTTAAAAATGTTTCACTCATAAATAGATATTTGTACACCTAACTCTACTTCAATAATTTCCTTCATACTGACCTATCCTTGCAAACCTCCTTTGCCTCATTTACCCCCATACACTGCTTCATACACGCCCTCCTCTTTTTAAAACTCCTAATATTCCTCCTCCTAAGAATTTCCTCAACCACACTCCACCACAACTTTCTCGGCCGACCTCTACCTCTCATACCATTCATTCTACTCTCATATATCTGTTTCGTTATTCGACTCTCATTCTTTCTCTCGTCATGGCCAAACCAACGAAACACACTCCTTTCATACACGTCCATTACCGGAGCATTTAACCCACATTCATTTATTACCCACTCATTCCTGACCCTATCCATCCTACTTTTTCTGCAAATACTCCTCAGATAACTAATACCCACGGCGTTTAGTCTACTCTTATGTCTACCCTGACGTACCCATGTTTCACTACCATATAGCAAAGTGGGAAGAAGTACACTTTTGTACACGGCAATTTTCGCTTCCTTAGACAAGCACTCATTCCTTGATATGCTCCACATGCTACCTACCACTTTCCTTCCAGCATTCGCAGGTCTCTTTATCTCCTCATCTATCCGTCCATCTTTCGCATACATCTTACCTAAGTACACAAAATCATCCACCTGTTCAATTACTTCACCATTCGCCCTCATTATACAGATATTCTCCCCATTCTTCTTATAAAAAACTACTACTTTAGTCTTGACAGCATTTACCTTCAATTACATTCTCTCCGTTGATTCACAAAACTTATCTAGGAGCTTCTGTAATCCCTGTTGACTGTCTGAGATCAAAACAGCATAAATGACTAAATAATAACAATATACTATAGTAAGAGGAATGAGACAAAAAGTAGCATAAATCTATGAATAAATTTGGATGTCGTACAATAGGGATCTCATTAAATAAATGAAAATTTTGATGAAACGATTCAGATGGAATCCATATTGAAAATAAACCTTGTACTTTTCCACAGTTATACTTTCACGAAGTGACGCCTGAAGGTGTAACGTTTGTTCTAGTCAGATAGAGTTAAGAGACATAGAGAAACGGATATCTTGAGGGCAAGGAGTGTTCGGTAAATTGTGTTTTAGGAAACCAAAATTAAAGAACATAGCCTCCATATTCATCCTAATGACTCTGGTAACATGGTAATGGACTAACACCACGCTCTAATCAGCCCGTAATGAACAGAGATAGGGCGTGCGAACTGCCGGTTCCTTGGATGGACCCAAGAACGCAATTGTGAAACAAAGAGAATTTGAAGACGGGAAGTCTACAGTTGGTATTCGGTTTGCAAAGCACAAGAAGGGGAGGAGTAAGGGGTTAGGTGCTCTGGGATATGTGAATTTATGTGGATATGAGGAAGGCAAAAAAGAGGGAAAGAGGGTGTCCGCTGAATCGCATGAGCAATGTAAAATTAAAAAAATGAAAAAAATGGGAACTATGGTAGGTGGTAACCAGGGAAAAAGGGTATAGGGAACAAGAGCGAGGGGGGAAATGTAGCTGAAAGGGGTTTGGTCCATTTCCTTTGGAAATTACTCCCGGAGCGTTACTCTTTTCGTCGCTCTCGCGCACACACACTATCCCCGCGCAGAAAGCATTCCTTACTCACTCTTTGCCTCCCTAACTCGGGGGAGGGGGAAGCCTTTTGTCCACTCAAAAACCCCTCAGAGGGGGAGGGAAAGGGGTTAGGGCGCCCAATTAGTCGTAAAGAGGCGGGGGGAGAGAAATGCCTGGCTGGGCCTGGATGCTGTGATGCACCAACCTCGCTAGAAAATGAAAGAGGAAAAAAAATAACGCCGAATCCTCTTCCGCGCAACCTGGATAATTCAAACCATCCCAGACAGTGGGGGGCTGTCTCTCTTCCCTCCGCTTTTCACCCCTGTAGCACTCCATCCGGAGCGTATCCCGCCCATCTCTCCCTGTGATATTCAGATTTCACCGTCGCGCCGGAGTGTGAATTTTGCATCGCCAAAGACAGACATGTGTGGCAGATCGCTTGACTCGATGACAGGATCGTGTATCGCCCGATTCGTGCGTACCCATCACGTCTTTCTATTTCTGGATTAGCAGAGTAAAATCCGTGTATATTATTTTCCGTATATATATATTAAAAGGTGTTTGTTTGTGGATAGGCCATAACTCCCATAATTCTTCATCTAAATTAATGATTCAAACATCGTTTTAAAGCTTATGTTCCCCGCTTTTCACGAAAAATAAAAAAAATTATAATTAATGTATTTGTTTAAAAAATTGATAATCATAT
The DNA here is from genome assembly GCA_963169105.1 of Ceriagrion tenellum. Taxonomy (NCBI): domain Eukaryota; kingdom Metazoa; phylum Arthropoda; class Insecta; order Odonata; family Coenagrionidae; genus Ceriagrion; species Ceriagrion tenellum. The sequence continues at coordinate 44,363,183 of OY720644.1, read as the reverse complement.
ACATATATTATATCGATCCTGGAGGTTCGGCAACTAACGCATCTGCACTGATGTACGGGTTACGTGAGAGCAAGGACAGTCGTTCCTCCAGAATCCGTATATATTATTTCTCAAAGGTGTTTTTTTGTCGCAACGCCACAACTCCCATAATTATTCATCAAAATTGATGATTATAACATAGTTTTAAAGCTTATGTTCCCCGATATTGATAAAAAAATAGACAAATTGTTTACAATTAAAGTTTTTGTTAAAAAATTATACAACACCATCTGCTGACAATGTAATCAACTAATATGTTGGCAATGGTTACGTGCTTAAAATACTGTAGGAGGCGCCATCTATTAACACATCGTTTAGTTAGGTTGTTTACATTCTACATGCAATCAGTGTGACCATTTACTGTTTACCTTTACGTTATGTATCACTAACACAAACATAAATAACATATAATTGTCCATGGGAAGAAACAGGTAAAAGAACAGGAAGAAAGAAGGAAGAAACAGGAAGAAGCTGCATACTGTGCGAAATATTGGACAGGTAGAAGAACAGGAAGAAAGAGGGGAAGAAACAGGAAGAAGCTGCATATTGTGCGAAATATTCGCTCGGGTCATCTAGTAATTTTTGTTTTTACCGTTACCACTAGACAACCTTTCTTTTGGCGCTTTTCTCAACGATTCCCTGTCGTTAAGGAGGTTTCACCGCGACTGTGTAAGTCATAACAAAATCTTAATTCCAAATTCTTTGCCCATTTAGAGAAGATATGAGTATATATCGTTAGAACAGCCCCTGCTGTTGTATTAACGCCGTGCCTCTATATCCTCATACGAATAACATCATAATTATAATGCGGCACATATATCTTGTTATTACCTATCGAAATGATGTAACTTTGATGCTATTACGTATCGAAATGCGATATTCTGCGAAACTCGTAAAAATTATATATCGATGTATCACAAACTAATATTATTATTGTTTTGAGTGATATGTCGTTCGAAATTACTTGTCGATTTGATATATCGCAACGTAACGCAAAAATGAAATGATGGTATGTATCGTAGTAAAATTTACTATAAAATTCGGGAGAAGCGTGGGTGGATATATGGCGATATTGAAATATTACGATATCGCAATTAGTTGACACAGTTATATCGTGATCTTGTTTATTTTTAATAATCGTTAATTTATCGTTGTATCGAACGCGATTTATCGAATGTCGTCTGGCCATTAACTTTCTCACCTCCCCCCTCGTCCTGGTTGTCTCTCTCATAACCTCCTCTGGTTGCCTGGACTCTCTACCGTGTGCTATCTCCTTAAGGCGGGTCACGGAAGTTGACTTCTATGGAAGTAGCGAGTGCAACGATATCTCGAATCGTATCGCCACTTGCACATCGTTCTGTTTACACATTACTTCCGGCTTTTTACAAACAAATGGATGAGGGAAATGTACAATGAATATGGTAATTACGAAAATCGCCCAATTTTGGCAAAAGTTGCGTTCGTATATCGCTGTTTGAGTCCCACAGGCATTCGTGGTTTTGATAAATTGCATGAATTAAAATTAATATGCGTTAATACGTCGAGTCAAGTCTGTCCCTTGTGATATAAATAATTTTCATTTAATAAGAGATAAGTCATAAAACATACATTAGGGGTTCTTTGGCAGTTAAAATATTTTCAAGTACAAATAAATATTTATGCGTGCAACATTGAGTCCTCCAACTGAGTAATTCGTTGTTTACGTTTTAAATCTCCGTTAGCTGTTATGTGACCAAGATTTCACCAGATGTGATGCTATTTTAATCGCTGAGTCGATATGTTACTTGCAGGAAAAGTAGAAACCAGTTATTTTCCTTGCTAGTAGCAACCACTGTCGATTACCACCTCTATCGACCCCTACTGTCATGAAAGCGTGTACTTACACATCGAAGTGTGGCTTGTTAGCGACTACCAAGGCTACTGTCATGGAAGTAACTTCCATTTGTAAACCCGCCTTTATACAGCTCCGCAGTCTCATTGATCGACAAGGCTGATTAGCATCTTTATCATTGTTCGGGGCGAATTTGGCGCAGATTGGGGAATTTCGTCTCGTCTCTGTTTCTGGTTTGTTCACCCTGTTTCCCTCGCCTACCTTGTCTCTTTCACTCACCTTTAAGGCGAACGTGTCGTACACAAAACAGCCAAAGTTTCTATGGACCACAGCAGGAACCCGCAGCGCCCATCATCGTCAGTTGAACACTTCAAAATCCCGGAAGTCATCCCGTCCCCGAACGGGTACCTTTTCGATCGATGGCGTTTCATGCTCTCTTTCCGCCGCAAACCCCGCGGGAGGGACTTGTTTTTTTTAACATTACTTCCCCCGTGACCGCAACTGGGAAATCGACTGAAGCTTAAATTTAAAACTTCTTTTTTTAGTGCTCTTTCTCCCGTGTCATTTTATTTGGTTTCAGCATCCGAAAAAACTCCAGCCTACAGGCGTTCTCCATTTCGTGAGGAAACTAACAGAGCTCGAAATGTTATCTTTTGAGTACCTGGCGTAGACCTGTGCGGTAGCAAAGGAGGTAGGAGTGGAGGTGGTGATGGGAAAGAATGGCGGGAAAGAGAGGCAGGAAACTAGAGAAAGGCTGAGAAAGGAGAGCCAAAATATTTCACGGCACGGAAAAAGGCACGGGAATCAAATACGTCTGGCTAATAGGCAAGTGGTTAAAGCAGCTCATAGCTATGACGTTACCGAGAACCCTCATATTGAGGTCCAATCGCAGGATGATTCGGAGCGGAACACAAGTTTTCGTGAATGCGTCCACTTCTTAAAACAGTTGTGTTTGCAGCAATTAAGAAGAATTTCTTACTGACCCTCCTCACTAGACAACATTCTATATGTTTCGCAGTATTTTCAACGCTCCGTGGTGTATATCCCCTAAGCGTCCTCAATTTAGCAGCAGGAACTTCCAAATTTGTTGTGTTTACAGATATTTGGAAGGACGTCTAGCTGACTCTCCACGCTGGAAAACCTCCACGTTACGCAATATTTTGAATGCTCCGTAGCCCATGTCCCAAAACTGTCTTCTATTTAGCAGGAGGAACTTTCTAAGTTGTTGTGTTTGCAGCAATTTGAAAGGATGTCTATCCGACTCTCGTCACTAGACAGCCCTCTCCACGTTTCGCAGTATTTTGAATGTGCTGTAGCCCGAGTCCCAAAATCTTCTGTTTAGTAGCAGGAAATTTTGTGGGAGCTATATCCAGTGCAGTTTTTAATCATTGTGCGTCTCAGGTTGGATTACCACTCAATCATAAACTACAAAATTCCTTGATCTCATAACTGGTGAAAACCTAGACTAGTTGACCAACATTAACATGTGCGACTAGAGATCGGCCTTAATATATAGTGAAAACGATTTCCCATATGTATCCATACAGTCATCTAAATGTGAAATCAGCAATAGTGCATGATTGTTGGGCATGTAGTGCTTTGATGAAATTTTTCTTTGAATAGGAATCGATTTAAACCCTGTAAGAATAAACGAGCAAAATTGATATGCTGCATGATTTGACTGACTCGAAAAGACAATGTGTAGTTAAAATCTACGAAAATTGTTTTTGCCGTTTCTTCATTTATTCTTTTAGCTTTTTATTAAAAACCTTACGACACCCTCGATTTTTGATGGTTTTAGAGTTCGTAGGAAGGATAAATTCGATAAATTTGGATTCCTATTATTTCCACCCTTAAAGTTTACGCTCAAAAGTTATCACTTTTCAATGCGAAAAATTCCATTATGGTAAACGAGGCTTTTGACCTCCCAGTGCAATTTGAATGAAGCGTCGCTAGTCTTATTTTCGGCGCTCCCGTGAACAGACTGATTGCCGACGGCGTAATTTTCCATTAGATTCCTAGCTGTCGCGCCTTGCGGGGATTGTTTCCGCGCGAATGAGTAGGACGAAATTTTCGACGGAAAAAAGGACTTCCGTGTTCGAATAGGTTTGGTATTACAAACTGGGAAACAGCTACTGAAAGCATTCGTGTAGAGTTCCCGCTTCAAACAGATGAAAGGCATCTATGATATGAAGTGAGACCTAGGAGCAAAAAGTCACCTGCTAAGCTTGGTGATGAAGATTACTACTTAAGGCCAACTGGGAAGATTTGATGAAGACATGAGTGTGTGTGCACAGAAAAGGAGAAGATAGGAGAAAAGTACGCATTTTTGCACTGAAATTCCCTGCCTTAACTTTAAACATGACTTTTTTTTTCAATTTATTCCCGAATAATATTGTTCAAAAACTTGTGTAAAATGTACCAGATATTGAGGCGTCTAATATATTTTTTCAGCCTAGGCCATCGATCATACAATAATTATAATAAAACGATTATTGTCGTAGACCATTGCATAGACCTTTCAGGCTTTTTTGGTGCATAAATTCAATTTTTTCATTCGGTACAATTTGAAAGATAATAAGTATAAGACACAGATAATGTTTACATAGGTAAAATAAGAAAAAATAACAATTGCATGACACGCAATATACACCAAAACAGATTCAGTATCCAACTAATTTCAAATGTACAGTTATCTCTTCTGGCACTGTGTTTAAAGTTATCTTAATGTGGAATTAAATAATTATCTTTGTGGAATTAAATTCACGGTGACAAATTATATATTTTATTAACCGAAATACTCGTGTTATACAAACAATAATATAAAATAATGTAGCGATAATATAACGGAGAACATAGCTGACGTAATGTGATGAGTGTTGCGACGCTGCCAAGGGATACTTCCGCTGTTTACCTTGTTTAACAAAGATCTTAGAAAACTGCTTGAAAATTGGACATTTAGTAAACGTTGTCCAATGTTATAAGCCTGAATGTACTTATATCTTTCCCTCCGTTCGTTAAAAAAATCATGAAATCAAATCCTTCCGTAAGGTAATGGAGGCGGGAGTCAGTATAATTACTGGCTGTCATTACGAGGGAAAAGCTGCGGTTTAACGCTTAGTCCGATAAGTTTTTCCCAATGTAGTATTTACGTGAAGTTAAAAAAATTGTGCAAGGCAGTAATAAGCATAGAATAACTCATTAGAGCAAATTTTATTTATATATCTTTAGAAAACAGTAATTCTTAGCGCAGGTTTCTTCTTTTACGAGCTAATTCCTAATGCATGTTTTGATTATATCCTCGAACACGGCTCTAACGATTCTAGTTAAATGTCGTCAGGACTGTGTAATAATGAACTACTTCGGTCACGGAAAAGCGTGAATTAAGTGCGACTTTAAGTCATTCAGTGCTATAATAAACGTTTTCCAGTAATAATGACCATCTGTAATAGGGCCTTTACGAAAGTATTGTAAAATTTCAGTTCGGTAAACATGCATTGCGATATTATGACATTATTATTACTTATTAACTTTATATAACATCACAGTACCAAAGGAGGAAGCTGAATCTTGGTCTGAATATTTGGCAAAAGCCTGCATGTTGTAAGTCGAGCAGTTTACGATCCTCGTTAGTATTTAGAGAAGGATTTTAGAAAAGGGTAGGAGCAGATAGGAAAAGGGTAGAAGTAGATATGTAAAATATCCATGTCAAAGGAGGAGTTTAAGAAAAGGAGAGAATTGATGATGGGGCCTGAGCAAAGACGTAAAGGAATGACTGGTTGAAACCTTGATATGGTGCATGGCGCTGTTTGGGTTGATGGTTTAAGCGGGGTTGATATCGGAATTAGATCGCGTACAGCGAAGGGTAGCTAGGTTTGTAAAACGAAGCTACGATAAGTTTGCTAGTGTGTCTGGATTATTAGAAGAATTGGGATGGGAATCGCTATCACAGCGTAGATTAAATTATAGGCTGAATCTCTTAACTAAATTTCAGGAAAAACATATTTCTGACGACGTAAAAAACTTACTACTAACCCCATCGTACTACGGCAGATTAGATCGCGCCAATAAAATTAGAGAGATAGATTGTAGAACCGATAGGTATAAAATATCATTTTTTCCCCGTACCATTCGGGACCATAACAGCTGTGATCGTCGTCATGAATAGTGCGAATAGTGAAAATAGCTAGACATAGATATTTCTCTTTATATTCTCTACGTTCTTATGAATGCATGATGTAAATATTGATTTTCTTATTTATGCATGATATTTTGAGTCTGTAGTAGTAGTCTTTGTACCCCTTGCATGTCGGAACGATTGACGATAGAATGTTTTTTGGTTAGTAGATTTTTAATTGGTGCGTTGCATGTGTGGTACGCTGGTTTCAATGTAATTTTGGCGTTCTGCCGTATAATTAATGCATGATTGGTGTGGAAGCACCCCCTGCCACACACTCTCTGGGTGGATTTCAGGGTAGCAGTAAAGTAGACGTAGATGTAGATGGGTTGGAGACATCTTCATTGCGAAGGGAGGATGCTCGTAGACTTGAGGCGTTTGAAATTTAAGTGTGGAGAAGGATAAAGAGGGTGAGCTGCGTGGCGATAAGGACGAGCGAAGAGGTGTTGAATACGGTTGGAGAGGAGAGGAGAGGAGGAGGTTGGAGGGTGGAGGTTAAGAGGAGGCAGGAGAGATATATGAATGACGTTTTGAACAGAGAAGGAATTCTGAAGAGAAAAATAGAGGGGAGATCACTGGGGAAGCGTAGAAGAGGAAGGATGACGATAGGAATTATGGGCTAAATACGAAAAGGAAGACGATATGACGAATCTAAGAGGGTGATCGCATATTGGAGGGAAAAAGGAAAGCTAGATATCAGGACGATTGAATAAGCACTATGCAAAAACCTACCATTTATTTGATTTAATATTCAAGAGAAATAAGCGGTAGGTAACAACCCGACACATTTGTTGACGTAATTGGGAAAATTAATCGGAATTGCATTCTCATCTTGAAGACTGCACCCTTAAGGCTGGTAAGTGCAAAACCTATTGATCTTCAATATTCCTTAAGTCCTGCCAAAAACACTGAAAGGTGTACTGATTTTAACCAAAGAATTGCAGTGTTTTGTCTAAATTTGTATAGTACACTTCAAACTCATGCAACCCTTAACTTCATTTTGTATCACATATGATACACTGCACTCAATTCCCTCTATTGCTAATGGGCATTTTTCTTCTTCTGTTCCGCATGGTGTGTAGATATGATACACTTCGTTGTAATTCTACGTGGTTCTCGGTATTATATCGTGGTAATTGTTTCGCCTCTTAGAGTTTATCAGGAAAAAAAGTTTTGGTACGTATTGGGAAATTCATGCAGTGAAGGGTTAAGTAGGGGCTACAAAGTTGTGAAGTTACGAATTATGTTCAATTTATTATTTTAGAATATTAATGTAGAATAAGTACTGTCCAAAAACCTTGCTTTGTTCTTCTTAGCACTTCAAGGAAGTTTAATGGAAGTCCATGCTAAAGGTAGAACCAAATAATGAGGGAACCCGATATATGTACAAGAAACATCGTTTAAATGACGTCAGTTCATCTTGGGTGAGGAAATACGTGCTTTTCATAGAGTGGAGGGAGAAGGATTGTACAATAATGACACAGTATTACCATTTCATACGTAAAAACGACGTAAAACTTAAAGGGGCAACCCAAGACAACAAAACAGAGGAAAGGAACTTTCAAAGCGACTTTTTTTTAAGATCACTCTATCAATTCCTTTATGCAGAAAAGCGGTGGATCTTATAGAGTTTTGGTAAGCTCCTTCCAACAGAAAACCCTATAGTTTAGTCTAGAGTTAACAAGGGCTTTTATAGTCTAGTGTTAACAAGGGCTAACAAGGGTTATTATATGTTAAGTAAATATATTAATTTCAGAAAACATATTGGACATGTATATTCCGAATGAAATCGAAACTAGATATGGGTCGCCGCATACAATTTGCAATATTACCAATATTTTGCTGTCATTTTAAGCACTCATCCAGGGGTCGCTTTAAATAACTGTAAACAATACTCACTTCACTTTTTGTTGGTAACCTTAACACAGTTCGGCAGCTTTACGAGTCGAAAATGACGGAAAGTGGAAAAAAGTGTTCTACATATGTAGTGAATGATATGTTCCCCTGATGGTTTATAAAATTTTTGATTTTGAGGATATCTGTTCATTGCCAGGAGGCCTTTTTATCAGGCTTTGTTCGAAATTTTCCCCTGGAATTGCAATCAGTCGAAGCATGCAATCAGAGATCCACCAATCACGTTTCCTTGGCGATTTGATTTCCCTTTCGAATCACCATTTTCCACATATTTCCACATTTTTCCAATGGTCGCGCGAAAATGGATGCAATTATTCCCGCTGTGACGATAATCTCTTTTTCGCTACGAGCTCAATCCGTCGCCCACGTATTGAATCTCCTTGGTGACAGTCTGGATGGAAATTAGAGTGCTGAGGTAAAAGAGATTATAGTGAGTGCGTTCAAGCTCCAATTAGTGGATCTAAGTGAAATCGCTTTCGTTCAAAAATTCAATCCGTCAAACTGTCGAGAGAAAGACTTCTCATCCAACGATACCTGTTAAAATGCTGGAGAAATCTATCGACTCTCGACTCTAAACCATCTGACCGGGTAGACGTGATTGAGCGCTTATTTCTGAAGTTCTCTTTTACGAATTCTGAAATTACCGAAATACTTGCTTCATTTTGACGTCCTTTGAACTACATTTTCACAAGCTAACATCTTAAGAGGTCGCATCTCATCCGCTCGATCGGTCAAATCAGTAAAGTCCGAAGATTACTGCGATATTGAGTGGAATTTATGCATGATCCAGAAATGAAATTTTAGCAATAATCCACAGAAATAGATTTTATTTTGTAGGATCTGAGTCTTTCCCGGCGAATGCTTACAATAAAGAGTTCTCGGGTTTCCAGCCGGGTAATGGTGTTTAACTGCACCGACGTTTCGATAACGTAGTCTGCCATCGCCTTCAGGGTGATAGAATTAGGGCGTCATGGTGCTTCATCTGAGAACTCTTCATTGTATATTTTATTTTGCCTTCCTGCACGAAGGACACATTCCAAGGAGGTTACTGGGAGTGTTGGCGAACCTCTAGTAGAAGCCGACATCCAGGTTCCGGGCGGGACGGATTTAAAAAGTCGTGCTTGCTGTCGTAATTATATTTTTACATGCTGTTGTTGTGATAGCTTCCCCCGGAGTGGTCTTGAATCATGATGGCTTTCGGGATAGCTTCCGCGTTGTGTCATTGTTGTGACGACAGTTTCGCGAGCGTTCCAGCTCGTTTCTTCAGACCTGAACGCTCGCGAAACTGTCATCACTAAAATAACGCCTGAGGAAGCGAGCTGAAAGGCTATCGAAACTGTCGCCTAATTTGTTCGCCTTAATTTCCGCGCCTCGTTTACTTCCCCTCCCACCCCACCGGTCACCTCCTCCTTCGGTTATCCCGCCCTTTTCCCCCCTTTTCCCACCTTCCTTCCATTTCCCATTTCTTTTCCAATGAATATATTTAAACTGTGCGCATTTAACTCATTTGTCACCTGATGATGATGTAAAAACATCGAAACCTAGGTCGCAGTAAAATTATTTCTGTGGATAATTGCAAAATTTTCATTTCTGCATCGGCCAAATTTGTTTAGATATCTCACCCCAATTTTTTTGTGAATGTCTCATTTCATCAACTTGAAAATTTCAGCATACATATAACAGACCGTTTTCAAGGGAGACCTGCATCACTTATATGACAATTTTATCTCGATGGATAATGAACCACGTAGAAATTGGGTATATATCTTTTAACACTATATCTATGCAACCATTTCCTCATCATAAATGATAAATGATTCAATGGTGTATATTAAAAATATAAACAATGTATTATATATAAATGGAAAGTTATGAATATATGTATATGTTCCAAAAACATGCTTTTTAGGACCCGTATGAAAGCCAATGACTTCGGCACTTAATTGTTACTCACCTATGTATTTCTAAAAATTAAATACTGCACAAATATTTTCTGAAAAGTTTTCCAAAAGTTTCCTAATCGGTTTATTGAGATTTTTTCCGGTTTTTACTCAGTAGTTACAACTTTTCCAGCATTGTATTTAGGTGTTATTAGGTAAAGTTTCTGTGTTTAGAGGGAGACAAAATTATATCCACATACCTTGGAAATTCCCAAGAACCGGCTTCCTCGTCTCTCACGTGCTCGGCTTGCCATGAAGCCTTGAAGCCTTTTCTCGACCTACTCTTATTGCTTTTTCGGATATCATGGCGCAGTTGGTAATTCTTCAAGTAACTATAAAATATTCCATAAAATACGTTGTTTTATATTTTATAAAGATATTTTTTAACAAACCAATTCAAGTAGAGCCAAAATCATTATGTAAAGCGTTTCATGAAACCCGGTTTTACAGTAAGGCTCAATGTATTCGGCGAACCTGAGTCGCGAGGAAAATGAATCGGCATTAATCATTCATTATCTGTGTATCAAATGCAAGTTCGTTGACCTGTGTTACTCATTGGCGCGTTAATTGATGAACGCCCACGATACAGAATCCACCCGTCATGTTAAGCTCGACAACTTGGCTCTCCTCGCACATGTTCGAGTGTAAATCACTGCACACATTTATCGTATGGAAGCTCAATGCTCATTTGAACTTAGTTAATTATGCTGTTAACCGATTCCTGTTGTTTTTTTTAAAGTAACTCGATCTATTATTTCAATGGTAATCGTTTGTTTAAACGTAATTCTTAGTGCTGAAAAACCTAATAAAATGATAAAAGAAGAGTATCGCTTTATGTAGATTAGTATAACCCTACCTCATCAGAACAATGTAAAAATATCTCATCATAATATTAAAAAATTTTCTTTGGAGAGGAAAATATTTTTATGTTCTTTAGACTGTAATATTTAATCATTTCTCAAACGGCATATATGATGAATGCTGGCATTCTTAATATCAGCATAAAGAAATAATTAGTTCCTAGCCTAACCAGTCCAAAAGGTTATTAAAATGAATGGAACATACTTGTTATTAAGCACCTAACGACATATAATAAATAGCCTATCTAATAAATGAAACAAAAACTAATCTTTAATTTGCTATTTTTATCATTGCATTTTCTATCTGTCTTCTATATAGATTTATTGAATATACTTTATAGATTCCACACTTTTTATTTCCATCGTCATATTTACCAACCAAAAAGGAAATATGACTTTACTTGGTCTTGTCAACCATGACGGCTGTCTCCCCCGAGTATATGGAGTATTTAGTTACTATAATTATAGTTGTAAAGACTATATTTAGTTAATCCATGGCTCATAGGTTAGGGGAAAGGGATGAGGAATTGATTGTGGGCTCATTGTTGTGAGTGGGCTGATTGTGGGATTGTACTCATGGGCTTATGGAATAAAACGGTGGACGGAAGTAAGTACTCGAATGGCTAATGGGGTGTAATAAATGAGTTCTGTTTTTGGAAGAGATTTGGTGAATATATGTAGCTGCGGCTTGTAACGGTGGAGTATCAACAGTTGCTTGAGGACGTGTTTACGGCTCCAATTGGTGAACAACCGTGTGGCTGCTACTATTTATGTATTGTCAGCAGTTTTTTATTGATATTTACGTATGCTTTCGCCATTGGTCAGTATGGAAAATAGCGATTCGTTAGACAGGAATGGGTGAAGAATTTACTGATATAATTGCATGAAATAACTTCTCGCTCTGTACATTCCACGCTTTTGTATTTGACCGACCATGGTATCGACATATAATGTCATTTTCAAGAATGACATTTTAAATAACATTGTATGTAGAATCCATAGAGGTAAAATCAAAGAAGTGTGGAACTTATGTACACAAAGCAAGGAACTATTATGTGTCGCGTTTCCTCAAAGTTAAGCCTGAAACTGAAACTGATATAATTACAGTTTGGTGGGGAGAGCAAGTGAGACTTTTGTATTCAGGAGTGGACCAAGGGATGATGCTGAGGCTTGCGTTCTTACGATGGCTTCTCTTATGTGTTAAATCCTGTTTACTGTTCCATCAAAAACCCGAGATTAATACCATATAATGCCATACTTTAGCTGGTTTAAAATAGCTACAATTAAAAAAAACTATCCTAGCTGGCCGATGTATGCTTGTTTTAAATACCCACAATTTCATCATTGTACCTTCTTGTGAAGGGACAAGTTTTAATTCAGGGCGCTCGAGCAGGATATTCCTTTGTGTGCGTATAGCTTAAATTTTATAGCAAGGTCAAATCGTTTCTGTTTGCCAGTGCTGCTCATTAAGTCGTCGGAAAAGAAGAACCGTATGGGATTACCAACGAGAAAAAAAGCACGAAATTCCTTGCAGTTCTTTTAGCCTTCTAATGATAGGACCTATCCTAACACGGACGTTTCTGTATGACCTTGTGCCTAAAGGCTTATTTCCTTTCTTCTCGCGTGTGCTTTTTATCTGCGGAAAAATACCCTTTTCCCGAGCCACAAGTTTACTCGCTTCACGGTCCATCTCTTTTCTTTTTTTAAAGATGAGGGAATGTTCCTTTTCCTTATCCATTTCCTCTACAACTGAATTACAAATTCAACAGACGCACTGTTGCTGATGGAGTTTCTTGGATATCTTGACTTTTTATAGGGAATAGTGAAGCCCTGGGGCCGGAATGTAGGCGAGGTCCCGCTGTGTATGGGAAGAGGTAGGATTTTTTACAAACTCAATGGGATTAACCTACAGTAGTGGTCTTGTATGACGCTAAATATACCGCCACTTATTTCTCTCTTGAAGATAAAGATGAGTTAAAGTTACGAAGTTAGAATGCTCATCAAATTTTTAGATGAAAAAACGTACATTGTTTAACACTAGAAGTACCACAGGGATCATTTTGACCCCTTTTCATTGTTGACAATCCAGTACTTCTGATTAAATCGTCTCAGCTCTTGCATATTTATTGCTTTTCATTTCTCACAGCATAAGAATATAATAAGAAAATAAGAGCCTAATGGCAGCAATAGATTATTATGTACATTATCGTAGTACCGAAGAGGCCAATTTGACCCGAGGCTATTTCTTCCCTATTTGATTAGTGTTTGATCGGTTTGAAATGGAGTTTTGATGTTATTCGTTGGAATATATGTCCTTATAGTTACAAATCTGTACTGATAAACAGTGTTAATAATTTAGAAACACTCAAAACACGAATCGAAGTACATATGCAGAGAAGAGAGATGCTGAGTCTCAAGTCCTCATTCTAAGCGCCAAAACCTCTATGTTGGAAAAGTAAATCATCGTACGTTGATATGAACCACTTTTCTTACAAAATTTTGTACAATAATAGATAAAAGATGCTTCCGAAACAACTTGCATATTTATGAAAAGTATTACAAAAATCGTCAAAAATCTCTCAAGATGCCCTTCCTTCTTAAATCTATCCCTTTTGTTCTAATGAAAATGCGTATCACATACCCCGTACCCTCTGCATGAAGAATATTTAAACGTAATATCTAATGAAAGATAACAATTTTCGTTATCATTATAATTCAAAAACAATAGGTTCAGAACCTAACCTTTTATGGAGATGAATCAAAGAATTGGCCTACTCTTTGATGTATATTTTTTGATTATTTATTAACTCAATTTTTGTTCCTTGGTGTTACATCATTCACGAGCTACGAAGAATGCCAATATAAATTAGTTGTTGCATATAAAAATCAATTAGCCGCGGAAGAGTAAGCTAAAACTTAAAATTTATCAAATGTACGACTGTGGCAATGAGAAACTACCCATTGACCGATCGAGAACTAAATGTCTACATACATTCATCTCCTCTCTCTCTCAATATACATGTTCTGTTTTCTTGAGATGATCATAATTGCTGTAATGTGTAATTTTGATTTAGTGATGCCTTTTATGTTTCTTAAATTTTCTCATAATATTTCTTTGGGTTAAATCATATTGGACGAAGTGTTTAAATGGCGCTTTTACCTCGCAAGAAAGCCAGTAATTATACTGACTATGACCTTCATTACTTTTAGCAGCACTTAATATCATTACTTATTATTGAGTTTAGGGAAAGTATATTTACCTCAAGGCTTAAGGTAATTTGAGTAATAATATAATTTTACCTAGAAATCAATTAATTTTGTCTCATTTTAAAGAAAAATATTTGGATTTGTTTGCTTTGTGGTCTCGTGGAGAATCAAGGCTGGTGCAATGTTATTTATGATAAACAAACGTGTTGACGAGACACTGGCTAGTGGCCTTGCCAACGTAGTTGCTTTAAATGTTTGGCATAATATTTAGAAAACATTTTTTGCATAAAAATTACTGTGCATTGCATAAAAAATTTTGGCATAATATTTGGAAATTTGACTATTATTTCCGTTGTACTTAAAATATCGCGCATTTGAAATTGCGGTTCATTGAGTATTTAGAAATTGTATTAATAAACAATGTTAATATTTCTCAAATCAAGAACCAGTTTAAAATGCTGCTGTATTTACATTAGCTTATTCTCCCTTGGCCTCGGATCACATTTATATTAAATTGATTTATCGTAAAATATAGCTGAAACATACTATTTAACTCCCAATGTAATGTCCCATGGATGACATTTTGACCTTGGATAGGGATACTGCGTTGAAGCCACTGAGACATTGGGCGACACTTTTAATAATGTTTGCCGCAGGCTTAGTACTTTCACTCATAAGTCATGATAGCGGAAAGACATCAGCTAGAGTCTTCTATTTTGTATTCCTAGCAATTTTTGCCTCGAGGTGTTGATATCCGTCACAAAAATTTCCCCTCCTCAATTTTTGGCACCTATTTCATATCGTCGATTGTATATTTCCCGTTCACCATAACGAATCGGATTTTTTGGGAGACAATAATTTTTATCTCGATGGAATTTGTCATTCAACAAAGGTCAATATTCAAGTCAGGTTATTGTTATTTAATAATTTTGTCTGTGTTCCCCTTTCTTTCTTAATTTTTCTGTTTTGATTGGCTCTTGCAGTTATGTTGATATATAGACTTGGATAGAATCTGGAGGAGCTTACAGTAGCAGGCATTACGTTCTCTTTAGAGTGAATAAAGTCCTTTTTGACCAGATACAATCGCGGTTGGCTCGCGAATCGTGAGTCGTTGACATGTCATGAGACATTTTCATAAATTTTTAAGTAAGTCGAGAAAAAAATCTTGATTCACACCTCCATTCAGTAAATTTATTTAAACGCATGAAAAAGCCGTAAACGATTAAATAAATGTCGAAATAATTATATTTCAAACTAGTCGTTACAGCAGTTTTGACTTTATAAGTAGTTTTTCGGCGCGGATTCCGAAAATTAAGCGAAAGTAAAATACGTTAGTACGTTTTATTTATTCGACATGATACCTTAATATTTATTATGAACCATTTCAACAATGCGAAAGGCATTTTTTCACATTTAGGATAAAATTTGTGCATTTTCGTCGAAGTATTTCGAAATAAGATTCAAGTTCCAGAAGGTTATGTGCTAAAATAGCATATAATTGCCAATAATCCAAATCGGTAACATGCAGTTTTTTTTCGCTTTTATCTGTCTATGCGTGTACAAGTCGCTAATTTACATCTACTCATAAACCTTGAAGCCAGCGCAAGAGTGTTTGGAAGGGGGTGACTTATGACCAGCATGAACTACAGTGAAGAAATTTACTTTCACCACACAATCGGCGTGCTACAAATACTACAGAAACTACTAAAATAATTTATTATGCAACTGTGTAAACCTGATACAACACTCATGCAGGCGACTTGCAAAACATTATGTTATCACTAATCGGCAGATGTAAACACATGCATTTTAGGGTGCATATGAATTAATCAGGTACACTACGTATAAAATAACCTAATTCAAAGACTTCAGCGCAGCCATTGTGAGCTTTTACCGATCGCGGGAAAAACGAAACTTTAAACCTTTCTGTTCTACAATCATCTACTTCCCGTATTATATTCTCATGATCTTATCTTCCGTAGTATGTTTGGAGTTCGTAAGATATTGAAAAAATTCGTCCGAAAATAAATCGCATTTAAATGGACGTATAAGAAAGTGCTACAGAAACTACTAAACTAATCTATTATTAATTAATTAAAAAAATTAAAAATTAATTAAAAAAAAAACTAAAATAATTATTAATAATAAACTAACGTAACTATTAGCTCGACACAATATTTATGCGGGGAACATGAAAAATTTGGTGCTAGCACTACTTGGCAAATATGGAAGCGTGCATTAGGGGGACATATGAATTTATAGCCTACACTGCCTGTCAACTAGCCTAATTTAAAGTCTTAACGCAACTATTGCGGTCTCTTATTGATCGCGGGAAAAACGACATTATAAACCTTTCTCCTCTGCAGTCTAGTTACCTTATTTAATTTTTATGATCAGATTAATCGTTGTATTTATAATTTTCTTCCACCGTTATATTCATGATTTCGTAAGATATTGAGAACTTTGTCGGAAAAGAACTCTGTTGAGATTTTACATGAAAGATTGAGTCTAATTTTTAATCGACGGTCTGAAAGAGATTACTGATATGCACATGTATACAAAATTTTGCGCCAATATGTACGCAAACGAAAGTCACCCGAACCACCTTAGCCCTCTTCTCCTGCTATGCTGAGCATTTCCTCACTTGCCTTCGTTTTGGTAATTAGTTATTCGCCCTCACAACTCCGCTACCGAATCTAATACGTTTTTTCCTCGTTCTCTCTCTCCAAGTGGTCCACGTTTTGCTGCCAAATAGCGCTGCGTTCCATAAACTCTCAATCACTTATCAGTCGATAAGGAATCAGTTGCTCGGAAAATTAATTGTTGCAATCCCCGGGTCATTTGGTGCTTTCACTTCGCAATGAGGTCACGTGTGTGTTATTCCGTTTGGCCCTATCACCCGCACTTGTGAACCAGGAAAGCTTTTGTCCGCCCGTATGCGTAGTGGGTAATCTTCAGTTTGAATTTTAGAGCCGATAACACTCGTATCGAAACATGTGTCCGAGCTATCTACCATATAATTTTCCATGTTTTTTTCATCTCACCTCATTTAGTTTATTTGATATTTCCTATCTTGAAAAGTGTGTTTTTCGATATTTTAATGACATTCTTGTGCTATTTTGAGCAGCAAATTTAAGAATATTTTAGAGTATCGTTTTGGTTCAGCTAACGCTGATGTTGTTATTATCACAACGTGCATCGTGTAGGTTATATATTATTTTTTCGTGAGTTTTCCCTTAATTTATATGTGGCTCATTCAGTCGGCGTCGTCGAAAACTTTCAAAGTTTCTTGAAGGAGACAAATGCCCAACGTTATACCTGATTACCACTGCCCATCTTAGACTATTGATGTTTTTCAATAATTCTTGTCCATTCTTTAGGCGATAGTTGCATCTGCTCATTCTTAAAACTACTTACTTAACCTTGCCTAAAATAATTTCTGCGGTTCAGTGTATTGTCAAATGATCAACGCATTCGGAGATTGGTTAGTCTTTGGCAAGTAAAAGTGAGGGATCGTTGAGGTGTACGGAGAGGGCGCTTGCTAATGCCAAGGCCAATGCTAGAAGCTGAAGCCAGCCCGCCGTCTTCGTTTACCCTCATTTGCATATAGCGCTTGTGGGCTAACGCACTAATTTTGCAATTTTACTGTGGGGCGTTTCCACGCAAACTCAACCAAATGGACATTAGAATGGTTAATAGAACGTTAAAGTCAACAATATGTTTCGTCTACGCAATTATTTCCTTGTAACATTGCATTTTCGTTGTCTTTAGGTTACACTTGAATAATTAACGATGGCATTGCAGTAATTACAGCGATAAAAATGCGATGGTTCTGTATTGAGGAACAATATTTATGTAACTGAATGTTGGATGAATTTATCAAATTTCACACTAAATTTCTCCTTAATAATCATATCTCGATGTGCCCACTTTTTTATGAAATCATTATTTAGGTAATAATCATGACTAATCTTAATTTTATAGTCCTCAACTTCTATATTTTAAATTCCTAGACATGGTAATTACAATATTCACTATGCGTTTCCGGACTTGTTCTGCTATGAATCTTGACGAATAAAAATTCAACTTTGCTTTTCATCTTTGTAGAATGAACAATTATTGCCAATAAAAAATTTAAATGCATTTCTACGGTAATATATTTTTACGCTTCATGAGTCAATGAATCACTGCGTAATGACGGTTATATTCAGCCATACAGAACAGAATTTGAGGTGAGGAAAGGTTTTTTTCAAGGGATGCAGAAATCCTTGAAGCCAGTACAACCTCTCAGAAAAAGGAAGATGCTATGAGGAACTGTGATGCCAAAGAATCTTAACCCAGCTTAAGAGAGGAAAAGGCTGATATTGAAGATGGGACAATAAATTGTGAGACATTCCTAGAAAATTTAATACTATCAGGCAACTAGTTCCATAATTTACAGGATGAGATGTGGAAAGTATATTCATATTTTGTTGTGCGGTATTTGGGGATGTAAAATATTTTTGTTATACGGGTCGATCTCTTGTTAGTTTGGGCATTAAAAATCAAGTTTTCATTTCAATAAGAAGGGGTTTTCGAGTTCAGTACTTTGAATAACATTAAGGCCTTTTGAATTGTTCTTCTCTGATTCAATTTTAACCAACCCAGCTTTGCGAAATAGGGAGATACACGCTCGTTGAAACGAATATTAAAAATGAATCGCATACATGAATGTTGCAGTCTTTGTAATTTAATGCTTAATTCATTAGTCATATCGGAGTATATAATTGAACAATAATCAATATTAGGAAATATTAAACTCTCAGCCAACCTCTGCCCCAGTGTTGTTGGGATTAAGTGCCTGAAATACTTCATTCTATGGAGAGTTATGTGAACTTTATTTGAGATGGCAGTAACTTGATCGCGCCAGGCTAAGGTACTGCTCAGGCAAACTTCAAGGCTTTTGACTGAGTTCGAGTAGTCAATTTGAATATTTAGAACACTAACTGTGGGTATAATGGTATTCGTTTATCGCGTGCGATAACGAAGTGTAAACTTTGATTTCTCTCGTTATGAGTAAGGGATCTGATGATATCAAATTGTTCAGCAAATCAAATAAAAAGGCTGATATTTCCACCTTGAAAAGATATCCAGCCAGGTGACGTACATGAAGTTTAGTATGGTGAAAAAAAACCAGTAGATGTGCTGGTAAATCATAAATTGTTCAGAAAATCAAATAAAAAGGCTAATATTTCCACCTTGAAAAGATATCCAGCCATATGACGTACATGAAGTTTAGTATGGTTGAAAAAAAACCAGTAGATGTGCTGGTAATTCAAGTGCAGTAAAAAAAATACTACGCATGGCTATCGTGAAATCCGGTGTGTCCTCCAATGAGATAATTGCCGCGCGCGTAAAACTTTTGAATTTGTACAAACTCCATGAATCATTAAACTTGCGTTTGATTTTGTCATCCGACGCAGTTAGACTCGGATTCGGGTGCAATTTGACGACAGCATTCAAACGCGCGTTCTTACTTTCTCGTACGAGTTGGTGTAATCTGGTCTGCTGAATTCGCCGCCGTCGCCGTCGGCGGCTACCGGTTTATCCAGATGGAATTTTCGATATCCAGCTCGGACCGTAAACGATAGCGTTGAATATGTACTCTCTGTGCGACTTAAACGCATTACGGAGTCAATGTCTGCGTCTCTCTCTCTCTCTCGACCGAGGGCGCACAATTACGGACTTTTCGATAAATTCTCCTCACGCGTAGTCAGTTCGGCGAAGTCCCTTACGGCGGCGCTTCGTCCATTTCGCTGTGGAAGGGTCAGGCCATGCGGGTTTAAAGAGTATTGGGAGGTGAGGGGTGTGGAGGATGGGTTCGGGAGGCATATCAAGGGATGGGGATGGCGAATGCATGGAGCATTTATGTCCTCGGGACGTCGGTCCTGGAAGCAATATCGTCCCGGCGCGACCCACCCGCATATGCCGCCAAAACGCACTTTCCCCCGTTCGCTCCTCTCCTACTTTCCCCCATCTTCTGCCCATTTTCTCTTACATCCTGCATGCTTTCCCCTTCCCTTCCATTTCGACTCCCGTTCTGCCTCTCTCCCGGCCTTCTGTGTGTTCCATTGTTTTGGACTAATAGCCAGTTGCGGGAACGACATCTGTTTCTCATTTATAGGAATTTGAAAGTATTATTCCTCATCAAAACTATTTAAATGTGTCCTATATTTTGTGATGGGCTAGTATTCTTCAAAGCGTTGACGGGGATGAATCACCTCTACAGGTGGGTCACCCGAGAAACTAGCCTTCAGAAAGTATTCTGAGAAAATATAAGATTCAATCATATTTTATCCTTGAACATACTGTTGAATTTCTTTCCGTTCATTTTTTCTTGTTTCCAATTTCATTCTGCTGCATCTCACAATGTTTCTATTAAATTTCAGAGAGCTGCGGTATTTTAGTTACTATTTAACGGAGTCATTCTGCAGTGATCACATAAATACGTGAAATTTGGCGTGAAATTTATCGTTTTTCGCCTGAACAGGATACAGCTGAACTAGATTCGAAGCCGAACCCCTCGAAAGCTAGCGAAGTCATCCGACCATTTGAGCTATTTATGGCCAGTTGCAGGAAAAACGCACATGTATTCTATAAACTTATTGGACACATAAGTCATTGCAATCATTCAATAAGTGATGCTTAAACATTTGATAAATGTATTGGTTACATAACTTGTATGATTTCCCCGTAAAAGGACAGGAGGATATATCGCGTCCGAGAGTCAAAACTAATGCTTATTTCCAACGTTTTGTTCAATTAGTTAACCCTTTTGCTGCGGTCAAACCGCAGGGACTCTCCATTCCCTGTACGGCGAAAAAGTGAACGGTCATTTACGTCGGCACAGAAAGTATTGTTCTTGTTGCACTTGCAACTCAGTAGTCACTCATGCTCCCGGAAAGAGATTAGTACAATGTAAAACAATGAACTAGACAAATGGCATTCGCTGAAAAGATCAGAGACATGGGCAGGAACGGTAAGAACGACCACTTGCCAATGGAACGTAGGAGCTACGCTCACATCAGTCAACCGGGTGAACGTAGCTGCTACGTTCACAGCAGCGAAAGGGTTAAAAATTAGCTATTAAATCTTAAACCCGGGGCCTGTTTCTCGGAGCTGCAAATCCACATGTTATAAGTCATTCATCTATTAGCTTCCCTTCCTCGTCCACCATACCAAGAGCAACTTCGTTAGTCGTCCTTTTCGTCCAACACACCATCTCCTTCCTTCTCCACATCCACATCTCAAATGCTTACAACCTGTTTTCGTCCTCTTTAAGGTCCCACGTTTCTGCCCCATAATACACTACACTTATCTAGCTTTTCAGTTATCCTTATCTAAGTATGTGAAAAAGTTCTCAATTTTTTTGCCCTCCAAAGTTAAATTTCGAACCCCTAGGGGGCGATGTCACACCCGTTGACAACCCCTGATTTACATGACGTTAGAATATTCGATTACATAGCACAAATATAGTCACTGGTTTATCCGTTCGTGTATTTCTGAGCTAAACACAGGTAATATTATCATGACGCCTCACAACCACTCTAGGTCTGACAGAAACGATAAAATAAGAGAGATACATTGCCGAACAGATCGGTACAAGAACTTCTTCATTCCGTGCACGATAAGCGAGCACAATAAAAACTAGCCTGAGCTAAATACACTTCCATAGTAAAATTCACCATTTCTTCTTCCCAACCGATATCCCTTACATCTTTCTAGGATTAGTGTCCTAACATCCCCTGCGATACGCCCATGTGGCGACTCGTAGGGTAGATGTAGATGTGCTTTTCTGCGACCTTTCTCGGGCAACCGCATCACAAGGTATACCAGAAAAATCGTTCGAATAGGTTAAAATAATCTTCGGGTATCATGTTTTTCATGACTTCATCTCTTTCAATGTTTCTCTATTTCACTGTCGAGTATCTTTGGCCTGAGGTAATCTTCCTCTAGTGTTCCCTCTTCCTTTATACCTAAATTAGCTGCAAGCGGGGTAGGGGAAGAAAGAGAATAGGTTTCATGGACAGGATGAAGAAGGGTAGATCTTATGAAGAGGTGGAAAAGGATATGCTATTGGGAGATTGGCCCCTGAATGTATAAAATACCGGGAGGAGATTCTCTGACATTCAACAAAAGCTACCGATACCGGTAGAATTCATTATGATAATAATAATGTATTTGCAATATCTTCCTTGGTCCGTTGCAGGTACATATCTATGCTGCGGACTTTCTTCGCCTGCCTGCACCCATTCGTGTGATTCGAGGGAGAACTTGGAAGAAAAACACGCTCATGCCCAGTGCCTTTCAAGCAGCGCCAAATGGTATACTCTTGTGCCAAAAATTACAAATCTTATGGGTGAGTTAAATATTTTACAGTAATCTTATTTTCCGAGTTACCCTGATGACATTTCCATGCTCTGTGTCTTCGTGACAATTTTCGCGACTCTAGAGGTTTTTATTGCGGTAAAATCTCACTACGGATGTCCATTAAAAAAAAAACTTTTCACTGCTTACTTTCCACGTAAAAGGTCCTGGCAAGGACTGCAGGTCTCTATCTTCGTTGTCCGTGACTTTTTTTTAGTTGCTCGACTGTAATAGAAATTACGTCGCCTTTCATTAAAAGCAAGAGTCTGCAGTTTCATACGGTATGGGTCTAATATTTTTTCCCGTATTTGTTGGCTCAATGACATTACTTACTCATGCGCAAGTGTCGAAAAAATGGCGCATTCTTCTGGTTTATCGACTTAATACCGACGCTAGAAATGATCTTCAATGTGTCGAATCCTATCATGACATCTCGGTGAAAGTAAGCGAGCATATTGAAGTAAACGAGACGTGAGGAGAGACGAGGAGTAACGTTAGAGGTACTATTCATGCAGGCGAAAAGTTCGCCGACCTACCGATTGTTAGCATTATTTGGATTCAAGGTTGGTCACGGACACATTTAGTAGTCGAATTAGTTCAATATACGCGGAGGCTTGTACGTATGTAGTAATCCGGCTCAGGATTCAAACTTTGATTTTGGGAGCAAGATTTGAAGCAAGCAAACAGCTCATACTCAAGATAACCTTTTAGTCAGTGCTAGATTGATTTATTATTATAATGGATTCTACCAGTAAAGGTAGGTTTTGTTGATTTTCAGAGAATCTCCTCCCGGTTTTCTACACATTCAGGGGCATATCTCCCTCTAGTATATATTTTTTCGCCTCTGCCTACGATCTACCCTTCTTCATCCCATCCATCATATATATTATTTCTCAAAGGTATTTTTTGTCACAACGCCATAACTCCCATAAGTATTCATCCAAATTAATGATTCAAACATCGTTTTAAAGCTTATGTTCCCCGCTATTGACGAAAAATAGACAAATGGTTTAAAATTAAAGTTTTGTTAAAACTGATACAGTGCCATCTGTTGACAATACAATCAACTAATATGTTGGCTATGGTTACGTGCTTAAAATACTGTAGGAGGCGCCATCTATTAACACATCGTTTAGTTTGATTGTTTACATTCTACATACAATCAGTGTGACCGTCTACGTTTATGTATGCATCTTTAACACAAACATAAATAACATATAATTGTCCATGGGAAGAAACAGGTGGACGAACAGGAAGAAAGAAGGAAGGAACAGGAAGAAGCTGCATACTGTGCGGAATATTCGATAGGTAGAAGAACAGGAAGAAAGTAGGAAGAAACAGGAAGAAGCTGCAAACTGTACGAAATATTCGCATGGGTCAGCTAGAAAAACATATTATGTTTCCTCCTCTTCCCCGCTTGCCCAACATCCTTCCCTCTATCACACTCTTCAGCAACTCATCTCCCTTTATTACATCCTTCAGCCATCTACCCTGCCTATCCCGGATTTCATTAAAAATTTTCCTATCCTTGCCCATCATCTCAAGCTCTTCCTCGTTAGTCTTCCTTTCCGTCCACCTAACCCTCTCCATCCTTCTGCACACCCGCACCTCAAATGCTTGCAGCATATTCTCGTCCATCTTTCTGAGGGTCCACGTTTCTGCCCTATGTAACTCTAGACTCCATATCTTTTCCAGCCTCTTTTCCACACCCTTACCCAATGTCCCCGTCATCAGCTCCGTTCTCTTCCTAAACATCTCCTTAGCCAGCGCAATTATCTTCCATATGTCTTTGCTACCATGCCCGTTTTCCTTTAGCGTGCTACCTAAGAAATTAAATTGTTCTACTTGCTCGAGTTTTTGCCATCCGACATTAATTACAAGCCTCTCATTCTTTGTCCTAGAGAATCTCATTTCTTTTGTTTTCTTATGATTTATCTTCATTCCAAATATCCCGCAATGTATTTCTAAATCATCAACATAATCTTGAAGTCACTTCGAAGATACACTAATCAACGCCTGATCGTCCGCGAATCTAACCGATTTTATCAGATGCTCTCTCACAATGATTCCAACCTCAAGTTCCTCCCATGACTGTCTCACCATTTCCTCAGCATAAATGTTGAAAAGCAGTGGCTACGACGGGTACCCTTGCCTTAACTCACGACTTATAGTTTCCCATCCTGATTCATCTTTAGCCACCCTCTCCTGTACCCTTTGAGTCATATATAAGTTCCGGATTGGTCTTCTGTCTCGCCAGTCTATTCCAATTTTCTCAAATATTTCTGTTAGTTTATCCTAATTGACCATGCCAAAAGCTTTTTCAAAATCAGTAGAACATCAGAAAACATCCTGGTTATTCTTATGTTCCTTTCTATAAGTGTTCTCATCACCGACGTTTTCTTCCGGAACCGGTTAATTTATAATCTTCATTATTTTAATTGATTACAGATTTGTCTCCAGGAGTGAATCCATGAATATATATTATGGATTCGGATGTTTGGAATTGTTGCCTAGGCTACGTGTTGCCTAAATTTCCACTTTTAGTTTACCCAGTCCTTGGCGCCACTTCGATTTGAGTCTTTTCTGTTGTTATTGTAAATTAACGTAGTCAATTGTTTCTAACGTGAGACTGGGGTGAATATTCAACAACGATCGAGGGGATATGAATTACTTGATGCTTTTAATCGTATCTCGCTATTTTTGTGACCTAAAAGGTGCTTTTTAATGCTAGAAATGAAATATCTATTACAGAAAATGCGTAAGAGATTTATGAAACGTCCATCGTGTTCGGACGACGATGTTTGCCAGACTCTGATTCTAATTTGAATGCATTAAGCCCGTTCGGCTTAAATAAAGGGTCTAGAATGCCTTGTTTAAACAGAACTTGCTTCGTACCAGGCTGCAAAACAGGGTATGCGTCTACGAGGACCTCAAATAGGAGACGTGGATTGAGAAATAAGAATCTGTTCAAGGCGGCGGTAAGTGCATTCCTTTTTACCTACACTGCAATGATGGCCATAGGAAATACTCATGAAGTCACCTCACATTATTATTAAATTTCCGTATAGCGATATTCACGAAGTGTAAAGAAGCTAATTGTGCATTTGTGTAATTAAATTTGGAGAGGAATTAAATATATCTGTAGACCGGACGATATTTAAAAAGTTAATGATTACGTCCCGCGTGTAGTACTGAATTTTTTATCCACTGCCCACTGCAATATGATTAATTGTAAGTAAAACCCATGTATATTCATGGTAAAACCGGTTAGACGTGTTTATTTACAATCTGTAGACTGCATTTACATTTGAACTTCCGTCTTTCATCACTAGGCGGCACTATTTTCAAAAAAGTTGTTTGTTTACGGAATCGTAGTCAACAGTTTTTGGCGACGAGATCACAATCCATAATATATATTCATGAGTGAATCTATGGAAAAAATTGCAGAGCTCGAGAAAAAGGTTAAAGTTCATCCTTAATCGATATTGGCGAGTCTATTTATCGCATTGAGTTCTCCATTCTACCCTAAGATAAATGAGAAAGTTTCTTTCTTATTTTTCTTCCTAAACGAAATCGTAACAGTAAATCGCATTATTTATAAGCTAAAAATTGCTAAAGCATGTGCTAAAAATTTTAAGTGTTATGCTCGTTTATCAGTGTACAGTGACTCTTCTTACTTATCTTTATGTTAAAATTACTCGGAGATCATGTAGCAAATACTCCTTACTTAGTTTTCCATCTGTCTTCAGTTATAAGCTTCTTTTTCGCCTCCTCAGCGTGAAACTCGCATGGAAGATGGGCCTGCTAAGCCAATTGTGTCAAGTAGTCTTGCCGCGTCTGGTGGTGACAACTGAAAACACCTCGTTAAACCTATAAAAAAAAGAAAACAAACCTATTGCGGATCATTTTTGTATGGGTTTCGCATCACTTGATTGTAAAGCAAAATCTACCTCGTTTTGCTCTTCACGAGAGCACGAGTAATTTTCATCCTTTTCTACGCGGGAGAAAAAGATTTAATATTCGTCACCGCACGGTTTTATTCATTTATATTTTTTTCACAATAACCGCCTCCAGATGGTGGCGCGATCTGTGGGGGAAAGCTCCCGGAAAACTCGCCATCATTCAACTTTTTAATAGCCCCGATATCAGTGCGTACCACTCTCCAATTTTTTTCTGCAAAAGGAAAGAGTGAATGTGCTTATCAGAGCGCAGCTTAGCGTTGTCTTAGTGATGCATCGCGAAGAGGTTGAAAAGGGGAAACGGCAGTGGCTGTCGGAGAAAAAAAAGTAACAGAAAAAAGTTGTGGAATATAATTTTTTTCTGAGCTCGCGCGGTGCACGCTGGTTGATACCTACGTCGCTTTAATGTCGTAGGAATATTTGATATCGATACCTTGATTCGTTACTTATGATACTTTATGACGTCGTTCGTTTTTATTTTTAAGGAATATGTTGTACTGGTTGTACGAGGGTTAATGAAAAAGTAATGCCACCCAATTTTTTTAAACTCTCTACTAAGATAGATCAGTGCGATGATACGGTCATAGAGAGACGCATCCCCCTTGGTCGCAAAACCTTAGCAGGTTATCACGACATTACCGTATCTTACGTCTGAGTACAGTGACCAGTTTTGTGGACTCTGCAGTGGACAGACTGCTAAGTTTGGCATATGTAATGACAACCTTTGCTTAACCAAAAAAACAATCATAAAAACACGACCCGGGTTTCAATACATGAGTAACATCTTCAGGTGCATAACAAGTTTGGGAACTCTCTTATATATTAGGGGAAAAGGAAAGAATGGGGAGGTGATGATGGGTGAAAGGGGTGGAAGGAAGGAGAAAAAGGAGGAAGAGAGAGAGAGAGAGGTAGCAGGTATCAATATGCAACTTCTTCAAGGATAGGGGAATGGGAAGGGAACAAGCATTCATCGACAACACATACATCAGGGGCATTAATTTTCCTCAGGATTTCTAATTGCTCGAGGGCGCCTAGCTCACGTGAATTGTCATTACAATGTAGGATTTTGTTTTCAAATGAACTGCTATGACCGTTGCACAGTAGATGTTTGGCGAAGTTACTCCTATTTTCATTATTGTTTTTAAAAGCACTACAATATTCTTTGGTCCTAATGTTAACATTTCTTTGAGTTTGCCCAACGTACACACTGTTGCAGTCATTACATTGTAGAGCATATACACCACTTTTCTTGTTTTGATCTATGCGATCCTTACACTTAACTAGCAAGTTCTTTATGTGTATTTTTTTGTTGTAAAGTAAAAGTTATCATTAAATATGTCCATTGAAACATACCACCAAGTTAACAAAGATACTGTTTTACTTTCTAGGTCAGGCTTGCTAATACCAGTCTGGCACAAGCAAAAGACGTTAAAGACCGTAAATTTCTCCCAAATTTTTACTTTCTAATCCATTATCAATATTGACTCTAATAACTTTTCCATACTACTACTTTGGACGATAAAGAGTTTATTAGCGCATTGAAAACCTGGCTCCGTATCCAGAGCGGGGACTGGTACCGACAGGGCATATGCGCCCTAGTGAATCGCTGGAGAAAGGCAATAGAACTTAAAAATGATTTCGAGGAAAAAGAGAGTCAGCGACTAAACCATCATTCTTTTATATTTTTATTTCATTTTTGTGAAGTAATTAGTTATTGAGAAAAAATTTGGGGCATTACTTTTTGGAAACCCTTCGTAATTTTCTGTAAATGGGAAATGGCAGAAGGTGTTAGAGAAGAATCAATGGTGGAAGTTGAGTGATACTAATTTTTTCGGAGATCGCATGATAGTTATCGGCCGCTATCGATTGGAGAACTTTCGTAGATTTCGGCTAGTTGCTTTTGGAAGCTAATTGTTGCCATCGTAAACTGGTAACATGTATTTTTCGTCTGAGTGAAATCCTACACAATTTTTTCGGGAGAAACGTACCGAAGTAACGGTCGAATAAAATAACATTGTTAACTCCGCTGGTGTGAATTCCTTGTCACGACCCGGGTTTCGACGATTTGTGAGATCTTCGTCCTGCCCAATCTTTAACTCTTGTTGTCTTTGCATTGGATCAGCGTAGACATTCATGCCGTTGTTCATTTGTTCGCGACATTTTCAGCTGTCAGGGGGAAAATTTCTCGTTGTATTCGCTCTCTGCGCCAGTAAATTCGTCCGATCCCCTGTTATCATTTTGCGTGGTTGGTTGCCTTGCACTGTGCATGAATTATAGGGCATACTTGAATACCCATGATATGTTGTTGGGGTTGAGATAGATGGATATGAATTCAGGCTGCTATCCGCAGAGAGTGGTGAAATGCATTGTGGGATGGGAGAGGGTGGCTTACGGAAGGGTAATCCCTCGCTTGGATAATCCCTCGTAAAAATAACCAGAGTTCTGCTGTCGTCGATTTTCCTTTTAAAATAAAACTGATCCCATATTTCCCATCGGTTCATTGCAATAGTATGGCTTTCTTATGATTTTTGCTTAAAGTCTGTTGATATCATGGCACTTGTTTTCTGGGCAGTCAAGGAATGGACTCATTGATGACTCCTGATTCATTTATTTTCCTTTAGTTTAATTTTTTCTGCGAAATTTATGGTTTTTCAATGAAATGCTTTTCTTATTAGGATAAAAAGTACGATTCATTAACATCCACATTTAATGTATCTATATTATCTGGAGGAAAATGACACATTTGAAGAATAAAGGCAAGCGGGGTGAATTTTATTGTTGGTTTTCATTTCAAAACTGCTTTCTCCTTTAAAATAGGAAAAGATTTTTGAAATATATAACTGTTAGAGTCAGTTACAGGTTTTTACTTTTTTTTCAAATCCCACAATTTCCAGAAAAGTACGCTTCATATGCTTTTCTAATGACTTACATTTTAATTTTATTATGTTCGTTTGTCGAATTGCCATATTAAATGGAGTTCATAAATGAGCTTTACAAAAGTTCTGTCTCTTCTCTATCCCTTAACTCTCTAGCTATTTATTGATGGATCGTGTTTTATTTCTTTTGTTCTGAATTTTCTATTTATAGTTTTTATTGTTATCGTGGAAGTGTAAGTATTGTCACGTCTATAAGTCAAATCTATTAGATTCGAATATTTCGAATCATTCGGTTTCAAAGAATCCCGATTTGCAGGCGAATCGAATCGAATTAAGCCTGATTCAAGTAAATTCGAATCAATTTCGAAGCATTCGCTTAGCTCTAATCAGTGATAATCTTGAAGTTGGGATGTGGAGTGATGAGTTACGTAATGGACGTAAAGGCACTTTGGTATTGACGAATGAGAGAAATTCAGGACTGTCAAAGTAAGAATTAGTGGTATTTTTTGATGAGTATCAGTCGAATTAAAGTCTTGAGATGGGAGAGACTGGAAATGGAGAGGGAAGATACTATGTCGCCCGTAGACGCATTGTGGAAATTTGAAACGAATAAAATTTCCTTAAGTGCGACTCGAACCCGGGACCTTAGGTTGGTACTTAATCACTTGAATAACTTACAGTAGTACCTTTGAAGATAACCTTTTAAACAATAAAATACTTCGTTTGACTGTTATTGTAAGAATTAAGGGCTTTGTAAATGAGTTTTAAGTCGGATTTTAGTCTGTATTTGGAGAAACTAAGGTTTAATTCTCATATTGGACAAGGTAATCCACATATAGAATTCTCAAACCATTTTGGCCCTGTGTAATCCATATATAGAATTCTCAAATCATTTTGGTCCTGTGGCCTGTAAGCATCCGGACATAAGATTTTCTTCTGGAGATAACTGCTCTTAACTAAATGCCCTTTAGTCTGTGATCACACGAAAGCGTATTGTTATGAACATGTAAACAATGACCTAGCTGTGTTTAAAGACAACCAGCATCAGTCTGTTGCGAGGAAAAAGGGCGTGGGTAGTGTTGCGCCTTGTATTTTGATCATTATATATTTTTTTATGTTGCTATGAAAGTTAATGGCGTCGTTTCGAGCACCAAATGGAATAAATGGTGGCAATCGGCAATCATTATTTTTATCTTCTCAGCAGGTGTCGTACTCGCCAGCTGCTCCGCGTAAGCGATATAGGATTCAGGGGTGTTGCCGAAAGAAATGGTGTGTAGTGTGTGACAGAAAAAGTAAAAAAAGGACGTATTTCGCTATGATAGAGAATTATTTCTAAGGCAATAAAACTTAACCAGGGTTGGTATTGAAGTAAATTTGTGTTTATTTGTAAGAATTTTGAGCTACAATGAGATAAAATTCAGTGTAATCTTTGAACGGAATCCTGAGTGAATTTCATTTTAAGGAAACAAGCTTTAATATTCACATGAGATATTCTGTAGAGGGTTGAAAATACGCGTCGATGGAGGCTCGAACTCGGATCATACGAAGTCACGCCGAGTGAAATGGAAATTACACCATAGCCGTGTGAGTCAAAACAATTGCCAAATTACTACTTTTTTAATCACCTGACTGGTAGTGTTAACTTTTTGAAATCAGTTGCCCGTGATAATGGCATTAATACTAGGCAGGAAAATACACTCTTTCCTATTTTCTATGAGACAATTACATTTTTACTTGCATTTTTGCAGTTAGTTGCTAAAGAGTCGAAAAAAGGCAGTAAAATGTATCATTTCTAATTTTAGTGAATTAGCCAGTAGTTTGAATTTCTAATTTCTATCAGATTTATGTGAAAATGGTATTAATATTAGGTAGAAAAAAATGTTTTACGTAACATTATTATTCGACGGATATTCGAGAGCCATCTTGCTCATAAGATCCCGTCAGCATTGATGATAGCTGAACAAGAACAATACATATCTAATGCATCACTGTGAACAGTTTGAAATCTTCTCAATTGATATTCATCATTCAAATTCTACGTTTTCATTGTGATTGCAGAACACTTCTGAAAAAAATGTTTGCGTTGCTATAGCTCGGTAACTATGGAGTTGCGACCCCATGTTGATTTGACAAAAAATGCTTAAAATCACCTCCCCTACCTCCTCCGGAAGTTTCGAACTTTCCTCCTGAAACCCTGTTTATCATTTGCATTGTTGATCAATTTACCGGTAGTTTTAACTTCTTGAAATAAGTTCTCCATGATAACGGCTTTAATATTAGATAGGAAATACTATTTTTCTTCGTCTTAGTCCCATTCTCTCGTGTAACACCTTGTAAATTCGAGTTTAAATTAAAGTTCGATTCGCAAAAAAATTGTACGGAAAGATAACTTTTGGTAGTTCATATCAGATAGAGGACGTGTTTTTCCACAAGTTTCCAGAATAAGAATATAATGACATTTATGTACCTTCTCAGCGGAATCACCTCAAGCTACCGAGACATTCTCTCTGTAGATTTTTTAAAGGTGGATATGATGCCTCGGCTTGTCCCGAAAACCACAAGATTCATCAAAAAGAGCGGATCCCTCCGTTGTTTTTAAAATTTGGCTTTGACTTCGAGGATTGTGACGCGGAGTATATGCTGATCTCTGATTCATCTCATTCCATGTCTGTCATTCTTGAACATACTGTTATTTTCATGCTGGAATAAATTTCAGGTGCGATATCACAGGATTCGGGTTCGACTCCCGATCATAGCGAATGATTGTTCATTTGTGGAATTTCGCCATTCACGTGCTGTTATGGGTGACTCCTTTGAGATAATATTACATCTGTAGCGACATCTACGTAGTGCCCTGCGAGCTGCCGCATGGTCGTGTGGCAGGTGTTAGGACAACAGCCGTGTTAAGATATAAGCTTTTGGGGGTTGAAATAGTGACGTGTATTATGGGAGTGTAATGAGTGGAGCTCTAGCGACCTAAGCCTAGCGTGTAGCCTCCGAGTCTCTTGAGGCTCCCACCTTAATCCCTATAAAAGTTTTGAAACACTATAATCACAGCAGGATTGCTAAGAGCGATCGATATATTCGCTCGTAGCAGTTTTTAACAAAGCGTACAGCTTTTCTTAGATTTTATTAATATATTTGGTTAAATCTACTTGACCAGGATCCCAAATGCTAGCGGCGTATTGATGCTAAAAATAATTTTGATTTTTGTCATGTGAAACGTATCCTCACCCAGTGGATTGGATTTTTGGGAAGGCGACCGACAGCCAATGTTATTTGCGCCATAGGGGATAGGAAAGGGAGGAAGGTTGGATAGAAACCCGACGTCGGCATTAGCCTGCTCTTAACGAAAGGCTCCTAGGAAACCACGTTTTAACGTCTTATCCGACAGACGGAGTACTGTACTTTAAGTGCCCTCCATAAGACACTCCAGTAGGGATCGGGTTTCCTCTGTAAAATATTCTCCTCTGCAGGGATTTGAACCTTGACTGTCCGTATGGTTAACCAGTACTCTAGCCACCACACCAGCCCGTTCCTCTATCCCAGTGTCGTTGAGGAACATCGAATGTCGTTTCCTCCATCTTAAGTGAATTTTAAGTCCGAAAAAAAACGTTCAATGACGTCATTCACCGAGTTCCCGATATCGTGATATCTACACGTTGCCAATAGTGCAAAGTTTAAATGAAAACATATTCCAATAACAAAATTTTTTATTCCGATAAAACTTCACTGCCTTGTATTTTTAAGGCCACGAAATACATTAAAATGTTCGAAAACGCTGCCAGTGTTTGGGATCCTCATGATATAAGCTTAAAAAAGGAGTTAGAACGCGTGCAGAGATCAGCAAGATACGTGAAAGTCCTTTGTGATTGTCTCATTATTATTACTGACCTCTTGCAACAACATGGATGGAAATCGCTTTCAGATTGTCGATTGAAAATTAGACTCAATTTTGTATGTAAATTTAAAACCGATATATTTTCAGGCGAACTTTTCAATATATTACGAACTCCAACATACTAGGGTAGATTAGATCATGAAAATAAAATGAAGTAAGTAGATTATAGAACAGAAAGATTCAAAGTATCGTTTTCCCCGCGATCTATCAGAGACCATAATGGCTGTTTTAAGACTTTGAATTAGGTTAGTAGCAGGTAGTGTAGCTGATTAATTCATATGCCACCTAATGCATGTTTCTAAATCTACCAAGTAGTACTAGAACCATGTTTTGTATGCTCCCTACATGACTCTTGTGTCACATTAACAGTTGAATTATAGATTATTTGAGTAGTTTCTGTAACTTTGTAGTATACCGAAAGTGTGGTGCTTGTTGTAGGTGAAAGTAAATTCCTTCGCTGTAGTTCACGTTGGTAATAAGTTACCCCCTACCAAACACCCTTGTAGTGGCTTGCAGGGTAATAAGTAGACGTGGAAGTTGTTGAATGTAATGCACGTTCTCTTTGACGTCCTTCAAGATTTGTCTGTTGAATTTGCAATGATATCCCTTTCTTGGACTTTCGCTGTTATTCCTTTCTGTTGTTGTGAATGAAGCGGGTGACTGCCAACGCGATGAACGGAAACGAGATCAGCAGGAAACTAATTTTCGGATTCAAGTGTGCTGATAATTACAAAAAAAATACGGACTCCATCAAATTTTTAATGAAGAAAGCTGATACAGATGCGAAAACTCGGAAACGAGTGCAGACTTCCATTGGTCATGTTTCCCCTTAAATCAACCGCCTCGCTGGTCTACTCGCGATAACGTCCCTGACACGAGCACGTTGTCCGCCGGCAATGAGCGATTATGGCACTCGGCCAGAAAAACACACGCGGGACTCACGGCTCAGCACCATCGCGTCCATCGCACGGCAAAACCGAAGATATATATTCCCGTTTCGCTCGCGCTCTTTTTTTTCTTTCATTGTTATAGCCTCGGGAAGGGTAGGGGGAAGGGAAAGTAGAAGAGTGTTTTCAGAATGCTACGGTGTCGCAGTTAATTCAGAAAGGCACTCAGCTCTTTGAAGAAGTGAAAAAAAACGTATAAAAATTCTGTATGTATATGTGTGCAATGTTTGTGGGAACGTTCACCGCTGATCTACGCGGAGTAATTCAATTTTTTTTATATTCTCCCTCTTTCGCTCGGGATTTACGTGGTAAATTGAAAAACAAAAACACAACGGACAGCGAATCGTGTCGTCGTCGTCCTCCTATCCGTCTCTCGTTAACCGCGGAATGCAGTTTCGGGCTCTGTCATAAGTCATTTGGTTGTTTTGAAAGGGATATGCACTTTCCTCTCGATCCGCGATGGACTTGAAATTCACCCATGGTGGACTCAACACCAGAGAAATGACAATCGACAAACGAGGTTTCCTGAACGGCACCTGGATGCGAGATCTGGATGCGTGATGCATCCGAGTAAAATTTTTAATAGCAAAAAATTTTTTCATCAGCATCCATTAACTGTGAGGCATTTCGGAAAGGGGACGTGGAGGTTACTGCTGGTTAAGAAATTATTCCATTTGACTTCATCGCCGCCATCATAGGTCGTTTAGTCCTAAACCTTGTTGAATGCCGTTTTAGACAAATTTTGAGGACACCAAGTGTAGCCACAGTATTATGTTTAAGGAGTCACCCGCAATAGTGCGTGAATGGCGAAATTCCACCGAGGAAAAATCATTCGCTATAGTGGTATTCCGAACCCATATTCCTGAATATCACTCCTGAACTAGATAGCGTAGATTAAAGATTAAGTGGGATCCGCTAGAGAAACGGAGGCTGCGCGCTAGACAGTTTTGGGGGTGCATTGTTGTCTCCTTTTTTTCCTAATTTCATGAATTAACGATTAGAAAGTTATATAAGCGTAGACAGGATATTCTAGGAATCATTGGTATGAAGAAGATGGAGGAGCATTCCATCGAAACATTGGCAGCAGCCAATATCCTTACTCGGCGGGAAGCCGAGAGAAATTGATATATCTTATTCGCTGAGGAAGAACAAAATCTTATATTAAGTTACAGCATAGATTAATAATAACTCTATGGTCATTGTTAATGCAACTGCTTGGGAACTTCATGTGAAGGTGTGATGAAATATACATTTTGTATACCTGAATGGAGTTGAATTTGGCCCCTTTTTTTCAGAACCTTGGCTATTCTCCCGGGATTAATAGAATGCAGCTA
Organism: Ceriagrion tenellum; assembly: GCA_963169105.1. Taxonomy (NCBI): domain Eukaryota; kingdom Metazoa; phylum Arthropoda; class Insecta; order Odonata; family Coenagrionidae; genus Ceriagrion; species Ceriagrion tenellum. Next base: position 44,327,792 of record OY720644.1, on the reverse strand, counting down.
CGTGAATCAATATCCTCTTGCTGGTAACTGAGAATTCATTCGCTTCACTATTAGTTTTCATGAGAAACATCCACTGTTCCCAGTGATGCGTGAATGAAATGGTGCATTGATTCCTCGGCGATGTTCTTGCATTGATTTTTTTTATACACCGTGCGCATAATTTATTTATATCGTATTTTTTTATTAAAATACGAACGCTTTTTGCGCGGCCTTTGTTTTCTTATGCATGACGTTGAAAGTCAGATTTTTGTGTAATTGGATGAAAAGCCATTGTTACCTACGTTGGCACCCTTTTTCATAAAAGGAAGCTTTTTTATGGCATCGTATTGGAAGGGTCAGGCACGTGTTTCATTCAGAAAATGCCGCGTATGTTGTCCAACGCTCGATTAGATGTTGGCAACCGGTCCATTCAAAATTACGCCCGGAAATACGCTTAAAAATTGTTGCCGCGCTGATCAATAAGTTACAAATGCAGAGAGCTGGTTTAAACTGGGTTACTGGCTTCACTGAATTGGCTCTATGAATTATACTAAAATAATATTCATTGATTTCCATATTTATTTGCTGAAGTGTTCCGAATTAGTTTGTATTACTGTTTCGGACTAGTGATTCGGGTTAGTAATGTGCCAAGAGACTTAGCTTATGTGTTCATCTACATCTACGAAATACCGTACAAGCAATGAATAGGGTGTGTGTCACGGGGTGATTCCACTCCTGGCATGCAACACTCAATCCAGCTGAAATCAGAACCGCGCACGCTCGCCTGGATGCCAGGCGCAGGCCAAAAGCAGTCAGGATGACAATACGCGGTCAGACCAGAAACTAGGATAGTGCTATGTCAACGAGCATGCTACCATGCAGTATACCATTTAAAACTACTGGTTAGTACTATTTATACGACTGATAAATAGTTATGCAAGGTACTAAGTCACGCAGGAGCTATATCTTGCCGGATATTTCATGTGGGGTTAGTTGCTGATAATGATGTTCAGACATTTAGTACAAGTGCAAAACCTACCTTAACGAGTGAGGGTCAAAGTTTCCCAGAAGTGATCTGTCGCAACAATTATGGACCCTTATTGTACGTGGAAAAAAGATCATTTTAAATCCGTTAGTTCTAAAGTCTATTACCTTGATTGTATGCCTGTGATCGTTTCTGCCATAATAATTTGGCTCTAGCATCATAATATGTTGAACGCCCTACATAAAATAGTTTACATCAAACTTGCGTAAAAGAATAATCCATATTTTTCCCTTCGATCAGATAGAAAGCGCTTTTCAGTGCTTTCGGCATTCTAGCGCAGTATCTTCTGAATATTTAAATACTGTGATCCTTTGGTGTTGTTATGTGTGAAATATGAAGCTTTCATCGCTGATTTACTCATTTACTTCGCTTTGACCTATACCCGCAGTGCATAAGGGTGAAACATTTGATTATCTAGAAATACACAACAATATTTTGCATTCAATTGTTTGTACATAGTGATGACCCTTCGTTATCAGCGACTATCACAGCCCACGGCAGTTCCCTTGACCATTTTTGCTTTTGATGTCTGAAGAATGTAAATGCAAAACTCTGTAATTCAGATGGATTACCCTATCAACTACCACGCACATTAGGCGAATGAATCTCTTTGGCGAATTTAGGCATCCCATATTTTCTTTCTCGGAAATATGAAGGCGAAGCGTCTGTATCGGAGTGATGATCATAATGCAGTGGGAAATTTCCTCGTGAACTTCATTGGAAAATCTAATTGAGGACTCCTCCTGCTGCCACAGAAGAGAGAACTGGACCCTCTAAAAAAATCGAGCAGTGCGATAAATGCCTTTGCACGAGAAGTCTAATTGCCTCTGCGAAAGCAATTATAACAGCCGTGCTTGATCATTAGCTCAGTTTTATTCAGTCGTATTAACAATGCGACCATATCCGTGTGTATCGGTTTTCGAAGTAATCCAAGCCATACTTTTGATATCCCATCAAAATATCAATTAATGGCGTTAGCGGTTTTTAATGTGAGGGGCTGAATCATTCATTTTGCATTTTTAAGCACTAAGGCCCTTCTCAGAAACTGAAATTTAGTAAGCTGTCTCGACGGTTATTCTATTTTCGCTTGACGCCGTGTCAGCGAATGCCTTCGACTAATGACCGTGGTATTTGATCGGACTATTTTTGTTTTATCTGATTGGAAGAGATGATGATTAAGGAGAAGTGTAATGTGTACAGTGCGTCGGCCCTTCGTTATAAGCGAGTATCAAAGCCCAGGGCAGTTTTCTTGACTATTTCTACTTTTGATTTCTTTAGGCTGTTAACCCTTCGGCTACCAAGGGGGGTAACTCAGTTACCCCAACGCCACATTTCTACTGTTTTTATTTACAATTATTTTCTGATATTTTTATGCTTCCATGAGTTTGTTTTTAAAAATCTTACAATACGATTCCATGTGAAATCCTCATTCATTGATTGTTTTTTTTCTTCTAATTTCTGAAAAACTCGTTGGGGTTACTGTGTTACCCCTTTTGGGATAGTTCGTCTCAGATTCACCAGCCCGCTTTTTGAGGATCTGTGCACCATTCACAGCACAGTTTACCGAGATTTAAAATAACAAAAGGGATTCTATGTGTGCCTTCAGATGTATCATACCGCGCCGTGGACGGCAATCGTGGTCACCACGGCGCCTTCAATCCAACGGGGCGCGGCGCTGTGCCGTCTGCGTGGTGAAATGTGCATGACACCTGATTTACTTGTTCGATTTCCTTGACTTCTGTGCATGTATGGAAAGAGCAGCAAATGAAAAGCCAAATGTTGTGAAATATCAGGACATCCGATTAGACCTAGACAGGACATCCGATTAGATAATTGTATCCTCCAATCGGAGCCTACAATTATATTTATGTGTTATTTGATTAAATATAAATCATATTCATTATAATTTTGTATAATTGTTTTTATTTAAGATTTATGTCACACAGAATCCATTTTATGTATAAATTAAGCGAATAAACAAAAAAATACTGTGGGGAAACCGAGTTACCCCCCTTGGGAGAGGTAAGGTGAAAAAATACCTTGGTAGCCGAAGGGTTAAGTACAAATATTTCTCCTTCCAGTATGGATACATAGTAAGGTGGTGGTTAGAAGATACAATAATTGTAAAGTAGAAGGGCTAAAAATAGAAGGATTGTGGAGTTAAAAAGAGTAGACTTCATTTTTATACGATTGAAGTCGTTTATAGCTCAGTAGTTTACGTAACGCTAGAAGTAACAAAATTTCCGGCATATCCGTTGCTATTTGACCCCTTCGAAATATTTTTTAAAAAAGGCAATTGGACGTTTTAAATTGAAATCATATGTAAATTGTTTCGAAAATACCGTAAATATATATCATTGTGCATAACTTTGCAAGAATATAGGTTTATATCAACGTAAAATAATGTGACATTCCAGCATGTATGATGTGGAACAAGAGTACTTGGGCCTAGGACTTCTGTCCCATGTCCTATTCGATCCTAAAATGCTAACATCTCAATATTGCTGGTGGGACTTCGTAAAAATTACATGATATGCTTTATGATAACGAACAGTACTTTTAAACACGAAACCATCAATATTTGTGACAGTTTCCGGCTTGATAAGTTGTCTTCAGGCAGGCAGAAACATATTTTTTAATGCTACGCACAGGAATAAGTAATTAACCTGTCATATCGTACGGCGAATTTCAACGCGCAGAAAGTTTGCATAATCCGGAAGTTCAATAATATCTGGTGAAATACAAAATGCCTCATTGCGCCTCAACAAAGGAAAAACAAGTGAATACAAAAATTCGGCTCGTACAATGATATTCTACAATTTCATGCCCTACAATTTTTAATTGGTGAAATCTTGGAGGTTGGACAAAGGTCATCTGTGCAATTTTGATGGGAATTCTTAACCTTTTTTTACTGAATAAAACAGATTTATCGCGGATGTGTGGCCTATACCAATCGATTCCTCATATCGCAAAACCCTAAAATGCCTACATTCGAATGTATTGGATAGCCAGTTCTTGATATAATCATTACTTAACCGATACATTATGAATATTATTTTCCGCTTTATAGAATGGTACTAAGTGGACCACAATCACCAATTGGAACTAATTTTCAACGAATATAAAAAAGGAAAAAAAAAACGTTTGTGTGGAGCGTGACACTCTATGAATCAGAATCATGGACCGTTGAAAAAGCTGACCAGAACAGATTAGAAGCCTTCAAAAACTATTGCTTTGAGAGGATGCTGAAGATAAAATGGACGGACAAAATAAGAAATGGTGAAGTGAAAAGAAGAGTAGAAGAGGAAAGGACCATATGGGACACCATTCAGAAAAGAAGAACGAGATGGATTGTGCCCACCCTGGGAGAAACAATGGGTTTGTGAAGAACATAATTAAAGGCATAATAGAGCGAAAATTCCCAAGAGGAAGGCCCAGGGATAAGTTCATGGACCAAATAAAGAAGAAGGTTCATAGGACAACTAACAGGAGGTAAGGGAAATATCATCTGATAAGTAAGAGTGGAGGGCTGCAGTCAACCAATCTTGGGATTGAAAGACCACTGAGTTGCAAAGTTAATTGAGCATGATGCAACGGTTCATTTAGACTTAGTGGATTGACGTAATATGTAAGGGAATGGAAAGGGAAATAGACTAGTAATAAGGGGAAACCATAGAGAGAGGTCCAGAATAAACATGGAAAGATTGCTGAAGTTTGAACGAGGTGATGCAAAATTTCTCGAGATCGTAATGGAGAGTTTCATCAAGTCCGTCGGATCTGCTGGGATCAGTTATTATTTTATCTACTTTAATGTTTGAGTTAGTCTGGCTGGAAGTAAAACAAGTGGGAAATCCCTCAGAGAGTTGAATTATCATCGCTGCTTAAAAGTTTGCAAAAAGTGAAAACTGATTTTCGTAAATTCACGGTGGTGATTGTGACTGGCAAAAAATCGATTGAACATCTGATTAAAGAGAGAAATATATTATATTTTTTTGGGTGCCGTGAAATCGTAGAGATTGTATTCATTGTAATCTTTGAGGTCTTTATGAAGTTTCTTGAAATGGATACGAAAAAAAAATTATATATAAATAAAATACTTTAGGATTGTTTACAATCGCCCATTCTTTTTGTATTCTGTTTGCCTTTACATTATGTTTAAATATTTTCACTCATTACGTATCCTTAAGGAGATACCTACGCTTCGAAGCTTTGAAGTAGTTTTATTTATTTTATATAATTTTATAAAATTAATTTATATAATATAATATAACGTAATGCAACATAATTTAACGTAATGAGACACAAAGGATATCGTACTGTCTATTTAATTTTCAACACGTTCTACAAGCGTTTCAACTGACTAGCAGTCATCATCAGCTACAACTGTCAGCAATTGACAACGTCAGGTATGTGATGATGACTGCTAGTCCGTTGTAACGCGTGTAGTACGAGCTGAATATAAAGTAGACTGTCCGTTAACCTTTGTGCATCATTTGAAAATGCTGTTCTACATCATCTAGCCTAAGAAAGTGGAATAATTTAACGTGATGTAACGTAAAGTAACGTAATTTAAGGTGAAGTAACGTAAAGTAACACAATATCATTTTGATAAAAAAATAATTAAATAGAATTTGCATTAATAAGTAAATTTAGCCTTAGTGCCCTCTTTATATTTTTTTAGGATTTTGCTTGCTTTGTATATTTGGATTTAAGCATTTTTAAATTTTATCGAAGTACTCTGTTGTGTAAAATATTCTTCGACAAAGCGTTGAATCGTAGCTTTTACCTCATAATGATGGACAGTAATTATTATGAACTCCAGCCTCCATTGCCTTTCGAAGGATTTGATATGATGATTTTTTACGAACGGAGGGAAGGGTAAAATTGTCTTCAGACTTAATACATTTAACAAGGTATATTTAATCCCAATTTTGAAGTAGTTTTCTAAGAACTTTGTTAAACAAGGAAAATAGTTGAACTTTCCCTTGACAACGTTGAAACATTCATCACAGTATACTGGCTATGTGCTCCGACAGAAGCCGAAAGTCTGTCATTTTAACCAAAATACAAGTGCTAAGTTTATATGAGATTTTGGAAAATATTCTTCGGGCGGAAAATGAGATCAAAATTTTTATAGGAAGAGATGCTCTCGCATTGGTATTAAGATAGAGCATTTCCGCGTACAACGTCATAATTTTAAACCAATATATCTTCATAAATGATTAATAACCTAGTAATATTCAAACATCATCCGATAATAGAATTCTTACTTTTTAAATATATATTTAAATCGAGGTAGGTTATTATAAGGTAGGAAAGCCATAAAAGAAGGTTGCAGGCCCTTAAGGTAACGTGATTTTTTGCTAGATTTTCCATCATAATCGTTGCTTATTTTTTGTTTAATTTTATCCAGACGCTTTGGTAGTACTGTTTTTTTTTTCATTCTTGGATTCATCTCGTCAAACATAAGAATTATAGGCGAGGTAAAACATAGTGAGTAGACGTATTCATGTAATGAGATCGTATTATTTCTTCTTTTATCCCTACCTTACAGAATAAACGGGCATTTCCGCTCGTTTTTATATGCCATAGGGTAAAAATACAATTTGCACATCAAAATTCAAAAGCACATTACTATTTTTTGTCCGTCTATTAGGAAATTTGTCAAAGTGTAGTACTGGTATCTTGTGTTATTTGTAACATTTCTGATTAACTCCTTTATTTTCTTTAAGTAAAATAAAACACGCATTCTTACTCAACATTCAGTCAACACAGTCCCTCTCAAACAAATTACCATAAAAAATTCAAAAAATAAAGAAATAAGTAAAAATAAATAAAAATAACTTGTAAAATAATACAATTTTATAAGAAACTTTAAGAACTAGTACCATCAATTTTTCAATCAATCAATCCTTCATTATCAAACGTAACTGATTGGAAAGTTACTATCGGGACAGCCCAATGGAGAACTTATCATAATGACCCCGTTGTCGATTCAAGTGTTTGTCTCACTGATTAGAGAGAACTTGGGATGGATTTGAAAATTACAAAGATAATGGAAGCGCTGCATTAAGCGGATTCAGATAATGGAGGCGCATGATGATGGGAATGCGTTCATTGTCATCCGAATCTCTAAAATCGAGGTTTCTCTTTGTAGTGACTAATGATTTCGCCGGAGCTCTAGCCATTTGAGTGCAATTATCCGGGAAATTAGAAACTCAAGGGCTATCGGTCTCCAGTTAATAGAGGCATTGTCTAACGGTGGGATAACACTTTGTCATATCTACCTCGCAATTACTTTAATTTTCCCGTAGACGTCGCTAGAGTTCATGTCCCGACCATTGCCTTCGTCTGGATTAAGTTTTTCTATATGAAATATACTATAAATGAGCTCAACTTTGAACATTTCAAAATGTGAGAATTCAGGATGGAATGAAATCATTGGGGTGGATGAATTTGGCATCATGTCATCAAACTGTAGCCAGACAACCCAAATGAATACCATATTCTTATTATTAACTAAAAGAATTACAAGTTGGCTATTTTCCAGGTGGTGACAGTAAAATAATGTAAAACAAACGTTTAGATAATCACCAAAAATAAAACATAAAATCAGATATCAGTTCTGATGAAGGCTTCCGCGGGGCTTTGATGGAGGTTGATTCCTTTTTTCGGGTTTTCCGCCGCGTTGGTTCATGTTGAGGACAATATTTCGCCGGCTGTCCTGCTGGCTTCCTCAGGTCCATGTACAGCACAATTGGAGAACAGATCTACTTAATGACAGTACAATTTCTTTCTCCGTTTGCGTTTCTGCTGCAACCAGAGCCAATTGTGTTTTCGTGAAATTTTCCCGATCATTACCTATAGCTTTTCATGGCGGGAGATACATTTGGATGGACCTGACCTTACGTGGACCTGAGGAAGCCAGCAGGACAGCCGGCGAAGTATTGTCCTCAGCATGAACCAACGCGGCGGAAAACCCGAATAAAGGAATCAACCTCCAAATCAGACACAAATAGAAAAAAGTTTAAAGTTAACAATGAATCAATCGTTCGTAATAAATTTTCGGCACCAATAACTAAAAACGTTTATATTGGCAGGTAAGGGCTCAAATAGTTCTGCAGGAAGACTATTCTAATCTACAATCGTCCTGTTGAGTAATGGAAACTTTTTTACATTGGTCCTTTGTGACCGACGTTTCACCTTGTGTTGGTGATCATTCCTACCAATATAGTTCGGGTTTTTTAACATTCTGTCGCAGTTCCTCCCATGCATTCTCGTGTGTGCGGAACAGCGCACAAAGTCTATTTATTTTTTTTCTCAGTCCTAGAGAGTCCCATCCTAGCAACACTTGCAGCATTTTAGTGACACTCACAGTCCTCTTATGTGCCAAGGAGTCAAATCTTGGCAGTTTGTGACTTACGGTACTTCGCAACTTAAAGGCTATCAGTTACTTCGAAGGCTAAGAGTCACGAGAAGGCTATGCTAAAACTTTGGTACAATGCGAGAACATTTTGTTATGGAATCATTAGTTATGAGATCCATGAAGTTATATATCTCTTAGAAATAGTCGGGTCGCAGGAACACATCTCCTAGCTACATTACTTATTTACCAGTAGTTTATTGCTTCGAATATTTGATCTATTCTTCTACCGCCGGATGAAATTTATGAAAGTTTAACCAATGAGCAATCGCTACTGCGCGTAATAATGTCAGTAAGAGAAAAAAATGGTCGTTTGTCTAAAAAAAATTCTATTTAGTTTTATCTTGTAATAATATTGTTCAATTTATCTAGTAATTAAGTCTCCAAGCGGTACATTACGCATCCACGTTCTTGACTACTTATGGGACTCATAACTCGATGCTATGCCAGTTATGAAACCAATAAATTTATCTAATCTTTCTGCAACACTTATTGAATGGTTGCCACAGTTCATGGGTCCCATAACTTTATTGACGGCATATGTGTCGTTCCTGCCACTTTCCACGAGTCCAATTAAATTTATGCTTCAAAAAGGACAATTATGGACCGCGTTTTATAACTCCTAATTGAGAAGGAAACTGCGCTACGAAGAGTTGTTTTCTAAAGATACACAAAAATTTTTGTTATGAGTAAACTTCACCAAATTTTATATTTCGTATAAATTCTTCATCTGATAGAATCTAATAGGGAAATGCGTTAAACCAAGACTTTTAATACTAACGAAAATCGAAATAATGCTGACTGCAACTGGCTATAGAGTAACGTTGCAGTAATTAAGACATAATTTTAGATTAAACATGAAGAAGTCTTAAAACATGTTATCATGGCATCCGTCAGCACATCGGCCAACGAATTGAACGGTCCATTGACTCGGATCCTGATCGCTTACAATGCACTATAAGCAACAAAGCGCTCTCTAATCGTTTTGCTCGCTCAGAATTTTCCTAACACTCTCCGCCGGCTTTGGATCAATTCATCCACCCGTGCTTATTTCGCAGCGGGGACCCACGTCGCTAAAATTTCTCCCAGGCAGTCAGCGCCATCGGTCGGTGAATGGGGCGAATCTTATCTCCGGCGCCGGACTCATTAACGCCATCAGCCTAATGATTCCGTCGGGAGTGAAGGAGTGGTGGCAGTGGGTGTGAAGGGAGGGGAAGGTGTGGAGGCGGGTCAAAAACGCGTCCTTTTGAAAGTATAATCACCTTCCTTTACAGCTCGTCCCATCTCCTGCCTCTCCCGTCCTTTCCTTCTGTCCTCAATGTCTGTCCTTCTGTCTGTCTGTCTGTCCCCCTCCCACGCGTAGTGCGCATAACCTCTTTAGTCTGTTTCCGTCGCCGGGGGGAACGCGAGCGTGCTACTTCGTCGGTGTCTATCGTGGGAGGAGCGTTGAGAGAAAGGTTTTTGACAGCCATCGGCGTTTCTCGCCACTCTTGGCATTTTAACAAGGAGACACGTCTTAAGCACTAAGGGGGCGTATTAACCGTTTTTCTTTTTTGCCATTCATTTATTATATACATATACTCCCTAATCGGCATAGCTCATAGTTTTAATCGCCCACTCAACAAAATATGATGGTAAAATCTTATGATGATACAAATGTATTAATATATAGGTAATGACATTGCTTCCGGGTTTCTCTGCATTGCGTTATCTTGTTGATGACGTTTCCTGGCCAATGCTGGCCACACCTTCAGATCAGGTACGGATGGTTCAGATCAGGTTCAGGTCAGGTTCATCATCAGTGTGGATGATAAATAAATAACACTGATGATGCAAATATAATAATATGGAGGTAAGTTCATTGCTTCCGGGTTTAACTGCGTTGCGTTATCTTGTTGATGACGTTTCCTGGGCAATGCTGGTCACACCTTCAGGTCAGGTCCAAATGGTTCAGATCAGGTTCTGACCTGAACTGAAGATGTTCGAATGGTTCAGATCAGGTTGGAATTGCGAATGTTGGAGGTTCGAGTGGTTGGTTCAGATCTGGCGGAAGGTATTCGAATGGTTCAGATTATGTTCAGGTCAGCATGTGGCCTGCATTGGCCACGAAAAGTTAACAAGATAATTCAACGCAGCGAAACCCGAAAACAAGAGAATTACCTGCACTACAGCGCTACGAAAGCCCCAAGCAGAAAAATAATAATATATAATCCAATAGAGTTTTGCAAATTATCGTATTAATTATGAATGCCACCCCACTGATTGATTATAAAAACGGATGCAACAGTTGTTGTTTGAAATAGATATTCAACCGACAAAAGGTAGGTTTTTGTTGGAATTCAGGGAACAATCATCTTATTGTCTACTTTTTCTGTATCCTATATATCTCTAGTACTTCTTTTTTTCGCCTCAGCATACGATCAACCTCTCTTCATCCCGTGAGTGAAACCTATTTTTTTTCTTTCCCTTCCCTGCTTGTTTAACATCTTTCCCTCTTTCACAGTCTTTGAGTTACCCGTAGCCCCTTATTACTTCCTCCAGCCACCAGATATGCTTATAGGAAACAATTATCCGAGGGAAGAGTTCTTACAGGGACACGATCCACTATCCGGGTGATGGAAGTAAATTTTTTTATATGGAATTGATAACCGAAATTTGCGAGGGGGATCGAGTCTGCATAATTTGAATAATTGTGGCTCCAAGTGAAAACCCGCCTACCACCTACGTTTATGTGAATTATTTTCCAGTGACATTGGATTTTGCGAGAGTTAAGGTTGCTAAGTTGCAAAGAAAGACATTTAATCATTTGGGTCTGTCTTTTCCACATCACATCTTCTCTTGGGCATGTATGGGTGACTATTTGAAGACCATGAAATCAAACAAAAAATCAAATTGAACGATACGGTTGAAGAGAGTAACTTGATAAAATATTAGAGAAGCTATGGCGGAAATATTTCGCTAAAAGATTTTAAATTTTAATTTTTGTTCTTTAGTTTTCATCAACGTTAAATTATAAACAATGGAAGGCTGGAAAATGTTAATTTAATATTTGTTGTAAATTTATAGTATAAAAAAAATTTCATTAACCATGATGTCTTATTGACATCAATGTATTTATAACATAAATACGAATAAATTTGCAATTTTTAACAATTTCAAATATATCTGCAACGGTTTTTATATTGACATATAAACCTTTCCTCAGTGCCTTATCACTTTTCTTTCACATACCCGTTTATATAACTTCCTTTACTCTACAGTCCATCCCAGCCTTCAGCATTCCTTCGGCTCCTATGACCTCTTCTCATCGCCTTCTTTCTCTCCTTAACTCCTCCAAATTTTCCTTTTCTCACCAGATATACTAAACACTTCCTCTGGTGCGTTCAATTTTTGGATCCAATAGTTATCAAAAAATCGTATCGAGTAGAGCCTAAAAGTATTCTTTAGAAAAAATATCTCTGTCACAGCCGGGAATCAAGGCAAGACCCTCGTAGTTGGAAGTTAGTCCTCTAGTCACTAACTCCTACTAATACTAACAATGCTAAGTTAAGAATACGGAAATAATACTCGTTTTACTTTATAATGTGTGATCAAATATGCCGTACCAATTCGAGCATATTATTTTTAAGGTTATCTTTAGATTTAAATGGGAGAAGGTAAATGTCGGTAAATTGAGATTTAAACCATCCAAGACTAATATACAAGGTCATTATTCACCCCTTCATACGTCCTAACTCTCTTCGTTCCTTCCTTAAATTTTTTCTCTTACCTCGTGCGCAACATTCTCTCCGATATCAAGGCCTTCAGTACCCCTTCGCTCATCATAACTCCTTCCAACCTCCTGCTTTGCTCTCTTCTAACCTCCCTTCAAATGTCCACTCTCCTCACCCACCATACGAAGCACTTCCTACGTTTCTTCCTTTCTGCCCCTTGCGATTTCTTCATTCTCATGCCACTCTAATGCCTGATGCATAATCTTTTCCTCATTTAGTGTAAGCTTACTCATTGGAAAAGTGAAAGAGAGATGGTGCTTTTCCAATCTTACGCAAAATCTGGAATATGCATCGAGCATTTTGGCCCTGCACAAAAATACTTATTTCACAGAGTCAATAAGATATTAAGGAAAGTCGCACGCTTTTCTGAAAACTGTTATAAGCGAACACGATGTGTTAGACAGCCAACACATCGTCCAGCTGAAAATTGCACGCCCTTTCTGATTACGGTGGTACATTGAGGTGGATGGAGAGATCATTACATCATTAAACCGTTATCTGACAACCTAAATAACAACCACACTGGTTACCCATGCTTTTTTTAGTACTTTCCTTTGGATAGCACGAAATTATGGACCTTTATGTTTTCTTCCGTTAATTTGTCTACATTAGGGCGACATAAAACCGAATGCAATATTTAAAAGCTTTTGTATTCTTCGGAAATTTTAGCAAACAAATTAAATCAACAAGCACCAAAAAAACAACAACATCGCAAGGAAGAACAACAAATGCACAAGAGCATGAACTGTTCAAGAGCGATATCGAGCCATAAGCTGTTCAAGATATTAGCGCAGTCGACAGTAATGCTGCCAAACAGCAAACACGACCAGTGTCGTTTAAGGACGAGAATTACGTGACAAAAAAATCCTTCACGATGGGCTTTTATTCAAATCACACGATTGAGAATTTTCTTTGAATTTTTCATTCATTTCCGAGCCAAATCAGCATAGTCAACTGAGCTAGAATCTTCGACGGAAAGTTTGCTTTTAATAAATGCGATCCTATTTTTTTTTAGCTCCGCTAATACTTTCTTTTGAGTTTTTTTATAGACTCTGTAAAACTAGTCGAGAGACTTTGAAGTAATAAATAATCGTTTACAGAATATAATTTGGTATCAAAATCTGCAGTTAGTGCAGATCTAGTCCTAAATGCACTGGAAAGTTCAGTGTTAAGAATGAATTGCAATGTGTAACGTCGTGCGTCTTACTTCTGCCCTGAATCAGGGGTTTGATTTTGTTTAATGTTTGAGCTGTTTTATTTTTTATTATAATTACTTTTACCGTGGGTTGTTTTGTTTAAATTGTTTAAGTGGTTTAAATTATAATTTTGACTGTTTTCTTTATTGTTTGTTTTGTTTTGGAGTTGTTGTCAAGGAGTTATTGATAAAAAGAAGGGGAGATTGTTGAGTGGTAAGATAAGAGTAGATGTACGATGTTTGGAGTGAGAAATAAAAAAAAGAGCCAGAAATCACAACTGGTAGTGTATTGTAGAGACTGAACACCGGAGAGGGCTGTACCGAAAATGTGCTGCATCAGTGTGCAGGAACTGTACCGTGATTATAACTGTACTGAAATTGAGCTGTATTACAGGGCTGGAAGTGTTTTGTTGCAATAACTGTACTGCAAAACTGCTGAGTAATGTTACAAACTGTACTGTTTGTTTTAAGTTAGGTACAGTCTTGAGCACACTTACAGTCCATTTGCAGTACAGTTGGAAAATAGATCACCTTAGTATCAGTGCAATTTCATTGCTGAGAGTATTGCAGGAAGAAGAATTAGGTTTGAAGGGCCACTTCGAACTGTGTTCGCGAAGATACGCACTACCCGAATTTATGACTACTAGCCCGAAATTATGACGAAAAATACCAGCCATTTTTTATGGAAACTCGTACGTTAATGCTCTACAGAGAGTCCTAATTTACCGAATGAGGAATTTCAAACGACTACAGTTCGTAAAAAACTCTATAGAGCATAGTTTTCATGCTTTATTGTCTATTTTTGCAAATTAATCATATTTTCATCGCAGTATTTTTTTCAGAATCACTAAAAAACTTCCGTTGAGTTATGAACCCACCGCTGAAAAAAATGATAGTAATTAAACTCAGCTGTTGATATTAAAACGTATATTTTGAATATTGTCTCTATTAAGACTACGAAAGTATCTCGCTCAAACTACCTTAAGTTAAATTTGCATTTATAAAATTATCTCCAGTATTTTACGAAGGAACACCCAAAGTGGAATAGAAATAGTTGTATTTATTTATCGCCACGAAAATCAAAAATATAGTTTTTATCCAAAAATCAAGGCCCTCGTGCGAGATTTCTCCGTTGGAAATTAAGCCTGGACCCTCGACCACCGTACTCCTATGAGGACATTACATGGACTGTGAACATGCCGTGAAATTTCAGCTCCTCCTTTCATAGGCCCATGAGAACACGGCCCTCGTCCAGCGGCACTAAACTCTGCGAAACTTAAAAGGCCATGAGGTGGAAGGCACGACGCAGAAGATAACGCCCTGGAAGAACCGTTTAACTCCGAAGAGGACGGGAGAAGAGGAGGGAATTTGGGTGTGTATTTGACCGTCTAGGGAACTAGGGTAAAGGGGAGAGCCGGGGCCATTATACCCTGCGGTGGGCGGGGATCAGAGGGGAATTGAAGGATGCCGGAGGTAAAGGGACCTGAAGAAGGGGGCGGGGATGCGTCAGTGTGAGGACAAGGTCAAAGGGCAGAATAAAGATGAGGCGGGAGGGCAAAGGAATATGTGGACCTGAATTGAGTGGTGGGAAAGATGGAGAGGTGGGGGTTTTAGGGAGGCGGAAGGATAGTGAGCCGGTCAAAACCCCTGGGGGTGACCTTGTGGCTTCCGTAGGGGTTTTCAGGCTCTTTATGAAGACTCTTCGAGGGACTCCTCGCGATAATTGAAAACGATCTCAATATATTTTAAATTAAACGCTTCCGCCGCCGTCGAAAAGGAGTACAATTGCGTGTTAGAAACAGGTTAAATTCCTTAAGTGGCGGATATAATGAAGACGGACATCACCCAGTGAGGAAACTGGCATTTTAAGGGGGAACCAGTACTTGTTCTGTGTTCTCAAGTTGCAAAAAATTATCTGTGATATCCATCTGATCAATCACTAACCAGTTCAGAAGGGTACCACTATCATTTTGCCGTTTGCATTACTTCCAGTGATATAGCACAGAGTCAAATAATATAGCAAAAGTATCCTTGGTGCCTTATTGAAAATTCAATCCAAGATGGCAAACTACATGGCTGACGAAGGTATGTGGAAGAACTCATATGTCTCAGAGACAGCTTCACCTCTAATTTTTTTGGAAGGGAATCTGCTCAGAATTGAAAATCTCACGAGCTGCCATAAAGATTCTTTCACTTCCACCCACATCCTCGGCGACGGAAAGAAGTTTAGGCACGCACGGAAATATTCATAACTTAAGAAGTTTACCCCTTTACACAGTGCTGGTTGCCGTAAGTAGTGTGGTAAGGGGGCTGACATTTCGGAAGAGTGAGGAATATTTTTCTTTAAAGTGAGACAAAAATAATTAATTTCCTGGTGAACTGATATTTCGCTCAAACTACTTTTTAAAATAGGTTTGAAAGCCTATATTTGGTTTGATAGACATTATCATACCATCCCCTGTCATTTTTGTCGTACTCTTAAATTGCATGGAATGAATTGGGAGATCAGGCATAATATTGGGAAAATAAGTATTTTTCTCTCGAATTGGATTAATTTTCTGCGGGGCACTTACGGCAGGTTTAAACATAAAGTTGACTTCTATGGAATTAGCTTGTGTAGCGATATCTCGTATCGTATCGCCACTAGTAGGGCATCCTTCTGCATACTCATTACCTCCGGCTTTTCGCAAATTAATGAATGACGGAAGTGAACAACGACTGTGGTTATGACGAAAGTCACCTAAATTTGACAATGATTGTATTTTAATTCAGCTGTTTGAGTCCCATAGGCAATCGTGGATTCAAAAATTTGCATGTATTACAATAATTATTCATCGTTACGTCGAATAAAGTGTGTCAATTGTGACAATGATATTTATTATCTAGTTACAGATAAGTCTTAAAGCTTACCTAAGGGGTTCCTTAGCATTTACAATATTTTGAAGTAAAAATAAATATTTACATCAGCAACAATGAGTCCTCTTCCAACTAATAAATTCGTTATTTATAATGTTAATCTCTGTTTGCTGTCATGTGTCCAAGATATCTCAAGATACGATGCGATTTATCGCAGGATCGATAATATACTTGCAGGAAAAATATAAACCAGTGTATTATCCTTGCAGTTAGCAACCGCGATCGATTACTACCACTAACGACCTTCACTGCCATGGAAGTCCGTGCTTTCCAATCGGATGTCGAGTGTAATGTGACCTTCATGGCGATTGTCATGAAAGTTACTTCCATGTGTAAACCCTCTTTAATTGTAATCAATTCATTTTACCTAGAAATTGAATTGTTAAGAAATTTAGCCATTGATCTTTCAGTGTTGTGTTAAGTAATTATCGAATTTCAACGCCGGCTGATGTAAAACTGCGTCACTTAACGATCCTCAATTTTAAGGGGCACTTAAACCAAATACTTTTCGTACAATATTGTATGGCCGGGAAACTTCGGTTTATAGGTACAAGAATAACGCTAAAAGATACAGGAATCCTAAAAGTGTTGGCGATCAAAGAAGGATGGGGTAAGGCATCAGCCGGGTAGAATTAGTAGGAATTCGAGAGAATGGGTTATTGTTACAAAACAAAGCCAGAGTTAACGAAAGTGGTATATAATAGCGGAGAGGTCGTTTAAGAGGAAGGATATGCCGATATAGCCACGGGTGAAAGTGGTGGAAGATTCCCCGAAGAGAAGAGTGGATTTTTGGATAATGGGATTCCAGAGTGGATTTTCAGAGCGGGTGAGAGTGGAATTACTAAAATGATACATATTTGTCAAGTGTATTTTGTGAGAGAAAGGGGAAAACTACGAAAGTGTTAGACTGGTAATTGCAGTAGAAGATACTCATAAATGGTGGAATATAAGGAGCTCTAAGAAGAATAGGGTGCGATAACAAAAAGGTATGACAAAAGAGGGACATAAGGATATGGCAGTAAGGGTAAATTATAAGATTTAGCTTAATGAGCCTACCATCATGAATTTTTTATTGTCATACTCAAAAGGATAAGAGATTTTAGGAATATATGCATATTTTTTAACTTTATATGACAACTTTTACTTCCTAAATAAAATTTTCTGATTCGGTGTAGTGGTTTCATCTTTACCTTTTGACCGAAAACTTTTCAATTATGAAATTAGTTTTAACATTTCTCCGTTGGCTTGCTGAATGAAAGTGTTAACTGTTGAATTTTCTTTTGAAGCTATGTTTTTACTTTGAAGTTGAGCTTTTTGGCTCAACATAGATCCATTTTGTTCTATTTGTTTCGCTGTAGAAATTTTTATTTTTGTAGGCAACTGAAACATGATTAAAATGGTACGAATATATACCGTATGCCAGATGACTAACGCCTTAGTAACCAACGCGAGGATTGAATCCATGTTTTAATTGTTATATTTTATCGCCCAGATATCTCCATGTTTGTCTGGAGACTACATATCGTGTGGATTTTGCAAGTCTCATTAAAATGATTCCTCTACTGGCACGCCCTGAATCTCATTTTTTCCTCTTTCTCTTGGATTTCTTCCTGCTTCCTCTCCTAGTCACGTAGAAAGCGTCACATAAGTCTCCTTTAGTTTTGTGAATTCGGCCGAGCTCTCTATTAATCTACCTAATATATAATGCTCCTTAACCTATCTACTACTACTTTTATGGTACTATAATACGATACTACTCAAGAAATTTGAAATAATACTGATTCCTGCCTCCATTCTTGTTTCAGAATCATATGCTCATGGCGGTAAAATTCTCGAGTTTATGCTTTCTTGTGTAATATTTTAGCCGATGGAGTACGTATGTGAAATTTAAAAAATATTAATGCCAGCATTAAACCTAAATATACTCATTGCAATAGATTTTGTACATTTTGAGGAAACTGTTCGAAGCCCAGGTTCCTCCTCAATCAGGAGTTGTAAAACGCGGCATATATGTGTCCTTTTTGTAGCATGAATATAAGTGGACTTGGCGACTCAATCACTTCCGTGGTCTTGCAGCTCGATTCTCTCGAACTCGCCGGAGAGGAAGAAATTAAACAACAGCCTACGACTGAAATCCTGTCGGCCGTGGAAATAAATAGGGCATTGCCCGGGGCTGGGTGCGGCGTGAAATTGACTGGCGTGACCCCAAAGTGAAAGGAGGGAAAGTCACAATTTGTCAACGCAACAAACTTTTTTTTTCATTTCCTAAAAAAATAGGAAGGAATGCGTCGAGTCAAGTGGGAAAGAACCATTTTTGTGTGTTTTTTTCCATTCCTTTCTCCCCCGAGTTAATAGCTGCGTTTTTCATTCCCGCGTCAGATGTGAAGTTAGAATAGCGTAAAAGCCATTATTTTGCAGGAACTTGCTTGATTCCATGGCTGGAACGCTGTATTCCCATCCGGAAATGCCGAGGTTATAGTTCCTACTAGGTCTTCCAGTTTGACTTTTAATTGAATCCAAGAGTATTTTAGGCTAATGGGCAGCATTCTGGCTGTCGAAAGGTGTATTTTTTTATGTTGGTTCCACTGCAATAGGTCCTTGACGGAATATCATCCTGCGTAATTACGAAGTTATTCCGTCTTTTCTGGTGTATTATCTTCCCAAATTCAAGTTTAAGCAATTTTTTCGTGAATTAAACTAATCTTGTGTAAATACCATCAGATTTTTGCCACATTAGGGTAAAACAGCCTCAATAGTGTTTGGAAAGAGGGAAATTTTGTACCAAATCAGTTTGGCGGTGCATTCCTCATTGTTGCGTAACTCTAATTTTCTCATACTTATATCGTCATCCTGAAGACTAACAGTTAGCAACTGTTAGTCTTCAGGATGATGCTTTAGCCGTCGGAATCGGTTGAAAGTAATAAATAATTTAATGGAATTGTATATTATTTTCATATTCCACACTTTTAATAAAATCTACCCCCGACAATAATTCCAGAACATGTAAACTATTGTCAAGGTATCATTTAAGAATTTTTTACGCCTAAGTATTTCCCAAAGTTACGCCCTAGATTATGGATAAATAACGGTCGATTGTAGTGAGCAATACCCAGCCAACCATGCGGTAATCGATCTCATTTTTTACTTACACACTTAAAGTCAAATTGAATATTTTTATCCAGTGTCCTTTATATCTTGAATAAATTAATTGTACTAAAAATTAACTTAAATTTATTTCCTTTCTCTCCTACCACGAAGAATACAACTTTGTTTGCCTTCATATGTGTCCATTAAAATTTTACCAACATTTGGAACAGATCTGGAGAATAAAATAAGGGAAATAAATTGTAGAACAGACAGGTTTAAAATGTATTTTTTCCGCGATCGGTAAGAGATCATTATGGCTGCGTTAAGACTTTGAAGTAGGTTAGTTGACAGGTATTGTAGCTGATTAATTCATATGCCCCCTACTGCATGTGTCTATATCTGCCGAGTAGGGCTAACACCATGTTTTGAATGTTCCCTGCATGAATCTTGTGTCGAGTTTACATAGTTACATTATATATTAGTTGAGTAGTCTCTGCAGTATCTGTAGCATACCCATAGTGTGGTGCATGTTGGCGAAAGAAAATTTCTTCACTGTAGTGTATGTTGGTGGTAGGTCACAAGTAATATGTAGGTGTAAATTCTCACAGCTCACAATTCTTCTAATTTATTCCTGTATTCTGACTCCGATGTCCATTTTTGCCGCATATTAGATGAACGATATTTTACAATGGCTAATTATAAGTGTGAAAAAAACTTCTGTAACTTCTCTTTGTTCTTTATTTCCCAGACGAGATCGTATCTCATTGTTTCAATACATTGAGAGGTATAAGGCGTATCACATTGATATTTAATAGAAGATTTATGGTTTTCCCGGCAAATTATATTTGTAAAATCTTCTAGGGTGTGGCTCCGGGTAAGGCTTTTAAAGGCCGACGTTTAGACGAGTAACTCCCTCATTGTCATTAGGGTTGAGGCCGTTACTCAATAAAATAAAACAATAACGGAGTCAATTCGATTTCAACAAGCCTTAAACGGATTCAAATGAGCCGGACAACAATGGGTTTTCAACCGCCCTTGGTCAGCTATTGAAAAACCGGGCATGAACCTACACGGCAATCAGTCTCAGCCCTTATGACGATGAGGGAGTTACTCGTCGAAACGTCGGCCTTTAAAAGCCCTACCCGGTGCCAAACCGGAGAATATTTTACAAATTGATCTTCGATGAAAATAAGAAGTGATCGAAACCGATCAGGTCAGATAAATAAAGAGGCGAGGAAAATCTTTTTTGTAATTGTTATTTCTCGATACATGCGATGAATATATTCCACTAAATGCTTCCCAGATAATTGCCTTCACAATATACTTTGTTGTATATGATGCAATATTAAACAATTTTCATTGTTTGCTGTTTTACAATGTCCAAAAACTTCAACACTAGTGCCGCAAATTCCCCTCACCCAAGTGACCGCCGGCAGCGGTCATTTTGAGCGATAGGTGTTTTCTCTCGTTTTGGTAATGTGTATGAATGTTTTTATGCATTCATTCCATTTTGAAGTGAGATATTTTGCTTGGAACACAAACTGACACCATTTTAAATTTATGAATAAGATTTATTGGCAATTTAGTTTTTCAGCTATAACACAAACTTGGGATACACAGATGTATCATGAATTTTGTAATACACAATGGTAGATGGTGGTAGTTTAGTGCATAAACATTTTTCAGAGTAAATATAAGTATGTTATTTACAACCATAGTGATGGAAAAGGGGTCCATTTGAAATACAAAAACGGTAACAATGACCGCTCCGGCGCTTCTAGTGTTAATAGAATGTTAGAAAATGAATGATACACTAATATGGGGGAATAGGGGAGGCCGTATAAAAATCAGGACGGCTATTTAAAAAAAATAATATCATTCCAAGAAAAACGGAAACAAAGGGAAAGGGAAAAGAATCGAGAAAAGGGAAGTTGGAAAAAGAGCGAGAAGGAGAGGGATATATATATATAAAAAAGGCGGAAAGATGAAGTGTCCTTCATCAATTGGCCCGCCCTTTTGAAGGGTCCTCGAGACACTTTGGCCGCGACGCCTCTCAAATACCCCGCCCCCTTCCAGACATTCAATCCCCACACCCTTCCCTTATCTGAGCTCCGGAAAAAAATACACCCCTTTCGCCTCGGACTAAAGTCCTTTCCTCCAACCCGACACCCCGCACTCTCCCACGTAGCCCCGCCCCCTTCCCACTTAAATTCCCCCCTTTTCTACTTTTTTAACTCTCGGAGTCAAAGCGTAGGAAATTGGAAGTAGTACTACCCAGTCCCCTCCATTCGCCTCAGTCGTGGACCGGGAGAGAATCTCGAATGAAGAGAGAATTCACTACCCCCACCTCTACCCACGAAAAGACCCCCTACTCCTAATTCGCGCCGGTGGGTTTGAACTCCAGTTTTTTGGAACTCCGTTTGGTGGGGTATTTGTGGCTGCCAATGAACTTTCGTTCGTCAATTTTTTTGTCTACTTGTCTTCGACCATGTATGTAATACATGTGTACCTCTTTCTGTAACTTCTCTTATCTTTAATGTCCCGGACGAGATCGTCTGGAAAATTGAGATGGTATCCTGTATATATGTGTGTATGTAACCTTAAGTTATATACCCGCCGTATCTAATTGATGTTTGATGAAAATATGAAGTAATCGAAATCGATCAGGTTAGATAAATAAAAAGGTGAGGAAAAAATGTTGTTGTTTAATGATGCATAATATTTGTTTCGTTATAATACATGATCGAAGCAACTTGTATCAATCCGGTGAAGCTTCCTATCTTCCCCATATATTTGAAGTGGCAACGAAGTGAGGCCGCGGAATAATGTCGAACTACAGCGTCGTATATCATCCGCCCACGTGTGATTTAGTGGTTACTTGAGGAAAGGATACGGAGTCCCGTCATTTACGGAAGTTTATTTTTGCATTTTCTGACATTTTTAAGGTGTTCGAAAGTATGAAATTCAATGTTCAAGTATTTTAATGTTGTTGCTATCCCAAACTTTGCCTACTCATTTCAAATGTGCATTTTGTGATTTATAAAATTCTTGGCAGTTGTCACTTATCACTTCTTTTTACCGTAATTCATTTTAAGAAAACGTGTTTACTTGGTTAATTAACGTATAGTCTTTTGAGTAAAGTTGATAAATTAACCAGATTTCAAAGTGTACTTAGTTCCCATATCTCAGTATTATTTTTCGTGTTCCGGATTTGGAGGGGGCGGCCGCCCTCACCCCTCTGATAGTTGCCATTTCAAGAAACAATTGACCATTAACCATTACAGACCCCTGAAACGTAGCAATACGCACCCTTCCTTCTAAAAAAACGACCATATTCCGCCCAGCAGATAAATAAACGGAGTTAGTATTCGTCTTCGAAATGCCTGCTATGACATTCGGCCAAGGAAACTTTGAAAAATAGGTATTAGTGGCATCCCCTTATCTCTTCAGTCAATATGTCTGTATGCGAATGCGATAAACTTGCAATTGTTTGACCAAGAAAAGTTCCTTTTACGCCACTGATCAACCCCACGTGCGAATGGGGATATTAATCGCTTGTGGATGCCAGGCCTATTGATTTATTTTCTACCTTGATAGCTACCCTTGTGGTCCTTTTGTACGATATTTCGCGATGGGCTGCGGAATTTCATATAAGACTGGAATACGCTTATTTTCTTCCTTGCCAAATGGAAATGTTGTCGTCAACGCTCAATAGCATGTCATATTCGTTGCGTCTGAGGTGAAGGATGCGTCTCGTGAACATCCATGTTTGACGTCAATTTTTGGGGTAATTGTGCAAACATCATTAAGTCCTCGGGTGAAAAAGTAAAAGAGAGGTGCTTCTTTGCTCTGGTTAGACGTATCTAGAATACGTCCCGAGGATTTGGAACCCTAATCAGAAAGACTTAACTAAAAAAATAATAAAAGGGAAACCTGCACGCCTCGCTAAAAATTGCTACAAGAAAACTCATAGTGTTTCACAACTTTTAGGGTGATTAAGGTGGGAGCCCTTAGACACTCGGAGGCTACACGATAGGATTAGCTTGCTTGAGCCATTCAAAACTGATGTCTTTCAAAGCGACAGAGAGAATATTATCATGACGCCTCACTACAACTCTAGGTATATCAGAAGCGAAAAATAAGAGTGATACATTGCCGAATAGATAGATACAAAAATTCGTTCTTTCCGCGCACGATGAGCGACCGCAATAAAATCTGAGCTCCACTGAATGCACTCTCATAATACACGTCCCCATTTCACCTCCCAAAACCTTACATTTTTACACGGTTGGTGACCTAAAACCTCCTGCCTCATGCCCATGCAGTGGCTCGCAGGGTAGTATGTAGATGTAGAAGTCCATTGAGTCTATCAAATTCTTTAGTTTCCTTTACTTAATTCCTTGTGCCAAAGTCTTCTGCTTGGGTGGATGACCTAAGCTGCCGTCTTGTTCCCCCTTTTGCGACCTCAGAATCATGCGAAACAAATCACCGAAACTTCACCTTCACCTATATAATGGATTGAAAAGCCTTCACTCTCTTGCTCTCGGTACACGGACAAGACGGTTGCGTGATAGTTTTAGAGACAGTTCAACAACACAGTTTAGATTATGTTATCTATTTTTTCAAATGATTTGTATTTATTTTTAAAACAGAATACGCGGTCGGTGTCAGCAGTTTCCGCTTAAATAAAAGAGCGGAAACAACCCCAACTTCTCAACTCCTCTCGCTTTAGTAGTTAGTGCGAAATGGTTCCCTAGTCATATAGATATCACATTCGAATTTTACGTTTTAATTTCAGTAGCCTCATAAAGTGTGAATCAAATATTGCATTATTTATGCTGCAATCAAATACTTTTACATGATTGAAAATCCAATTAATTAAATCAAAATATCTATAAAAACAATATGAATATTTAACTGAACTCAATTTTAACACGCGGTGGATTTAAAACTTCTTCTCAAAGGAAGGTTTTTGTGATCCTAAAAAAATTCAAAATGTTAAAATGATTTTCTTTCAAATAGTTTTTTCTTAAGAAAACATACTCTATAACGAGATCTAGGTGTGAGAAATTCCTCTTTTTTTAATAAGGTATTTATAATTTAATATAATAATTTCTCTGGAGTATTTGCACATACCATTTCCCATGCATGAGGGCTGGTAATTTTCGTTAAAATACTCGGTAAGTAGTTAATTGATAAAAGTATTCTACCAGTTAAGGTAGGTTTTGCTGAATGTCAGAGAATATTCTCCCGGTCCTCTACACATTCAAGGACCCTTCCCCTCAAGTATATGCTTTTTCGCCTCAGCAAACGATCTGCCCTTCTTCATCCTTTCCATGCAACCAATTCTCTTCCTTCCCCTTCCCCGCTTGGCCGACATCCTTCCCTCTATCACACTCTTCAGCAACCCATCGCCCTTTATAACACCCTTCAGCCAACTACCCTGCCTATCCCAGATTTCATTCAAAGTTTCCTTTCCTCGTCCACCATCTCAAGCAATACCTCGTTAGTCTTCCTTTCCGTCCACCTAACCCTCTCCATTCTCCTCCACACCCACATCTCAAATGCCTGTAGCCTATTCTCGCCCTCCTTTCTGAGGGTCCACGTTTCTGCACCATACAACGCTACGCTCCATATCAAGCTCTTCACCAGCCTTTTCTCCACATCCCTACACAATGTCTCCGTCATCAGCTCCCTTTTATTGCTGAACGCCTACTTAGCTAAAAAGCTTAAAAAGGTTATGTAAAGAGATACTGTCGCACTTCTATTCATAGAAGATATGTCAGCTTTAAAAGTTTTTTAAAAAATTTTAAACCAACACATCTTCGTTAAATTATTAATGACTTAGTATTACCTACAAACCATTCGGTTGTAGAAGTATGACTTCATAATATAGTTTGAAATCAATGTAAGTCATTAGGCTTGCCTGAAATGAAGGCTACCCCTAAAAAAAGTCTGCCCTCGACGGGCTGGTTTTTAAATAACGCCTTCTATGCCAATATTAGTGCCAATGAACCGCGTTAATTCTTACCTTCAAAATTAAACGCTAATCCTACTATTTTCAGGTTGTTGAATAGAATTTTGATTTTGATAATGCGTAGCTGTTTATATTTTCGTCGTCACAGTTGGCCGAATGTTAGCGAGGAAATATCAGATCTCTCATTTGACATTTTATTTTTGAGGCTTGACGTTTGTTTTTTCCAGTATTACAACTTATATTTTGTGTGTCATGAAATAACTGGGAAGCTATCAATTTCATTTTCGCTTCCATTGCTCATTCCTGTGTTTTTGTTTTAGATTTCGCATTGGAAATATGATGATGAAAATGATTAATCATTTTGACAGCTGCGTAACATATTTTAATGATTTCAAGGGACAGCTTATCGTACTTATGGAAAGCGCATTTTGAAACCGTACGGGTTATATGTATAGAAATAGATGAGTACTTTTTTTATAAATTGTCACGGATGAAGATTTCATTTACGCTTCGTTTTTGTTTTTCGCGCGTCGAATTTAATCTTCGCTCTTAATTTTAAAATATCGAATTTTCAATGTAAGATGCGTTGTATGGCGTTTAAACTTTTAATGGTCCAGCCTTGGCAAATTCGATTATTTATTTGAATCCTGTATTTTTAGCTCTATCTATATGAAAATGCATATTCTGAATTTAAAAATTACAACCTACTGACTGATATTGGTTCTAAGTAAGTTTCGACGCAATTTTATCATTTTCAGGTACAAAAGAGGATCTACTTTTCGCTGCTGCGGATGACGCGTGTCCATCCGTAGTCCTGTGCATAGCTAATCCTCAATTTTGAATTTATCTGCTGGTGAGTATTCTTTTGTTTTTGATTACGTGGTTGAGTATTCTTGAGTGCAGAGGACTCTTGAAGAGTAATTGCTACATTTTAAGATTGCGTAAATTTCCAATGCATAATGTTGCGTTTTTAACAATACTTAATTTAATAGCGATTTTAAGGATTATTTATTGCATTATATTCGTTTCCTCCTTATTAAAACTATATCAGCAAATTACTGCCGTATTTAAAGTCAAATACAATAGTTATATGCAAATGACGCTGGAGTCTGCTCCAATGGCTGGACAAATGTGGTTATTTTAAATATATTTTTTGAATAATCTGCATATTTTGCACCTTAAGTTTGGTTTTCAATAGGTATCCCATTTTACCGGCGATATCAGGAAGTTTCAAACTGAATATATATATATATATAAATGTTAAGTTCTCGACCGGTTCGCCCAAGACACGTCAAGAGGACCAGGAAACGATTGGTGGAACAAACATGATTTCTACTCAACTGTTAACTACGTTAGTGATGCCATATCGACATAGATGTATCGGACTACTCGATGCTTTTTTGGCCGAGACAGCGGAAACGGCGAGTAGTTAAATAATCCGATGAAAATTGAGTGAGTGGTGAGTACTTTTATTAACATAGAAAAATCGACTACTCTATGTTTTTAATCGATTCTGCATCCCTGCGCTGAACACTTCGACATAGATGTATCGGAGTACTCGATGTTTTTGGCCGAGATATCGAAAACATCAAGTAGTTAAATAATCTGATGAAAATTGAGTAAGCGGTGTGTACTTTTATAAACATCGTAAAATCGAATACCCGATGTTTTTTTCTATGTGGCATCCCTACTTTATTCTTCCACTTTACATGACCAACTATCTTGTATTTATGCCTCTAGCCCTCTCCGTCCGATCGCATTTCCCTCTCCTAATGCTTGCACACACACACACCCGAGAACGGTGACAATGTATGGGAACTCAGCGGAAGCGAGCATTCTGTCGTGGAGACAATGTGAGTGCATCAGCACCTGTAAGCGGAAGGAGAAGGAAGGAGGGGGACATAAAACCATTCCCACTACCCCCAGAGAGAAGAATTAAATTATAATGTACAGTCACTTCATTAAGTATCGCGACACACTACTCTAGCGGTTTGTATATGTCGGATGTCGAAGTTCGAAATACGTTGGCTATCCTGAACTATCTCTGGTGGCTGTGTCCCTCTTGACTTTCAATAAATATCATACTGTACCTGGAGAATCTCATAGTCAACAGATATGGCTCAGGATAGCCAACGTGTTTCCAGCTTCGAAATCCGATCTATACAAACCGCTAGCATAGTGTGTCGCGATACTTTATGAAGTGACTGCACATATGTGCATCAGCACCTGCGAGGAGGAGGAGGAGGAGGATTTACTAGGGATGCCAAATCGACTGAAAAACATCGAGTATTTGATTTATCGATACTTATAAAAGTACTCACCACTCAATCAATTTTCACCTGATTATTTTACTTCTCAATGTTTTAGATGGCTTGAACAAAATACATTTGAGTAATCCGATACTTCGATATCGATTGGAATCCCTACACCGAAAAATGCAGGGTTGCCATATCGACTTAAAACATCGAGTAGTCGATTTTTCGATGTTAATAAAAGTACTCGCTACCAACTACATTTTCATCGGATTATTTTTCTACCCTATGTTTTCGACAGATAGGTCAAATATTTTTCGGAGCAGGGATGCCACATCGACTAATAACATTTAGTAGTCGATTTATCGATGGTTTTAAAAGTATTCACCACACAACTCCATTTACATTGGATTATTTTACTACTCTATGTTTTTGTTGTCTCTGGCAAGATACACCGAGCAGTCCGATACATTGATGTCGATAGGCATCCCTAAACCGAACAGGTTGTTGTGGCATACCTTTACCGAACGAAGTTCGGTTTAGGGTTGCCATATCGACTAAGAACATCGAATAGTCGATTTTCCGATGCTGCTAAAAGTACTCACCACTCACTCAATTTTCATCGAATTATATCGATTCCGATGTGATATCCCTAGGACTTACGTAGAGTAGCATTTGTCCTGACTCCCGTAGTCAAGCCAGAGCTTCCTTATAGACGTTTTTTTTGTAATGATAAAAGATATCTATTGTCTCATGACGAATTTCCTCACTACGACTTGGGCATGGAAGCCGAAGAGGTTTAGGGCCAAAAAGTTAATCGGTCCGAGCAGACACGTCGATTGATATTGATGAGTGTCGAATGGGTTGACAAATTTGAGTAAGTTTTGCCCACCACCCAGTCCCGTTGAATTTCCTTTTGAAACGACTAGACTCGCCTATCCTTGTCCTTGCAGATTTTTTTCCCAATTCCCTTCCCTTCTTTTATATTCACTTGCGGAAAGGTCAGCTCGCTAAACCCGAATTCCCTTCCCTATGGGAAGTTGGGTTTTGCTCCCCGTCATTAAACTTTCCCACTGGAGAACTTTCCCTCCTTAGTCATTCAGTCTCAAACTTCCCCGCGGGGTGCTATCTCATATTCCCTTTGTGGCATCATTTGAGTTAGTGTGTGGTCCAACTCTCTCAAGATCTACGTTTGCTGTGAACCACCCCTCCCTCCTCATGTCGAAAGCACATAGTTTCACTCCACATTGACCCTCTTAAGGGAAAAGCTGTCGTCTTTCGGGGGAAGACACACTGTTAATTAGCTTGAGAGGACGTCATCGAGAGAACACCTTCGTGATTTGGCCAACGTCGGCTGACATCGATGCTGTAAAATAGTTATGAAAAGTTTCATGCTGCGGTTTTGTGTTTTTGGACTTATGTCTGTTATTTTGTCATATTTTTACCATTTTGTAGAAGAATTGCTTCTTTTTTTCCTTGTTGCAGTTATTGGGGTAGATAAGAGGGTGGGGTTCGCGCTCTTAATAAACCCACAATGGAAACTCCCTTAATTTCACAATGAAAGTAGGCGCCCAGGTATGTCAGCTGATAAACTTAATGGTTGAAGGCTTAACTTTGTTGTAACGAGCCATCTCAGTAAGGGCTCGAGAACATAGGGCGTGTTGGGTAAAAGGAGATATCTCATCAGCCTTTGCTAAACATTTAATCGAAGAGGACCATTTAAGTGACTTTTTGCCGGAAGTGCTACATGTTGAGAAGAAAGGAGCCAAATTGGACTACTTGGAACATTTCGAAATTTTGAGTGCTGCCAAGAACATAAGTGAGAATCTCCTTAATGAATGTGTTTTTCCCTCCCACTCTCCCCTATTATCCATACCTTTCCCCCCACCACCTCCCACTGACCGTGACGCACGTCTCTGACGTCAACCAACCACTTCTTCCCCCAGATCTATATATTAACTCGCATACCATGTATAATGTACCTTGAAAATGATTGCTAGGCAGTCGAAACCTGGGTCGGGAATTAAAGTTTTAAGTGTGGAAAATACAAAAAGTTCTCTATTTTTAGTCATGTATGTTAACTGAAGCGACTTACGAGATTTCGATGGGTCTGCCTTTGAATCCCAGGCCCTGCTACTCATATTTTCATTGTGAATTTCAAATATATTTTTTATGTTAATGTTTCATCTTCTCCGTTAAGAATTCATCCCGTGTCTTTTCTCCCCAGATCTTTGCGAGACTTATTCCATGGTGAATAATTTTACACTGAAATAATCATCCCACATTGATAACCTATAAACTGTTTTTTTCTCTCCATCACATCCTAATAATTATCACCACCTATATGAGGGTTGTTCTCACGAGGAATTGTGAATGGATTTTACAATTTTCATGCGATTGCGTGATCTCTAGAGGATCAATTCCTTTAATTTGTTGTGTGGCTCCACTCCACTCCCTTGGCTCTTTGACTTTATCGGCAGATATCACTTAGGCTATAAATCGTGGAGAGTGGCATTAAAACCCGGATATTGCATCATATGTGCTGTTTTCGCGCTAAAAAAACTCACTGTTGATACTCCGTTAATTTCACAATGTAAATAGACCCGAATAGGAAGTATGTTAACTGAAGATTCTTGCGAGATTTCGAGGGGTCTGCCTTTTTTGCTACTGATATTCTTACTGTTGATTTCAAAAAACTTTTTTTGTAAGTTTGCATCCTCTTCTTCGGTAAGAGTTTGTCCAGTGTATCTAATCAGATCTTTGCGCAACTTATTCATTGGCGAATTATTTTTACATTGAAATAGTCATCCCACATAACCTATAAACTTTTTTCCCTCCATTACCTCCGAATAGTTATCAATACCTATACGAGGGTTGTTCAGAAAATAACCGGAAATTTTGTAACATGATTGTTTTAGTTTTCTTACACCTCTTTGGTCTTTATATTCTTAGTAATTTCCTTATCTAGAGATACAATACATCCAGGGGTGTTTCTACCTCGTCATACAGTCCTGGAGTGCCTCTTAGGTTATCACTTCTTTTTCCAGCGCCAAATTCACTTTAATGTTGTCAATATCGTTAAAACGTTGTCTTTAAAGCACTGATTTTAATGACGAAAATTTAATATAGGCACACGAAAGTATGCCAGGTGGACGGAGAGGCTAAAATTACTGTTACCAATAGGACAGTTAAATTGATTTTTTGCACAGTTATCACAAATTTACAAGGATTAGTGGCGGTCGCGTTGTCTTGGTCGAGGAAGGTCGTTCTGCTCGGTTGCAATCAAACGAGGAACAAACTTTGCTGCAACACGATGTACCTACGTTCAATGTTTTGGTCATATGGTCATTTTATGACCCAATCAAGATTTTAAACTTCCCAGCAAGTTCTCTGTCAGTCTAACGACGGTTGGCGCGAAACGGATGCTCAACTTTCTGAGTGATACTGCCATCAGTGGGAATCGAAGGCCTTCCTAGTTGAGCATCTTCTTGAATTGATTGACGACCAATTTCGAATCGGGGAAACACATTAATAACACTACGTGCGACTATGGGCAATGTAAGGGCAATAAGCCTTCTACAAATTTTTTGAAGGTTTCTTTAAAAAGATTTTCAAAGTTTTCGCAAAATTTCATGTAGCAACGATGATCCCCGAAACTCGGGAATTGAAAAAATCGCCACGGCGACAAAATTGGCTCCCACTTACTGAGGTTTATCTCGTAAACTCGACAAGATTAAAAAAAATGGAGAATTATGGCTATTTGAGAGCAAGTTTAGAATGCAGTGCTGTCAACCAGACGTTGCTAGAACAATCGTTACCGCGAAATGAAACTATTGCGGTTACTTTTTGAACAGCCCTCGTAAACTCTTAACCTCGCCTAAATCCGTCTCTCCTGTACATAAGTAACCTGATCTTATGAAGAAGTTGTTTCGGAAATCTGGGAAAATATTTGAGAAAACGACCAGTATGAGTGTTTCAACTGCGTTCAAAATATCGTGAGTAAGGTATCAATTTGTGTCGATAACATTTATCCACTGAAGCCTAAAATAAAACCGGTAGGTATTCCTTAAAATCGGCCAATTTAAGTCAGTGTTGCATGTAATCTGCTGTCAAGACCACTGTGGTTATGATGATATCGGTACACACGTCACGGTTTTCCAGAATAATGAGGAAATCAGCATTCATTATTATGGGGTATACATACAAAACGCCTCATGTTAGGCTGTGCTTGTTGGTATCAGAGATACTCTTTAGGCGTTAACGGCAATTTCGTATCCGTGATATCATTTCCACAAAAAATTTCTCGAACGAAGGTATAAAGAACAGTTTCCGTGGGGCTTGTTTCACAAGTTAAAGGAGCAAAATTATCGCATCTAATCTGTTTTTTTTTCAGCCTTGACCCAGTTACTGTGCTCGCATGCACTATGGAACGTGGCGTTGAAATTTTGGAGAAAACTAATAGCAGATAGATACCAACGTCCTTTTTGATGCTGGATGGATTGAAGACTGCGCGAAAAGACATATTAAAACCTTGCATTAATTATGATATTCTTTTTCTTTGTTTTTAAATACCTATGCACCATCTTAGTTAACCCCGATATTACGTCATAGATAACGGTATGACGCATCATTTTTGCTATTTCACTATGCTTGGATGGATAACTATTTTAAAATCAGCTTGCACTGAAATCATTAACATGCATTCTCCGAAATATTGTTTATTTTTAATTTAAGTTATAATAATCCGCATTCCTACTGAAAACAGTGATGAAATCGAGTAGAATCCACAGTGACAAGTAACCAAAGTGTGTTTCAAGAGTTAATTGCATTAAATATCTAACCAATAGTGAATATTTTTGTTTTTAATTGAGCTGATTTTTCCATATCGTCACATCCAATGGAAAGTAAGGAAAGACCAGGGCTGACCAATATGACTGTTATTTCTTTTGTCATCCTGCAGTTGGATGACGTCATGCCCTATCCATCTACCTCAACTGTCAGATTACGCGTTTGCCTCCATCCTTTCTTCTAAAAAAAACTCATTCTGGACATAAACTTCTATTTCAAACATTCTTGTCTCTGATGTGACGATAAATGAGTTCTTATCTCTCCACCGAGAAAGGACAAAGGTGCTATTTTAATCAATTATTAAATTATTATTTCATATTTTAATGTTACAACCAAATTTAAAAACTTGTCCGTTTGCGTTGCAATGCCCGTTTTTCTTTCTAAATAGGCACACATGTACAGAGTAGACACAGTTATGTGTACAAATTAAAAGAAAGAAATGAATTTTTGTGTATTGAATTAAATTTGAAAATATTTATTCCATTTCTTTGGGATAAACAATAATTTTGGTCTTACCGCCCTCTGCAAAAACAAAAAAATTACCCCTTGCATTGCTCGTACCTACACAGGAATTCGTAACGCAGAAATGGTGACATGAATTTCCATTCCATGCCTATGCTGCGGTTTCGAAGTAAATAAAATATTCTGTTGTTGTAGTTATGCGAAAATTTAACATTTTCGAGCTTAAAAATCCAGTTTAATGAAAAAGCGGAGCGTGTACGAAGATCGAATGCAAGAATTAAAAATAGCAAACAAAGAGACCACTGCGCCAATTCTTACTCTACGCACAAATAAATAACGAATTTTTACATATTAGAAGATGAACATCATAACGCTACCTATTATGCTATTTCTCTCTCACATTGAACTTGAAATCACATGATATTCAAGGGAAAAATAGACAAAAAATGGTATTGAAAAATAGTATTTTAGCTTAAATGAATACACCAATTTCATTTATAATTGCATTTTAGAAGCTAATAGTCCTACAAAAACTGGTTAAAACTAAAGTAAATGAATCTTCCTGTTTTAATTTTCGAATAGTTTTGAATAATAATACAACAATTGAAGTCGAAACGGGTGAAATTCTTTAAAATGGCATTTATGATTTGAGATAAGTGTTGATTGAAAATGTATTCGTGGACTAATGAAATTTTTGTGCCTCAGCCAAAGCAATATTTATCAAACACTTTGAAAAAAGTTGAGCTTTAATACTTATTTTAACTCACACAGTCGTGATGAAACCTCCTCTTTTAATAACTTTCATTTTTACGTAAAGTAATAAAATAAGGCTATGCTTGAGTAACTACGTATGTGCGAGAGATGAAAAACGGTGTCAAAATTACAATACTTTGTTGCAAACTTAAACAGCTACATGGTATTAAATTCATATATGCATCAAATAATCTTGCACCGTGTCATTGGTGTGCAACAATACACTATATTAACAATAAACTATTAACAATATAAATAAATATAAACAATTAACAATAAATTATACTCAGCTTAATTAAATTATTTGCTATAAAACAGAGTACATTTTCCAGATGTTTATTTATGTGAAAATATTTTAGATATCACGATGTATTTACTGCGACATTCAGCATTAATTTCTTTCGTGTGCCGTGCGGCGATGCCAATGCGCCCTCGAATGCGATATATGGCAATGTCGAGTACGGTCCGAAAGTTCGAATTTGAATTCTTTATTAGTTGGGTTTTTGTACGAAGAAATATTAAATTAATAATTATTTTTCAGGTTCTAAGTATTTACACATTGTTTATTTTTAATAAAAAAGCAAACTTAACATGTAAATTCTATGCCTTTAACTCAAATACCGCATAGGCTCACTCTTATCCGACTGAAGAAGTTCGCCTGTGTATGTGTAATCAGTGCAAGTAGGAGGAAGCAGAATAGAGTGAGCTTCAGTAATCGATTATTTAAAGTGCTTTAGAAGTCCCTCGACAATCTCCATAAATCTATCTTTTTTTGACGCGTAGAATTTTCCAAAATGAATTCTTTTCCTAAAAGCTGTTGAGTCATTTTTTTGGCGTAGAAGTCTCCAGAACTATATGTTAAAATTTTTCGAAAAAAAAATTAAACTCTTACCCCCTCCTTTTATTCCTTCTTGGAAACAATTTTTTTGCCTTATCGACGTTTGTCGATGTGCCCGCGTCAGAATACGCCGGTGGATTTCCAAAAAGTTTCTCTCACTCCCCCATTATTCGGCTCTTAATGCTTATCTCCAACGGTCGCCTTGTCCGCGAGAATTGTTTGAATAATGACGTTAGGCATGGAAACCGTTTTCAATGAGGCTAATCGCGCTTTAAAAAATAAACTAATGTAAAAAAAATCAATGATTTGCGATCAAGGTGGTGGGAAACTTGTCCTCGTGGATTCTTCTTTAATGGCTTCCTCCTAAATTGAAGGTAATCTTCGTTATATTTTCAGTATTTTAGTCGCATTTCTGTAGTAAGTATGCTCTTGGATGCGAAAGCAGAAAGCTAATGATCCATTATCACGAATATATTTCCCAGTTTCATCTGAGACAAAAAATCAAACGCTATCTCCACTGGGAGTTCGTACAGCTGGGAAAATAATAAAATTTCCCAAATGCGTCATTACTCTACGGTACGGGTTATTTCTGAATATACCTACGTTGATGGATCGCTTTTGACGCAGGCAGGCATAGACTTAGGGATTGACAAAGGCAGATTTAGATGACCTTAATTTAAGGGCCAGTTCACATAGTCCTAAAGATTTTAATCGAAGAACATAGCTAATGGGCCAGTCCATGTCGATTTTGAAATCACATCTCAAGGGATTAACTGAAAAAGCGTTTGAAATTATATTCTATAACGTAGTTTGAGGAAATTCTTAATCTCAGGCTGCTTTCACCCATGCTCTCCAAACATACTAGAGTTTCTTTTCCATTTTTTGACTGGTAAATTTTCTTTGTTGTCCAATGTCCGTGTATACTTCCATCTACATTTTCATACAACCCTGCGAGCGGCCGTATGGGCGTGTGGCAGCCAGCCTTTTAAAGATGTAAGGGATAAAATTTGGGGAGGAAAAATGGTGACGTGTATTGTGGGAGTGTATTTGGTGGAGCTCAGTATTTCATTGTGGTCACTTACTGTGCGCGGAAAGAACGAGTTTTTGTACATATCGTTCGCCAGTGTGTATCTCTTTATTTTATCGCTTCTGTCAGACCAAGAGATGCAGTGAGGCGTCATTTTAATAATCTCTGTGTCGCTCTGAAAAAAATCAGTTCTGGATTACTCAAGTAGGCTAAGCCTTGTGTGTAGCCTCAGAGTCTCTAGGGGCTCCCACCTTAATCCCTCTAAAAGTTGCGAGACACTGTGTGTTTGCTCGAAGTATTTTTTAACGAAGTATGCTGCTTTTCTTTGTATTTTATTATTTTTTTGGAACTTTTGGTCTTCTATATTTTTCTTTATCAGTGGACTTTCTATAGAATATTCCGTATTTACTTAACAGTATGAATATTATTAATGACGCTATTTCCAATCTTGAAAACTGTGTTTGCCAACATGCCATATACGAGAGAATTTCTATCAACACAGTGTTTTTATGCAGGTTACTCTAGGTTATAATATTTTCAATTGTTATAGCTTTAGACCCATTTTTTGTTTATTTAATCAACCGACCTGGGCTTCGGCATAAGTGCAATATATAAGGTTGTCTCTGAAAATTGAGAGGGAGAACGATTCTCATTTATTAGTTCAATTACTAGAGTGATTGCAGCCTGGACTAAGGTTACGTTATGCTCTAAGTTGCTGTTATCGTGTTTCATATAAGACATATTTTACTCTCACTGTCTCATTTTTATTTGAAGGCATTCTAAGTTTATTTCTCTGGTTATTGTCCCAATTCTGCTGTGTATTTTCTGGGTGTTAAAGCGATAAAATAATGACCTATTATCAAGATTATTAGCCATTTCAACCCGTATTTATAAATAAAATATTAATTTTCCCGTGAGAGTCGCTGCAGTTGGGAGAAAAGTCGAATTTTATACCGCATGGATGTTTCAGACGTGTAGACTCGCTCGCGTGTTCATTAGGCTGTATTTCTGACATCCGGAGATTTCTTAATATTTAAAGTTTCTATTAGTTGGCCTGAAACAACTAGAAATATAAACGCCCCTTTTTGAACACATTCGATATGGTGCTACTGGTACATTGGTTTGAATCTGACAAGTTTTCGTGGTGATGATTGTTTCCATTTATTATGTGATGAGGTGGCCTTATTCCTTCGAAGTATTTTGCAAGCAACTTCAAAGGCTTTGGGAATGGTGTAATTACGATACATTTAGTGTCCGTCCCATTTTTATAGCAAGAGATATAACACATCATCGTTTGTATCATTAAGAAATATGGAAAAGACGCTTGCTATGGCATACATCTTTATTTAACCCCGATTTTACTTTAGCGCTTACGGGCCGACGATATATTTTTTTCTATTTTACGATCTTATACGAGCCTTAACAGTGACCAAGTTACTCTAGGGATTGGATGAGAGTCGAATGACTAAACGTATCTATAATGCTAGAGTGAATTCCGTGATAGACAGGCAGCCAAATATTATGTTTGATTTAGTGTTAGCGTATTTTTATAATGATGTATCGTTCACTGTAAAACAGCCCTATTTCAATCGTTTGCCAACCCAAAAATTTGGCTCCCTGTACGCACATGATCCCTACCAAATATTAATCCTATACTCTAAATAAATAACCCAGACATCAAGATGGTAGTCTATGTAATGTGATGATGAAGCCTCACCCACGTTTTCCGATATTTTTCTAAGAAGAAGCGTGAGTAAGTGTTGTGGAAGAGAAATTTTAGAAGAGGAATTTGAAGAATATTAAGGTGCCTCTGACCTCAGGGTCACCAATTCCTGATTTTCTGGAAATTCGGCCTGGACCGGGAATCGAACCACGGACCTTTGGTTTGCCGGACCAATGCGCAGGCCACTACGCTATTCGGGCTTCCTAATTTCCATGGCAATTTGGTGGATACAAGGCAACTAGATCTTAGGCCCTTGCGGTCCGTCAAAGATGGCCGAAGATTTCTCATGGCAATTTCTTCAAAAAAATTTACCCGCCATGTTTGAATTTCAAATTGCTAAGCGCGGCATAAGTGCTGGTGAAGGATTCTGACTCTTGGTTGTGGCTTCTTTGAAGTCGTCTTCTCCCTTGCGTTGCCATCTTTGATCTTGCCCTTGTATCCACCAAAATTGCCATGGGAATTAGGAAGTCTGGATAGCTTAGTGGTCTGCGCATTGATTCGGCAATCCAAAGGTTCGTGGTACGATTCCCGGTCCAAGCCTAATTTTTCTCATGGCAATTTCTTCAAAAAAATTCACCCGCCATGTTTGAATATGTAAATAAGTCTTTAACTTAAACTCATTTTTTTCACGGGGTGCGTATGAAACTCCTTCATAACGGAAGGTTTAAAGTGATCCCGAAGAATTTACTGCGGTGACAATATGATTCATTTTGAAATATAGTTGAGATAGAATAAAAACTAAACTCTGTTAGTTTTTTATACGGCATCTAAGTGTTAGAAATACCTCATTTTGTAAGTAATGCCTCTCTAGAGTGCATACACGAACCATTTCCCATGTAAAAGGGCTGGTATTTTCTGTCAAATATCTCGAAAAGTAATACGGTAAGGGGTTGAATTTCTGGTATCATTAGAAGGGTGAGATATTTTTCTTTAAAATGAGACCACATTCATTGATTTATAAGTAAAATGATATTTCGCTCAAACTACCTTGAGGGTTATATCATTTTTGAGCTATTTCTATTACCATATTCGGGTACTCTTGATTTTACAGGTAAATTATTTTTGTTTATTTTTTCACTTGGAGCAACACTTTAAACAGATGTTCACTGCATATTGTCATAATACCACTCCTAATAAATAAAGGTCGACAGTGACCTCTAGCTGCAACATTTGTGATAAATCTCACTGCCTTCTTTTGTAGTAGAAAAATACTTTTTACATTAGTTGAATAAAATTCACGGTGGGAAAATCATTCGCCTGGACTTGGAATCGAACCCAGACACCTCAAATTCGCGCCA
This sequence comes from Ceriagrion tenellum, assembly GCA_963169105.1. Taxonomy (NCBI): domain Eukaryota; kingdom Metazoa; phylum Arthropoda; class Insecta; order Odonata; family Coenagrionidae; genus Ceriagrion; species Ceriagrion tenellum. Next base: position 44,289,196 of record OY720644.1, on the reverse strand, counting down.
AGTGCTTTAAACAATTAAGCTAACCAGGCGCCTTCTTGCACTGTGAATCTTATGGTTAGAGCACTCGGCGCGAAATCAAGGGATCTGGGCCAATTCCCAGTCCGGGCGAATTATTTTTCCACTGTAAATTTCACAGAATTGTAACAACACTAGCGGGTGACTCTGTTGAAGTTGCTGCGCGGCTAGTTCCGCCTTTATTTGAAAAAAAAACTTTTTACACCACTAAAGTTCCCCACGATTTAAAGCTGTACTATACTTGAGAATGAAAATATGTGATATACGTCATAAAAATAAGTATTAGGTATAAGTGGATTGATGTTACTCATTACTACAATGCTTTAGACAGTTAACGGCAGAAATTTATGTTATATTCATTCCAAATTATCTTAGAGTCTAATAGAAAATCCAGCAATTTTAATATGCTGTAACGTTTGATGTTTACTTACCTTGTTGTTTTGATGTTTATTGATGATTGATGTTTAGGTTGTTAGGGAGTTGTTGATGGGAGGTGAGAGGAGATTGTTGAGAGGGAGACGAAAGAGAAAGTGGCTCGAAGTAGTGAGGAATAAGAAACTGTATTTTTAAGAAAATAAAGATAATTTTGGAATAAAACAAACGTCTGACGTTACAATGCTGATTATGCTCTGGAAAATATCCTAGCTATGCTGATGTATTGCTACGCATTGCTTTTTGATTTTTTGTAAGTGCCAATGTACTGATATTAATCGGAAATTTCTGCTACGGTTCATTTTTCCGGGAAGTGTGCGTATGGTTAATCATTGTGCAGTACATTGTACTTATTGTACAATTAATATTAAATTGCCCTGATGATGTCGACTATGTGACGAAACCGGTCGTGCAATAAATACTCTTAAGTAAAACGTACAAAGTTTTGGCAATTTCTTTAGCAAGGAAAATTTTTACGAAGTTAAGGCTGAAACTATTTAGTTTCTTAAAGTAAAACATAGTCCATGTTGGTCAGATGTTTGGTGTTAGTTGATCTTTGCTCCAAGTCTTTTGATTGAATCCGATTGTCGAGTTTTGAGATTGTTCTTTATTTTTTTCTCCCCGGTGAAAAAACCAAAATGTGAAAGACCGTCAACCGTTACCTACATAAAATTTATATTTTATCTGCGAAGTGAGACAGCTCTTGCGTCCTTATTTCTTTTTGCTTTATTAATGGCTTCTAAAATGAAAAAGTGGGATGTGCTGCTTGAGAGCGCCCGGGGAAAAGACCCGGCCCCAACTTACATATAAATATATATATCTACATTTTTCTTTATTTTCCAAGCAAATTATTCGATATTCCAAACGGCTTATCGCGGATTAATACGGACCTTAAAAGACTGAGGGCCCGCAGGGAGCCATATTTCACGGGAATAAATAAAGTGGACTAAACGTGGGAGTTTGGCGTTTTTATGCAATGCTTGTGTTTTAATGTATGCGCGTTAAATTCCGGAGAGCAGAGGGAAAGTAAAGGGTTTAGGTGGATGAGTGGAAAGGGTACACAGCTGGGGACAGGGAGTCGGAAGAGCTTGTCAAACACTTCTACCAAGTTATGCACCCCATGGTCGTTATCATTGAACTTATTACCGCCTTTTAACTTTTTAAATTCACTTTTTATGTCATTCGACTCATAATTACTTCAGCTTCGCGTACCGAAAGGACGTGAATTAATGTTTTGAGCCATAAAGATGTATTGATAAAAGTCTCCCTGCATTTTAATAAAAGTGTCCTGTATTGTTGGTTAGCACTTCATTTTGTGATATAATTCACCTGATTATTCAACCGAGAGTCGAGGTGTCTCTTAAAATTCAATGTGTGTTCTGGAGGGATTACGAATAAATGCGTCGAAAGATGTAAATGTGTGAAGGAGATAGAAAATACGATAAAATTGAGAGCTAGTTGAAGAACGGGCAAAGTTTCTAGAAACGTCGTGCGAATAACGCTGGTAATCAGTAATTTTGACAGCACCCCGCCCAGAGGAGGAGGTGATAGGAGTCCACCCATGGAAAGAGTCTGAATTAAGTATTACTCTCTGGCAGTCAACCACCAGCAGGATGATTCCTCAGTGGGACTTCAAGGAAATGTCTCACTCCTTCGGGCAAATAGGAGATGTAGATACCTGGGAGCAAGCCAAAACCTCCTTGTGAGTCTTCCCCGCTACCCAGCTCACCCTCTCCATCATTCTCCACTCACACACATCTCGAACTCCTCAAGTCCACGCACATCCTCTCTTCGCAATGACCAAGTCTCCGACCCTTACAGCACTATGCTCCATATTAGACTTTTCACCAGCCTTTTCTTAACGCGTCGACTCAGACAATCCGTCATCAATTTTTGGAAAATGCTGGCAGATCAGATTAGGCCAGGAAACGATTGTTGCTAAAAGGTGAGTCTACTGGCAGTTATTGACGCAAGCCTTGAAAGTCAGGAATCGCTTCATCGTTGGAGAAACATACGTAAGGGAAATGGACGTCAAAGGAGTTAATGATGCTGATTTCTGATAAGTCATCGATGGAAAACATCTTGGAGAAGAATGGAGGTCTGGAAGCTGAGGTATCCAATTTGATCAAATGTAAATGGTCAATTTGGAGGAAAGTGAATGGGATGTTGTTTGACAAGCAAGTAAACTACAGAGTGAAAGGGAAAGCGTATAAAATGATATAGAGACCCGCGATGACCTTCAGTGCTGAGACGTGGGCAACCACCAGGGTACAGGAGATGAAAGTTGATGTGACTGGGATGAAAATGCGGAGGTAGATGAGAGGAATCTCGAGGTTTGACGGAGTGAAGGATGATAAAAGTCAAGAGGGACACTTAAAGTGGGAAAGAGAGTGATGGCTAGTTAGTGTAGTAGTTAGTTCACATCGTGTATTTACGGAAGCGATGCGCTGAAGCATAATTTAAACTGAATCATGCCTTTAGCACGATGTAAGGCTCGATTATAGAAAGTCATCTTTTGTCAACCAGCCATAGGGTTTAAGTCCATGCAAATATTTCGTTTTATCTACTGAAGAGTTTGTGGCAGAGGGTGAGGTTTTACAAGCTTCTCTGCACCACATCCTATTAGTTGTAATAAAACGACGGCTATTTATAAATTACTAAAAGCCTGCAAATACCTTTCGCTCGGAAAAACTGTACCAACATTGAAATGGCTTCACAACTGCCCCGATGTTGTTTTAACTATGAGTAATAAAAAAGTTTTCGTTTACATAGACGCAGAGAAATACAATAATGATATAGATGGAATGCAACTCCTGATTTTAACTATACATGGTAATACGATTCCACCTTTAGAAAATATGTTCAATAATTGACTTCGCTACCTATCAACAAACCTAATTATGATGTCTCAGTTGCAGCTAATGTGGTCAAATAAAATTTGCATTGTTAATGTTGCAGCAAGGAAAACTTATGCTCATGGAAACAATTCATTGAATAATATGTACTATAGTCCGGCCTAATATTGAAGTATGTGGATTTATAATGAAGCTATTGGAGTATGTGTTGTGTCTGGGCAGCACCATGCAAGAAATATTGCCGTAATGGTTTGAGCACGAGGAAAATTTCGCAAAACCATGAAGAATGAACTTTTCACTCCATGGTTGAAACGTAAGGAGCACACGCAAAGAGGAGGTTATTGAGAGCTAGGACCACAAATAAAGGCAAAAGGAAAAGATTAATAAAAAATTTTAATATCCAGCCTGGAGCTTTACGATCCTTAAAGTTGGCCATTGAGGAAAGACGATGAGGTTAAATTGGCAGCTTTTGAGGCGTGGGTACTGAGATGAATGGAGAATATGAGCTCGATAAAGTGGACGGAAATCAAGTTGGTTAAGTGTCAGAAAAAATAAAAAAAAACCCTGACGTAAATTTGAAAGTAAAGACAAAATAAGTTGTTATCGGAAATTTCAATATCGATTAAGTAATTGTAATATAAATTGAATTAGCAGAATATAAAAGAATAAAATCAGAAATAAAATATATAATTCGAATCCGTAGAATGTGGAATAGATTAATGGATATTTCTAATTATATTAAACCCTGATTTTGTGTGAGTTTATAAGCTCGCTTTGAAATATTGTTAATTTGATGTCATTATTATCATGGCTGCTCGTAGAAAAACTGTCGACTGTTTAATTATAAAAAACCGTAAGATAAAGGCAGAAAAAGTATTCTTTGCCTAACTTAAGATCCATTTCCGAAGACTGTTAATTTTAAAAGTAGTCTCAGGTGTTTGAATGGTAATTAAGTATTGACATCAACCCATTGTGTATGAGCAGGCAACTCTATCGCAATGGAAGTACAATTATTTTTCTACTCAGCTTTTCAGTGGCTTCTAAAGTCTTCTCCTTCTTATTTAACGTGGTGTTACATAGATATTCACCATTACTCGTTCCCGTAACATATTTGGAAAGTCGAAGTTTGAGTGGAAGGATAATATCAATTCCTATTTTTAGTCGCAATTGTTTACCATGAAAACTTACAGCAGCTCATTCACCATCAATGGGTTATGAGAAATAGGTGGAGGACGTTCATGATTCTGTTTTTGTCTATTGTTTGAATGAAATATGTGCATTAAATTTTTTATATACAGGCACAAAGAAAGTCATCGCAACGAGTAATGTTTCTCCAAAAACGTTCAAAATGACTGCCTCCGAAATTGAAGTGCAAAAGAACTTAAAATCAGGGCTCTTAGTGGGCAGACTTTTATCACTAGAATGATCCGCCTCCTCATATTCTCTGGTGCTTAACAATGGATAATTGAATATCCTTAAATATTCAGCGGACGTAAACAGACTGGATTATTCGTGGAAATCATTCCATGATAATAAATGCACTCGACGTTATCTATTGATGGCTGAATTTATCTGAATAAGTAAGCTCCCACTTGAAGATTGAATGCTTTCATTGTTAATTTCATCAGATCGGGCACGCGGATGGTTATGACTCATTTGGTTAATATTTTCCGACTGAGTGGAGCGAATTGGGGCGTAAGATATCCAAAACAATGGAAATCAGTCGAGCGTGGGAATTTCAACTGTCATCTTTTTTAGTGCGCATTTATATTCTCATGCATTTAAACGGGTCGAAGCAAGTGGTTTTTAATTTTTTTCAGTAATGTGAGTATCGTTTAATAATTTTTTTATCATCAAGCATGGCTCATTGTCGCTAGTGATATTTTTTTTTGGCTCGCATTCGGTACCTACTGCGCATTTTCTTAATTAGGCAATGAAATGCTACTGTGAGCATGTTTTTTTTTGTGACGTAGGGTGCACTTAGTTGAATTTGAGCAATTAATTACTCTGAACACTTCAAAGATTTATGGTGTCTCGGAAAATTAATGCATGAATTTTGCCATATCTTCTAACTGGGCCGAGTGCTCTGAGTATTTCAGACTCCTATTCCTCGGGTGGTTCTATTTCTCCCATTCCTTGAGAGGGTAACTTTACCTTATTTGATTATCATTTAGAGCTCACCTGGGTATCTCCGGTTAATATCCAACTTTTCTTAAATAAATGTGATGGCTGAATTGATATCTCGAAACCTTAAGCCATCCATAAACGCTACATAAGGCTGATTCTGGCCGCCTCCGCATATTTATGCCTTTTTATGTAAGATATTTCCTCCATCTAGCATTACACAGGTGTTTTACAGGTTGTAAAGAATATAATGCAAGGTAGAATAGAGGGAAAAGTCCACCGAGGAAGACCCTGAAATAAGTTCATGGACCAAGAAAAGAGGATGTTGCTTAGGAAAAGCTACCAGGAAGTAAGGGAAATAGCATTAGCTAGGGTAGGGTGGAGGGTCGAAGTCAGCTTATCTTAGTTGAATGGTGATGATGATGTATGCTTTTCCGGTGAATTATATTACTGAAGATACTTCGAGAATGTCACCTGTTTAATCCATGAACCATGAAATGGTCACGCGGTTACCCATTGTTAATTTCCCTCTGCCAAGTTGCAGCTGACGTTTTCAGCGTCTCTATTGTCCAGCAAGTAAAACTTATGCATTATGGGTATTCTAAGAAAATACTTCGGATTTAATTAGACATCTGTTAGAGATTATTTGCTATAGTTTAGCAGATACTGAACTGCTTCAAAACAGCAATAATAGGGTACATATATTTTGAGTTATTCTGTTATAAATGATTTTATTTCTCCAAGTTATTAGTATTTTTTTCAGACGCACACATTATAGGATACGATTCTATCTAGCTCCGCAATGACCATCATAAAAACTCTCATCTGTTGCTAAAAATGTGCAAGATGAAACCTCTTTATGATTCTCGGAAAGACTGTTGTACGTTTAATGGATTTCATTTTACTTGAGTTTATTTAGTTATATGTATATGTCTAAAGTGAAATTGTGATATTTTTTCTCACTATGCGTGGAGAGAGAGAGGTGTTTCTATCATTAAATTTGGCTAAAGAGATATAATAAATAAGCGCCTGATATATATGTTCCCGCAATAAGCATAAGTTGATTAATTATACATTTAATTACCCATCAAAACGTAAAATCAGCTCATGGAGTATTTTACTGCACATGTAGATCGTACATAATTTAACATTTTACAAACGATTTTTTTGAGACACGATTTAAAATGATTCCTTAACTATCCTTGATTCTGGTATTAAAAGTTTTATGTGCATCACTGGATTCGTGACGCTCCATATGCATAGCTGTTTACGTTGGTGACAAATGGGATCCTAGCATTGCACCAGGAATATAACCTGTTCTCTTGTGAGGTGTTCTTCTAATTGATATAATCATATAATCGGACTGAATGAGCATAAGATGAAGAAAATTTTTGTTAGATTCACCTGCGGATATATTTTGGGTGTAGACCTGTCTAAATCTTGTGCAGTCGCCGTGGCGTCACTTAGGCCCGAGCTGCATGCATACTGAAATTGTTTTTTGGCTGTATATTATAAGACAGTGACATTTCCATGCGCAGTATGGTGTCCGGATAAATGCGAGGTCGACATGGCGTCGAGCAAGACAGAGGATCGGTTGAACGACTGCGTGAATGCTTTTATGACCGCAATGAAAAATGTCCCCTCTTGAATTCACCGTAGGTATTTATTCTCGCCCTAAACGGTCCACATCTATCTTTCTCCTTTCTGTCGCCATTCCATCTGCAGTCCAGCCGTGTAACTCCCGGTACTGCAGAAAAAGAAACTATGAACCTTCCTCTTTTTTTCACTTTCCCATTGAAACTAAATCGCCTGTATTTAAAGGTTCCCAGTTTTGTGGATTAATCGCGTCTTGTATGTCAAATGATTAAAGTTGCTGAATGAAATGTTTTACTTACGTACTCCTCGGCGCTACAGCCCTTGTACAGCCTTGGCCTCTCCGACGATGTTAGCCCAGACATCACAATTTCCGGCATGCGTTCTCCATCTTTTAATTCCCATCTTTCGCAGATCAACCTCTACATCATCCAACCTTCTTTTCCGGGGTCTCCCTCTCAATCTTCTACCACCAGGATGACCACGGAATATCTTATTCACCATCCTATCCTCAGGCATTCTCTCGATATGTCCTAACCACCTTAATCTGTTGCTCTTAATTAATGTCACTATGTTAGGATGTTTGTGGAGTTCCTCGAGCTCTCTGTTTCTCCGTATTTTCCACCTTCCACCTTCCTTTGTAGAATCATAAATCTTTCTTAGTACTTTACTTTCCCATCTTTTAAGTAGCTCTTCTTCTGCCGTCGTCATGTTAGAAACTAGTGTCCATCTACTGCTATTTAGAATAAAATTCCTTTGAAATTATGGAAAGGAAAGAAGTCTGATATCTAAGGGGAGCTTTCCAGATTACGGGTATTTGGCTGCAAGGTCTGGTATCTGGTAAGTCCATCTGGGAAAAAGTTTGACAGTAGATCAGATGAAGGAATTTATGTTGGATATGATAAGAAAGTGAAGGGGTATAGGATCTATTTGCCAAAGAGTAGAAGTGTAATCATATCATGTCAAAGTAGTCTCATTTCAAAGAAATTCACTGACTGGAGGTATTTAATGTACTAATTTTCATATTCAATTTTTCACTTCCAATCTTCTACATGGACTGCATGTTTTTTTTAATGAAAACTACAATATCATGAAGCTTGGTTGGTTGAAATTGGTCATCAAAGCTACGGTAGAGGCCAGGAAAAAGTTGAAGAAATTATACCCAGCAGGTACTTAGCAGTGCGAAAAATAATATACAGAAGACTAAATAACATGCAATTAGGATACTTAACTCATATACATATGTAAAGCTATCGATTGCAATATCTCGAAAAATATCTCCCCCGCAGATTTTGAGCCATGACCGTTCCCTAGTTTTGCATCGAAGATCATATTACAATTTGATTTCCAATATGATCCATGATCATCGAAGATGATTTTTTAATTTGATTTCCAACATCATCCATCGAAGATGATATATTAATTTGATAATTGATTTCAAAATTATTCGATAACGTGGTGACTTCTTACGATCATTTACATCTGTATTTGTATAATTGTATTTACAATTCGACCAGGTAAGCTGCTCGAATATCTGGTTATGATGAAATTGCCGCGAGAAAAATTCGGTCTCATCGGCAGCCGAACCACGGACCTTCTTTTTACCGGACCAAT